>OZ010792.1:586260995-587460995 GCA_963932465.1 Maratus speciosus
TTTTTTGTGTCAGAGAATGAGCTCAATATCGAAAGCAGAGGGTAGAAAACTTTAAACAACATTTTAAAAATGTTTCAAGATTAATTTTCTCACTAAAAAACCTATTCTTACATATAAATAAGCATTAATCTTAAACATTTCCTTATGAGAATGTTTTGAAAATTTTATGTCTCTGAAAATCTGTTTAAAAAGGTAAATCAACTACTGGCAGAAATCTCCAAAAGTTATAATTCTCATTTTTATTTTCTTCTTATTATTTTTTATACATTCTTTTAAAATATCATTGTAAACTATGGCAGAAAGACAAGTATTTTTTTCAAGTAGCTCTGGAAAAGAGCTTCAAACAGAAAGCAAGAATAGACAAGAGATATCCCACAGTTTCTTTATGTTACTACTACTGACTGTACAAAGGTTTGAGGATCAGATACAGTATTTCTCCTGATATCTCTTTAATAGCAATTCAATTCCCTTTCAAACAGATTTTCAAAGGATTGTGAAACATTTTTAAAAACTTAGACTAGATCTTTTCATAATTTGTTAGACTTTATACCTTTTTACGTTTTTCAAATAGCAAGTTTTTTTTTTTTTTTTTTTTTTTTTTTTTTTCCATTGTGCAATTTGTGAATGAAGGAAATTTTCACTTTAAGTCCGTCTCATCTCTAGTAAAAAATAATATAACACAAAAATATTAAAAGTATAAAATCCCTAAATTTTAATAGCAAAACTGTACTACAATCAGTAGAAAGTTAACTCAAAAGGTTTCTCTGTTTTTGTTGTTGTTATTTTTTTACAACTACAGCACTGATTCGCCAGAAACAAATGCTGAACTATTTATATTATTTTAAGTGCAAATTGGTTAACCTTCTTTAATTGAGCTCCATACAATAGAGATGGATTTTTTTTTTTTTAAATCATGCTTGAAAATTATTTTAAAAAACACAAAAAAAAAGTGAGTTGAGATACAGTTACAGTTTTCAAACAAATTCATTGTTCGTACACATTTCTTTAAATAAAAATCAAGGACTTTTAAAGATTTCAAGGACCAAAACCAAAAAAAAATGTAAGGGCCTACAAATTAAATAAACTAATAAATTATAATATGCATTTTTTAATAAAGAGTTTCATTTTTGTAAATACAAGTTTTAAGCATTCAAATGGCCAGGAAGGAGGGAATTTAAGCGTGTTGCAGTAGAAATTTAGAAAATTTTAAAATAACAAATACAGCATAAGAAACAACTAGTCGGATGTGCCAATCTCAAAACTTTCTTCTATTTCAGACATGTTAATACTTCTCAAAATTTGCTATCACAGTGCCAAAATTAAATAACAATTTATGCCCATCATGAGGATTCTAAAGATATGAAATTCCGTGTATTAGATCTTGAGATATGACTATTGCTAAAATCGTGTAAAATGCATCGTGATTATCGAAAAATTGTGAAAAATAAATTAAAAAATCGTGTAAATCGCTGCAAAATGCAGCATGGCAGTGCCACCTGTTGGGTGATTTACACCAAAACCTAATCAGCAACAACTTATGTCAACGTCTAACTGAATCTGAAGTTTGATGAAGATCTATGCAATACTTTTTCAGATAGAGCTATTGTGAAAATCTTGAAAAATCCAACATAGCAGCGCCACCTGTTGGGCAATTTACACCAAAACATAATCAGCACCAATATTTATCAAGGTATACCTGAATCTGAAGTTTCATGAAAATTCATGCATTAGTTTCTGAGATAGAGCTATTGCGGAAATCGAAAAAAAAAAAATGCAAGTACTTTTTAAGTGGTAGGTGGGAACCGGAGAAAAGGGAAAATGCCAATTTCGAGTCGGAAGAGAAATAGTCATGATCAATTATTTATTGTGACAATAAAATGGCAAATAGAGCGGATTTATTTTTTCTTAATTAAACAGTTTTAACGGGTTTTTAAACTTTTAGTACTGTGTGTGTGTGTGGGGGGGGGGGGGGAGAAACAGAAACAGGGAAGCAAAATTTTGAGAGGGTGAAATTCAGATGAAATTTTAATGAAATGAATTGCCAATGAAATTTACGGCTTATTATTTATTCACTATAAAGTAATAGAGTAGAAAAAGTTTACAAAAAGTAAGTTTTAAAGATTTTAAACTTTGGTATTGTGGAGGAATGATCAAAAGGAGGAAGTGAAATTTGGGAAGAAGGAGAGGCAAGGGGAGGGGGGGTAAGATTTATTTTTAAAACAGAAATTCAAAGATATGCAGAAGAGTCTCACACCTGATTAAGAAATAATACAAGAATAAAACTAAGCACTTTTAAGGACTTTTTGCATGAAAATAAGTACTTTTAAGCACCAAAAATTCTATTTGAAAAATGTAAGCACTTTTAAGGATTTTCAAGGACCATACGAACCCTGAAATTGTATTTGAAAGTACCGTTTTCCCCTAACTGAAGGTGTAAAAATTAAAATTATGCAATGTTTAGAAGTAATTGAATTTGCAGAAAAAGAAATGGATTGTTACATCGTTGCTACCATCAATACGACATTAGCACTACTCACAAACATGTTTTAACTTTTTAATATATAGATATGTGAGAAATTTTGAAAATGGTCTCACATCTGACAAATATAATAATTTCAGAGAAAAATTACTCCACCAGAAGGAAAAGGGTTATAGTATAAAATACATTAGAAATGCTTGAAGTAGTGTTTTGGTGAAAATTAGATCTTACTGAACAAATTTTACAAACTAGATTTATGTTGCATAAACTTTGAAAAATACATCCACTCATCAATGATTGTCAGAATTTCTCTAGTATAGGAGAGAAATTCTGGACGTTAAAGGGGAGAAGCAAAGTAATTCTTTTTTTTTGGGGGGGGGGGGAACTTGATTAGATGATTATTTATTTATTTTATCATTACTATAAAGTTACAAATATGGCAGAAAAATAAATACAGTAAAGCCCCAACTATCCGCAAAGTGAATTAAAAAAAAATTTCTTTTAAGCCAACAGCAAGGAAAATACAATAAGCCCTACTAATAAATATAAACAGAAAAATTCATGTATTCGAAAGTAATAGAAGAATATTTCTAGATTCAGTTGCCATGTTTAAAATATCAGATATAAAGTCTTGATGTCTTTTCTTGATTTTATTAACAAAATGTAAACACAGCAATTAAAATATTTAACAACTAAGACTATTATTATGATAAATTCCAGGGGAGCATATCAAGAATAGCTTCATTTTTGAGATAGAAAAGCTGTGTGATTGATTTTTTTAAAAAGGTGTAACTCAACACTTTTCATACAATAGGTATGGCATTGTTTCTTGTTTACTGTTCTTTATTTTAGTGATTTAGACATAAAGCAAAGGTTTCTGCTGTACTGTGCATATATATGTATTTTAAACGTTTTAATATGTTTTTTGTACACTAAAACATAGTTTTTATGTTAAATTTTCTTTTTTTCGTGCTTGCACCCCATTTTCAGTCTTTTTCAGGTTATCCGCGATTTTTGTTATCTCCGGTGCCCCTGCCACCCAATTCTGCAGATAATCGTGGCTGTACTGTATTAAAGAGCTTCAATATTCTTTAACTACGTGTATAAGTACAAAGGAAGGGGAAAAGGTTAAGGAGAAAAAATTCAAAGGGGAGGAGGTAGGAGGAATTTAGATGATTGGTTATTTATTGCTACAAGCAGATTTTTTTTTGGGAGGACAGGGAGGTTGATTAGACTATTACTTAGTTTTTATTATTACTAAAGACATATAATTGGAGCAGAACAAAAAATGTGTGTTTTAAAGACTAAGTTTTGTGTCGTAGGAAAGAGGGCAGAAGGGCAATTTCGATTGAGGAGGATGTTAAATGATTTTTTATTCAGAGTTTACCCTTGGTTTAAAAAAAGGCAGGGTGCTGCCGGTGATAAAAGGGCACTTTTTTCATTCTTAAGGGCAATTTTTGATTTTTAAAGTCACTTAGAGATGGAAGAAGGGAACTAATTCTTTAGATGAGGGGCAAGAGGGATGCTATTTTGTAAACCAAAGGGCAGGCAGGGTGCAGCAAACTCCTGAAAGTGCCTGGGGGAAACTCTGTTTATTGCTAGCATTACATAAAGTAACAAATAGAACAAAAAAAGTTTTAAAAAATTGATAAAAGTTGATAACGTTATATATGTATTTGGTCTAGGAATTAATTTGTGCGGTTTTTTATAAAAAATTAAAGCTTTATTTCAAAAGCAAAATACATAAATACATTAACAAAAATATTGTCCATCGCTACCCACTACTTTTTCCCATCTTTCAGGTAATTTACGAATTCCGTGTCGAAAGAAGTCCTCACTTTTCGAAACGATCCAATCAGAGATCCATTTTTCTATATTTTCTGAAGAAGTGAACTGCTGTCCAATCAAATGGTTATTCATGCAATCAAACAAGTAGTAGTCTGAAGGAGCAACATCTGGTGAATACGGCAGGTGGAGTAACACTTCCCATCCGACATTCTCCAAATATGTTTTCACCGGTTTTGCGGCATGTTGTCTGGCATTATCATGTTGAAAAATAAGTTTATTATGTCTGTTATCCCATTCTGGTCATTTTTTGGCCAGAGCTTGTTTCAAACGCATCAACTGAAGTCGATAACGTTCTCCATTAATAGTTTCACCAGGTTTCAGAAGCTCATAGTACACCACACCTTTCATATCCCACTATATACCAGCATTCGAAATCCTTGGTGGTCTGCTGGTTCGAGACCACCAAAAATTCAATCAGACCACTGATTTGAAAAATTTAGTGGTCCGCAGGACCAGTAACTTTTTTCCCCTCTCTTCACTGTAAACTTAAATTTTCCCATCCCTCAGAAAACTGCAACCAAACACAAATCACACAATAATAAATAAAAATTGCTTTAAACCCTAGTCAGTTAAAATAATCAGAAATAAAATATCTAATTAAAAATTTTATAGTTTTTCTTTATGTATACTATTTATTTAATTTTTAGTAAATTATAATTTTACATTTTATTATGCTGAAAATTTTGTATAACTGTAAAAGAAGTTTGGTTTATATTCTGGGAGGTGGGGGGTCACTCAAAGGGTTAAAGGGGCTTAATTGAATTTTATGTAGCGGGCCAGTGATGATGACTGCAGACCAGTAAATTCTTATGGTTACTGGTCCTTGGGACCTTCTCGTAATAAATCCATTTTTCATCACCAGTAACAATCCGATGCAAAAATCCCTTATTTTTCTGTCTTTGAAGCAGCATTTCGCAAATGGTTTTTCTTCTTTCAACGTTTCTTTCTTTCAATTCATATGGAACCCAATGTGACATCTTTTGAATCATTCCCATTGCTTTGAAGCATTTGGAAACTGTTGTTTGATCAACCTCTAATGATTTTGCAAGTTCTTCCTGTGTCTGGCACGAATCCTGATCAAGCAATGCTGTCAGTTCTTCATCTTCAAATTTTTTTGGCTGTCCAGGTCGTGCTTGGTCTTCCAAGCCATAATTGTTTGATAAAGTGTATATTTTAATTATACCAACAGATGTCGCTACATTGCAGATATATCAAAATGTTTGTACTAGAAATATATAAGCTGTGAGAAAAAGACACGGCCCTTTAAATTTGTAGTTATTTTCTAAGCTGTGTGAAAAGGACATTCTTTTTGGTTTTAGTTTTGGTTCGAAGTTCTACTTCGAGAATGTGCTGTTAATAAGTTTTAGTTTAGATTTTTATGTGTATTGTGATCCGAGCTGTGTCCGGAATTGAGTGTGGTGAGATTGTATACAATAAACGGTATTTTTAAACAAGAGAATGAGAAATTTAATCAGAGTAAGAGTGCTTTTCTTATAATTCCGGGCCAGAAGCGATTCATATTATGGTCCGTCTTCATTGCCAGAGAAAAACCAGGAGAGTGATATAAATATTTACTGCGATCGTTATAAAAGTGATAAAGATCAACATGTCATCGTTTAAGTGCGTAAACGGCTAAGTGTGATTCATAGCTGCGTGTTGTGAGCTAGTGTTTTCTTTTTTCGCTCATGGATTAATTATTTAAAGGATCAAGAGGGGTAAGTGTATACCCATTTAATTTATATATTTTTTGTCAAAATGAGTTTGAAAGAGTTGAAAGAGCTTAAAGCTAAAAAGAAAACAAATAAAACTAGTTTGACAAAACTAAAGGATAGATTGTCAGGTTCTGAACTAGAACCAAGTGAACTACTTCTCATAAAGGAGAAACACAATAAGCTGGTTCAAACTTTTTCTGAGTTATTTGACGCGATTTATAAAGCATGTAAAGAAGATGAAATAGATGATTTTATCAAAGAAAACGAGGAAATAAATGAGTCATTAGAGAATTTAGAATTTGAGCTCAGCAAAAAGCTTTCAAAAACAAAATTTCAGAATGTTAATTTGGAAAATGCGTCAAAGGCTGAAAATAATATAAAATTGCCTAAGCTGACTCTTCCGATATTTACGGGAAATTTGCATGAGTGGCTTTCTTTTAAAGATATATTTAAGGCCACTGTACATGATAACTCAAATTTATCTGGGGCAATGAAATTGCAATATTTAAAATCTTCATTAAAGGGAGATGCTTTTAGAATCATTCAATCCATTTCAATTGTAGATGCTAATTATGAAGTTGCATGGTCGCTTTTAGAGGAACGGTATTCAAATTCGAGAGAACAGGTTTACGCGCATTTAAAACGTTTTATAAATATTCCTGTTATTCAGAATGAGTCCCCAACAGCATTATTAAATTTAATAGACATTACAAATGAGTGCACTAGGTCATTAGAGATTTTAGAACAAAAAGTTGAGGGGTTTTCTACTACCATGTTTGCTTACATTTTAGCTCAAAAATTAGATGCAAATACAAAAATGTGGTGGGAAAGACATCTTAAGCGGGATAATTTACCAACTTTAACTCAGTTGCTAGAATTTTTGAGAGACCACGCACGTACACTAAGTGCGTCCAAACAAGTAAATACAAAACGAAATTTTCAAAACGAAAGCCATACAAGGCATAGCTTTTCAAAGGTGACTTCCATGGTTACGGGGTTAAATGAGAAAAATATGCGCAAATGTGTTGTATGTAGCCAGGAAAATCACAGTGTTTTTAAATGTCCAAAATTCCAAAAATTTAATGTACAGGACAGAGTAGAATTTGTTAAAAAACATAATTTGTGTTTCAATTGTCTTTCAGAATACCACTGCGTCAAAAAATGTAATTCGACATTTTCGTGTGCCAAGTGTCATAAAAGGCACAATGTACTTCTTTGTTTTGATAGGCGTGAGAGAAATTCCGCTGCAATGGGAAACACAAAAAATTCCAGCGATAAAGAAGCGCCAAACTCACTGGCAGCGAATGAAGGTAGACAAACATTAAATGCTGACGCGATACCCTTTGAGATAAATAGCCAAATTCAGAATTTCGCTGGTACTGCGAATGTGAGATCTAGTAATGTTAAAACAGTTCTTCTTTCCACTGCGGTTGTTTATATGAGAGATAAATTCGGAAATAAAATTCCGGTGCGTGCCTTATTGGACAATGGATCAATGAGCAATTTTTTAACCTTGCAGTTAGTTGAAAGATTAGGAATTCGCAAAGAAAAAAATAATGTTTCAGTATCGTGCTTAAGTGGATCCTCAGTGACAGTAAAAAATAAAACCACAGCTTTGATTAGTAATAATTCGGGAGATTATAGTCGGGAGTTAGATTTTCTTATCATAGAAAAGATTTCGCAAATTATGCCCTCAAAATATATCAATATTTCAGAGCTAGAAATTCCAGAGTCAATTATTCTGGCTGATCCTGAATTTAATAGGCCAGGAAAAATTCATCTTTTGCTAGGAGCGGAAGTATTTCTGGAACTGATAAAGGTGGGTCGTATGAATGTACCAAATTCTAAATTAATACTGCAAAATACGGTGTTTGGTTGCATAGTGAGTGGAAGTGTTAATGACTGTAGCGGTCAGGTGCAAGTACATTGTGGGTTAGTTAATGAAACAGATTTAAATTTCGAAATGAGAAAATTTTGGGAAATAGAACAAGTAGAGGATACCGCACCATTGAGAAATACCGAAGAAAGGGCATGCGATACCCACTTTATAAACACACATCAGAGAGACATATCAGGCAAATTCATAGTACAAATGCCCTTGAAAAAGGATCCTAGTTCATTGGGAGAATCAAAACAATTTGCGGAAAATAGATTAAACTCACTTTGGAATAGGCTAGTTAAAAATCAAAATCTCTCAGAGTTATATTGTGCATTTATGTCGGAGTATAGAGAATTAGGCCATATGGAGGAAGTAGAGGAGCCAAATGAGTCGATACATGCAAATTACCTTCCTCACCATGGTGTCTATCGACCAGATAAAAGTTCCACAAAACTAAGAGTTGTCTTCAATGGCTCACATGTAACTTCTTCCGGAGAATCTCTAAATTCTATACAATTGAATGGAGGTGTCATTCAAGATGACTTGTTCAGCATAATACTTAGATTTCGTACACATCGTTATGCCTTTACGGCAGATGTGAAAATGATGTATCGCATGATACTTATTGATAAGAGTCAACGTGATTTACAGCGCATAGTTTGGAAAGATACTGTAAATGGTGAGGTGAAACATTACAGGCTGTGTACTGTTACGTATGGAATGACTAGTGCCCCTTATTTAGCAATGCGATGTCTTAAACAGCTTGGTATAGACGGTGAATCCCAATTTCCGTATGCTTCAGCTGTGGTGCAGTCGGATTTCTACATGGATGACGTATTGACTGGTGCAGCTGATTTAGAATCTGCTAAGAGACTGCAAGCTGAACTTATTCAATTATTAAGTACTTGCGATATGAAGTTACACAAATGGTTCAGTAATCATCCAGAATTAATGGAGCCAGTGTGTAAATCCGAGAACTACACTTTTGAGAAAATGAGTGAAACTAAAGCCTTAGGACTTTGTTGGAAAGCCCATGACGATACGTTTACTTTTAGTGTATCGTTCAGTGATCAAACTGAGGTGACTAAGAGAAGTGTTCTGTCAAATATCGCTCGCATATTTGATCCATTAGGATTGCTAGGTCCAGTGTTAACGAGAGCAAAGATTTTCTTGCAAAGACTGTGGCGACTAAACATTGATTGGGATGATACTCTACCTAAAGCTGAACTTGATGATTGGTTGCAGTTCCGAGAATCGTTAACGGCCATCAACAACATAAGTGTTAGTAGATATATTTTTACAAACGATCCAGTGCAATTTAAAATTTGTGGATTTGCAGATGCATCTGAAAAAGCATACGGTGTAGTTTTGTATGTTGTTTCTTCAAATTCTTCAGGTGAACAAACTTCTCAGTTGCTCTGCAGTAAAGGCCGAGTTTCACCGATCAAAACAATTACCATCCCACGTTTAGAACTGTGTGCTGCAGTTTTGTTAACAAAATTGATGGTAAAGGTTTCCAAAATCTTAAAAGTTCCTAAAGAAGCTATCTACTATTATTCAGACAGTACTATTGTGTTGTGCTGGCTTCGCAAACAACCATGTGATTTAAAAACTTTTGTGGCATCGCGTGTATCTTCAATTCAAAATCTTTCTGACATTAACCATTGGGGTCATGTGGCATCTGCTGACAATCCTGCTGATCTCGTGTCTCGAGGTGTGGATCCCGACAAACTTTTTCAGGAAAACTTATGGTGGCATGGTCCCCATTTCCTAACCCAACGAACTGAGTATTCTTCAAATAGTTTTGATCTGGAGCAAAGTGATAAGGACTTATATTCGTGTGAACTTAAAAATACTGTTTCAGAAACTTCATTATTAATTACGGACTGTGCACCTTTTATTGACAATTTTCTGCAATTAAGTAATAATTATGCTAAACTAATTAGAATTCTTAGCTATGTTTTCAGGTTCATTCAGAATCTCAAGGAACCAAAGGCAAGGTGTTCAGGTAGGTTAACATCTGCTGAGCTGAAGACAGCTGAAGAATATATGGTAAGATCTGTGCAACAAAAAGAATTCAGTTCTGAATTCACATTGTTAACCAAGGGTAAGGAATTACCAAAAAATAGTCGATTGATTTCTTTAAATCCTTTCGTAGATAAAAATAATGTAATCAGAGTTGGAGGTCGCCTCCAAAATAGCATGTTAAGTTATGTTCAAAAACACCCAGTTGTATTGCCTTCTAAACATAAACTTACAGAATTAATTATTGAAAGTTATCACAAAAAATATCTACATATAGGACCACAAAATTTACTTTATTGTGTTCGTAGAGAATTTTGGCCTCTAAACGGTAGAGCTATTTGCAGAAAAATTGTACATAACTGTGTTATATGCTTTAGGGCCAAACCTAAAATATCAGAACAAATTATGGGCGAGCTTCCTAAAGATAGAGTGAATGTAGACTTTGTTTTTAATTGTACAGGAACTGACTTCTGTGGCCCATTTTTGATTAAATATAAAGGTCAACGTAAAGGTATTTTTCATAAAGTTTATGTTTGTATTTTTATTTGTATGGTAACTAAGGCAGTACATCTGGAAATAGTTAGTGATTTAACATCGGAGGCCTTTATTGCCACTTTAAAGAGGTTTTTTGCCAGACGAGGCAAACCTCGAAAAATATTCAGTGATAATGCTGGCAATTTTGTAAAAACTAATTTAGAGCTTAAAAAGTTGCAAGATATGGTAAACAAACCAGACAACAAACTTGCTAATTACTTGTTGTCTGAAAATATTGCATGGGAATTTATTCCCCCTAGAGCTCCTAATTTTGGAGGTTTATGGGAGTCAGGAGTCAAGTCCTTCAAGTATCACTTAAAACGTGTAGTGGGCAATTCTAAATTAACCTATGAAGAAATGTTAACCATAATTAACCAAATTGAAGGCATTTTGAATTCTCGCCCACTTACTCCCTTGAGTTCAGATATTGATGACTTGGAGGTCTTGACCCCTGGACATTTTCTTATTGGTCGCCCACTTAATGCCATTGCTGAATCTAATTTGAGTAATGTTGAAAATAACAGATTAAACTTATGGCAGAAAACCACAAAAATGGTTCAGACCATCTGGAAAAAGTGGAAAAATAGTTATTTAAGTACATTACAGCAGAGAAATAAGTGGGTGATAGCAAAAGACAACCTTAAAATTGGAGATATGGTTGTGATAAAGGAAGATGATCTTCCAGCTTGTAAATGGTTATTAGGAAAAATTGTAGAGGTATTTTGTGGCAATGACAATAAGGTAAGAGTCGTAAGTGTAAAAACCCCAAATGGAGTATTCAAAAGAGCAGTGTCAAAAATTGCCGTATTACCTCTCGAAAATTAATTCTTTTTTTTTTTTTACTAAGAAATTGTGTATTATTGTAATATTGCTTTTTTAATTGTGTTAAATATCTGTATAAATTTAAACTAACTGTGACTCATTTATGTTATATTGTAATTTTTATTCTTTGCAATGGTTGTAATTGTAGTGGTTTAGTTTGAAACCCCCCTCAGAGGTTTCAAGAGGGGCGGTATGTTTGATAAAGTGTATATTTTAATTATACCAACAGATGTCGCTACATTGCAGATATATCAAAATGTTTGTACTAGAAATATATAAGCTGTGAGAAAAAGACACGGCCCTTTAAATTTGTAGTTATTTTCTAAGCTGTGTGAAAAGGACATTCTTTTTGGTTTTAGTTTTGGTTCGAAGTTCTACTTCGAGAATGTGCTGTTAATAAGTTTTAGTTTAGATTTTTATGTGTATTGTGATCCGAGCTGTGTCCGGAATTGAGTGTGGTGAGATTGTATACAATAAACGGTATTTTTAAACAAGAGAATGAGAAATTTAATCAGAGTAAGAGTGCTTTTCTTATAATTCCGGGCCAGAAGCGATTCGCCATAATCACCACTATTAAAGCGTGCAAACTACTTCTGAAACGTTCTTTCAGCTAGAGCATGGTCACCATAAACTTCCACCAAAATACGGTGACTTTCGGTAGAACCTTTCTTCATGTTAAAGTAATGAAGAACCCCCCGCAAAAACACTTTATCAGGCACAAAATTTGACATTTTCAGCTGGATAAAAATTGTTGTTGTTTAAGCTTAAACCAAATCGCATATACTAAACTGCACAATAACAGTAGTTTTAAATGCATGTTTGAACAAACGAAACTATGGGACAATACGCTAGTTACGCCATCTCTTGTAAAACCGCACAAATTAATTCCTAGACCAAATACAGCCCCTAAACTCTATTCTGAATCACCTTGCATAAAATTGATTTAATTACTGATTAAAATGTACTATGCTAATTATATCTTTTTAAACAACAATTTTTTATTGACATTGCAAGGCTTTATGGTTATGAGATAAGTTCTCACAGTTTCTTAATTTTTAATATTTTTGTTTCTTTTCAGCACTTAGCATTGGTATTTATTTAGCTTCAGTCATGTATTTCGCAGCACAATCTAAAGTCTTTCATCGGCTGCTTCAGGATTCGTACACATTTCTTTAAGTAAAAATCAAATACTTTTAAGGACTTTCAAGGACCCAAACCAAAAAAAAATTAAGGACCTACAAATTAAATTAAATAAACTAATAAATTATAATAAGCATTTTTTAATACAGAGTCATTTTTCTAAATACAAGTTTTAAACATTCAAATGGCCAGGAAGGGGGGGCGGGGGATTTTCAGCGTGTGGCAGTAGAAATTTAGAAAATTTTAAAATAACAAATACAGCAGAAGAAAAAATTAGTCACATGAGCCAATTTCAAAACCTTCTTCTATTTCATAGATGTTAATACTTCAAAATTCGCTAACAGAGTGCCAAAATTAAATGACAACCTACTATCATGAGGATTCTAAAGATATGAATTCCGTGCATTAGTTCTTGAGATATGACTATTGCTAAAATCATGTAAATCCTGCAAAATGCAGCATGGTAGCGCCACCTGTTGGATGATTTACGCCAAAACCTAATCAGCAACAACTTAGTTCAATGTCTAATTGAATCTGAAGTTTGATGAAAATCTGTGCAATACTTTTTCAGACAGAGCTATTGCGAAAATCTTGAAAAATCCAGCATAGCAGCGCCACCTGTTGGGCAATTTACATCAAAACATAATCAGCTCTAACATTTATCAAAGTATAATTGAATCTGAAGTCTGATGAAAATACATGCATTAGTTCTTGAGACAGAGCTATTGAGAAAATCGTAAAAAAGGCAGCATAGCAGCACCACCTGTCGGATGATTTACACCAAAACGTAATTAGTACCAATAGTTATCAAGGTATACCTGAATCTGAAATACGATCAAAATTCATGCATTAGTTCTTGAGATAGAGCTATTGTGGAAATCATAAAAAAATATAAGTACTCTATGTGGTGGAGAGGGAAGGGGGAGCCAAAGCAAAGGGAAAACGCCAATTTCGGGTGGGAAGAGAAATCTTCATGATTGATTATTTATTGTGACAATAAAATGACAAATTAAATAGAGCAGATTATTATTATTTTTTTTAATTAAACAGTTTTAAAGAGTTTTTAAACTTCGAGTACTGTGGGAGGAAGAGGGGGGGAAAAAAACGGGGAAACAAAATTTGAGAGGGTGAAATTCAGATGAAATTTTTATAATTGTCAATGAAATTTAGGGCTGATTATTTATTCACTATAAAGTAATAAATAGAGTAAAAAAAGTTTACAAAAATTAAGTTTTAAAGATTTAAAGATTTTAAAACTTCGTGTAAAATCTTCAACAACTTTGGTGTTGTGCAAAAAGAATGAGCAAAAGGAGGAAGTGAAATTTTGGAAGAAGGAGAAGCAAGGGGAGGGGGGGGGGGGGAGGGGATTTATTTTTAAAACAGAAATTCAAAGATATGCAGAAGAGTCTCGCCCCTGATTAAGAAATAATACAAGAATAAAATTAAGCACTTTTAAGGACTTTTTGAGATTTTGCATGAAAATAAGTACTTTTAAGCACCAAAAATTCTATTTGAAAAATATAAGCACTTTTAAGGACTGTACGAACCTTGTACTTTTCCCCCCGCCTTTAGCGCACTTCACTCCTTGCCTACTTGGCATTTGCTTTGAGCATTTTTCACTGTTGTATGTAGCATTTGTGTTCTCTCTCTCTCATATTTGAGTTGCGCATGTGCCGTTTGAAGACTTCACTTCTCTCTCACTGGCCATGACATCAAACATGCCTCTCCTCCAAAAGGCGTGTTTTGTTTTTGTGAATCGGAGATTCCTTTTTAAATTGTGCTTTCTCATTAGTTTACTTGACACTTTATTATTATTTTATCTAATCAATTTAAATTCTTTCATTAGTTCATTTTGTTTGCCCTGTGGATTTTGTTTAAATACAAAAACTCATTAATTTTATGTTCAGAATTTTGATGTGATCCTGAAATGATGTAAAGTTTATTGGCGCAGTTTTGTCTAGCAAACGAGTTCTGCCTGCTGTTCGAATGCCATTTTAAAAGTTGTTTAAAATACGTGTTATCGTGTTTAAAGTCGAATATTCTTAGAGATGTGAGATTTGTGTGTCATGCCACAATACTTCAATATTCTGTGCTGCCTCTCTTTTAAATTAAAGTAAAGGATTAATGAATTGCTTCATAATTTTCAATTTTTTGTAAAGAAATATGCCAACTTATAATTTACGGTGACCAAGAGTAAAGATCTTAATAACCTTTCTTGAATAAACAATTTATTATTTTTAACAAAATGACTTCTTCACTTTTGTCTTCTACATTCTGCACTCCTGTAAAATAAGAATAATCCTTTTATTATTCTCTTCAGGATGTTTAATTCGACTTTGACTACAAAGAATGTTTTTGGGTTCCAGTGACTCATAATGCTTATACGATCACAACTTTTTCACAATGCAATATCTCAAGATTTATTTTAATAATTTATAATTCATATTCAACTAATAATTTATTATATTCAATATTTATCAACATGACAATGGTGTATGACACATAAGCAAAAAAGCAATACTTAAATATAAATCTACTCACTTTAAGTTGCCAGTTTTTGAGGTGGCATCAAAACATTCATCTCTAGAAAGTATACGGTGGGAAAATAACTTTCGATCAGGGTCTAGTATTTCAGCTATTTTGTGAGCATATAACCTTGCTCCAAACGTGCAGATGTGAAGTTCATAATACTTAGATATGTTTTCCAAAAAAGTTCTAGTCCCAGGTCTCAATTTAGTATGATACCATGGAGAATTTTGACCATACAGCTGAAAGTGATGCACATCCTATAAATGAAAATATACAAGAAATAGAATTATACTCAAGAGATTTTGTTGTACAAAGAGTTATTAGATTATAATTATACAGGGTCATTCATAATTCCCTCCTGGGTTTCAAAACGTTATAGTAAAAAAACAAAGACGAATATGAAAAAAAAGAAACATATGAAATTATTCTGAAACTATTCAAGTTTTAATTTAATTAGTTTCCGGTAGATGGCAGTAACATCTGTATTGAAGTCAGTTGTAGTAAAGAAAAATGGCATTTACAGGCGAAGAGAAAGCTTTTTGTGTGTTGGAGTTTGCAAAATCTGAATCAGTGGTGTCAGTTCAATGGGCCTTTCGTAATAAATATCGAAAACAGGGACCAACTGACAAAACAATTCATGTGTGGTACCGGAAATTTAAAGAAACGGGATGCCTATGTGACAGGAAACGAAGTGGTCGGCCTGGTCCATCTGCGGACACCGTAGATCGTGTACGGGAAACCTTTTTAAGGAGCCTGACGAAATCAACCGCTAGCGGAAGCCGAGAATTGGGGAACTCTCAACCAACAGTGTGGCGAATTCTGCGAAAACGTCTTTGTTTGAAGCCATACAGATTGGGACTGGTGCAAGCGTTGACTCCAGCAGATTGCATTTCTCGTTTCACGTTTTGCATTGATGTCCATGAACGTGAAACACTAATGTCGAAATTGATTTTTAGTGATGAAAGCACATTTCACATGTGTGGCACTGTCAACTGCCACAACGTACGCATTTGGGGCACTGGAAATCCCCATTCTGTAGTGGAACACTATCAGGATTCCCCAAAAGTTAACGTGTTTTGCGCTATGTCCTCCTCATGTGTTTATGGGCCATTCTTTTTTACAGAGAAGACCATTACCGGTGTAGTGTACCTGGATATGTTGCAGCTGTGGCTAATGCCGCAGTTAGAGGAACATGAGGATGATTTCGTATTTCAACAAGACGGTGCTCCTCCCCATTTTTTGTGTGATGTGCGTGAATACCTGAACACACACTTACCTCATCGATGGGTTGGACGAGCTTCTGAAGATGACGTACCTCTTCTAAAGTGGCCTCCACGGTCACCAGATTTAACATTTCTTGTGGGGGTATGTGAAAGACCATGTTTTTGTACAACCTATGCCACGTGATTTAACTGACCTGCGTGAAAGGATAACACGTGCTATCAATAACATAGGCAGTACCATGTTGAGTAGAGTATGACAGGAACTGGACTATCGCATTGATGTATGCCGTGTGACCAAGGGTTCACACATAGAACACCTGTAATGTATGTAAGTAAAACTTGAATAGTTTCTGAATAATTTCATATGTTTCTTTTTTTCATATTAGTCTTCGTTTTTTTTACTATAACGTTTTGAAACCCTGGAAGGAATTATGAATATTCTACAAATAAGATAAGTACATCATTAGAAAAAAAAAGGGTTATTACTATATAAATTATTGTAAAGATAAATAATAGTCTATTAGCAAGTTAAATTACTTAAAAAGCCATTTGAAATTTCAAAAATTATCCTTTGTTAGCAATGATATCCAACATTACAATTTTTCATATGGTGTAAATTTATTTCTTGAATATTTGCCTAATTATTTTGTGCTGAATTTAAATTACACATACATACAAAAGAGTGAAAGCCAATTTACTAAAATATCTCAAAAATTCGGCAAAGTCACCTTCCTTAATTTTTTTTTACTTCCAACTTGTGAGATAACGAAAAATAGCAATTGTTTATGAATCAAAAACTTTGAGATTGAAAGTGTTGGATTAATGGACAGCGGGTGTAGCAGCTCAGAGGAACGAGAAGAAGGAACCACAAGATAAGGTGTCACTGGAAAAATACATAAATTTGACTGGAGAATTATTATCTACTTTTGAGAAACAAGGCTGTACTTCCGAAATAGATATTCTTCATTGCATAAAATCCAAGAGAAACTTGTTAAAGAACAGCCAAAATAATTGAAGCAAATAAAATTAACATCAATGTTTTGGAAATTACATGAGGAGGAATTACTTCACTGTTTATATTTTTTTTTTTTTTTTTTTTGTAACAGAAGATATAAATTAAAGCAATTTATTTTTTTAATTTAATTTACTCTTTTTCTCACATAAATATCACTTGGCTATGAATTAAATTATGACTAAAGGCATCATTAAGAATGTCAGAAGCACTTTTGATATTCTTTCAGAAATCCGGAATTCTAAAAAAATCCGGCTTATTCTCGATCTCGACAATGCAGGTTTTTCGAGGTTATAATGTATTTATATTTCATTAAAATAATTCTTGGTGATGTGTACACAATATGCAAAATTCTTTTAACTAAAAATATCTAAGGAAAAAAGATAAACATGCTTGCAATAAGTCTATTTCCCGTTTTGAGGGACATTAACACACAAAAACATTAATGACAATGCATTTTGGTTACTAAAACAAAATAAATAAAATAACTGGTTGAAGCTTGCAGGTATTTTAAATATATACGTTACACAAACCTATCAAAACTTTTTTCTCTTCTAATTCTGTAAAAAAAAAAAGGGTCTCCCTTTAAAATGCATCATTTAGAAAAACAATTTAAAAAGCTCTATGAATTACACTACTAGCTGCTATTTTTTCAACAGATTTTTAAATATTTTTTTATGCACATCTCTAATGAGCTACTATAGTTATGCACCTAGTCCCTAACACAAATTGAAAAATCTCTTGAATTATTTTGAGCCAGATTAGAAAACATCAAAATATGATAAAGAACAGTTTTAACAAAACATACATTAAGGGGATTTGCTTTTTTCGGTTGAAATTTTTTTTTTTTTAATTTTTCTATTCCGTATAGTCTGTAGAGTATCCTTCTGAAACAATCAGGCCGAATTCGAAGTTCTATCGTAGTTATTAAGTGCTTTAGTGCAACGCATCCGTAGACTGTTTTGCAGAACTACAAGCACATTTTATGCAAAATGACTTTTTTCAAACTGGGCGGGATCAGACAACAAAAACTATTAAACCATTCTTGATAATTTTTTTTTTTTTTTTTTTTTTTTATTACAGGTAATATAATTTATTAGAGCTTGGACCACTTTCAGCCATTTTTATACAAAATAAATATTTCTAGAAGCATGCCAAAGTTTAAAAAAAGGGGGTCAGAAATAGACCTTTTTCTTCAAATGGCTACGACTTTGTTGACTTTCAACTTTTTGACCTCAAAGTGCTTGAAGCTCCACACAATATTATCTATTTTCATAATCCTTAACGAAAATTGATGGCAAATGACTCTGGTGATCTATTGGATCCTGCCTGATTGGAAATGCACAACACGCATGCTAAGACATCCACCCACGCAGCTTGACCACATAATCGACTTATTTTTAAATTTTTCAAGTGTTCTTAAAATAATAATAAATAACATGCGAAAAACCCAGGGCTAAAATCTTTATTCCTTTTCAAAAAAAAAAAAAAAACTAAATAAACGCCTTTTTTTGGCCTTCTAGAGGCAAATCCTCTCCTTAAGCGGGTAAAAATAAAATTTATGCATGATTGATGCATTACATTTATGGTCATTAACATGTCCAACACTTTTAATTTTAAAATATGAATGTTAGAGTCCTTTTATCAGTTCCATTTAAATGAATCACTAATAATTTTGTTAAATTATCAACTTCTATTCAGTTTCTTAATTTCTTATCAAGTTTGTGCGAGAAAATTCTATCAAAAAATTACAGAAACTGGTATAACAGCTGTAAAATATCTTTGTGTCAATAAATTTGTAATATCTGTAACAAATATTTAATTTAGTTAAAATATGCTGGTTACTTTTAAACCAGAATTTTTTTAGTTTGTGTTCTTTATTTTCAAGTAATGATCAATAAATAAAGTTAAGATTGAAAATCACTCTTTCATGACACTAGATTCCCCCCCCCCCTAATAAGAGCATAATTGCATTAAAATTTGTACTACATTAAAGACTTTGGTCATGCATTTTGTATTTTAGTCACTATGGCAACCTAGTGACTGAATTTTTTTTTAAACACCTGCCTTAAAAAATGTTCAAAATTCAAAAACAAATTTTATGCTTCATTAAACCATTCAAATTATTTTAATTCTGATAACTCAAAACAAAGATTAGATCTGTTCATATCCACTTAAAATGTTCTTTAATAAAAGAGCCTAACTTGTAATTTTACAGCAATACTCAATATACTAAATGTTTGAAGTTTATTGTTTTTAATTTTTCTTAAGTTTTTTCATTTAACTTAATTTTCTGATTTGATTTCAACATTATCTTTTGAATGTTTATCAATATTATCCCTTGCAGTAAAGTCTTATTTATATTCTTGCTTTAATTCTAAAAGAATATAAAAAAAAAAAAATCACATATTCAAATGCTTGTCAAATTACTTAGATAAAATTGAAAAGTTTTCATTTATGAAACTCAATTTCTATACTTTTAACAAATATCCTTGAACCCTTTGTGAATCTATTACTACGATTTGAAAAATATTTACTCAGATGTTAGAATACATCCTTTGAAGCAAGTTACAAATAATTTTAAAAATTTACATCATGAAAACAAAAAATATTGATGAAAAGGTACTTTTTTTACATCGGAAATAAAGAAAATTAAATACTTCTCATAAATATTGTCAATTTTCTAATACAAAATTGTAACGTGTAGGAACTTAGCTTTGTAAAAAATATTTTTTTGGATGCCTACAGCATTTTAAATTGACAAAATTTAGAAAGATCATTTTAGAAATAACGATTTTAAACTCCTCAAATGATAAATAAAACTTTGGCATTAAAAGTTAACTCAGTATCGCCATCTGTTGACAGTTATTTGAAGAATGTATACTAAGTGCAGTATTCTAAGATAGCATCAATAAACAAGTAAAAATTCAGCTTAAAAAATCAAAAACCCCGACTGCGTAAAAAGAGAACTAATTAATTATTTCTCATCAATATGAAACTATTTTTTATGTTACTTAACTATTTCTTTTATTTACTTGCATTGATGACTTTTAAGTGGTGTTTAATTGTTAGTTCCTATCTATAAACACTGTTTTGATGAGGCCTATAGATGACTATGAAGGTTAGAGTTGCAGTAAAGCTAGAGATCCTACCTACACAACTTCCAGGTTATGTAATATTTAAACGGAGTTTCTGACTGTAAAATAGCCAATGAAACATCGTCTTCATTTTGAAAGACCTATCCAATGATATGCTACTCAATAGGGTGTGTAATTTTTTTTTCGACTCTACTGCCATTTTGTATTTTACGACCGCCACTTTGAATTTATAAAAACAACATCTATCTAGCCTATAACCACCAGACAGTTAAGACGAATCGATAGAGACATCATTCATTAAAATCCATTCAGCAGTTGGGATGTTTCGAGGGTATAAAGAAATCCACATACCAAGATACGCATGAAACACATAACCCTTCTTGCAGTCGGGTTAAAAAAAAAAATTAAAGATCACCATATCAGTTACATTGTCTTTTTGGTATTTTACAGATGTGCAATGCGTTGATACATAGAATTAAAAACCTATTCTAGAATATTCACACCTATTCTAGAATATTCACGTTAGACATTTTTAAAGGGTACTACACCCTGTCCCAATTTTTAATAGTGGCAATGCACCCTGTTGTTTTAAATTTAAAATGCATCTTTCTTTTTCTTCAGAATCACTTTTTCGCCCTAAAATTTTTTAAACAGAATTTTGCCATTCTTAACATAATAATAATAATAATAAATAATATAGGTTAAGTGTTTTTAAGCAGACAGTACAAATAATCCAATGGGAGCTAATTAAAGTGCTCTTTCACTCAACAGAAAGTGCATTTTTGATAAATTCATCTACTCCTTTTAAGAGGATATGAGAACACTATTCTAGAATGTAAATAATTCAACTGTAACTCATATATTATTGTCAAATTATTGCTGAAATTTCATGAGAAGGCTTACTGTAGAGAAAAAAGTTGTTGGTATCAGTCAGTATGTGTGTATGTCCCCTAATAACTGTCACAAAAGGCATCCAATTAGTTTTATATTTGGTCGAAGTGTTGATGAAATATATGGATTTGGCTGTATATTTTTTTAGTTTGGCTGATTCATTTGGAAAAGAACATCGTATAGAACATTTTTGCTATGCAAGGTCTTAAATTAATCTGATTGGTTTGAAACTTTTTCAATACATTTGTCAGACATTTAAAATAAACTAGGTTTGGTGTCATTTTATGAATCTGATCCAAAAACATAAAATATTTTTCTTTGTCACAACACATAATGTCTTTTTACTTTTCATAAAAAATCATTAAAATGATTCTGATTATAAAAGATTTGCAAAAAGTTTAGATGAGGGGGAAAAAAAAAACATTAGTTAATCTTTCATAATCAAATCTAAAGGTCAAAATTAGCACTAGTCACCGGCCACAGGGTCAGTAAACGTAAAAAAGTGGCTAGTGAAAAATTGTCTATCATCGGCCACCTTCCGGCTTCTTTTTTACAAGGAGATAATAAAATTTTCTTGCATTTCATCAAGGATTCTACTTTTTTTGATTCCAATATATTTATATTAGCATATTTATTTGGGCTACTCAGTTTTAGATTAATACTTATAGAAATTTTACTGTTTAGCATTTTGAAATAAAAAAAAGTGGCCACTTGAAAAATTAGTCCTACTGGCCAATGGCCGCTAATGAAATTTCCCAATTTGGACCTATAAGATCCTGAGTTAATGTTGGCATTAAACATCATTGATCCTATGAACAATACAGTTTTAATTGGATATGGATACCATGAAAAGGGGGTAACAAAAATCACTTTATAGCACAAAAATCATGCTTTCTAAAATACATCAATTACTAATGACCCAAGAACGGATACTAGTTAAGAGTCAACAATAAGTTTAAAAGTCTACACATAAGTAAATGTGTTGCGGATGAATGCAAGTGGACATTTTGGAGCATAATTACCTAAGTGAGTGAAATAAGCAGTTTTTTATCCAACATTAGTCTGCAAATTTAGATAAGAATAGATGAAGACAGGTCAAAATACACCTGAAGCTCAGGTATTTTTTTTAATTATTATTAGTCGAGATATTAATTAAAAACCCTAATTAAAGCGATTCAATTTTGTTCATCAATGATAAGATTATTTCTGGACATGATCAAAAAATCAATGTTTTTTTTTTTTTTAAGCACAAGCAAAGAAAACATTAAATTTTTCCTACATTTTGAAATTGCAATTACCATGTCTTTTATAGAGTTACAAAAAAAATTTTTCACAGTACCGTTCTCGTCATAACGGCATTATTTGTTTAAAAAATATTAATACAGTGAAACTCGTTTAAGATACGCCCGCTTAAGATACGAATTTCTTCCGGTCCCTTGAAAAATGCCTATTAAACCTGTGTAAAATTACCCGCTTAATATACGTACGGATAAGATACGATCCCGCTTAAGATACAAAGAAAATTTGTATGTTCATGTCAAAAACCCGCTTTATATACGAAACGGTGTTTGTGCAGTCCGTTTACTACGTGTCTTTAGGACAAAAGGGAAGAAGAGCAAAGGATTTCCTCACCAAATAATTATTTTTACATACATCTAGTTTGTCGTTTTAAAAATAATTACGGAAATTTATTATTTTTCCTCTTTGAGTGTGTAATATTTAAATTTCTGTTTTTCAAAGATTAACATGAATTTTGTTTTATTATCTTTTATTTAATTTGGTAGAGAGTATTGAATAAAGACACTTTTGTTACTGTACAAACAGTAACACAATAAAATTTAGAAAGTGAAAAAAATGCCATTCTTTATTTCAAAACTGAAAAAAAAAATGTTCTTTATTTCAAAATCTTAAACTCATATTTTCTAGACTATCTAAAAATTGTTAGAAAGAATTAAAGTAAGAGTTACAAACAGTTAAAACATGTTGATAATAATGTGTACTGGCTGCGTATGCATTACTATTCGAGAATCTGTGAAATCCGGATAAGATACGATTCCGCTTAAGATACGAAATGCCCTCGGTCCCTTGATTCGTATCTTAAACGAGTTTCACTGTATTTATTATTTTTAAAAAGAAAAATCTAAAAGTTGTTTATCGCAATTACCACCATGTATGCTTATGAAGGCAGTAGGGCCTAAAACATTAAATCATTTCCGGAAAAAAATGTCACTGATTTTAGATATATTTAAGGTTATTATCTCGGACACAGACAATGCCGGGCTGGTCAGCTAATAAGAAATGTATTTTTAGAAGAGATCAATGAACAACTCTCCATACTTTTGATAATGTTATAATGAAGTTCACAGAACTACCATGCCTTTATCACAGAAATAAGAAGTGACATACATAGTATTACTAATTTTACAGCATAACCAGTGGTGGGTTTTAATCTTTCTGCATGCAAACAAGGGTGGAGCTTTTTTTTTTTTTTTTTTTTTTTTCCCCAAATCAAAAATGGGCGGGGTGGGAAAGTTGCTCTATCAGATCCTCATTCTGAATATAAAATATCGTTGAAAAATATTAACTACTGCCCCAAGGTCATTGAATATTGAGAAAAAAGCACAAGAACGCTCGCCTATGGAAAAAAAAAAAAAAAAAAATTCTCCAAATCAAAATGGGATGCTGTGTGAAAGTTGCTCTATCACATCCTCATTCTGAATAAAAAATATCTTTGAAAAATATTAATATTAAATACTGCCCCAAGGTCATTGAATATTGAGAAAAAACTTAAAAGTTGTGCATACTCCAATTTTTTTTTCCTCAAATATACAAACTATTTTATTAATTTAATTTAAAAGGATGATCATTCAATTACTATTATTGTTATTATATATTTATAGTAAAATTATGTAATATTTATATCAAATTTGCTTTTATTATACTAACTCAATGGCTATACTTTTTTTTTAATATATGAAATTTGGTTAAATGTAATTGTTTTATATTTTTCTTAACCTATGTAAAAAAATATAATTTGAAATTATCCTTAAAGAACTATAGTAATAAGGTAAAAATAATTATTTTATTACAATTTACAAGCAATGAAGTTGCCATTTTAAAGTAGTCCATACTGTTTTTTGGTTTTAAAAACTGACATTTTATTCCGAGACTCCAGAAAAATTTTAATGAACCCATCACGTCCCAAAGGACCACAAACAGCAGAAGAAGCCTCCGTAACAAGTTTCACACATCTTTCAGTGGCTTGATTGTGACAAGGGAATAGTTTAATCTTAGGTAATATGTCTTCATCTATTACCTTTGGATTTAGGATAGACTATATAGATGTATAGACCAGGGATGGCGAACCTATGGCACACGTGCCAAAAGTGGCACGCAAAAAAATAATTTTGGCACGTTGTTACTTGTGACTAAATCAATATACAGTGATACTACACAAAATACACAAATTCTAGATGATCTAATCTTGCCTAAATTTGATTTATTGGAAATTGAAGAATTTTAATTGCGGCTTTTTAAAATACCGTAAATTACCACATTAGTAAATGTACCAATGATAAAATTACAGTCGGACCTCTATTTAACGAACCTCTATTTTGCGAACTTTTACTTGGAACGAAGAACATTTTGCAAATTTCTTCGTAAAATAACCTCCAAATAGCGAAGTGCATTCTCTATTTAACGAACTTTTTCTTGGGATCTAATTTTTTTCTCCCTATTTCGCAAAATATTACTGGACGTTTCAAATTTATTCTTTCTTTTAACACATTTTATGATGATCAATGACCAAGACCAGGTCTTACCAGGTGCCTAACTCACCGAGAACAGTAAAATCGCTGTGATTCTTTGCTTTTTATCCAAGAAGTGCAAACTCTCAATATTCACTTTTAACCCTCTAATGCCCTTAGTCTCTCGTTTTCTATGTTGATTATGATCAGTCGTGTTGGTGATTTCGGTTCTTGTAGCTCGAAAATGTCAAAGCTCCTGAAAGTTCTTGAGCATCAAAGAAAAAAAAAATACTCTCGATGAGGTGGATAAAGGCTTGAAGAAAAAGAATACTGCTTTAAAATTTGGTATTCCTCCAAACAGCTTATCAACCATAATAAAAAATCGTGATTTTAATGTAAGATCATTTTTTGAACTGAAAATACAATGTATTTCCAGACAATGTTTTGTTTCATTCATATTTCCCTTGCAGATTTCTTTTTGATGGGTAAAATAAATAAAGCAAATAGATACAATTTATAAAAAAAAGTGTGGTTAATTACGTTTTTAAATTATATTTAGTATTTATGGACATGTTTTATGTAGTTTAAAGTGTTCTAAAAGGTGACTCTCTATTTAACGAATTTTCCATATACCGAACTTTTTTTCGGGATTTAGCGACTTCGTTAAATATAGGTCCGACTGTATTTCAACTTAGAAATTAATTTCAGCGCTATTTAAAGAAACTGGCGTTTGATCTGTTAATATTTTTTTTCCCATCTATCTATGTTCGCAAGGTCATTAGTTTCTAAAATGAATAATACAAAATATCAAATAAAAAGCAGTTGTCATTGCAGTAAAATTGTCAGTAAAATTGTGAATATATTGTAGCTATTACCATGAATAAAGTGATATTGGAAAATATGATATAAAATTTAAAAAATACTCTATTTCTTCAGATTATTTTTTAATCATTATCGAATGTGAATGTTTGGCACCAACTTCAAAAAGTAACTGTTTACTTTTTATACGTATATATTCGTAAATTAAATCATAAATATGTAAATTAATCTTTTGTAAAAAATATTCTATAGAAAATCCATGTTTGGTAGCTATTAAATTCCATATATTAAATTTAACATTTTTATGCCGATACATGAAGTCCGATGTGCAGTTAATGGATAAGGTTTCGTCATTAGAGAAGTTTAAAGAATTATTTAGTTCTTTTTAGCACTTTCTTGAAGTCAGTTAATATTTTTTTTTTGAAAAGATTATTTTACTTCCTAATTTTAGTTATTCATACCGTAACACATAATTATCCGGATTTCAACATCTGCTGAATAAGTAAATTATTTGTCAAATAAAATATAATTTACAAAAATTATTTATTAAACAAATAGTTTTTAATAAATTCTTTATAATTTCATTAGAAGTATTGATTTTATTAGCATTTAATATATATGATGTTTTTTGAAACAAGTAAATTGTATTCAGAACAGTCTACATTCATTTATTTATTGATCATATACACCTGACATATGTGCTTGACATAAGGGGCCCGCTTATAAGTCATCGTTAATATAGAAGTACGAAATAGCACAAGGACTTTGAACTTTGACGGGGGGGTGGGGGATTCTAGATAGCACAAGGAGATTTACAACACCAGAGAATTGCATCTGGGAGTTCCACAAAGAGTGTGAAACGGGGACAACGGGAGTTGAACCCGCAGCCCAACTACGCTCTCAAGCGATTAGTGGTGTGGTGCCTTAACCATTCAGCCACGGTCTACATTCAAGAATTATTTTTTGTGGGACTCAGTTGTCAA
This sequence comes from Maratus speciosus, assembly GCA_963932465.1. Lineage (NCBI taxonomy): Eukaryota > Metazoa > Arthropoda > Arachnida > Araneae > Salticidae > Maratus > Maratus speciosus. The sequence continues at coordinate 586,287,736 of OZ010792.1, forward strand.
CAGCAAAATGCAGACTATGTAGCAACATTTGTATTGACTCTTCAAGTATATTGACAAGGACCCAGATATATTTTTCGCTGTTAGCGAAATGAGATTGACCAATCAGAAGCCTGCCTTTTTGCGAAGTTGTAATTTTTATAGAGTGTGTACTTTTAAATTTCAAAAATTCTTCTATCAAATAAAACAAAATTTTCTGTACTAAAATGCTGGCATCCAAAAATTTGTAGACTTGTCAGGTTTGAAAATGTGGTCCAGGGGCCACCGTGGCTGAGTGGTCAGCGATGACCACCTCGGGAACTCAGCTTTCGCTTTAGAGTGTTAGTGCAGGCATCACGCCGCTAATCGCTTGAGAGCGTAGGTGGCTCCGGGTTCGAATCTCGCTGGCTCCGTTGCACACTCTTTGTGGAGCTGCCGGATGTAATTCTGTGGTGCTGTACATTTCCTTATGCTATCTCCTTCCTGTATATTGACAATGACTTATAAGCGGACGCTTGACGCCAAGCACACAGGTCAGATATATGTATTCAATAAACTAATCATGTGGTCCATAATGGAGGATATTCCATCTACGTTTTGATCACGTGGTCAAGGTAAAAACTTCTAGCGTAAAGAACGGAAGGCTCCATAGATGTAATGAAAAACCCTCGCCAGCCAGTGAAACAGTTCATGCGGAAAGCAGTAGTAGCCTCCCTTCTTATCAGTCAGAAGTTATTTGGGTAAATTACCGGTTTCACGTGACTTTTTTCAGCCTCGAACCCAGATTTGGAATAAAGTCAATTCTACATTATTCTTTTCCGAAAATCTTCACCAGTTGTTTCCTCTTGTAAGGTGCCTCTATTTGAGAGTGGCGACATACAATGCTCAGACTCTGATTATACATACGTGTTTGCCTACACTACAGCGCCTAGAAGATACAGTGTGGAAAACGGCTATTCCTATAATGCTTTAAAAAGTGCTAAAAACTTGTATCCCATAAATCTCCAACAATGCTCAGCGGCAATATGCTGATACGAGCGCCATCTCGTAACTCTTTTCAATATAAACACTGTGTTTTCAAAAATTATAGAATGTTAAATATCAGAAACTATAAATATAAGATAATTTGGTCTGTTATAAGCTAATTTAGTTAAGGAATGACGTGAAATAGGTTAAATAGTCTCTTTTAGAATGACTATCGTTTTTAAATCACTACGATGGCGCTACAATCGACATCTTGTTATTCAGCATCGTTGTACATTTATGGGATTCAATTTTTTAGCACTATTTTGTAGCCGTTTTCCACACTGTATCTTCTAGGTGCTGTACATACACTACGGCAAAACTAGACATTTTCTATTCCAGAACTTGGCGATACTCCTTGGACAAGTTTGATTATATGAGTGACGGACAATGCACTTTATTCCAAATCTGTGTTTGAGGCTGAAAAAAGTCATGTGATACCGGTAATGGAAGATATTCCAAATATGGGTTCGAGGCTGAATAAAGTCACGTGATACCAGTAATTTACCCAAAGAACTTCTAACTGATAAGAAGGGAAGATACTACCGCTTTGCCTCATGAACTGTTTCATTGGCTAGCGGGGATTTATATTACACGTCTAAGGAGCCTTCCCTTCTCTACGCTAGAAGTTTTTACCTTGACCACGTGATCAAAACGGAGGTGGAATTTCCTCAATTTACCCAAAGAACTTCTAACTGATAAGAAGGGAGGCTACTACTGCTTTCCGCATGAACTATTTCACTGGCAGGCGAGGGGTTTTCATTACGTCTATGGAGCCTTCCCTTCTTTACGCTAGAAGTTTTTACCTTCATCACGTGATCAAAACGTAGATGGAATATCCTCCATTTAGCAAGCATTAGTTTGTCAATAATGGCAAGCTCTTCAAGATTCATGGCGATAGCTTTTGTCTAGAATCTATCAATCAATAATTTTTTTCCGTATGTCACCATTCTCATACCAATATTCCCCATCCTTAGGCAGTAAAGACATCAGAAATGAGCGTCAATGATTAGGGGTTTTGTCTGAATCTGATAACTGAAGACAGTGCTGCTACACATAAGAAGGCACTTTTATGTATACTGTATATGGATGCACTTTGCAGTGCACCGACTAATGGAGACACTTTGCTGAACTATAGCGCCTAGAATATATAGTGTTGAAATCGGCTATTCCTCTAATAATTAAAAAAGCGCTAAAATATTGTATCCCTTAAATGTGCAACGATGCTGCTGAAATATGAAGATTGCAGTGACATCTACAGGATATTTTCTACAACTGCAAGATATTACTTGTCTATACAATGTAATACTAGTAATACGAAAATCCCGCAGATGTCGCTGCGATCGACACTTGGGATTTTAGCAGTATCGTCGCACATTTAAGGGATACAAATTTTGAGCACTGTTTGGATAGCATATTTCCACACTAGGCATTCTACACGCTGTAGCTGAACTCTGATGTATAAGGTCACTTTGCTATTGAATGGATGATATTCCAAATATGGGTTCGAGGCTGAAAAAAGTCACGTGATACCGGTAATTTACCCAAAGAACTTCTAACTAATAAGAAGGGAAAATGCCACTGCTTTGCCTGATGAACTGTTTCATTGGCTAGCGGGGATTTACATTACACTTCTACGGAGCCTCCCCTTCTTTACGCTAGATGTTTTTACCTTGATCACGTGATCAAAACAGAGATGGAATATCCTCAATTTACCCAAAGAACGTTGTACTTGTGCTCTGATACATGAGAAACCTTAAAGGTTGATTTTCAACTTTTCGACACTGACTTTCGATATCAGTTTGTATCTTTGTGGGCCTTCCGGTTTGGTAGATGACAGAATGGCCGGGATCCAGATAGATTTTTCGCTCTTAGCAAAACAAGATCGACCAATCAGAAGGCTGCATTTTTGCAAACAGTGAAAAGTTTGCAAAACTGCAGGCTTCTGATTGGTCAATCTTGTTTCACTACCAGGGAAAAATCTATCTGGATCTCGGCCTTTGTCCAGCTACGTTTCCGCACTTTGAAAGATCTCGTATCTCTGTAAGAGTAACAGTATGAAAGATGATTGCTTATAACTGGGCGACTGCTTAAAAAAGGATTTGAATTTTAAAGCTTTTATTTTTAAAAAAATGTTCTAATCATCAGATTTTTATGAAATTGCAATAGGACCAAATGGGTGAATTACACTTTCAAACAAAAAAAAAAATATCAAACTCAGTTCATATTTAAGAAAGTTATGCGTGAACATGGGCAAAACATACATACAGGTCGAATTGATAACCTCCTTCTTTTTGAAGTCGGTTAAAAAATAGGAAAATGCACAACTTTTACGTTTTTCTCAATATTTAATGACCTTGGGGAAGTATTTAATATTAATATTTTTCAAAGATATTTTATATTCAGAATGAGGATCTGATAGAGCAATTTTCCCACCTCACCCAATTTTGATTTGAAGAAGAAGAAAAAATTTCCATAGGCGAGCGCTCCACCCTAATGCATACTTAATTTTTTGCATAAATAGGTACATGCCATATTTTTTTACTGCACAGCAGTTACACAAGATATTTCACATCAGTAATAAGAAACATGTTAGAAGAACAATAATACATATCAGAAGTAAAAATTTTAAATTTAAAAACATTTGTGAGAACAAAGCAAAATAAAATTCACATTTGTTGTAAAATTCACAACAACATGCTCTTTGAAATATTAAAAACAGAACATTAACAAGTATTATGTTATTTTACAAACTTGAAAAAGCTATACAAGAAACAACAACATGAGTAAGAAAAATACTTTTAAAATAATAAATCTGAGTAAATGGGAAAAGCATAAGGGTGGAGGGGGGGAGGGTCTACATTTGTCTATTTTTAATGATACTGTAAACACAGAAAGTATAAAAACATAAATTAAAGTAAATAATTTCAACCAAAACTAAAATAAGCATTCAGTACATTTACAGACAGATGTGTTTTGATATGAAGGTATGAAAGGTAAAAGTTTGAAACTGCTTAACATTTTGTTTTTTAATTATTCACTTACTGAGGTGAGGCAATGACCAAAATGAATTTCATTTGTATTATGGTAGTATTAAATAAGAGATAATACATTTTAAATATTAAACATGCATTTACTGATAGAAATTAAAACATTGGCGATATTCCAAAGCATTGTGGATTTTAAATATTATAATACTAGTATATAACCCATCAAAAATGATGGAATGTTGATCTGTGTTTCATTTTTATAAGATTTCATACAAACAAACAGAATGAAGGTTTTATTATTAAAGGGTTTGTATTTTGGAAAATGACAAAATCAAAATTATTATTATTATTTCTCACGTAAAATTTTAATTTAATTTTATCAATGTTTAAGAGCTTAGCTTATATCCATTTGAAATTTGCTTGCATTGAAAATAAAATTTATATTTCTTATCAAATGTAAATAATATGTAAGGAATATACAATGCCATGTACTACATATATTAATTACATCATTGCAGATAAAATTTTGATTTTTAACATAGTAAAATTTGAACATAACTTTGGAGTGAAAACAAAATTGTAATTTAATAAGAGAATAAGAAAAAATAATTTTTTCATACTAATGGAATCACGATAACATCTTATATTTCATAACAGCTGGGGGAAAAAAATCATCTTATTTATAATGCAAACAAAATTCTTAAAGCAGATAAATTCCTCTTAAAAAATTAATAAAACAATATAAATTCTATCAAAGGTATCATAACAAAAGAAAATTTCATTTTATTTATGTTGAACGGAATTTTAAAATTACATAAAAACATTTAAAAAATGATCTTGAATTACATTGTAACATCCTGTATTTTTTTAAAATAAAAAACTATAATTTCAGTCAAAAGTTCCATCATTTATATTCATTGCCGAGAGATGGCACCAAAACAGTGTTGAAATAAAGCATAGTTCATACATGGAACCGCTGTCTTGTTTAATAATCAACTCCGTTTTTTTCACAAAACATAAGTCGGTATGTGAAAGTGAAAAACGCATTTCAAAATGTTTAAAGGCTTTAATATGCTTTTACAAATATTTTAAGAGCTAAATCGGATGTTAAACGGATTTTTTTTTCAATGAAACGATCAAAGAGTCGTTCATTCGTTACTAGATTTGGAATTTGTACTAATGAATGGCAATGGTATTCATTTTTTTGTATCGAAAATCTGTTGTTTGTAGCTGGGTATTTTTAAATTATAACTTAAATCATTATAATTGTACAGTTTTTGAAGCTTTTGGAGAAAATGAAAAAGAATAGATGTGATACAACGTGGATTAAGTCGAACAATTGCCTTATTCACGGGATCGGAATGCTTAAGCCTAACATGGCCGCAATATTTTTTTTTTTCCCCGAGGATGAGTGTGATTATCGGGGTCCAGATGAGTTCACTCCGGAACTGTTATAAACTTATCACTATTATATATATAATTCACACATTATGAAAAGTAGAATTTTTTTTTAAGATTATCCGAAAGAAATTTATAATCTGTAACCCTCAATTGTTAATCATTTAATAAGGAATATATCACAGAAAAATAAGTTAAACAAGCCTCGCTTTAATCAATTATACTCTTTTGTTGAAAATAATTTAACTCAAATTTAAAAAATACAGTTGATATGAAACAAAATAAATTTTTTTAACTATCCATACCACGGAGGGTGAACCTTTTCACATTCACTATCTGCCAAATGCCTCCAAAAATTATTTATGTGATCACGATATGCCAACAACAATAATAAAAATAAATAAAGAAAGAAAAAAGAAAGCAAAAATAATAAATCAAAATAACGTGAAATTTTACTATTAGGATTTCAAAAAATTCAAATAACATACATATAGGAGTAGTGTTTTAGAAAGAAATAAAAAGATAATGTAAATTCTGCTGTTACATTTTGAATGCCAAATAATTGATATCAGGTTCATACTTAATTATTAACAGAATACAAATGCACTTTAAATGAATAAATAAAATTTTAAGGTTCTTTGCAATGAATCTGTTTCGAACAGTATTTCAAAAAATTGAAAAATCACTTTTGAACTAAAAATTTAAGAAAACAAACTTTTATATGTTAAACTTTTAAAAATAAACTTAGAAATCAATTTTATTTTGATGATGCTTCTAAAGAATCAAGAAGTATTTTTTTTATACTACTTGAAAAATACTCCTTGGAATTATGAATAGCTAATTTTGAGGAATATTGATGTTTTTTCAAAATAATGTTGCAGGTAAAATATACTATTCTTAAAAAAAATTTTGAATGCTCTAAAATTATGAAAAATTGGTCAACTCAAATATTCTCATTTATCACTGTTCGAGTCTCTCCCATCCCCCCACCAAGTAAAATAAAATAAATCAAGCCAATGTTTGAGTCTTGCTGATTGAAATTTGGATCAGGTGCGCTGTATCCCTTTAAGACCTGACCTACACCATTGTGTAGGTGATCCTGAGGAAAAAGAAAGAACAGTTTCCTCTTTTTCTGTGAATTAAAGCCAAACCTGCACCACACAATTGTGTGGATCCTCCCTTGACATAACAGGACATCGAAAAAAAAATTATATTTTTGTTTCAATCAAATATGATCCTATTAATTACGGTTAAAATTAAAATCTAAGACTTTAAATTTCTACCAAAACTCTCCAGGTCTTAAACATACACAACTTAGGGATAATGAAACACAGATGTGTGCATATGAAAAAATTCAAATGCTAAAATATCAAGAGAAAATTAGTATGAACCAAAAAATTGTAGAATTGTAGAATTCAATAGAAAATCTTATTTTCAGTAAAACAAATAAAAATCAGACTACTCAAATACATTTAAAAACATTTTAGAAATTTATACCAGGGCCAAACAGGAATTGAACATAAATTGTTTTTTCAGTTGTAGAACTAAATAGAAATTATTTTTCTGTTAAAGAACTGAACAATAAAACAATGCTTATTTTTTTTTAATTCAATTTATAAAATAGTACTTTCCCATTAAACCAACACCGTACCAAAAGGTATGCTAATGTGACATTTATTTTAATCCTAACAATGCAAAGGGTTTATGTTGCAAACCATGCCAAACATTGACTCTCTATTCATTGAACATGAATCTTTTTTTATTATTATTTAGTCTTAACCACACAAAACATCTTAATTAACTATTTTTCGAACCAAAATATTTTTTATAAAGATATAACTTACATTTTTTGCTGATGCTGAACTAGGTAAAACATTAGATCTGCCTGGCCCGAGCTTCGTACGTAGCCTGCCAAAATGAAGTCAAGTTTTTGAATAGGCTGGGCAGGCTGGCAGAATAATTTTTTAAACTAGTTCGATGTGCCAATCTCAAAACTTTCTTCTATATCATATATCTTAATATTTCAAAAAGTAGTTACACATGTTAATACTTTAATATTATTCATTCAATACCATACCAACTTTGATTTTCATCTTAAATTTCTGCTTCTGTAAATGAATCGGAGTAAAACGAGTTAATCTAGGTCATGATATTGATTAAAATCAATAGTTTTTCCTCATTCTGTTGTCAGCTGTTTGCGAATAGCTGCATTAGCAGGACACGCGTTCCTGTTGCTGCACGAACTGCCGATGGACAATAGAACTACGAAAAATCAAGAAAATTAGACAAAATCGCTATCACAGCACCCCTTTTCCGCGGACTATTTCCAAATTCAAGGCAGACCTGCTGGTCATAGTTAAAAACATACACAAAAAATTTGGTTCTATTGTATGCATATCTTTATACAGTTATCGATGGTATAATATTGAAAATAGAACAAAAATCGGTATTACAGCACCTCCTTCCGGCAGATTTTTTTCAAATTTAGGGAGGACTTGCTTGCCATATAGACAGAAACATACACAAAGCATTTGGTTCAATTCTGTGCATAACTTCATACACTTTTCGATGGTACAATAATGAAAATGGCACAGACATCGCAATTATAGCGCCCCTTTCCGGCAGAATTTTTTCAAATTCAGGGAGGATCTGCTGGCCATAGCCTGAAACATACACAAAAAATTTGGTTCAATTCCATGCATAACTTCATACACTTTTTGATGGTACAATATTGAAAATGGAACAAAAGTCGCTATTACAGCACCCCCTTCTATCAGATTTTTTTCAAATTCAGGGAGAACCTGCTAGCCATAGCCAGAAACATACATAAAAAATTTGGTTCAATTCTATGCATAACTTCATACACTTTTCGATGGTACAATATTGAAAACAATACAAAAATCGCTATTACAGCGCCCCCTTCTGGCAGAATATTTCTAAATTGAAGGAGGACCTGCTTGCCACAGCCAAAAACATACACAAAAAGTTTGGTTCAATTCTATACATAACTTCATACACTTTTCTATGGTACAATGGTGACACACGGACAGACATTTTGTATAAACATGTTTTTTGGGATCTCAGACCTCTAAAACATGTAAATCCGTCGAAAAAATTTCAATTACAATACTGTCTTCTATAGAAGATAGTAAAAATTAAACTGTGAAATGCCAATAAAAAAATAATAAACGGACCAGGTTCTTAAGATAAAAAATGAAATGGGCCAGCTGGGCCAATCAAAAAATGAAGCAGGATGACCAGTCAAATATAACAAATTTAAAAGGATCAGACTAAGCCAACAAAATGTGAAGAATTTTCAATGGACCTCTCTGAGCTGAGAATAAGTATACATATGCTGCATGAGGCGATGCTAGTTAGACTAATGAAATTTAATATGTCCAAGGCATGGATTTGTCTGAGCTCTGAACACAGGATTAATTTTTTTTAGCAGACTCAGAATTACATATCATTCTACATACTCAGGCATGGCCGGACCTGGACATAATTATTCCTGAGACTGTCGAGCAGGCAATATATATATATATATATATATATTTTTTTTTTTTTTTTTTTTTTTTTTTTTTTCCCTGGTAAAAATAAGAGTGATAATGAACTTTTCTTACCATAATCTTTGAAAATAATACTCTAATAAACTACAGACAAATATTTTCAAAAAACTACTTTTTTTTATTGTACAAGTTCAAAAGTTATGATGTTTCAACTTTCAGTCATCTTTATTCTTTCAAAATAAACTACATTAATTTTTTCAATGAGTCTTTATTTGAATGTATTAGTCTAATCCCTAGTTTAAGAGATCAATGTTTGCTATTCTGTATTCTATAGGGTTGCAGCCATATAGTCTGAAATTTACTTTAAAATTTTTGCATAAATATGTATGCAGTACATTCTTTAATAAAATCTTAATTGTATGTTAAGAAAAATCAGAATTTTTTTGTAGTAATAGTCGGGCTGGGCCTGGAAATTCCGGTCCACGCAGACCTCTATCTTGAGATGGATTTTACAATTTGGCAATTACCTGTTGATGAGAAAACTACAATAAAATTGTTTCAAGACTACAGAATTATACATAAAGAAAGCTTTTGTTAAAAAAACCCATCAAATGAAATTACAGATGAGTTCAGAATTTTATCTGCAATAGAGATGTAGCTTACGATCATGCTGAGAAACATAGGAATATAAAAGAAAACATGGTTTGAAGCATTGCAATTGCCTTCATTTTCTTAACACTTTCAGATTAATTATCTATGGTGTCAAGAGCCAACTTTGATTGAGTTTTATGAACTTCAACTCCAAATGAACCACAAAGCGACAGTAGGCTTGAAGAGTTATATGAGATAAGTTTGTGTCAATTATTTTGTGTTCACGATCAAATGGGAAAATTTAATGATCCTTTAGTGCCAACTATTACACTTGACGACAATGGTATTGGTATAATAGAAAATTACCTATAAAATTTATATTTTTCACTTGAAAAAACTTTAAAGTATAAGGATTGATCAAAAGATCAGAAAACGTGATATATTAAATCCAATTATTCATTCAGAGAAAAACAATCGCATATTAATCACAGACAATAAGCAAATCTCAGTAAATGATATCTTAGAAATTTCACAATCAGAGTCAGAGCACAGCACAATTTGTTAATAATAAATCTTTATAAAATTCAATTATATTATAGCTATCATTAAGAAATTTTTTTAAATTGCTGTTTAAAACTAACAATAAAATCTATAAAGTCACACTTAAACCACAGGCTTACCTATCTTAAAAATTGCTAACCCAAATTTAAAATAATGAGTTCTAACTCACCATTAGTGTTGCCAACGTGACTATTAAAATCATCAATCCAGGTGTTAAGAACAGGTAAGTCCCAGTATAAACATATGAAAGGATTTCAAATTTTGGTCGCCAGCTCTGAATTTTGGAGAGCCTTATTGGAACAGTTTTATCAAAATTAATTTCAAGTCATAATTAAATGAATGATTAAAAATATTAAATTCTAAAACATTTTCTGAGAGCATTAAAGCTAAACAGTACTTTTATGTTAGGCAGGTGCAACTATCACTAATAGCATTTTTTTTCTTACTAATAGCAACTTTTATTTTTTGCATGTGTAAAACAGAAACAATACTTTGATGCTGAAATTAAATGTTGTGGTTTACATTATTATTTATTACTACTATGGCCCGTATTTTAAATGTAGGTAACATACGTCTTTTAAAAGAATGTTATATATTTCAAATGAAATGATATGGACAAACTGTTTATATTTTAAATGAAATGAATGCAATACAAATTATGGCAATTGCAATAATACTTGAGGATTTATCCCCTATGCCCAGTTAAAAGTACTGGCTAAGCATTATATAATAATAATAATAAAAATGTGCATGCAAGAAAAATATCTCTTTAAAATATTATTTGGAACATTTTTAACATAAGGAATAATAGAACTATAAAAAATATTACATTTTTTTTTATAACTTACTGGTAAATCTTTGAGAACATTGTCATTTGTCGTATGTATAAGGGTTTGATCTAAATCAACTAACAAAACAAGTTTTCGATCCTTCAGTAATCTTGTCTCATCATCACGGCCTAATTTCTCTGCTTGCTTTAGAAAAAAAATAACAATTAATATGAAAAATCATAAATTATTAGCTTATAGACTGGTTAGCAGAAAATTAAAATACCTCAAGACAAACTTTTAACTCTGGAACAACATGTACCATACTAAAAGTTGTTGCAGATGTAAGTTTTTCAAAATTCTCACGGTCTAAACTGCAAGGAAAATAAAAATGAAAAATATATCCAGACCAAAGAAGTTTATTCACTTAATTTTTTAGATAGATGTAGATATGGAATAATAGCATAATTAAATTGCTCAATATGATGATACATATAGTAGGTTGTTTTATCTAATATAAAATAGTTATCCCATCCCAGCAGAAATATATGCAAAAATGTGAGTAAATGAGGATCAATTACTAAAAACTAATTTCTAAATTAATCCCAGTAAATAAAATGGAAAAGTAGAATAATGAACCAGACATTTTGATTTTAAATAATGAACATAGCTTTTTACTAGTGAACTGAACCAACATTATTTTTTTGTTCTGGAACTAAACAGTAAAACATTTTTATTTTAAAAACTTCCTGTTAAAAAATTCAATTTGCAAAATTTCAATTATTTAAAAGTAAGAAGTGATCGGAACAGGTTTTTAAAACAAACAGAATTTTGGTAAATCTTCCTATTTTCGGGCGAATAGGAAAATGTCTAATAATTTTTTTAATTAATACATACATAAATATACATAATTATTAATTAATTACATGTGTGACCCAAGTTGGCTCTCTGTGCCGCTGACCAAAACTTTTTATTTTCATTTCATTTAAAATAAAATATAATTAATGCATCAATGACACAAAATGATATCATACAAATTTCATCGAATTAAAAAATGCTTTAGGTATACATAACTCGATTTATCTTTTACTAGCTAAAGTACCCAGCTTTGCACAGAATTTTAAGAATGTTTGTTTTGAAAAACCAATTTTAAAATTTAACATACAACATAAAAAAAAACAACAGTCAAAGTGTTGTACACACGAATCAAATGAAAACCCAATATAAAAATGTACAACTTTATATAAGAGACGCAAAATAATACAGCTATAAATGAACTTATTACCATTCATCATTGGAGCAATAATGTTAAAATAGGCCAATATTCCCATAATTGAGTTTTTATCATGCTTCAATACAATTTTTCACACTTATATGACATTACATCAGAGTTCATTCTAGGCGTTTTTCATGGGGAGGGCCGCCCTGCCTGCCTTTCTTTACAAAATTTGATGCCCTGATGCCCCCACTATCCAAAATCACTGCCCCGCGAGCCTTATCACTCGGAAAATTGACCGAGGGAAAAATAGCGCCCTTTAAGTTAATTTCATCGCTTATTTCAAGCAAACTCTAAACTATTTGTAAACATTATATAATGACCTAGCCCCATTTTGCTCCTAATCTGTTCCTTTTCACCCCCCCCCCCCCCCCACCATCCTCATACAGACACCAATTATTTTCAGTAAAATTCCAGCACCGACGCAGTCATAAATTTCTCTCTCTGTCTCTGTCTCTATACCCCGTTTCTCGGCTACCGTGAAAATTCAGCCGAAATAAGAAAGAAAAAAAAAAACAGAAAGGTTCTTTAACGAAATTAGCATTTTTTTTTCGCAATTCTCTGACAAAATTGGTTTTTTTCGGCGAACATTTCTCAAAATTTGTGATATAGTTTATGTCCAAATTTTCGGATTTATGAGCGTTTTTATTTTTTTTTTTTTTTAATTTTCGGAAAAGAATCAACCCCTACACTGCAAAGTGTCATGAATGGGGTAAAGGGGTAGTAGTAAAGGCTTTTTAGGGGGGGGGGGGGGGGAGAGTTATTAGTTGATTATTTATCATTTATGTGCCCTTTTTTTTTCTCTAACGTGCCCTTTTATGGCAAAATGCACCCTGCCTGCCCTTGATCCTAGAATGAACTCTGATTATATATTCACCAGGTCATTTATATTTCCAATATGATGTAATATTCCATTTTTTTTTATTCATCAAAATTAATTAAATAATTATAATTTTTCACATGGAAATCATAAAACAGAAAAATTATGACGTAACATCCACTTTTGTTTCTAATTCGTCAAACTATTTATTTTATTTTGGAAACCTTGCAGCAGAAAAATTATGATGTAATATTCACTTTTTTTAAATTTGTCAAACCATTTATTTCATTTTTCCACGTGGAAATTTTGCAATAGTTTAACATTGTTGTGGTAAGAATTTTATGGTGGATTTTTAATTGTTGGCAACAGCTATAACGAAAAATGTTTAAATTTGATTGGAAATTGCTGTTAAATTTGTGTTTTTTTTTTTATTAATTAAAAATTAACTATAAATTATTCCGATTCCGGATTACTTTAGTTGCCTCGGTCGTTTTTTTTAACATAGCATTTCATAATTCTGGCTTCTAAACTGCAGACTTGTATAGCATTACAGACAGACAGACAAATTTTCATTTTTATATATTAGATAATGGTTTTTGTAAATGATCATCTGCTATACTAAAACTTTTTCAAAGAGTATTCTAAACACTTCTGTGGTTTCAAGCTAAAAATTTTCTATTACTGTTAAGTCTGCAACTTTTAATGAGCACGTGAAAAGTGTTTTCAAAGTTTAGTCATCTGTGCATTTCTTGCTTTATAATTTGCACTCATGTCTTGAGTCAGTGAATTATATACAACAAAGTTCATAGTATAAATAAAGAGTGTCTCATTTGAGTCAATACAGCTCAAATCAATGAATAACATTGGAAATTCCTGAAGGAAGGAAACAGTATTTTCAATACAGATAGTTTCGGTCAGGCCGAATTTTCGCCGAAACTCATATTTTGAGACAAAAACAAAACCGAATTTTCGATCAATCTCTATTTAAAAGATAAATCAAAACACAAGCCACTAACTTCTTAATAAAAGAGCTGTCAAAATTTTAAATCTATTATAGGGGAGAGTGGTAATGAATGGGCTATGGGGATGAATAGGCCATTAACAAAATATGAAAAAGTATTTGCATAAAATTATTTTAAATGCCACCAATAGATGATGCTATTTGTTCTACCAAACTCATCAAATTTTCCATTGTTTGGGAGAAGCCATTTTCCCACTAGAGTAGGATGGTCAAGAATCTGATTGAAAAGTAAATTTTTTCCCTTTTCAGTAAAATAAATAAGCTAAAAAGTATCTATTATTTCATTGCAGATATGTGGTATTAGCAAGTCTTTGCATATCTGTAAACTAATTTTAGGATGTATTTAGATGTTATTTGAATTTAATGTATTAAAAAACCCTGAATATATTCCATAAGTATAGGTGGGGCTGAATGGGCCACTATATCATGGTCATGAATGGGCCTCCTTTGCCCTGATCATGAAAATATGGTTTTTCTTTCTTTTTTTCTGATTTTCACTTTAATATGAAACATAACTGACTGTAATGGATTTAGATTAAATTACTGTCTAGTTAGAATAGGTTTATAGTGATGTCTAAAAAATAATTTGCACATTTTCACCCTAAGAAATATCAGTTATTTATTTAGAAACATAAGTTAAATTGTATAAATGATTAAGGTGAACTATCCAGTTGTTGATCACACCTATCAGTATTTTTCCATTTGATATAAAACTAGAATAATTGTTTATATTCTGAATCTGATGGGTAGAATAAATAATACCAGAAATTTACACTAAATAGTCAATTAATAGGCAGTTCCAACCCTGCTACAACTATGTCGTTTAATATTAATTTTGAAAAACATAAATTTCGTTAAATCATAATGTATATTATCTATTATTTTTATGTTCTTTCTTTTTTATAATCTCATTATTTTGTCATTTTTCTGCTACAATTATGTGATTTAATATTATCACTTTCAATGTTCATAAATTTTGATAAGCATTGTGTATTACTTACTATTTCAGTATGCTTTGATCATATCATGTCAAGTACCATTCATTTTGTCTTATTTGTTGAATAAAAGATTAATTCCACATATTTTCATTGAATTTATTTAGTGGCCCATTCATTACCTTCAATGGCCCATTCAGCCCCATGGGTGGGGATGAATGGGCTAAATTTCTATATTTTTATTTTCTATTATCATTCATTATAGACATTTTCTAATCCAATTTTTATGACTTTTTTATATAACTAAATAAGTAAAGTAACCGAAGAGCCAATTCTGAGCCAAAAAAAAAAATTATTAGAAAAAATTGCAAAAATTAAAAACCAAAAATTGGCCCATTGATTACTACTCTCCCCTACATTTGATGTGAAAATGAATGCAAAAATTAAATCTACAAAAAGTAAAGGGTGAATAAAATATTTTTCACACAGCAACGAAAGGTTTTTTTTTTTTTTTTTTTTGTCAGGATCTTTTTTTTTTAAGGCACTAAAATATTCCTCTATTGTTGTAATAAAAAAGAGAAAAAGTATTTTAACATAATTTAAGTTTTATATACCACACATAAGCTACTCAGTATTTATGATTATTCATAGCAATGTAACTTCAAACAGTAAATTTTGCCTTATTTAATTGCAGAATTTCTGTTATTAAATTAGGCAGAAATTTCTATTTTGAAAATCTGGTGATAAAAGATTAAAAATTTTACAAAGGACACTCGCTGCAAGGGATGCAACAAAATTCTATGAAGAGATAATGAGAGAAAGCAATGTGGGAGAAAAATCTATTCACTTTCACAGATCTATCATAGATGATGCAAGATGTCAGAAAAAAGCAAATACACAGTTGTGGAAGAAAAAAAAAAAAGCTTCACCCCCATGTTATTTAGAGCACAGTTTGTTATATAAGAAAAAAAGAACCAATCAAATGGGAATAATGTTTATTTTCATTTGACAGTTGTAATTTTTTTCTTAGGAGGCTAACTACATATTAGCATGAACACAAACTTTAAATGTTTCAATAATAATAAAATTCTATCAATTAGCTTGAATACAAATTTTAACAATGTTAATGTGATTAGTTTCAAAGCTATTACAGTCAACTCTGTGAAATCTGCACACTTGGGGACCAGGGGTTTTGTGGATTATACATTTTTGCGGATTACAGGTCATACCTTAGTTTACATTTTAGTTTTTAAAGTCTGACTATAAATTAGGAACAACTGTACAAAAATTACAATTACTAATGGAAGAGAAAAACATAACGCAACATTGCTTTAATATACTTAATAACTAAGGTTAAAGAAAATTTAAATTAAAGAAAAATTAAATTATTAAATTAATACAATACAAATTTTACTGATTATTGATTATTTTAAACATTGACACTACACAATGGTAGTTTCACTTTTGGTCTGTTGTCAATAATTTTTTTCTATTAGTCTATGAAAACTTATTACTTCTTGCTCCGAGATAAAATTTTGTTACTCGAGGAAATTTAAATATTTATTCATTGAAAAATTGATAACTGAAAAAAATATATACCAAATTTAGCTTTATGAGTTTTAAATGTTAATGACAATTTTCATCGTTTACATTCCAATGTGTAGAGCGGATAATAGGTGTTTGCAGATTATACATCGGCGGATTTCACAGAGTTGACTGTAATTGTTTTATAAAGAGAGCAGTTCTCTCCAATGTTTCACAGATCATTACCTAAGTAAATATTCTTTTTTTAAATAACTATGAAAGTACTCGGGAGGAAGGAGTCCAAAAATTGAATGTTTCTATTAAAAATTTAAATGTTAGTATGTAGATAGCCTGAAAACACTTAATTCAGACACTTCAGTTAATAGTAGACACTATACATTCCCTATTAATTGGTACCTTTCTTTTTCCTCCTCATTCCCAGTTTTCCGAAAAGCTTAAATATTCAGAGATAATTCTTTTTTTTAATTCACCATTCAATTGTACAGCAGTCAGTTTTAAAATAATTAATTTAAATACTTTGCTTATAATTCAAAATAAAAATTTATTTAGTTGTTTATAATTCAAAATTAAAATTAATTTAGTGAGTATGAAAATTTACTATCAATTTATCTGATTCTGTGTAATAGTTGACTGCCTGTAATATGTGTCTGTCGATGAAGATACAGCGATTTTGAGAAAACTCTCACAAAGCACACAGAAAAAAAGTAGAAACAGATTTCACTTCAAACTGATTTCATGTCATAAGTTACATGAAAAATTATTTTATATTACCAATATTACAGACCTGCCAACCTTTGAAAATGAGAAATCGTAGCACACAAAATTTAAATTAATCCGGAGGTTGGTTGGTTGGTTTTTCGTGTTACACGGCCATCTTTTGACATTCGTAAAAGGAATAAGGTTTCAGTCTTTCAACTCAATATAGTAAATTTTTTCATTTGAAAATTTTTATACAATTTTTAGAGTTTCTTTTCGTTTCGCAGCGTTTTTACATTTGTAAAAGGAGCCTGGTTCCAATTTTTTAGCCCAGTGCAGCAAATTTTGACGAAATTCGAAATTTTTTCCTGCGATCATTTCAGGATATTCACAATTTTTCTGCAATCGTAATTCACATTTTTCTATAACGATTCTTTGTTGAAATCCGTACTTTTTACCATGAACTTTTGAAGAAATTCGCATTTTTCACCACGATCCTTTGTCGAATTTTGCATTTTTTTCTGTGATCCTTTTGACGAAATTAATGTTTTCTTTCTGCGACCTTTCGGTGAAAATTTGCGTTTTCTTACTGATCTTTCGACAAAATTCGCGTTTTCTTTCTGCGATATTTTGACAAAATTCACACCGTTGAAACACAAAATCTGAAATCTTCTGGGGGGGGGGGGCATTCCCTCCCACCGGGCCACCCCCTGAAATCAGTACTACTTTTTACCATGATCCTTTGACGAAATTTATTTTCTCCTGCGACCAGTTGACGAAATTGATTTTTTTTTATACGATCATTTATCGAAATTCGCGGTGGTTTATCGCAAATCGTGCGATTTTGCACACTATTTCGAACCTTGCCCTTCAAAGAACAGCCCCCCCCCCCCCCCCCTCCTCCTCTTTTCCAGAAATTCTTAAAATGGCACTTTGTTTTTAAGGAAGCGAATTCCTGTATAAATATTTACAGAAATACGATTCACTCGTGGTTAATATACATAAAGAGAGTGTTTTATGTTAAGAAGTTTGTTTTGCAGCCCAGATTTTTTTTTTCCCATGAGCATTTTTTAATATCCGAATTTTCGGACTAATGGCCAATTTTTTAAAACTTTCGGAAATGGATACTTTGAAATTTCGCAACAGAATCACTCCTGAAAAATATGCTGTGCGGGATAAAAATCGCAACTAGAAACAAAAAATGCGTTTTTGTTTTTTGATAAAAATCGTAGTTTAAGACCGATTTTCGTAGCATCGTAGTTGATAGGTCCAAATCGTAGCAACTACGATTTTTTCGTAGCAGTTGGCAGGTCTGATATTATGAACTGATTTGAAACAATTTTATTGTTCATGAAAGTCTAAATACTACAAGAATACTTACAGAGTGACTTAAGTGAATAGATGACAAGTTGATTTTGCAAATAGAAAAATTTAACAATCAAAACCACTATTTAATCAAATATGCATAAAATCCATTTACGCTAATACTATGTAGATACTAAGTTCTTAAGCAAAAAGTGTTACAGGAAATAAAAGAAGACATACTGCCTCAAGTCTGCACCGCATTCAGCACACAAGTCCTTCATGATGACTGGATGAGTGCAGGGTTCTATTTTCAGTAACTGGGCCCTTTTCAAAAGAATAAAATAATCATAAATAGAAAATACAACTCCGATTTTAATTTCATAGTCATTATTTAAAGTAAAACATACTACAGTGTGACTTCAAAAATCCGGCACCAAAACCATCTTTTCCCTTCCTTTTTCTTTTACACTTCCAAGTTATGGGAGATGAAAACTATCAATTCTTTTGTATTAAAAACTTCAAGATTGAAAGTAAAAAAATATATATAGGCTTTTTTTTTCATTTGTCAGAGGGGATTATATTCTCTGGGAGCTACACCGTTACTTAGCAACGAAAACAACTTTGCTGACAACTTTGGTGAATGCATGCCACAATATATGGCCAGAATGAATTTTCGAAAACAGTGACCTCAGTGATCAGAAAGAATTTTCAGGCTTTTGCATTTCTCGTGATAAGGCCGCCATTTATGAGCTGATTGATCATGCAAAGTCTGAAAATGCATTAAGTGTAAAAAAAGGGATATAGATGATTGGATAAGCATTAACGAAAATGCATCAACAACGAACAGTTTAACGGACAGCAAGATCGCAGACGCTGTGCTAAATAGAACCGCCAATAATGTTAATAGCAGCTCAGAAGACGAGGATGAACGATCAGCAAAAGAAAAGGTGTCACTAGAAAAATGCATAAATTTGATTGGAGAACTAATGTATGCTTTAGAGAAACAAGACTTTATTTCCAAAATAGACAATCTTCATTTTTATAAAATACAAAAAAGACTTGTTAAAAAACGGCCAAAAAAATAGTAGCAAACAAAGTTGACATCGATGTTCCCAAAATTACAAGAGAAGAAATAATTTCACTCTTAATTAGATTTTTTTTCTGTAACATAGAACATATCAATTAAAGTAAGATTTTTTTACATTTAATTTTCTCTTTTTCTTGCATAATTATCACTTAATAATGAATTAAATAATGGCTAAGGGCACCATTAAGAGTATAATACTACTTTTGATATTCCTTCAAAATTCTGGAATTTTCAAAATCCGGCATAGTCTCGGTCCCGATGATGCCGGATTTTTGAAGTTATATACTGTATATATATTAATAACAGAAAGATATTTGTCTATGTGTAATAACTGTGGAAATTTATCACATGTATGTAGAGGCCTACAATTCAGGATAAAGATAGCCAAAGACAGATCTCAATGCACTTGAGACTCAGATTTTTGAAAAACTGCCAAGATATTAATTAAAAAACTCCATTGAATGCTAATTAGAGAACTCTCATCCCAGCAATCACTTCTGCCCATACCTGTTGAAAATGGGATTTTTCAAGCGCACAGCACATACATGAGAGGAAACACTGTTTTTTCTACAGTTTAAATTCAATATCACTCGGCATCCGAAGGAAATAATTAAAAAAAATTAAAGGACACTAGTGAATAGCTGGTATCTTTGTGATACCGATGGTATGTTTTAATACAAAATTTATCAATTTATACTTTTTTTAAATTTATTTTTCTGGAGGTCTGTTTCATATTTTCTGGGTTTTTTTTTTTTTTTTTTTTTTTTTTTTAATCACAACTGTCAGAGGCCAGATGTAATTATATAATAAAAAAATTAAAAATACCTATGTTTAAACAGTATCTTCATAGTACTAATGGAACCTTTTTATTTAAAAAATCTGAATATTTTCTATTTCAAAAACATTATTTTCTGAAATTTGTTTTCATATTTTTAATTTCTTCTCTCCCGAATTTGTTTGTAAAGATGCATTTCTGGCTTATTAATTATATTGCAGTTTTATTTTTGCTGCTGCAATCGGTAAAGTATCTGCAAGAAATCCATGCAAGCCAAGACTGAAAATTTTTCTGAGTATTAGGAATAACCACATGGGAATGAGCTAGAAGATTTTTATGTCTTGCATTATGGCTAAAAATCGATCTCTTACAATTAAAAGAAAGTAATTAAAAGTTCTTGAAAGTAAAGTTGCTATTATTTAAGCATATAAATTGGAATTTACTATCAGTCAAAAAAATTTCCAAGACAGTCTTGCATCCATAAACCTGGCCCTGGTCCGATGTTTGCCCAAGGGACTTTCTCTGGCTGATTTTCTTTTATACGACTGGTAATCAGTGGCGGCTTTAGTATCCATGACACCCTGAGTGAGATTCGTTAGCACCCCTAATCACCACCTGATAGGCAGAGACAAATTTCCAATCAGTATTTCAGTACAAAAAATCTGGCCTTATTTAAATGGATAATTTTTATCACAAATAAGCCAAAAAATACTATTAAAAATTATGGTTTTTGTCTATTATCTGGTCGAGCACTTTCCGTTAAAAAAAAAAAGATTGCAAACTATACAACTTAACGCTGAAAATGGATGATTGTGGGGTTGCATTCAATTGACGTCAGATGCGTTTGTGTTTGTTATGTCATTAAGAGATTTTTAATAGATTTTAATATTTAGAAAAGATTCTAATGATGCTGTAAATAACTTCTCCAAATTAGATGGTTTATCTTTCAAAAGCTGTTTTATGTAAATATTGTCTCGCATAAATATTGATTCTATATTCTACATTTTAAAAAATTCAGCTTCAGATGTGTAGCTTCGAAAATAATTTTTTACAGGAACAGGAGGGGGTAGAGGGGGTGGGGTGTTTGGAAAAGAAAAATGGCCTGCTAATAAGAATGACACAGTCAACAACAGTTAAAAAATTCATTTACACATGTTTTGCCTGAAAATATCAAAATATCATATGCAATATTTTGAAAATTAGTGTCAAATAAATTAGTGTCAATATATGAAAATATCAAAATTCATGACATTTTGAATATAAATATCGGATATATATCTTGATATATATCACCGAACCCTGGTTGGATGGTTACTGCACAGGGTAGTCAAAGGCCTCTCCTGGTGTACATGAGACTCAGAATTTTAAATTTCAAATAATTAGCTGAGTTATTAATTAACAATCGCAACTCATTCTCATCAAAAAGTCATTTTTTCACCCCCCCCCCCCCCAGTCCTCGAAAGTTCTCAAGCATGCCAAGAAACCCCATTTACACATCGGAAGCACACAAACAGCCGACGTCTTGATTTTATTTGTGGTTTTTATTAGTTTTGTTTTAACCTATATTAGGCCTGGGCCTTAAATTGATTTAACTCTTAAATCGATTTAAAGCTTACATCGGAAATCCGATTTAACCATTAGTCTTAAATCGATTTAAGCTAAAAACGGAAATCGCGATTTAGCTAATGTCAAATCGCGATTTAGCCATTATCTTAAATCGCGATTTAGCCATTGTCTTAAATCGTGATTTAGCCATTGGCTTTAAATAGATTTAAAACAAAATATTGATTCAGAGCTAACATTGGAAAACCGATTTATCTACTTTGATGTATCTACCACTTACATGCCAAGCTGGTGTTAAATCGATTTAGGAGGATCCGATTTTAGCAAACATCGCAAGCCTCAATGCTTTCCGATTTAAGACAAACAAGGCAAGCTGGTGTTAAATCGATTTAAGCAAACATCGCAAGCCTCCATGCTTTCCGATTTAAGAAAAACAAGGCAAGCTGGTGTTAAATCGATTTAGCAAGATCCAATTTAAGAAAAAGGCGATTTAAGAAAACGATGATTTAAGTAAGAATTGATATTTATTTTGTAAACAAGATTCAGAGTTTACGAGATTGGAATGTGTATTTTTCAGAAATTAAGAACTTATATAGTGGAAAGTTGAAAGGAAAAAGTAATGTTTAAATCTTAAAATCCAAATTCATCGAATTTCAATTTATATGCTAATGCAATCTTTTGATGATAAATTAAGTTTTCACATATTTGAGTAATATTGCAATATGTATTTTTTATTTTACAATATTCTGTAATTAATTAAAATGTTTTAAAGTAGAATCCT
The DNA here is from genome assembly GCA_963932465.1 of Maratus speciosus. Classification (NCBI taxonomy): domain Eukaryota; kingdom Metazoa; phylum Arthropoda; class Arachnida; order Araneae; family Salticidae; genus Maratus; species Maratus speciosus. The sequence goes on from OZ010792.1 coordinate 586,310,355, forward strand.
GCATTGTTTCAAAAGATTGTTTTCCTGAAATTCATTCAGCATTTATATGATTAAAAATAATAATAATAAAGTTTTATATTTAAAATCCAAACTCATCGACTTGCAGTTTATACTTTTATGCATTCTTATGATGAAAAATTCATTTTTTACATGTTTTAGTAATATTTTAACATTTATTTTTTATTTTCTATTATTTTGTAATTAATGAAATTATTTTAAAGGTATAGTCATGCATTGTTTTGTGTATCACTATTTGGCCGTGATCCACATGAAATATTTTTCTTTTACTAATAATATTTTTTTCCTGAAATTGATTGAGTATATATGGTTGGAAAAAAAAGAATAAAGATTCATATTTAAAATCCAAATTCATCGAATTTCAGTTTTTATTTTTATGCATTCTTTTAATGAAACATTCATTTTTCACATGTTTGGGTAATATTTTAATACATATTCTTTATTTTCTATTATTCTGTAATTAATTAAAATATTTTAAAATAGTCATGCATCAGATTTGACATCCGATTTCAATGCCAGTCACATGGATTGAGTATCTTGCTGAAATTGATTCACTATTTATATCCAAATTCATCCATTTTTAGTTTATATTTTTATGCATCATTTTCATGAAAAATTAATTTTCATATGTTTAGGTATTATGGGAATATTTTAGTGTTAATTTATTATTATTTTGTAATTAATTAAAAATACTTTAATAAAGTTCTGTAATGAGTCAAGTAACTTTATTTTTACAGCAGAATGAGGGAGGGCTGGAGGAGGCATTCATTAGATTTTTCTGCAGATCTGCGATTTTTTGCTTTTTTGACATTTTGTTATCATTAAAAAGAGATATATTTTAAGATTATATTTTATTACTAATCTTAAAGGATGGCAACAACCACGAAAAAAATCAGCAATTTCAGTGATGTGCTCCAAGGGTCACACTTTCAATCCTTCTCCATCCGCTATATAAATGTCAGCATTTATGTTAAACAAATCTTATTTTAATCTAAAAGTTAAAAAGATATAAAATTGCACCTTATTTCTCATATCTCCCCCCCCCCCTTTTTTTACTACATTTCTCATCATGGTAAATGAATAGTTAAATTCATCATTGAAGTCTTTTAATATGCTTCTGTTTTACCTCAGTAACTTTTTAAATCTGTGTCTGTAAAAAAAAAAAAAAAAAAAGTGTATGTAGGCTGTTAGTAATGAAGTGCTATTTGAGTGGGCTAGGGGAAGCCCCCCTCCCCTCCCCCTAAGGAATTTAGATTGTAGCAGGCATAACAAGTCAGACAAAAAAAAAAAAAAAAAAAAAAAAAAAAAAAATCATTTTCTTTACATTACTTCTTATAGAATGAGTTTATAAAATGTATTACAATAGGTCACTAATTTTTAAAATGGAAAAAAAAAACTAGTGTTTTGGGACATTCAAAGCTTTTTTTATGTGTAAAATATACCTCTTTTCAAAATTATTTGACAAATTAAAAGCTAAGTATACTAAATAATACAGCAGGGGGGGGGGGGCACATAAAGATCGTATTTTGTTACTAAAAATTAAAAAATAGGCTTCCATATTCTAAAATGTAAAATCGGTGTTAAATCGCGATTTAGCACTAAATTGCGATGTTGGATGGATGATAAATCGATTTAAGAAATTTCTACATCGCCCAGTCCTAACCTATATCGACCAAATCAATTGGTTTTGGTACAGTTAAAATTAAAGACATATTTCGGAAGATCGTAATCTTATTATGTCTCAAATACTGCAATCAATTCTAAAAAATATCACAGTTAACCATTTGAAAAAAAAATTTCAAAAAGGGTTGTTTTCCGAAAAACATTTTCCCCACTTATGGCAATGCCCCTACAGGGTGCAAGTTTAGAGGTACCGACAAACCAAATACATGCTCTAAAAGCTGAAACTTTCTTCTAATCGATGGTGTAATCAGTTTTAAAAAACCAGCTATCATTCCACTCAGTCCTATAAAAAGAAATAATGAGTTAAAGTTGAATAAAGTTAAATTTTTTGGAACAGATGTCATAAGTTCCCACGGCCACCATCTTGAAATTTTTCTTGCCGTGAAAACCACTTTTCCACCAAGTAGTAAATGTCGCCAAGCACCGGTATATAGGGTAGATGTGCCAGTAATGGACACCCTTAAGGAATTCCTTTAAAAATTATTTTTTTATTAATAGTTATAATTATTATATTCCAGTTTTTTCAATATTATATTAATCTATCAACAATATTTAACCATTCTTATAGCCTCATTTCTCCATATGAATATAAATTTAATTTTAAATAACAGAAATATATCAAAACACCCAAAAGCCCAGTAATGGACACCCTCTGGCCCAGTAGTGGACACCCTCTGTTCCAGTAGTGGACACCCTCTGTTCCAGTAATGGACACCCCGTAAAAAGTAATAAATTGTTTTTATGACTGTATTTAGAACCAGAATTTAATGAATACATACTAATGAAACAAAATAGTTCTTTTTAAATAAATTTAACAATTAGGATACCAGTAATTAATAATATTTGTGATAATCATTTATTGTTTGCATTAATTATTGTAATTGACAGAAGATCGATGTATTAACTATTCTAGATGGTTAAAAAAATAAATAAATAAAAGTTTGGGAATATTAATGTTTAGTTTTGTGTCACTATTTTTAACAATCTTCCAGAGATTACTTGATATATCATTTATAATACAGTCAAGGATCTATAATCCGCTCACCCATAATCCGCAATTTTCTATAATTCGCATTGCTTAATGAATGTAAACAATTAAACAAAATTTACAAATTCCTGATCCAAAAATGATTTTTTTAAAGAAATATCTGAAAATTTTAAATATAAAAGTGAATATAATCAATTTTTTAATACAAGAATTTGAAAAATGCATTTTTTGAGATAGCATATTAAATTAATTATTATATTTCACATTTTTCTTTTCATGTTACACTGAATATGGAATTAAAATAGTGTCCAGAAAAATTAATTAGTATGTTTCATATTTTTCTTTTCATGTTATACTGAATATGGAATTAAAATAATGTCCAGAAATAAGAAAATGACATATAATCCAAAATACTCCATAATCCGCAATATTCCATAATCTGCACAACCCTTGGTCCCAACTTGTGCGGATTAAAGAACTTTGCCTGTAATTAATATTACAAATATGAAAGAAATGATATTATGAGTTGAATATTTTAAATACTAAATAAAATAATTTCAAAATAAAACTGTAGAACTGGTGTTTGAGGCCACTGATCTGCAGATTTACTAGTTTCATGAATATTACCTATAACTTTCATTAATAGTATTACTTTTTTTTTTTTTTTAAATAAGGAAACATTTAAGACAGAAAATGGATTTTTAATAGCTTCTGTAACTTAATTGTTTTTATTTAAACGGGGAGGGATTAAGCCCTATGAGCCCCTCTTTGATTCTGCTCTTAAACAGTATTTTCTGGTTCCTGGCTGGTTTGATTTCCAGATCATAAAATATGTAAGGTATATATATGTACTACATAAAAAAATAATAAATAAAAAATCGAAATTTTATTAAATCACATAAAATAACTTAAAAGCAGCTATTTATAAAAGTTTTGGTGTTATTACATTTTGGTAAGTATAATTTAAAAATTAAATTTGATTATTTATGTTTGCAGTTAAGCCAAAGTATTTTATGCACTATAAACATTACTAAAATTGCATTTTTAGCAATGTCTACATGGGGTGTCCATTACTGGAAAATGACTAATTAACCTTCCCAGTAATGGACACCCCCTCTTAAAACCTTAAAAAGAAATGGAATTTTGTAAATAGCCATTAGTATATAAATTCAAAGTTTTCTATTGCTACTCAAACAAAAACATTCAAATTTTGCAAGAAAATAAATAATATATAAATTAATTAAACGAAGCCAGCTCTTAACCTCTTCATTAAGATTTTCACAGAAAAACAGCAAAACTTTGAAACATTATTTTCTGCTTCCTGATTGGTTTGATTAAAAGTGTCAACAATAACATAGTTTTATAAAACATACAAGGGGGAATTATAAAAAAAATAATTAAAGCTAAATATTTATTAGTTATTTTTTTATGAACCAAAAACATCAAGGGGTGTCCATTACTGGAAGGGTGTCCATTACTGGAAGGGTGTCCATTACTGGCACATCTACCCTATATGCATGTTTCGCTTAGCGAAAATAAAATGTAAATAAACAAAATTTGCTAAAGTGGCAATCAGTAATCTTGTATGAGCGTTTCACGCACATTAACCGAAAAAAAAACATCACTGCATTCAGCAGTTCTCCCGGTGTAGCATTTTCAAAATTCAGCAGTTCTCGCTTTCTAGCAATCTCAAACTGTAAAAAACTCTTAAAGCAGCAAAATATACATAAAAAACGAAACTCGCTAAAGTGGCAATCAGTAATCTTGTATGAGCACTTCGTGCACATTAATCGAAAAAAAACATCACTGCATTCAGCAGTTCTCCCGGTGTAGCATTCTTAAAATTCAACAGTTCTCGCTTTCTAGCAATCTCAAAATGTAAAAAACTCTTATAGCAGCAAAATATACATAAAATTATCAACATACCTTAACAGATATCTACTTTCTTGAAAGCTCCAGCAGGAAATCTCTCTCATAACACCACGGTCATTTTCCAAAATAGGCTTATGAATACGCATTAAGACACAATAAACAAACCTACTTTTCTTCTCAAAATTTCCTCATATTTCTTAATTGCTTCAGCAAAAGCATAGTCAGTCAAATACATTCAATAAATTTAACATAAAAATAAAAAGACAGCTCGATATGACACGATATCAAAATACATCCACAAAATCCACCACTTCTCAGGGGTTGCCAGAACACAACACATCAGAATACACACGTCACACGGGGTTCCACATATCGAGGTTGCCATATCTACAAACACCAGCAACACGCCAACAAAAAATCGCCAAACAATTCAAAGCAATGGCTGAGGGAACATAAGGCATCTAAGCCAATTTTTTTAATCCAAGTGTATGTAAAAGACACAATTTTTTACCGTAAACGTTTAAACGAAAGCTCTAATGTTCATTTAGACGATAAAATATGTAAATAAGCCCAGCTCCTGCAACATTATACAAATCACATTTAATAAACCTTCCTGCTTAATATGCAACTTCTGTCCACTCCTTCCGGGTTCGAATGTAATTATTGATTCAACATTTAAAAATTCAGTTTCAAACTTAAAGTAAAAAAAAAAAAAAACTTTTTTTTGTATTAAAAAGGCACTGACAGGTGCAAAAGTTCTTTGTCTACAGAATGACACAGTTATTAACATTTGAAAAATTATTTTACACCTGTTTTGACTGAAAAAAATTTCTGATATCAAAAATATCATGCACTGTGATATTTTGAAAGTAAATAGCAAATATATGAAAATACCGAAAATATCAAACAACATATTTTGAAAATAAATATCGGATATATATATCACATCACAGATCCCAATATATATCAGTAGCTATATATATATCACCGAACTCTGATGTGAATATTGACAGGGGTGGGAAAATACATCATTTTACTCGCCACTGGAAAATAAATTTTCTGACACGGCGAGTGAATTTTTAGGTAGTTTTCGAAACCAACTGTACATTACATTTTGCTGGCTGGTAAGATTTTCTAAAAAAGGGCAGTCAAAAGGTCGCAGAAAAAAACACGATTTTTGTCAAAGGATCGTGGAAAAAACATGAATTTTGTGAAAATGTCGCTGAAAAAATGTATAGAAAACAGCAGACACACAAATACCTATGTTTGTTTCTGATTAAAAAACTATAGCTATAATAATAAACTGAATTAACTTTTGAAAAATCGGGTTATTCCGAACCCATTTTGCAGGAATCTACACTCAGCGTGAAATAGACTAGAATCAAAAACTGAGTTAATCTGACCTGCAACAAAAATAATTAGTACCGGGAGGAATTTAACTGTTTCTTTCCCCTCTGGTGTAACCTTCCAAAAATTTTGCTGTGAATTTCAGACTTTTCATTTTTTTACTCAGAATCATCCCCGGCCCTACCTTCTTTCCAGTATCTTCTTTGCTCCTTCTTATTTTTGTCCCAAAATATTTTGCCTTTTTTTATTCAAAAACATGTAAACTTTGGAAAACACAAGTAAATACTATAGGTGAAAATTAGCGGTCGTCACTCGCCACGTGGCGATTAAAAAATCGACCATTGATCGCCACTCGCCAAGTGGCGATAAAAAATCTGTTATCGATCGCCAAGTGAAATATAGCTTTTTTCATAGAAACATGCATCTCTACTTTGATTACATCTAATTAGCAAACTGGTTAATTCTTTTTTCTACCGGATGCAAGCAGATTGCAGTGATTTAGCTGTATTTTCAATATTTCGGCTTTTTGCCATTGCCCTTCAGTTGGATTATTTTTTCAAGAAGCACAGTTTTATTCTGCAAAATATGTTCATCAGCTTTGATTCCACATGCATTTCAAATAATTTCTTTTCTTTTTTTTTTCACCGGATGCAAGCGTGTTTTAAGAACATTGCGGTATTTTCAATATTTTGACTCCTGCCACATGCTCACCAGTTAGATTATTTTTCTTGAAGAGATATTGTTTAATCCTGCGAAATACACTCACCAGCTTAGATTTCAGCTGTATGTAATTAATGTGTGTAACGTATGTTAATAACACATTTACTTATTAAATAAAATACAAATAACATTTTATTGTGTTTTATTTGATTATTTTTTTATTGTATACACCTAACTGTTGGAATTTTGATTTAGTTATTTTTTATATAAAGAAAGTAATAGTAATTTGATTGATAATAGTGTTTATGAACATATACAAATAATCTAAAAATATATTCTAAAATAAATCAATATGATAATAGATTTTGTGGTTTTAAAGTGTAATTTTCTTGAATTTTGACTGCTTCCCTATTCTTATCACGAATAGTTGGCTGGTATAAAACTCTGATTTATAGAAAAATGCGTATATATACAACGATTATAGTTTATCTAGATGTCAAGTAGGACTGGGCGATATTAGGATTTCTACATCACGATGTATCATTGAGGTTAAATTGAGATATCACAATACATCGCGATATAAGACTCTAGGTATTGCAAACCTTGTTGCAATTATAATATAAAATTTAACAGTTTTACATACTCAAGCTCGTTTTATGCTTTAAAAAACGTTTTTAATAAGTAGAGGTTTATGTACAACAAATTTTAATTAAAATTTGTATAATAAATATTTTAACTAAAAAATTGATTTTACATATCTTAGGCTTACATATTAATTCCATATACTTATGTATTACTATTTTGCATTTTCAGCAGATTTTTTGGAATGGGGAGGGGGGAATAATATTGTCATAAGACATTGTTTTATTAAAATAAAAATAATTTTATCTTTAATTGTGATTTTCTTTAAATGTTTAATTTTTTAAAATCAATAGAGAAACATTTCAAAAATTAGAAAATAGGAGAAACAGGGATATTTCTCCTTGTATGTGCTCATTACTCAGCTTAAATAATATGCAAAGTGACTTCTTTGCTTTTTTTTTTTTTTTTTGAAGCAGCGGTTTAAACCAAGTGGTTTTAACCATGGTTTAAACCAATTGGTTTTTTTGTCAAAAAAACCATTTGGTTTTTTTAGAAAAAATCTAATATAATATTTTCTTTTTTTTTTTTTTGTAATTTAATTGTTTTTAATTATAGATAGAAGTAATTTCTACTTTTAACACTTCATCTCAGCAATGTTTCTATGCATGTAGAATGAAAATTAGCATGTGCTGATGAACATATCTGGTACCCTAAAGATTTTTCTTAAAACATGTGAAATTAGAAAAGATAAAATAGATAAATAATATTCAATATTTAGCATAAAATATTTTCATTTAAAAAATGCAGATTATTTACAGTAGTTAATAACAAAATACAATGATCTTTAAGATTTTGGTTAAGTTGTAAAAGAAAATTTTCTGGATTGGGATTGGGGAAGATTATCCTTAAAGAATTTAAAAGAGTAACTTAAGATATTAAATTGAATAACACAGCTTGCAAAAATTGAGTGCTAGTTATAGCATTTCAATAATACCAATCAATCTTTTCTGTTAGTTGCTGAAACTAATGGCCAAAAATGTTGCCTTGGACACTTGGAGTTATCACCCAGAAAACAAAATAACCAGAAGTATTTGGATATTAAAAAAATAATAACAACCACAGAATAATATATTATATTCATGAAACTGCATCAAATGTTTATTGATTGATTATTATATTATTAATCAAAGGATTCTTTATACGATTTTCAAGGTATCAATGTTTCACTGTGTAGAGCAGTTTACTAGTGTACTTTGAACGTAAGACATAGCTGTTACTAATAATGTTTAAATTAGAAATGATTTCAATTTTCTATATAATTGACTGTAATTATTTAATTTAAATATTTTCAAAAGTTATATTACTTATATAATATCCAAAAATGTTTATTTTGTCACCAGATATGCATCTGTATGCAATAGAAAATTATATTTAAAAAAACCCGGTTTAAACCAAAAAAACCTGGTTTAAACCAAATAAACCGGTTTTTTTGGTTTTTTACAAAAAAACCCGGTTTTTTTCCAACCCTGGTTATTCACCAATGTACCAGATTTATAAAGATAATATTTATATTTTGCGAATTTCGTCAAAGGATCTCGAAAAAACGCAAATTTCGTCAAAAGATCGCGGAAAAACACGAATTTTTTCAAAAGATCACTTAAAAAACGCAATTTTGTCAAAAAAATCACGGGAAAATGCGAATTTCGTCAAAGGATTGCAAAGGGAGAAAAAGGGATAGTCATATGTTTTCAGACCAGGGGTGATTCTGTTCTGAATTTTCCGAGAAATTGAGGCAGACATTTCCAAAAAATTAAAAAATAATCAGTTATAAATCCGAAAATTCGGACATAAAATATATCGCAAATTTCGACAAATGGTCGCCGGAAAAATCAATTTCGTCAATCTTTCCAAGAAAATTCGTGAATTCCGTCATAAGATCGCGAAAAAACGGCAAATTTCGTCAAAGGATCGCGAAAAAATGACAAATTTCGCCTAAAGATCGCGAAAAACGGCAAATTTCGTCGAAAGATCGCAGAAAAGCGCCAAATTTCGTCGAAAGATCGCTGTAAAACGGCAAATTTCATCGAAAGATCGCGGTAAAACGGCAAATTTCATCGAAAGATCGCGAAAAAACGGCAAACTTCGTCAAAGGATCGCGAAAAAATGACAAATTTCGTCTAAAGAACGCGAAAAAACGGCAAATTTCGTCATAAGATCGCGAGAAAGCGCCAAATTTCGTCGAAAGATCGCAGAAAAGCGCAAATTTCGTCAAAAGATCGCTGTAAAACGGCAAATTTCGTCGAAAGATCGCGGAAAACGGCAAATTTCGTCGAAAGATCGCGAAAAACGGCAAATTTCGTCGAAAGATCGCGAAAAAAGGCAAATTTCGTCAAAAGAGCATGAAAAAAACCGCAAACGTAGTCAAAGGGGCGCGGAAAAAACACAGTGGCGGGAGTGGATTTTACGGCCCTCCTCCCCTGTTGTAGCCTTTCAGAAAATTTCCTGTAAATTTCAGAATTATTTTTAAAACTCAGAATCCCCCCTGTTTCAGCCTGTATGTAGGAAGTTAAGCATTTCAGAGTCGATTTTTGGATGTTTTAATCTTTCTTTCTTTTTTAAATGTAATTTTTAATTCATTTTTTCATGTTTTACGGCAATTTTTCTACATAAAGGAAACAAGTTTCTAACTTTTAGTTCAATTAAATAAAATTTTTTACCTCTATTTAATAAAATTTAATCTGAATTCGTACAACGATTTTCGAATTTTTCGCGGTTTTTGCAGGGTTTCTCCTGCATTTCACAGAATTTTTCGAAATTTGTAACACAGAAATCTGATTTTAATCTATAGTAAATTTTGTAGTATACGATTTTTTAATTTTTAACTATTTTTTTTTTCTTTTTTCCCGATAATTTCAGCAGGTATTTTTCGCATTTCACATGCAATTTTTCTACATTAGTAAAAGTAATCCAGTTTCAATCATTTACCTCTATTTAATAAATTTGTTTTTTTATGCAATTTTTAGGTTTTTTTCGGGATTCGCTGGGATTTTTTGACGTTCATAAAATGTTGTAATCTTTTAGCCTAATATAATAAATTTTGCCCTATTTTCAACAAAGTTTATTCGTATTAATACAGCGATTTTTTTCCATTTCGTGCAATTTCTTTTAATATTTGTAAAAGGAATCCGGTTTCATGTTTTTAGTTTACCTTTTTCTTCCAATATGATTTAATTTTTATGCAATTTTTTGCGTATATTTTAATTTCGCGAATTTTTTTTTTCTAGTTTTTTTGCGTTCTGTAAATATTTTAGATTCAAGATCTAAGATATTTATCGAAAAAAGGAACACGCTTTGCGATTAATTTTTTCAATAGTCAAGGCCTGAAAGTTTAATTCCCTTTAAGTATAAAAAGCCTTCCTTGAAAGTGTCAGAAAATTTTGCGTCAAAAAAGAAAAAAAAAGAGCAGCAAACAGAAATAATGATTAAAAGAAAAAGAACCCTTGTTTGCCTTACTATTAAAAAAATATTTGCTATCTTTGTTGCTAATTGGCCGATTTCTTTCAAATTTTTAGCAAGTTGCAATAATAATAAATTAGGCTGCATGCTACATTTTTATTAAAATATAATAAGTAATAGGAAAATTATAGTACCCACAATAATGTCCACTCTTAGAACTGGAAAGAAAAAAAAGTGCGATCTGCGGTTTGTTTATTTAGCTCCGAGAAGTCAGACGCTAAAAGATAATCAGATAAGCTTTCCATCCATTGATAATGTTTTCTTTTGCTGCTGCGTAGAATTAAAGTAAAAAGCATTTATTTAAAATAAGAAGTTTTTTATTTTTATTTTAAACACATCAATTAAATTTTTGCAGGATAATCATTCATTTTTTATTAACATCTTCCTTTAATGGTCATTTAGGTTGTATTAAAGGCATAAACTAATTAAAAAAAAAAAAAAATCCAGATGAATTTAGGAAACACGTGTCGAAACGATACAGAAAATGCAATGCAGAATGCATTGCTTTATATATTTTTCGTACGAGTATGACTTATTAGGACTTTGTATACGAGTCATACAGAGGAACAAAACATCTGTTTTCCAAAGTCAGCATGCTTTTGCCGGGTAAAAAAAACAAACTATTAAAAAAAACTCCTTAAAATAAACAGTTAGAAAGAAGATACGGGGAAGAGGGGTTGGGCGCGGCGCCCTTTGAAAAACGTCAAAAGGTAATGAATACCTGTCACACATTATAAAACAAACACGCCGATTTACCGCAGATAATTATTGGAGGGCTGTAGATTACAAGAACATTAAAACTTAATTTCTCAAAAATAAAATAAAGAATTAAAAAAGTAATATTCTGATCCAGATTATTTACAAATCTTGAAGTATTTATTTCAAAGTAACCAAAAATATGTAGGCTCCTATAGAAAAAAAAATACATTTTTAAAAGTAATTTGAAATATTTGATAGAGGGCTCATTCCTTATTTTGATAATAATAAAATAAATTTTTAGCTAGATTAATAAAAGCAAATTCGGTCTCAATTGATTAAAAGTAATATGAAGTGTTTTTAAATAAATAATTAAGTATAATACTGTGCTGTCCTCTAAAAAAAACCCACTTTTTTAATTTCTCACTACATAAAATTTAATAAAAAATACAAAACAATTTGAAGTAGCTACATTTTCACAGCCTGTCCTGACTAAGATTTTAATGTATAGTATTTTTTTTTCTATCAATATATTACAAAATGGCAGCCAATTAAACAAGACTTTGAAAAAAACCCACTTTTTTCTAAAAATAACCCACACGTAAAAACACTCTTAGAAATCAAAATATTAAACAGCAAAGTTTTTCTTTCATTATTAATTAGATTTTAAAACACAATGCTGCAAAAAAAAAGAAAAAAAAATAATAATATTTTAATAATTGTAAATTGAAGGATTTACAAATGAAAAATTATAAATGTAATTTTTTGCTTATTTTTTAAAAAACTAAATAAACACTTAAGTAATTTTAAATGCTTTTATTATTGTAAATGGCATATAGAAACAGGACAAAAAGAAATTTTGACTTCTGTGATTTTTTTTGATTAAGTTCTAGGGTGGGTTTTTTTAGGATACATTTTCCTGTGGGTTTTTTTTAGAAGACAGCACTATACAATAATTACAATGTTCCCCAAATAAGTTGCAATGCCATTAAAAAATAAGCTAAAATAAAAGTTCCTTACTGAAGATTTAGAAAATTATGAAGTATTTCTTACTAAAGCTAACAGTGTCAATTGTTATTTAATTTATTATATTAATTGACTACAATAGGTTTTGAAATAACTAATTCAGTGCGAAAATGTATACTTGACATATCATATCGCCGATTTTTCTCATATGTACATCGTGATCGTGGTGTTGCTCGCCGATCATAAAAAAAAAAAAGACGTAATCGAGAATGTGGTGATTTGTGATTGGCATCGATTTTGGATAATCCCAATGCCTAAATGAAAGATTCAATCGCGATCTCCGTTTAAGCGACAAGTCGATTCTGCACTGCTAACACTGTCTATCTACGATCTACTTCGGAGATCGTAGAAGAAACAGGTCTTGCTCACCATCGATGCGATCTACATATTAGTGATGCTTCAAGCGAGTGTTTGAAGATCGTGGGGAAAACCCGGTCTTATCCACCGATCTCGCTCATCATCCATGCGATCTCCGTATTAGCGATGCATCACACAAGCGTTCGAAGATCGGAGGAGAAACCGGTCTTACCCATCGGCCTCGTTCGTTATCGTACTGGCGTGATGCATCGTACGGCCGCGATTCATCGCTAAACGAAAGATCAGGAAATCGGTTTGACGATTTATGATTTAAATCGATATCACGCGATGTATCGATGCATCGCCCAGTTCTAATGTCAAGAAAGTTTGAAACATTATAGTGGCCACTAACTTTATAAAGTGGCCACTAATGAAACTGAGTCTACCGACCACTGGCTACTAACTCAATTTCCCAGTTTTCACCTATAGTAAATACTGCTGCTCTGTATGACTCACATGTAGTCTTATCCTTCCACCCATGCAAAAAACAGATGCAGTAACTGCATACTGATCACGTTTTTCATTTGAAAATCGCTAAGAACTGCAGGTGTTTAAATTTTTCAAGATTTCTCTTTTTAAAGTTATGCCTTCATTACAAGGCAAACAGACAGTAAAAGAAGATGTTAAGGAAAAATGAAGTATTATCGTGCAAAAAATAATCGACATGTTTAAAATAAATACTTTTTCTTTCAGTTTTGCTTCACGAAATATTTTTTGTTGAAACTTTCTCTTTGCATAACAAACCATTATCAAATGAAAACTTATCTGATTCTCACAGTGTCCAAGTTCTCTGAGCTAAATAAACAAACCACAAGTTGTTGTCAGCTTTTTCCTCGTGAGTCTAATAGTGGCTTTTTTGTAAGTGGCTATAATTTTCTTAAAACTTGTTATAATTAAAAAAATATTTGGTACACAGACTAATTTATTATTATTGCAACTTACTGAAAATTTGAACAAAATTGGCCAATTAACAACAAAAATAACAATTATTTTTCTTAAATAGTTTTACTTCAGTTTTTTTTTCTTTTAATCATTATTTCCGTTTGCTGCACAACAATTTTTTTTCCAACAACGCAAAACATTCTGACATATTCACAGAATTCTTTTTACACTTAAAGGAATAAAATTTGCAGAAATGACTACTGAAATGATTTGGAATCGAAAAGAGTGTTCCTTAATTATTAAGATGAAGCTTGGTGTGATATAACAGAAATGTAATATATCAACGTTAAAAGAACAAATAATTTTAATATTAAGCATATCAGTTTTTTTTTGGTAGCATATAGCATACCATCCTCAGAGCTAAGGATGGTGGAAATTTGATCACATATATAGGAGAGATGGGGATTGAAGTTAAAGATTTATTGACCAATAGGAAAACAGAGGATTGCACATAACAGCCAATAGGAAAATAGATGAGAAATGGAACTGAAGTAGTGAGAAATTGCTTTAAAAAAAAAGGGTAGGTATACTATATGCTACCGAAACTGATATGCTTAATATTTAAAATTATTGGTGCTTTTAACTTTGATATTTTTACATTTCTATAAATAAGAGTGTTCCTTTTTCAACAAATATCTTAAATTTTTAATTAAAAATATATTTGCAAATCGCAAAAAAAAAAAAAAAATAATAATAAATAAATAAAATTTCCACAAAAAAATTATCAAAAAATTAAGGAATACACATAAAAATTCAAAAATTGCAGAACAACAAAATGTTAGGCTAAAAAATCAAAATCAGATTCTTTTACATATCAAAAAATTTTACAAAACACGGAAAAAAACTGTATTGAAAATTGGTGTATAAATACGAATAAATTTTATTAAAAAGAGGACAAAATTTGCTGTATTGGGTTAAGATATTAGGTACTACTTGGTTATCCCATCGACCAAAAATCTATCATCAAACTATAAGATTAAATGCCAATAACGGTTGATCGTAAATGTCACATTCACTTGACTTTAAGCAAGTTACATGTGTTTACATCATTAAGTGATTTTTATTTCGATATTTTATTTGTATTTTTATTAATGTTATACTAATTTATTTGTTCTTTCATTATTTAAAATAAAAATTATGTCAATTTGTATAATTTGGTGAAATTGGTCGACAGGATAATTAAGTAGTATGTACCAGATTTTAATACATTTTATGAAATATTAAATTACTAGACAATTTTCTAACTTCGAATTAAATGCCACATTTATGAAAAAAAAAAAAAAAAAAAAAAAAGAAAAGAAAAACTTGTTTTTAAAAAATATTTTTACTCCACTCAGGTTAAATTTTCTGACACATTTAAGTAAACATTTTTTTATTCCAGAAGCATGAAATAAGCAGGCATGAGGCATGAAGCACTTTGAAATCAAATAGCCTTTTTAAATTTTCTGATAAATGTATTACATATAAAGTTATAATCAATTGTTACCTAATAATGCTCTTTTGCCGATTGTCACATTTTAAAAAAATCTGTTACAAACGTCAGCTTTGGCACAATTTTGGCAAAATATAAATTAGGCCTGACCAGGCCTAATTAATGTTTTCTGTACCGAGCCGGGACTGCTTTCATTCTTCCAAGAATTCACGGTCCAAAATTTATTGAAATTATTATATTTATTTTTTAAAAAATTAAAACTTCGGGTCGAGATTTTCATTTTTTTCCGGGCCAGGATGGTCTCAGGCTGAACGTTTAGCTGCTATAACGCCGGGCCAGGCCAATAATTTTTTTCGACAGGCCTGGCCGAGTTCAGGCCTACCTTTTATAATGGGCCGGGTCGAATTTTTTTCAATGGGTCGGCCTGGCCCGGGCCTGAAAATTTCGACCCCTACAGACTTCTAACTTAAAATTTAAAAATTATTGCAAATTTCAAACTTTGAGTTATAAATAAAAGGAAAAAAGAATTATTTTTTTAATATTTTCTGTTTTAAAGTCTTTAAAATTACTTTTTTCCTCTGCTTTATTAGTAATTGTGCAATACGATAAATAAATCAGCAGTTATCTACTTCACTCCCTCCATTCATGATTTCTACTACCCTCGCTCCCCCCAGTTTGTAAAATTTTAAATGGTTGAAATTATTTAGTTTTTTGTTAAAATTTTTTGGTCTGTTTATTTATACATTGCTGAAATAATAAATAAATGTCTAATCTCCCCCCCCCCCCTCGCCCGAAAGAAAATAATGTGAAAAAATACAAAATACAAATAAATACAAAAAAAAATACAAAATGTACTATGAACATTCGGTAAATTCGATCTCCACACCCCCCCAAACAAAATGCTCTAGCTACGCCACTGCATAAATTGCACGTTTCACCCACAGTTATGCATGCCCCGGAACGTTTAAATTAGTAATTTGGATTTCAGTAGCAACTCGTGCATGCTACAGTTATTAAGCCTATTTTGCCGATCGCTTAACGGCGTTCTCGACAATTCTATTTGGATTTCGAATCTATTTCGATTCGACTTCTTCTTCACTTTCAAGCATTCACCGAGATTTTTTACGGGCATTTCAAATGATATTTTGAAGCTACATAATTGCAGCGAAAAATATTGCACAGAAAACGCAAAACGTAAACAACAACAAACCCGATCGCCCTAAATCCTGCCAAGGACTCTTACACAATAACCAATCAGATGCGTTTCTCGGGCGTTGCCATTAAACAATAACAAATAATCGCGATTTCTGTGCCACGTACGTTAGCGTAATACTATGTTCACACTACGAATACTTAAGATATCTTAGGCCGCCGAACTCTCTTAATTTTGAGGTGGTACCCTCCCGGAATTGGAAGCCTGTTCACATGGGAAAACTCACTTAAGATAACTCAGTGAACGTCACTGTGTTGTTTGCGCATGCGCTTAAGATAAAACCGCCCGCAACACCCAATCAGTTAATGCGAAACTTTACAGCCAGCGAGAGTGAATGGTCGTGACTGTCTCTAGCCCGAAGAAAGTTGAAACTCTCTCAGAGAGTTTGTGGAACTCCCTCAGAGAGTTCGGAGGTTTAAGAGAGTTCCGATAAGGCGATAACGCAGTGTGAACAGGGTATAATATATATATAGAAGATAAGCAGAAGTTCTCTTATACGTCCATTAAAAATATTTCAAAAATATATATTCTAAAAACACTCAAAATATATATTAAACATTTAATTGCTAAAAAGGACGTCAAACGTTAATAAAATACATTAAAAGATCAAATAATTTGACATGTTTCGATTGAATTTACTCAATCATCATCAGAAAAACAAATAAACACAAAGATGGAAAATGACAATAAACTATTACAAATGAAATTTAAAAATAAATAAATAAAAATCACGCGCGTAATATTTTAACATGTTTCACGTTGCCCTATTTAATTTTCAAATTATCTAACAATTCAATCCAAATATTTGGGATTTGAAATGACAATGAATCATTGCAGACCATTGAGTTTCAGACGTAAATTTCAATAGATTCTCTAATAAAAAGTTGCAAATAAAAATCTGACCTATAAATTAATCTACTTTCATTAAACAAAATATTTATGTTTTCTATTTTATTTAGCCTAGATAATGCGGTTTTACCTCTATTAAATTTTATGTCTGCAATGTGCTCTTTACATCTCACTTGGAATTTTCTCTGAGTCATGCCAATATAATAATTTCTATAACCACCTTCTTTAAGAAAAGGAATGATATAAACACCGGAAAGGTCAAATTTATCAATAGGGTCAATTCTAGTGGTTAAAATTGATTTTAATTTAGGAGGGGGTCTAGCAATTAAATTTACACCAAACTTTTTAAGTTGAGTTTTAGCGGATTCAAAGAAATTTGGATAATAATTTATAACCACCCTTTTCATGTTATTTTCTCTGTCGGTTTTATTCTCAAAAACTGCATCGCTCCTTTTGTTAATAAACTTTTTAATTAATTTATTAACTATTTTAACATGATATCCGTTGTTAATAGCTATTGTTTTAATTTTATCTAATTCATCATTTAAATATTCAGGCGAACAAATTCTAAAAGCTCTGTTAATAAGGAATCAAAAGGTAGATAATTTATAAGAATATGAAGTGCAAGCATCAAAAGGTATAACAATTAAGTTAGTTATTGGCTTACGATATATTGAAATTCGATATATAAGCCAATAACTAACTTAAATGTTATACCTTTTGATGCTTGCACTTCATATTCTAATAAATTATCTACCTTTTGATTCCTTATTAACAGAGCTTTTAGAATTTGTTCCCCTGAATATTTAAATGATGAATTAGATAAAATTAAAACAATAGCTATTAACAACGGATATCATGTTAAAATAGTTAATAAATTAATTAAAAAGTTTATTAACAAAAGGAGCGATGTGGTTTTTGAGAATAAAACCGACAGAGAAAATAACATGAAAATGGTGGTTATAAATTATTATCCAAATTTCTTTGAATCCGCTAAAACTCAACTTAAAAAGTTTGATGTAAATTTAATTGCTAGACCCCCTCCTAAATTAAAATCAATTTTAACCACTAGAATTGACCCTATTGATAAATTTGACCTTTCCGGTGTTTATATCATTCCTTTTCTTAAAGAAGGTGGTTATAGAAATTATTATATTGGCATGACTCAGAGAAAATTCCAAGTGAGATGTAAAGAGCACATTGCAGACATAAAATTTAATAGAGGTAAAACCGCATTATCTAGGCTAAATAAAATAGAAAACATAAATATTTTGTTTAATGAAAGTAGATTAATTTATAGGTCAGATTTTTATTTGCAACATTTTATTAGAGAATCTATTGAAATTTACGTCAGAAACTCAATGGTCTGCAATGATTCCTTGTCATTTCAAATCCCAAATATTTGGATTGAATTGTTAGATAATTTGAAAATAAAATAGGGCAACGTGAAACATGTTAAAATATTACGCGCGTGATTTTTATTTATTTATTTTTAAATTTCATTTGTAATAGTTTATTGTCATTTTCCATCTTTGTGTTTATTTGTTTTTCTGATGATGATTGAGTAAATTCAATCGAAACATGTCAAATTTATTAAGATCTTTTAATGTATTTTATTAACGTTTGACGTCCTTTTTAGCAATTAAATGTTTAATATATATTTTGAGTGTGTTTTTAGAATATATATTTTTGAAACATTTTATGAAGTCAAAAAATCACTGCGAATCGGAAAAAAACCTCTAAAAATTGCATAAAAAATCTCAAAAAATTCAAAAATAGCTCTAGGAATTCCGAATAAAATTAAATGAATAGAAGATCAATTTTATTATGCATAGAAAAAAAAAAAAAAAACGCTAAAATTCACAAAAAAATTTTAAAAAATCACAGAAAACAAAAATGACTATACTGGGCTAGTAAAATATATTATAAAAAAATTTCCGAAATAATTCAAAAATTGCTGTATGAATTCAGATTAAATTTTATTGAAAAAAAAGACATAATTTATGATATTGATCTAAAAGTTTGAAACTAGATTCCTTTTACAAATGTAAGAAAATCGTCTCAAAACGCTGAAAATAGCATATTTTTTAAATTTTGTATTTTCTTAAGTGCGGACGGTAGGTGGGGTTCTTCTGCCGATTTCTTAAATATTTTAAAATTTCGGAGGTGCAGCACTTACGGTGGGTGCGGTGCATATTCCCGAAATTACGGTATTCATTATTGGTTGCTTTTCTCTTCTCTCAATCATGGTCATTTAATAAGTTTTGATTTTATAATCTGCTTGAAGTTTACGGAATTTGTCACAAATAAACTAGAAATTCGGTACTTTTTCATTATATGGACACCATTGTCGACAAGCGTAATACATTACATACATTTATATGCTAATGTATGTAACACATAATGTATGTACACATTATCATACATTAATACATAATACACATTATCATACATAACACATACACATTATCATACATAATACACATTAGAATATATATACATTACATACATTTTGGATTGGTGTCCGTATAACGGAAAAATACCAGAAATTCTTACATAAATTACAGAATCTCTTCAACTAAATGTAGTTGGCAGTAATCAGGATAATGGTTGTGTAAAGCATCATAGAAGATGAATTAAACACACATATAAAAGACATGATAATAGAACGGGTGATGACCATGTAGTGCGAGATGGGGCGAAAAATGAAAATTATACAAAGGCGCCAATGTCATGTCCTCCCGCTCTAAAGAGCAAAATTAGAAAATTTCATTTGTGGCAAGTAGTACTTCCAGTTTTATAATAGCCACTTTTTGTCATTTAGTGGCTCGATAGCTAGTGCTAATTTTGTCCTTTAGGGGAAGACGGGGTACAATGAAACACGGGGTACAATGAAACATTACTTGTAAAATCAATCAAGTTTGTCATAGAGAGTTGCAGTTTATATATATGTTATACAACTATATGTTCCAATTACTGATGTGATTTGGATACATTCACACTTCTACAACAGTAGCAATAGAAGATTATTGCTTTTGCACCATTGAAAGTAACTTTCTTTACTAAAAGTAATTTTGTTTTTTTTTCCTTGTTGTTATATGTAATAATTATTTTTTCTATACATTGGTATCTTTGGGTTGTTGTCTTCATTTCTCCAAAACCAAACTAAAAAAAAATAAATATTAGAAGTTTGAAAATAAATTTTTATTTAGTAACCTCAGTGTGGGGTACAATGAAACACTTGCAGACGGGGTACAATGAAACATGTTTTATTATAGTAATAAAAGTAGTAAATGGAATGTATTAGAAGTAAGAGTAGGAAAACTGAAAAAAAAAAGTTTTGTTCTAACCAGGTCAGTAAAAAATGCTCTTGTTAAGCAATTAAAAAATAGAAAGAGAGAAAAAGCTAAGAAGGGATTGTTTTGAAAACAAACTCTGCCTGCTACAGACTCTGATGATGATCCAGATTTTTTTTCCAGGCCCAGCTGGTCATCAAGGTACTAAGAATGAGATATCCACACACATGTATGGCACAAGCAGTACTCGTATAAATGGAAACGTATGGAAATATATACTGTTGGAGAAATCATACATTTAAATGAAGTCAAATGTGAAGTACTTGATATAAGAAAACCTAGTTTTAATCTTTTTTTTTTTTTTTTTTTTTTTTTTAAGAAACTTACATTTAAAAAAAAAAAAGCTCATTGTGTTGAAACTACCACCTCATATTCCTTCAGGAGCAACTGAAATATAAGCAGAAATGCTAATTTTTGAATCTGACTTGAGCCAATTTAATATAAAATGAAAGGCATTTCTTAAATTAATAGAATTTTCTTAATTTTCACCTTAGACTATAATATTTTTATCAAGTTTCTTATTAATCAAGTTTTGTTTTTGTATTTATCTCATTTTTCATAAAATAAACTATACTGGGTGAAAATTGTTTCCATCATTTGGAGTGTTTCATTGTACCCCGGTATGTGTTTCATTGTACCCCGGCATACGGGGTACAATGAAACACTGTAAGACATTTATTTTTTGTTATTTTTCAAGTATAAAGATATTGTTTAGAACCTAATAAAAATTTATTTAGATGGGGAAAATACAAGATTAAAAATATGCATTAATTACATTTTTATGCATGCAAATTTGTGGATACGAAAAAAAAATTAGTAAATTTTGTTTCATTGTACCCCGTCTTCCCCCCACCCCCCCAAGTAAAATTTTCATGCTACGCCCCACATATATCATTGACAGTGGTGTAGTCGTAAAAAAAGAGGGTATATGTTACAGGCAGAGAGCATACTATCTGAGTTATATTTGAGAAACAGAAGATACATAGATTTCTTTTAAAAAATTCAAAGGAATAAGGTGTATGCCCCTGTATACCTTCCCTATATCCCTGATCATCGGATTATCCTAATATTTACACCTTGCATCTTAGTTACGCAGTCGCACCAACTTTATTGCCAACATTTGCATTTGGCGCGAAGTTGTGTTTGTCTAACAGAAATATTGCTATTTCTTATTTTTAGAGCATTAAAACATCCACTATATTAGTAGCACATATAAATCAAAAGAAAATGATAAACCCTACTATATTACATTCTAAACAAAGCACATAATTCTCTAAATTAAGAGTGTTCTAAATAAGTAAACAAATTTCAAAGCGGGTATCATTATGCAAAATAAACAAGTTTCATAGTCTTACCCAGGTAATACAGTATCACCTTCTTTTGCTAAAAGTTCTAGAACAGTTCCGGCAACATTTGATTTATATTTTAGCAAAGGATCTTTGCCATCAACATCGGAAACATCCTCAAGTTTGTAACTTAAAATAACGGAATTATAAAGCAATTGACTACCAACTCGAATTTTCCATTTGATCAAAGTAAAGGATTTAGAACCATCATAACTATAGGTCTGTGTGTTAGATGCCATGTTATTGACAAATTTAAAATGAAGTACCAAAACAGTGCACTATTCCAAAAATTTCATTCAAAATTAGAATTTGTAAAGCATGGAACATCTGTTCGATAATTCAGTTGCTTCAAAATAAATATATCGAATGAAACGTTCGATTTAGAAAATATGTTAAACAAAGGTACCATAAGAAAAACTTAATAAACCTCTAAATTGCTTTGGTTATGTTAATAACTGCATACTTTTACGAGATTTTCAAACTATATAACATTTTTGTGATTTTTGTTTTTTTCTGTAATGAAGCATTATATGTTCGTTCTACTTCCGAACCAACCAACTACCAAAGGTGAACGACTGTTTCCATAGTAACTGATATGATACCGAAAATAAACAAAGATACTCGTTACTTAATAAACACATTGTACAGGATAGTCTTCAGAATATGACCAAGTGAAGTTCTGATTTATATCTTCTATTTTTGTGACCAAGAGATTGACAAATGTCTTTTACAAAAACATCTTTCTTTGTAAATGTATCCACTAACTTCAATTGAAGAATGTCAGGATCTGTGTCATCTGTTGAAGGTGAATTAAATGCCATTGTTAAAGAGGTCAGTCACCACTTTATTCATCATTAGATTAACTTTTTTAAAATTACTAAATGACTGAATTATCCATTTTCGTGTTTCCCAAATGTTTTTTTTTTAAGAATTTTGTTCTGTTATTTCGGGAATGGAAGTATAATCCTACTATCTATCATATTAATTTCATGTCATAATATGACAAATTAATATGATAGATATCTGAATTCTTTTTGCGTTGTATTGTTTGCCATATTATTTGTAGAAATGCGAGATAAATGTAGGAAATGCTTTGTAGATTGAGCCTCCTTTTTTCAAGATTTAAAATAAAGTAAGATTTAAGACACAAAATAAAATTTAAACTCTTTTAATTAATGACATCTTCCATAATAAGTTTTAATCTATTTATCTGCTTCTTCTAATGCAATTGCAGCATTCTCAAGTAGCTTTACATATCTGTATGTTCCGTATTTAATAATTAGCAAATTTTATGTCTTTGTAGCACATATCATATGCTGAAGGATTTTTTTTAGTAGTAGTATTACTACTGCTAAAAAAAGATCCTTGAATTCCCTGATATAGGGGAGAGTGGTAATGAATAGGCCAATTTTTGGTTTTTAATTTTTGTAGTTTTTTCTGATAATTTTTTTTTGTCTCAGAATTGGCTCTTCAGTTACTGTACTTATTTGGTTATATAAAAAAGTCATAAAAAGTGGATTAGAAAATGTCTATAATGAATGATAATAGAAAATAAAAATATAGAAATGTGGCCCATTCATCCCCATTCATGGGGCTGAATGAGCCATTGAAGGTAATGGACCACTAAATGAATTCAATGGAAAAATGTGGAATTAATCTTTTATTCACCAAATATGACAAAATGAATGGACAGGGTTCGTTGATATATATCAATGGATATATATCATGATATATATCTTGATATATATCCGATATTTATTTTTAAAATATCAAGATTTTTGATATTTTCATATACTTGATGTTTATTTTCAAAATATCAATGTGTTTGATATTTTGTATATTTGATATTTATTTTCAAAATACCACTGTGCAAAATAATTTTGATGTTGTCAGTCAAAACAAATGTAAATTAAATTTTCAATTGTTATTGACTGTCATTCTGTAGATAAACTTTTGACTTTATTAACATAAGAAAACAGATATATTTTTATTCTTTTCCAAGCTTTATGTTCAAAGCTCTTATTTTTAAATGTAGAACTAATAAATATGTGAAACAATTAATTCAGAACAGCCATTGAAAGATATACTGTCTAATTTAGATAATCAGTTATATACAGCTTCATTAGAAAATAATCTTTTCTAGTTTTGCTTTAGTTGAGTATGAGTCTAAACTGTACAACATGTTAGGGAATAAAAAATAAGACAGGCTTACAGTTATGTTAAAATCTTCCATTAAAAAATACTATTCTGTTTTATAAATTTCTGATTTCTTGATACTGAATCCTATAGTATTTTTTGTTTTGTTTTTTAAGTGTATAAAGCAAATTGTATCTGTTTTCCATTAATTCATCTTCAATTTTGTTCTAAGTGAAAAAAAAGAAAAGGGAAATACATTTTTAGAATATTGTTTCATTAAATTTTCGTGTTAAGTGAAACATATACTTGAAAATATTTACTGTCAGCAGTAAATTGTCTATTTTGAAAATATCGGATATATATCGAAAATATCGGATAGATATCAAAATATCAGATATTTTTGATATTTTCGAAAATATCATGATATTTACGAACCCTGTGAATGATACTTGACATGATATGATCAAAACATACTGAAATAGTAAGTAATACACGATGCTTATCAAAATTTATGAACATCAAAAGCGATATTGTTAAATCGCATAATTGTAGCAGAAAAATGACAAAATAATGAGATTATAACAAAGAAAGAACATAAAATATACATAAAAATAATAGATGATACACATTATGATTTAACAAAATTTATATTTTTCAAAATTAATATTAAACAACATGGTTGTAACACGGATGGAACTGCCTGTTAATGGAGTATTTAGTGTAAATATCTGGTATTATTTATTCTATTCATCAGATTCAAAATATAAATAATTATTCTAGTTTTATATCAAATGGAAAATTACTGGTAGGTGTGTTCAACAACTGGATAGTTCACCTTAATCATTTATACAATTTAACTTATGTTTCTAATAAATAACTAATATTTCTTAGGGTGGAAATGTGCAAATTAATTTTTAGACATCACTATAAACCTATTCTAATTAGACAGTAATTTAATCTAAATCTGTTACAGCCAGTTATGTTTCATATTAAAGAGAAAATCGGAAAAACAGAAAGAAAAACCACATTTTCATGATCAGAGCTAAGGTGGCCCATTCATGACCATGATATAGTGGCCCATTCAGTGCCGCCTATACTTCTGGAATATATTCAGGTTTTTTTAATACATTAAATTCAAATAACATCTAAATACATCTTAAAGTTAGTTTACAGATATGCAAAGACTTGATAATGCACATATCTGCAATGAAATAATAGATACATTTAGCTTATTTATTTTACTGAAAAGGGAAAAAATTTACTTTTCAATCAGATTCTTGACCATTCTACTCTAGTGGGAAAATGGCTTCTCCCTAACAATGGAAATTTTGATAAGTTTGGTAGAACAAATAGCTTCATCTATTGGTGGCATCTAAAATAATTTTATGCAAATACTTTTTCATATTTTGTTAATGGCCCATTCATCCCCATGGTCCATTCATTACCACTCTCCCCTACATATATTTTTTAATATGAAATCCATTAATAGAATTACAGAGATATTTATTCCAAACTAGAACTGGGAGATAGCCAAAGAAAGACATGATATATGATTCCCCCATATCCATCTTTCTTGACCCAATAAAAATTGCACAAAACAGCACTTTATGTTCTGTGGACCCGATAGCAGAAAGTTTGAGACGAGCATCGTAGATTTTCTCTTATCTTTTCAGATTTCTCTTTTGCAGATTCTTTTCCATCAAACTTTTATTTCACTTTATATTATGTTTAGATCTTTATTACTTAATACTAAGACCAATGTCAGACAGGCATCTTTTTTGCTTAAGTATTATCCATTCACAATGCTATAGCATTGTGGATGGATAATCATAATACTTAAGCAAAAAAGACGCTTTGTCTGACATTGGTCTTAAACTTAACATTCTTGTTAATAAAAATGAATAAAATGCATAAAGACGTTACAGGTAAGGTAAGTGATTGTTTGATTAATTAATGCTTCAATTGTAAAATATTTTATCTGCAAATTATTTTCTGCCCCTAAAATATTTGTCACAGACACCAGGGGCGTAGCTACAAAATTTTTTTTGAGGGGGGGGGGGGGGAGGAAGAGTTCAAAATTTTCTTTACTTATAATTCAAAAATTTCCCAACGTGAAACAAATTGCTCTATTTTCCAACTAAAATGATATGTTCAATCTGTGTTTAATGATAAATGATACTTACACGAAAAAAAAAAAAAATATTTCCAAAGAAAAATTCTGAAACTAAAAACATAAAAATTTTAATTATTGTTTCATTTAATGAAAGTTTTTGTCTTCAATTGTGTACGAGTCATAATCGTACTTCATATGAAAATAGCCTCATATTTTTAGATTTTTGAGAAAGGAACAAAGTTTTGGAAGAAATGTATTTGAGACACTGTTGATGGACAACACACAACAGCAGAGAAATTCAGGTCTGGTACATGTATGATATTTTCGTAGCACAGAGAAACATAATGAGAAATTGAGTCTGGCTGCTTTTTGTATTTCTTTTGAAAGCTTAACTATTTTACTATTACAGAGCTCAGAAAAGTAGTCAGCAAAACAATAAAAATTTCTTTTTTTTTTTTTTTTTTTTTACTTTTTATTTAAAATAAAGAAAAAGTGTTTAAAAAATCAATAATTTTCCAACTCTAAGCTCAAATTTCCCAAGTTCACATATATTGGAGGGGAAAGGGGGGCTCCCTCCCCATAACCCCCATCGTGATGCCTCTGGCAGACACTTAGAGAATTTTCTGCTACTGGGTCTGTGGAATGGTTCTATATTCATTGATATAGAATGAAAAAGGTACTTCTTTGTTACAGTGCCCCCAAGGATGAATTGACAAGCGATCAAAATGTATCACCAAATTATAAGAATAATATGACATTATTATCCTTATGATATATATGACATTTCATGGCATATATGTCCAAGTTATAATAGTGGTATATAAAGCATATATGACAAATATAACATGTATATGACATACAAGACAGAAATATTATGCATAATTGATATTGTGACAGAAATATTATGCATATATATGCAGGACTGAAACTAGGGGGGTGCAGAGGGGGCATGTGCCCTGGGCACCAGAACGAAAGGCGAAGGGGGGCGCCAATGAAGATTTTGTTTGTTGTTTCATACAAAAATGTATATATATGTATGAAATACAAAGAAACTCGCAAGCCAACTTTTCAAATTTGTGAAAGTGAAAGTAAGTTCATATTAAAGAAAATCTGCAATCAAAATCGAAAAAGTAAACACTAGCCCAGTTAGAATTCAATTTCAGCTATTTTAAGCAAGAAAAAAATCATTTAAAACTATTAATATGCAAGTGAGAAATTTTTAAAAGAACGCTCCCAGAGGTTTAACATTAGCATTCCAATTTCTTTGTGTGACTAGTGTAGGCTCTTAATGCTCAAACTAATGTTAATCCTATTGGAATGTTGTTTACAAATTTCTTGCTAGCATTTTTATTATTATTAAATAATTATTTTTTTTTGGATTTTTTTTTTTTTTTTTGCATAGGTTAGCTTCAGTCGGTAACTTTTATTGTGCATGAGGAGGGGATGGGTCGCCAAAATCCATGTTTGTCCCGGGCACAAAAAAGGCTAGTTTCAGCCCTGTGCATATGACGCATATATGAGCACGTGGAGTACATATATGCATATATAAGCTTGGTGAAATCGTAACTGTAACCTTGGCATAATCCTAATTATGGGGCCACTATAACCAAGAAGTACCATGAAAAACTGTAAGAGATGCAACATACATTATCATCCCCAAGTAAATAATAATAAAAAAAGAACTGATGGCTAAATTTGCCTTTGTTGATGATAGTATAAATTGAACGATTGCATTTTTTTACAGTCATTTAACAGTGTGCTGTAATTAAATTAATTTTGATTTTATAGAGGTAAAAACTTTAATAGTAACTGCTAGTATTCTTTTTATCCTTCAGTTTTTGGAATATTCAAAACTGAACCAGACATTAGCTACATTTGAGGAAGAATGCCAGAAGTTAGGCAAACCCATACAAGATAATGCCGGGAAAAGTCGTCAAGATGAGAGGATTTGCAAACTTAAAGTAAATATTTCCAAAAGTTCTTGCAGTAATGTGGATAAATTTTACTATTCGATTGTGTTTAAAAATCGTCCCAAATCTTATTTCTATTTGTGATATTTCAGAATGAATTACTTCAACATTTTGACAATGGCCAAAGAACAGAGTTTTTCTCAGAATGGGAAACACATATTAATCCTGAACTAAGAGAGAATAATATATTTTGTCAAAAACTGGAATTTAACCTACAAATTCATTTTGCTGTACTACCAATGAGAAAAAAAGATCACTGGGTAAGATGATATTGTCAATTTGACTTATGATTTTAGATTAATAATCTTTTTTTCAGTCTCTAGTAACGTTCTGAGCTAAGAATTCAATTAACACAAAGTATATGATGTACTCTATTTAATATTTAATGTACTATAATTTCTTTACTTTTATGCTTTGTTTTTTAAACTGACTTCAGTTTGAATGACATTTGATTATATTTGCTCTTCCACACTTTACTTGATATAGGAAGTTTACTTATGTACTTATTTATATGTCTTAAATCATTCATTTTCATGACTAGTATTTTAATGGTGTTTGAGAAATTTATTTCCAAGTCTAAAACTGTATACATTTAGTCAGTCAGTGTCTTTTATTATTATTATCGAATACCTCAATAAATATAGGTCCTGTCTGACAATCGAAAATCTTAAAAGTTTTTCGACGAACCTTGGTGAAAAGAATTATTCAAGTTTAATTTTGTAATAATGACATGTTACAAGTTTGGCTTGTAGTATTTATGCTAATACAATTATTAATAGTTGTATATAATACTAAATAGTCAACATTTGAAAATTAATAATGAATGTATATTATTAATTCATTTTAATGTAGGGATGTGTGGCTGCAAAAGCATAAGTGTGACCCTCAAACTCACTTCTCTACCAACTTTTGGCTGTCAAAGAAATTTTAGTGAATACTGCCGTCTTAAACGAATAGAGCTGGAATGGAATGACATAGTTCAAATTTTTGTCCTTGTGATAGCGAGGATATTTCCTTCAAAGTAGGTGAAATCAAGCCGTTTGGCAACAAAATAAACAAGTCGGAAATTGTACATGTACATCAAATATGGCAAATGAGGTGTGTTCGTACTATAACCAGTTTTTTAAATATTCAGCTCTTGGTGCAATAGCTGTTGCACTCTTATGCAAAAATGCATGAATATAAAATTTATGACAATTCTGTAGATTAAATTCAGTCATACGGAAATAATAGGACTCCATCTTAAATAGGACGTCATTACCATGGCAACCTAGAATCATTACCTATCATGGGATATCAGTAGCACATCCAGGATTTCGTTTTGGAGGGGGCTAGCATATTTTAGAGGCCTATATGTGCTCAGATCTGAGCCAGCCCGCTACCAAGCTCTGTCTTTCTTTCATTTGATTTGATGGGACCTGCCGGATCAGGTCCTGACTTACACTTTTTCTGCTGACTTGTAACCAGCCAGAGGAAGCTATGGTAAGTTTTTGTGGGGCTAATTTTGAATTTTTTTAACATGTTAAATAATGAAATTCTGTACTAAAATATATCTTGGTTTTTGTGATTTTTTGGTGAGTTTCTGTATTTGGATAATTTTAAAGTGTGTTTGCAATCAAATGATTTAAAGTTTTATTGTTAAATTATCAAAATATTATGAAGGTGAAAGAGAGCAAGAGGTTGCACCAGGTCTTAAGTTTTTAATTAAGTAAATTTTAGACATACAGTAAAGTCCCTATTATCCGCGGTGCGGTTTATCCGCGAAGCAATTTTTTTTATTATTATTATTCAAGCCAATAGCAAGGAAAATACAATAAGCCCTACTAATAAATATAAACAGAAAAATTCATGTATTCGAAAATAATAGAAGACTATTTCCAGATCCGGTTGCCATGTTTAAAATATCAGATATAAAGTCTTGATGTATTTTCTTGATTTTATTAACAAAACGTAAACACAGCAATTAAATTATTTAACAATTAAATAAGTCTATTATGATAAATTCCAGTGAAGCATATCAATTTTTAAGATAGAAAAGGTGTTTCCAAAGCAAGAAGCAAAAACAAGTGCTGATTTTTCTAAAAAGGTGTAACTCAATACTTTTTGTACAGTATGTATTGCATTGTTTCTTGTTTACTGTTCTTCATTTTAGTCATTTAGATGTAAAGCAAAGGTTTCTGCTGTACTGAGCCTATGTGTGTATTTTAAACGTTTTATTCTGTTTTTTGTACACTAAAACATAGTTTTTATGTTGAATTTTCTTTTTATCGTGCTTGCACCACATTTTCAGTCTTTTTCGGGTTATCTGCGATTTTTGTTATCCGCGGTGCCCTTGCCACCAAATTCCGCAGATAATCGGGGCTGTACTGTACTAATATTTTGAATTTCATATTAAAATTTATAAAAATTTGTGACAAAATTTATATTTTTTCAGAAGTTCTGATTTTTTAAGAACCTAATAAAAATAATTTAAAAAAAAGTTAAATATCTAGTCTCGTCTGGAAGGGGCTTCAGCCCCTTTAGCTCCCCCCATTAATGCGCCAATGTGGGATATCATTGAATTCATTATATATGATAAAATTTAATAGAATGAAGAAAACTTTTATTAATATCTTTTTAAGTTTTGATGATTTTCATAAAACTTGAAATGACTTGACAAAATTCTGCGACATTTTTATATATATTAAATTTTGAACCATTTGGCTGGGTAGTTTTTGCGCTGTTATATGCAGACAGGCGGATGAACCAGACGACGACTATAGATGCTACGTATTTATATAATTACGAACACACCTAAAAACAGAGAAGTGCAATTTGGTGTCTTCTTTAAATTACTTTCAAATAACTAAAGCATTTTCATTTTTCTAAAAATTAAATTTGTACTGATGATTTAGGAGTTTCATTAAAAAATAAGACATAAAAAATATAAAATTAGTATGCCTGGTCACCTTACTAAAATAATCAGAAATTTCTTTGATTTTATGCTTTCCTAATTGGATGTGTCCCACATAACATTTTTAGTTTGCAGAAAATCTGCAGAAGTCTTGCTTGGAAAACCTGCAAAGTTGCAGCAAGCTCAGCATGACAAGACTGAAAGTTCATAACAAGACTGCAGCAAGATAACGCAAACGCTGAAGTCACCACACTTTGAACTTGCAGCTAATTTGTTGTGCAAGTTAAATTCATGCTGTATCAAATTTATTGCAAATTAACGGTAAACAAGTAATAAAAAATACTGCAAAGTAGTAATCTTTCCATGCTTCATTAACAGTTTACAACTGTTACACTAAGTTTAACCACTTCGAATGGGTCCATAGACCTGATCAGGTCTATAGATACATACGCAATATTAAGGTGCATGCATCGTATACCACCATAAACAAGTTAGGGTTAAATATTCGTACTTTTCAATTCAAGCCTTTTTTGGTATTTGATAAGTATAGCTTTTAAAAAAAGCGGTGCCAACCGAATAAAATTTCTGCATATCTGCTGATTGTCTATTCTCTCAACAGAGGGATTTTTTGCTTTCGTCACTTTCATGAATTAAAGACAGTCTTGCCATCAATTTCACAAAAACTACTCATACAAGTGGGGGATAGTATACCTTGCGGGAAATTTGCTGCAAATTTCTCAATTCAAATTTGTCACGGCAAGATAATATCAGAAAAAAATCAAACTTGCTGCTAATATTCATGCTATCTGGAGTTGTATTTTGAAGTAATGTTCAGAAATTACTATTCATAAGAATACTATTTAGATACAATTAACATAATTAATATGATTTTGATAATATTCATATTTATTTAAATTCACTAATTTATTATGACATTTCTTATAGAGCAAAGAAGAGGTGGATGAAGCCATGGTTCATTTCCATTATTATCTGGAAAGCAAAGGTTCTGTTCTAAGTGATTGTGCTGAATTCTTACCTTTCTATGCATTACCCTATGTTCCTCATCCTAAAACTCATCCATCGTTTCAAGAACTGTTTCAGGTTTTTATGGATTTTATTTCAAATCAGAAAGCATAAGACATTTGTATAATATTTTATCATGTTAAATTAATCATTATGCTAATTGTTAAGAAAAATAATCGTAAGCCTTAATATCTTATATTGATATTAATTATATATTTTTATTATATTGATATTTATTATATATTTTTATTATATTGATATTTATTATATATTTTTATTATATTGATTTATTAAAATGAAAATTCATTTGTATAAGTTCCACCTTTTAAAATATTTTTGGTATTTTTTCCTTAACTTAGTGCAAATGTTGGCAAATTTTTCTGCTTTGGCTGTATATTATTTATGCTTGGATAAAGAATCAAAAAGGTCTACATCAGTAATAGAAATCCAAATACATTTACAAAATAAAACAAAAATAACGTTTATTTAATTTAAAATTATAAAATAAACAAGTTTTTTTATTTGAAATAATCCCATAAATTGAGAACCTTTAATTTAAACATCATTGTCATTTCTTAATTTTCATACACGTTGCATTAGTAGGTAAACTTTCTTTTTTTTCGTGAAACAACAACATGGCTTATTTCTCAATCATATATGAGTTTCAAAGCTTTGTCACAATTAAGTATAATGGAATTCTTATAAAATAATCAAGCATTGGCTGTTCAGTGCTGAATTCAGGCACTTTTCTCCGGGAGGGATTTCTGTGGCTCCAGGGGGACATTATAGAGTTTCGGGGGAGAAATTGCACTTTTTGTCCATTGAAAACACAAAATTTCAAATCTTCCGGGGGGAGGGGGGAATATCCCCTCTGGCCACCTTGCTTGAAAAATCTCCTGTAATTAATTTTATTATCTGACTAGCTGGCATGCCCAGTATTGCTCATGCCCGTGATGAATAACCTAAAAAATGAACCTCAAATTTGTATGATTTTATATCTTTAACTCCATTTTATTTGAATCTATATTTTTAAATAAAAAAATTGAATTGAAAGTATATTTATGCTATTTGGTATTTAATTTTCTGAGTAATTTTATTTTTGGAATCTATGCATTCAGAAAGCGAGCAAAACTGTGACGAAATACTCAGGTTTTTACCAATTTCTTTAGAATTTTCACACATTTAATTTTGTAAAAAATACTTCTATCCATCTGAACGTTTCAAAATTTTTGTAGGTGATGTAAATCTGGTCCATTGAGATGCTCTAAAAAGATTGTATTAAATACAGAAGTTTAGTTACTTTTAGCATGGAAAAAATATCGTCTCCATGAGGTGCAAAGTGACCTGCATATGTGGATCCATTTGAAAGGGTTAAAATTTATATTTTTTAAAACTAATTGCACCATCGATTAGAAGAGGTTTCAGTTTTAAGAATATGTTTTTGGTTTATTGTTACCTCTAAAATTACACCCTTGTGGAGCAAAACCAATTATTTCAGTCATGTATTTTGTTCCTGAAAACAGTGTAATGTTGTTAAACCTACACATGCTTCTGTTTACCGTCGATCACAAGTTTCTTTCTTAAGGGGGCTGGTCACCCAGCTTCGGAATTTTTCTCTGTAATGTTAAGTCTATGGACTTTTGATGCATTCATATATTTGAAATATCTTCTCAGGAAATTAATATTTTTAACATCTTTTTTCTGTGTACTCTTTTTAAAGGACGTCTCTTTTTTTCATAGTTTTCAAAATATTTCAAAAATCTACGCTGAATTAATATTTTATGTGTTAAAAGCAGGTGAACTGTGAGTAAGATTTTAACACTTCCTATAAAATTAAGTCTATACTTTAGAAATATTTTGAGAACTAAGAAAAAAAAGAGACATCTTTTAGGATGTGTACACAAAAAATAGAAGTTAAAAATATTAATTTCCCGAGGAGATATTTTAAATATACAAATGCATCCAATGCCCATAGACTTTACATGAGTGAGGGGAAATCAGAAGCTGAGTGACCAGCCCCCTTAAGCCTTCTACGGTATTACGGAGGAGCATTTTCATTGATCATGTTTCTCTTTCTGTCTCTCCCTTTCATTTGAGGTGCGCATGTGCCATTTGGAGCATTTCAAAACTCGGATGAAACACTCGGGTTTTTACTAATTTATTCAAAATTTTCACACATTTTATTTTGTAAAAAATATTTCTACCCATCCAAATGTTTCAAAA
Source organism: Maratus speciosus (assembly GCA_963932465.1). Classification (NCBI taxonomy): domain Eukaryota; kingdom Metazoa; phylum Arthropoda; class Arachnida; order Araneae; family Salticidae; genus Maratus; species Maratus speciosus. The sequence goes on from OZ010792.1 coordinate 586,344,596, forward strand.
TTTTTGTAGGCAATTTAAATCTGGCGTATTGAGATGCTCTAAAAAGATTGTGTAAGGCTTCCGTGCTTGAATCAGCGCTTTTTCCCTATCACAAGGACCAAGAGGAATTTTTAATGAGAGTGAGTTGCAATTTTTAATTAATAACTCAACTAATTATTAGAATTTTAAAATTCTGAGTCTCAGGTGCATTAGGAGAGACTTTGGGTTACCCTCACAAAACCTCACAGCCTCGTACGTGCCATAGTTTTTGCTAGCCATCACAAACATACAGAGGAAAACTTTCTTTTATTAGTATAGATTTTAATGTGTTTTTTGTTTTATTAAATGTCTTTTTAATATTATAATTCTGATTCAGGTGTAATATGTTTAGTTATTTGAAAATCTAAATAATTTTATTTCAACATAGGAAACTTGGTTGAAAGAATTGAGAAACAAATTGGAAGCATTTTTATTTGAAGGGTTGAAAAGAGAGGGTGACGATGATATGCCAGAGCCCAGACTTATTGAACTTTATGTATCCTTTTCATACATATTTAATCATAATTTTCTTATGGATGTGTTTTGTAAAAACCAAGTTTTAAGATAACCAGGGTTCCCAGTTTACCTGAATAGCAAGGATTTAGATTTTAATGTTCCAGCATGCCTATATTTTCTTTAAATATTCCAGTTTTTAAGGAAATCCCTAAATTAACCAAGTTTCCACAGATTCAACTAAAAACAGGAATAAGCTATGATTCTTTGAAAGAGAGAAATTAAAGTCTACTTCTCTATTAACAAACTCTTAAAAACTCCACCCTCTGAAAAAAAAAGAAAACCATTCGGCAAAAATGTACAAAAAAAAAGTTAAATGTAAACTGAATCATTGTCTTTATTTATATATCATAAGAATAAATAAGCAATAAATTTAGACAAAATGTTTTCAATATTACTATTTCAAATTTGTATCTGTATTCAAAAACAGTAAAAGAAATTCTAATTTTTTACAGGGAGAGTTGTGGGAAAAATATTCTGTATCTATAACTTTGGGGAGGAAGAGTGTTGCCAACATTATCATTTTGTGCCTTGATATTTTTTCCCAATATCTGGTCACATTATCCATCATAGGCTTTTTTAAAAACTTTCCAGTTCTTTTAAAACTACATATTTTAATCATTAGAAAACTAATTTAAACAGGAAAGAAGAAATATAATAAAAATATTTGTAAAATTAATATCTTTTAGAGATTGTACAGTCAATGTTTTCTATAACTTCCTGTCAGTAAACAAATGTTTCTTAAATGTTAAAATAATAATAATTGAAAACATTTTGGGGCTTATCATTTTTGAAAACTAGTGTTTTCTAAATAGTTTTAAAATATTTTTAAAATTATTTTTTTTATAGCTATAAATGTAATGTTACAATTGAGATTGAATTTTTCACAAAATGCATATTTTTGGACTTGCATGCATGATAATTTCAAATCTGTTTAAGATATTTTAGAACGAGTTAAAGATATATTTAACTTTAAAAATAAATTAAAATGTAATTGAATCTTTATTATTATTATTTAAACCATTAGGATTTAAAAGAAGAAATACAATATTTATAAATATTGTTTTCTTTGTTGAATGGGTATAATGTAAGATTTATTATTATTTGCTAGATCAACTTTAAAGTTCAACTTTAAAGAAAAAAGGTGAGAGGTTCCAGGAACAAAAAATAATTATTGTTACTAAACTGAAATTAAAAATAAGAACATAAGCATATTTAGAACATGTTTTCATTTTTTCCCTTAACAAATGTTTATAGCATCACAGAGATTTAGATCTTCAAGGTCAGTTAATTTTTTTAAAACAATTAAAATTTATTCTTAATTAAATTTGTTAATATTTTATTAATTATTATTGCTGTATTCAACACACATAAATTATATGTTATCTATTTTACTAAAAATATAGTTCCAAATTATCTACCACTCTAAATCTATAATTTGATATTAGTTTGATTTTAATTTATGTTTGTTAAACTAGATGCTAGAAAAGAACTTCGGTACTTGGAAAGACATATAGAAGAGTCAGAGAAGCGCTCAGTTCTCCACGCTAAAAAATGTGAAAAGCTTCAAGTAAGTGTGTATGAGGGTACCTATATATCATTGGTGAAGATGCTTTCTTTATGCCAGCTTTTTTTATTCTTATAAATATATGTATGAAATATGTGGTATCTTTAAGCTATGAAAATAGTATTCATGTTATAGTAGAAGTCTTCTTAGTAGATTAGGGTTGAATTCTTTCTTTTGGTGTAATTTCTACTTTTCACAACAAGTTGAGGAAAACTGGGTGTGAGAACAGACTGAGATATAGCAAAGTTTTTCACAGGCTGTTGTTCCCTGTCTGTCCTTTCATTTAAAAAATGGCACCTTTCTTGCCCGTTATAAAAAAAAATGGCACCCTTTTTGCCTCTCAGTCAAAAAAATTGCACCCTTTTTGTCCCTCAGTTAAAAAAACGTGCCCTTGCTGCCAGTGCTGTAGTTGGAAAAAAATATTTGTGGGAATGCACCTTTTCATGGAGTAGATGTTGATGCTACTGGATTTTTACAATGCAAAAAGCCAATTTAAAACATTTAGCCAAAAGTGGATTTTTTAAAATTAACAGTTATAATTATTATATTCTAATTTTTATAGTATTATATTTGTATAGCATTCATCTGAAAGCAATATTTAATCAATCTCATAGTAACATTTTCCCACCATGAATCAAAATTTAATTAAAATAACAAAATAAATCCATATGTTATTACTTACTAGCACATCTATTCCGAAAGTTTCCATAAAGAACGATAATGAGAAATGTTTCCTGTGGTCTTTTATTTACAAAAAGCTGTCTCATCTGCTAATCTTGTTCCTGATCGCGACCAAGATTTCATATATGGTTCAGGGCAAAATTCGTTTAAGGGAGGTCCTATAAACGGCTTATGAATATAAGTGAACTGGATTTTTCAATAAGGAGTACATTTCTCGCATAGGCCATGCATGATGTTATTCATACAGCTGAATATACTTTCGCATTCAGATGTAGAAATGGGTTATAGTTTTCATAGTGTGGAGAAGAGGATTTAATTCTCTAGGCTCATCTCCAGTATCAATAATCTTGATAATTATCATTATAATAAATAACAATAATTATCGTTTCGCCTGAAAAAAAAGATAAATTTGTGCTCGTGCGCGATTTTTTTTTTCCAGTAACAAACCAAATATTTCTGGGAACGGCGTTCCCGCCCAACTACAACACTGCTTGCTGCCTTTTGTATTGAAAAATTTGCTTACATAGTGAAAACAGACATTGTTGTCTCTTGAAAATAATGTCTTGATTTTTAAATATTAAATTGCTTTTAAAAATCAAAAGAATGCCTTTAAAAATCAAAAAATACCCTTACAAATCTAAAAAGTGCCTGTACGAATCTAAAAAGTGCCCTTTTTCCACAAGCAGCACCCTGCCCTTTTTAAAATCGATGAAATGCATCTTGCCTTTTTAAAAGTAGTAAAATGCACTCCTGTCAAATACAGTAAACTGAAAATTTCTTGTCAACAAGTGTAGTAATCTGATTATAAACTGTCATTTATATTTTCTTTTTCCTTTTTTGATGAATTAGATTACTTTTTTTTCTTTTTAAATACTTTTATATGTATTTAGTAATTATCAAATGATGAACGCTCTGTAATTAAATTCTTCTAAGGCAAAGATATAATTCAGATTATGATATTATGAGATTTGTTTATAAAAGTATATATGATAAAATATTGTTGTCTTGATTTTGAAGCACCAAAATGGCACTGCGGATAGATAAGGTATACATACCAAAAACCTCATTCGAAAATTACTGCATTCCCTTAATAACTGCTGTTCGATTTATATACTTCTGCTCTACATCTATAGATTTTTGGGAATATTCTATGAATCATACTTAATTGAACTTTCATAGCACCACTGGCTTGGAAATTTTTTTTTATTATTAATTTTCTGCAATACTAAATGAAATCATGCTGGCTGTCTACTGAACTATAAAATATTTTTATTGTTTGTGAATCTTCACTATATTTTGAATTTGATAAATTTTTCATTAAATCATATGTATGTCATTTATTAAGATTACCTTCTGTTCCTATCTTATGTAAGTTAGTGGTTGCATATATTTTTCTTAATATTTGCAAATGGAGTCTTTGTTAGCTTCCATGCCAACATTTGCAGTTGGCAGAAAATGATGTCCATTTAATGGAAAAGTACTGAATGTTTTAATAAAAAACGTTTCTTTTTTACACAACTTCAAACAAAGAACATGGATCATAAACATGTATGTATATTTACATATACCCATGCATGATTCTTTAATGGATCTCCTCATTTTTTTTTTTTTTTTGGAAAAAGTTTTGTTAGGTAATATTAGGTAGGTAAAGTTAGGTAGTAAGGCATGTAAGTTTTGTCAGGATCCATGTGCTTGTCTGTCTGTCTGTCTGTTCTTTCTTTTACTTTCTAGGCTCTAACTTTCCTAAAAATTGGTCAATCACCCCACATTATGAATACAGTCAAGGATCCATAATCTGCACCACACACCCATAATCCGCAATTTTCTATAATTCGCATTGCTTAATGAATGTAAATAGTTAAACAAATTTACAAATTCTTGATCCAAAAATGATTTTTTAAAAGAAATATTTGAAAAATTTAAGTATAAAAGTAAATATAATCAAATTTTTAATAAAATAATTTGAAAAATGCATTTTTTGAGATAACATATTGAATTAATTATTATATTTCATATTTTTCATTTTGTGTTATACTGAATATGGAATTAAAATAGTGTCCAGAAATAAGAAAATGACATATAATCGATAATACTCCATAATCCGCAATATTCCATAGTCTGCACAACCTTTGGTCCCAACTTGTGCGGATTAAAGAACTTTGCCTGTATGTTATTACTTTACATTTTAAAAACCGTCATCATATCATGTATAGTTTTTTTTTTTCCCCTTATATAGACATGTCAAAAATGTTAAGATAGGATTGTTTACTACACATCAAACTTGAGCAATGCTTGCAAAAATGTGGTTTAAAGTGAATGTGGATAACATTAAAGGGCTGTGACAAAAAATGCTCTGCTCTGTCAAACCTCTCTCTCTCTAAAATACACCGATTTGCATGCTAAAAAGAATTAAAAAGGGGGAAAAAATACAATTTTTTACATTTAATGTTTCTTCAGAACTGTAAACAAGTCATAGATTTAGAAACAGTCAGTTGAAATTGGTTTTAGTTTTTGTTTAAAAATGACTAGTTAATATTTGCAGTCATCTTAATTGATAATTCCCTTGCATGGCATTACAATTCTTTTTTTTCCCCCTGAAGTTTTAAATGTGCTGTCTAAATTATGGATACTGTAGATTTTGGTTAATTGGGACACAACAATTTTAGTAGGATTTGTTCTCATAAGGTAACTTCTCCAATTATTGAAAATAAATTTATATGCATTTTTTATTCTGTTCTTGAAATTTTGTCCTAATTAAATGTGCCTCTAACTAAACAGTGTCCCAAGTAACAGGAATCTATTGTATCTGTGTTTCTTTAGTTTGGTTTTAAAATGAGATTAATTTCATTTGTACATGCTTTTTCAGGAAGAATGCAGACAATTGATGGCTGTTGCCTCTCTTCTTGTTACTGCTCTCGAAAATGCTGTGAAAGGAAATCTGGTGAACAAAAATTTTACTCTGAATCTAATATTGTGTTTGTTTTAATTTAGGATATTTTGAACAATTATAAATATTAAAAGGGGCAACAACAGTAGCGAAATTCTATGGGAAACAACTGCTGTATTTCTTATTATTTCTTGCTGAATGATCAATTTATAGTTTGGCTACTACCAAAAGTATTTCTTTTTTAAATTATTAAAATTGCTTTAGTAGTTCCTGAGAAAAAATACTTCAATATCAGCTGTTTTCCATGGGATTTGACAAATGTTGTTGTCTCCTTGAAACATGTCATGAGTTTAATTTTTTTTATGAAAATGTTAGAAAAAAAGATATAAAAAATATGCCATTTGTTAACATAAAAAAAAAAAAAACTTTATTGTGCTGTTTAGAGATAGGACAGATCTAAAATATAGTGACAGAAAGTAAATTAATGTGATTTGTTAATTTATTACTTGTTTTAAAAAAAATTTAAATACTGTTATTAAGTAGCATGTGAAATAACTACATAATTCCCCATCTAATCAGGACAATATTGAATTTATAATAGTACTAATTGTAAATAATAATAATATTTTATTTTCCATAAATTGTAATACATCTAGTATAGGTAATACATATTGAATAATTGAAGTAATTCTATGATGGAGTGCAATCAGTAGTCCATAGCCAATAATGAATATACATTAATTGACATAACTTGGGATGGCTATGTTATTTAATTTGTTAGTCATCCAAAACAAATTTTTTTGAGGCAGTAATTAGTTTTTGAACCTATACTCTTAATGGAAAACAAGGGATTTTATTAATGCAAAATAATAACAATTTTCGGTACTACTTAGTATAACGGCTTTACCGTTATATATTCATTATTTCCCCTTTCCCCTCAAAAAAATCAACTTTTAACTTTACTGGTTTATTATAAATTGCCATTATTCTTCCCCCCCCCCCCTTCAAATAAAATATTTAGTTTAAATTTGACATTTTAGAGTTAATTTCATATGTCTTTATTCATTCTCTCCCCCCCCCCCCCGCCCCCTCTCACTACTGTAAGTTTCGCTTTTACTTTTTAAAGTTCTTTTCAAATGCAGACATCATTTATCTCGGTTCCTTTTACTGTCTTTCAAATTCACACGATAGAAAAAGATCTTAACCGCAGCTATTTTCCATTAAAATAAAGTAAAAGAATAAAATACAAATGAATGTCTTTTCGCTTTGCAGCCGACGATATCTAATGCATATTTTCCCAGACTCTGGGCTTGCATTAGTATTCAATTCTCACCCTTCTGTTTGTCGGATAAAAGCCATATGCCCCTTGCTGACTAATTCAGCTGTCGTTAAAATCTATAACGAGCATGTAATATCACGTGTTAGCTATTTTTTTGGCCACTTTCCCTTACCACAGGAATGTTAAGATACGTGTAACCATATATAGCTCGCCATGGCGTAAGTTTGAGTTCTATGTAATACTTTGGGATGCTTCTGATTCCTTTGTCCACGCCACCAATATTCATCGCCAATACAGTACATATGTTCCTATTCATCTCGCCAATGAGTGAGTGATTGTAATGAATATTTTACCACTACTCCCTCTGATCTTGAAGGTGACGGACATCCGCTCTCTGCCCTTCGGGGCCGCCCCCGTCAGGTAGTCTTGTGTTTGACTTCTCCCGTCCCACTGTACTCTCATGGCCCCCTTTTAAAAGTTTCATAATAAAGAAGTAAGTCCTCGAAATCTTCGTGTTGGAGTTTTTTTTATTCATTCACGAATCTGGGAATCTACAATAATTCTCCTCCATACTTAGTTATACCGTCGACCAATTTCGCCAAATTATACAAATTAACATAATTTTTATTTTAAGTAATGAAAGAGCAAATAAATTAGTATAACATTAATAAAAATACTAATAAAACATCGAAATAAAAATCACTTGATGACGTAAATGCGTGTAACTTGCTTAAAGTCAAGTGAATGTGACATTTACGATCAACCGTTATTGGCATTTAATCTTATAGTTTGGCGATAGATTTTTGGTCAACGGGATAACTAAGTAGTACCGTATTTCCATCCCTACTTTTTAGGTTTACCATTCTAGATTTGACTTTACTTAAAAGAAAAAGAAAAATAGACCCTCTTTTCTTTGCATAACATAAGTTTGTAGTAAAAAAGAAAAAAATATACAGTATGGAACCATTTATCCGGAAACCAGTTAACCAGAAAACCAGTTATCCGGAATGATATTTGTGATAGACTGAGTTCAGAATCTTTGCAGAAAAAAGTGTCATACACTGCCAGTTTGACAAAGGCTTTGCTTGAAACAATTGTATAATTTGATGACAACATCTAGTATTTGAAAAGAAAACATATTTAGTTGTATTTTAGATGTTTTAATTTTTATGCAGAGGAAACAGAAGAATTTTTGTTCCTAGGGGATTCCTATAAATTACCTTCTTTTAAACTCTGGTTAAGTTTTGATCTTTCTTGCATTGATTTTTAATCCAAGTAATCTAATAATTTAAAGTCAGAAATATTGCAACAACCACACATATTCCACAAAACTTATCAAATGGATTCTGCTTAAATGCACAACCAGTTATCCGGAATACATCTGACCCCAAGCATTCTGGATAAATGGTTCTGTACTGTATATTATTCCATGCTAATTATTTAAGTTTCCCGTTGAAGTGTCGATGTAATAATTTAAAAATCACATTTTAATTAATATTTTTAAAAATTATCTATTACAATTACGTTTATAGGTTGATATGGACTGTGTTCTTGCAGCATGTACAACACATCTACCTGATTTAGGAAGACTTAGAAGTGAATCACCCAATTTATCTAGCATTGATGAGAATTCTCCAAAACACAGCAAAATATTTCCAAAAGGGTAATTAGTATTTTATTTCATGAAATAAGTACTCCCAAATTTACATATTTATTAGCAACAAAATCCTATTTCTTTTATTATGTACTGTTTTGCCATTTTCAGAAATGTATAGCCACTTTTGGATGAATATGGGGGGAAAAATTGTTGCTATTTTTATCGCTCATACATCACTTCAAAATACCTCATAATTTCAATTTTTACATTACCAAAAAAAATTCTTTTTACTTAACATTTATTTGAGAACTGTACCTCAATTTAGTGACTTTTGAATATTTGTCGTACATGAACTTTTTTCGATTTATCTTAAGAAGGAACATTTTTTGATACAATAGTGCAAAGTAGGCAGTGAAAAAATTACCACAATTGGCAATTAATTGCCTAGAGAAAATTAAAAAGAAGAAAAAACGTCCTTCCGGCTTGTACCAGGAGGAAAATGTAGCTTCTATATTCTTTCTTTTTAAAAATTCCGCTTATTTTATTCACACGAAGCTAAAATAAGTGGAACTCAAATATAGAAGATTTAATCCCAGTTTTCGTCAAGACTAAATTTGAATGAGAATTTCAGTAAATTAGTCAGCTGTATCCAAGTTAGCTTGGATAGCTAGAGCAATTTATGTTTGGCTGCCATATTTGACGATATAGTGAAGAGCATACCATTTTAAAACATGACAGATAAAACTAACCAATGAACTTGGTTGAAACCTTGCTCAGTCACATCAAAATCGGTTCTTAAATACAAGAGTTATAGCATGAAAAAAATCAGATATATATAAATATATATGGATTTATATATATATATACTTATAAATCAACATTTGAATGGAAGGTGGTTTTGAGGTCTGGGTGTCACAGTAAAAATATATAAAGTTTTTCCGGAATTGCTTTCCTCCGGGCAACTGCAATAAGTAGCTTTTTACTTTTTGCTACCTAAAGAAGCAGATTAACCAAAAGATGGTGCTAAACTAAAATCAGTAAAACGACAGATTTTCATATTATATTAAGCATAAATTTATATAAGCATAACATTAATACAAGTTAAGTTAAATTATTAGTTAAAAGAAAAGTTGCATTAGAATATGCTTGGAGTTATATTTTATTTATTTCCCTTATATTTTTTCCTCCTAGAAAGGATTACAAAGAGGAGAAATTAAATTTTCAGACACTGAAGACTGACTTAAATTCTTTGGATGACAAAAAGAAATCTTTTCTTTTGCAAGCTCTTCGTTGGGTTAGTTGCAAATTCACACACATTTAAGAAAAATATTTAAAAAAAAAGCCTTTTAATTGATTGATATGTTAATTATTTTTTAGAGGTTAACTAAATCAGGACACTGGAGTAAGAAAAATAGTTTTATTCTCAAAATTACAGAGAATGATTTGCTGGCATTGCAGTCAAACAATGAGAAGGTAATGAAATATTAGTAATCGGTTTACTCAATTTTATTTTTAAAATATGATAATAATAACAGTGTTTGTTTTGCTGCAATTTTTGCCCCCCCCCCCCCTTTATTTTTACAAAATAATTTATATTCTTAGCAATTGTTCTGAATCTTGTCCATAAAAGTTATTTATGTACTAGTATGTTTTATTTTCACATATGGGATTATATAAATAACACTAAACTTTAAAATATTTCTAAAATGTTTATATTATATACAGAGGGACCTTTATTATCATTGACCAATAGCTAATTTCTAAATTATTAGTTTTAGGGGTATACTTCCAATTTCAAACATGTTTCAAATTTTTTCTTCATTATATATAAATCCATTTACATCAAAATAGTTACATTATAAAAAATTACAAAAAATTTAATTTTTATATAGTCGCAGGGTCTTATAAGTTAAACTAGAAAAACTTTCGTTGTGCTCTAACAGGTAAAATATTAAAAATTCCTTTTTTGTACAACCAAAACTCATCAGGTTGTAATACTTTTGATTTTATGAATTTTAAATTTTTTCTTGCACTAAAAATGCTTTTCCATTTTATTAACAGAAAATGCCAAAAATTCAAAAATTATTGTAACTTGGTAAGCTTTGGTTATATAAAATTTTTAATTCATGTATTAAGCATGGAGAAAATTTTTTTAAATATAACTCATAGAACCCAGCGTTTGTATAAAGATTAAAATTCCTCATATATTAAAAAATAACTATTTCGGCATAAATAGATTTTTATATGATGAAAAACATTTGAAACATTTTTGGAATTGGAACTTTTACCAGTAAAACTAGGAATTAGCTATTGATCAACAATAAGAAGGAATATATTAATTATAACAATAATCTAGTAAAAAAAATTTCCTTTATAAAGCAATTTTTTTTTCATTATCAGATAATTTATATGTTATTGATAAATATATATAATCCAAAATGTAATTCTTTTTACATGAATAGTATAAGTTACTTTCTTCTGTTTCTTTTTAGACTAAAACATCACTATTGGAAATATTTAATAGTCCATCTCTTAGTGAAAGCTTCGTGAGGTTTTTGAATGCTTTAGCTTCTTTTGTTCTTGGTAAGTAAAATATAAATTTTAATTATTATTTGTATAGTACTATTATTTATGTTACACATCTTTCTAAAAATATTTTATAAATTAAATGTAATAAAGGATGGTGCTCCATTTTCATATGGGCCTTGGCATAACTCTTAAGAAAGTACGATCTTGTTGTCAAATATCATGAACAGTTCTAAAATGAAACAGTGTGTAATGACAAAATTTCTAATACTATATGGCTTATTTCTGCAGTTATATTTTGTATTATATTATTATATTGATTTTTTATGTATGTATTAAATAAATTGCTTCTCGATATATTTATTAAATGGTGTAAATATTGAACAAATTGCTTGTACGTTTGATGCAACATAGTAATTTCATGATATAGAGCCGACTCTCAAAAATCTGCACATTGTTCACAATTCAAATAAAGAAATTTTCAAGTTAAAAATTTAAGATGGAGATGTTTTGGTTAGTTGATTGGTGAATTATAAGCTGGATAAATATTGCTATGCTTAGGAAGCTCTAGATACTCAGTATATCACAGATGAAAAAATTATATGTGGTATAATGCAGTCTTTGGAGCACTCACATATACTGAATCAGAGGAATTTTTGATGAGGGAGTTGCTCATGAATATAAATATTTCATTTTCTAATGACACAAACTTTTGTGACTGAACCAGATTTCCTGACTGTTTACAGGGTACAAGAAAAGATTTAAAGAATGAAATTATGCTCTTAAAATATTATGAACAAATACAGTATGTAACCATTTATCCAGAATGATATTTCTAATAGACTGATTTCAGAATCTTTGCAGAAAAAAGGGCCATACTCTGTAAGTTTGACATATGCATTGCTTGAAACATTGCAAAATGCATTATATAACTTGATGCCACCATCTAGGATTTGAAATGGAAACATATTTAGTTACATATTAAATGTTTTGAGGAAATGGAAGAATTTTTGTTTCCAAGGGCTTCCTATAAATTATCTTCTTTCAAAGTCTGATTAATATTTGATCTTGTTTGGATCTAATTATTAATCTGGGTAATCTAATGATTAATTTTAAATCAGAAATAATGTCACAACCACATACATTCCACAAAACTTGTCAAATGGATGTTGCTATAATGCCCAACCAGTTATCCAGAATACACCTGACCTCAACCATTCTGGATAAATGGTTCTGTACTGTATATATATTGACAAGTTTAAGTTTTACTTTGTAATGGGGTTTATAATTTGTCAAAATTACTGATTAAATGAATATATTTTTTAAATGAATTATTTCTATTTTCCTTAGGTATATTGATTTTTTATATTATTTGTTATATATAACATGGTTATTTCATAAAGCTATGACTACTCTTATGAGGCTTAAAATCTAAACAAAGCAATGATCTGAAATCTGCAAAACCTTTAGTCCCAAGTTAATGTGAATTTGCATCAGAGTACCGTGACAATTTAAAAATGTAAATAAAAGGCTGCTAGAAAATGCTTTTGAAAATTTTGCTTTTCTCAACATGTTTTTGATTGTGTCAAGGCTCCTATAAAAAGAAAGTATCCAAAAGATTTTTATTAAAAATTGAGTTATAGTTCTATATTTTATCTCAAGCTTATTTTTAATAACTATAGACAATTTATGATTATATTTATGTTGTATTTTTGAGAATTCTTCTTAAGAAATGCTATAGTCTAAAACAAAAAAGGCAAGGGGTATATGTTGTAATTTGAAGGTATACGCTAGTGCTTTACACTAGGATATATGGAGTCTCCTAAAAAACACAGAAGATATACCACCATATAACGCCCACTACAGCGGTCTTAGGTGTATTGTAATAGATTAAAAACATGTATAAAACTGATTGAAGAATTTTTTTTAATTATACATGTAATAACAGATTTTGCTTTAATGTATTAAATGGTTATTTAATTTAGGACAAGTTAATTATTTTATATATAAACTCTTCTAAAGTCAATATATAATTAATATCTAGCCGAAATGTAAAAAGATAATGTATAAAGCAATATTTAAAGATTTGTATACATTAATAATTATTGTATTTTGAGTGTTTTCTCTTAAAATTCTTTGAATGAAAAAATAGTTTTCTAGACAATTTTACATTTTGTCGGTCAATTCAAAAATAAGATTCTCGTTTATTTAAAGTCGGTAAAGAATAACTTCTTAAAAAACTGTTTTATATTTATCACAGTTTTTCTTAAAAACACTTTGAATTTTTTTTTTTTTTATGTTTTATATATTTAATTTCAAAGTTGCGTTAACATATTTCAAGATTTTTTGCACACCAGGCTGTTAAAGCCCATACATTAAATATCCCCAGAAGAGCCACTGGAGTTTAAAGGGTTAACAAATTATATTGTGGAAACTCTGTCTGTCAGGATTTGTGCCATTTTTTTTTAAAGAAAATGGTGTGAATAGTATTATCATATACAAATTAATGGAGAATAAGGAGACAACATGCATAAACGATGGTGTAGTAACAAGCTATTATTTATAAATAACTGGATTTGTTTGCAAATACTCAGGTATTGTTAAATAAACTTTTTTAAAGGGCAATATACAATTTAATGAATTCATAATTAATAATCAATATTAAAATTATATTACATAAAATTTAAAACACTGTATTCAAATATGATTATTATTTAGAATTAGATTTTTAATCAAACTTTTGCATAGATTTTTGATTAGTATTTTTATAAGTGTGATACACCTTTTACATTGTTTAGGTCGTCAATATTTGACTTCAGACTTAAAGCTTCTGGAAGTACTTGTCGAGCATCTACTTAAGAGTATGCCAAAAGACGACATTGTTCTAGATATGATTCTTGGTACATTGAAAAAATTGAGTATCAGGTAAAGTGATTATAAAAAAAGCTTTTTAGTTATTGGTTTTAATTTAATTTTATATTATCTAAAATTCAATATCTTCTCTAATTTGATTTTAACACGTTTGTGTTTATACATTTTATTTAAATGTTACCAAATCTCTAAAGTTTTATTATTTATTTAGTCTTACCAATCCTTTTACAAGTTATATATTTCTCTTCTTCTACAAAATTTAAACCATGACTTTACAAAATAATGGCTTTATGATATAATGGTTTTACAAAATAATTTTCCATGGTAGCCTTTTTGAAATATTATTCTTTAATAATTTATAGAATTATTAATCTAGCAGTGTTCGAAAGAAATTTCTATGCATTATAAGAAATTGTTTTTGATAAATCTGAAAACACTTTCATTTTGTTTAATTTATTAAAATTTGTTAATATATTTATTTATAGTATCAGAAACATATACTTCTTCAGAATATTGTTATCACAAGATTTGCTGTCCCGTAGTTCTAGTTTATATTGGACAATCACTGCTTTTTCAAAACTTGAAGATGCTGACTATATGATATGATTCAAATTTAAGACACATATTATTGTTTTTTTAAATATTAGTAAAAAATTGTGACTATTAGATGAACAAACAAATTCATAATAATAATATTTATTATTACTATTATTATTATTTTAAATGTTGGCTGCACAATCTTTGCATATTTATTTTTTTCTTATTTCAGAAATATACTTTTTAATGAGATGAAGTTAATGCATTTACTTATATTTCTGTGTTTTAATGCGATAAAAAAATATATATATTATACAAATGCATAAAATAGCATTTTTTAAAAGCTTTTTTTTTTTTTTAATTCCAATGAGATCTCACATATCTTATCAGTATTCTGAATATAATTTTTTTTCAAATCTGAAATTCCTTATTCTACACCAAAAATAACGCAGTGCAATTTTTTAGTAAATCATTTTAATCTAACACATAAATACTTCATATTAATGGGAAAATATAAGTTTCCATAACTTTATGTGGCTATGACCTTGAAAAGTTTTTAACATCAATTATTTTATTAAAAATTTAGTAATTTCTAGATTTTCATATTTACATTCAATTGGTTCATTTATTATTTATTTATTTTAGTATTTTCTAGATTTTAAAATTTTACATTAAGGATTGTTTACTATTTATTTATATTATACTTTTCTGTGTAAAAGTGTACACAACTCTTACTATTACTGTTTCTATTTTAGAAGAGTTTCACAGGCATTCATGGTTGATAATGGAGTTATAGAATGGTTAGCTAAGACTTTTCATTCCAAAGCACCTCTCTCTAACTACGGACTATCTTGTTCTGTGGCTTTACTTTTCAATCTCAGTTTATGCCCAATGGGTAATTGTTTTATTTTCAATTTTTAATGTATTTTAATATATAGATATATATATTTCATAGTATGTTACTCAAAGGTAATAATTCATAGTCTAAAGCTAGATTTTGTGGAATTAGATATTGTACTTTTTCGTTATACAGACACCATGCCAAAATGTATGCTAATGCGCCAATTATTTCAACCCTGATCGTGAAAAAGATTTTTATTGTAAACCATGCGAAACATTGTGATTTGCTATTTATGAAAGATATTTGTAATTTTATTCCAGCAGTTTAATATGAGTTTTATTTTATTATTATATAACAGTTATTTCGTCACTTATTTTAAGTATATATTTGTGATTTAATAAAATAATTCGTAAAAGTCTGTAATTTTCCAATGTTATATTTTTAAAATACTTTACTATCGACAATGTTTTTTTTGGAACTACTTATCCCATCGACCAATTTCGCCAAATTATATAAATCACCAAATTATACAAATCGACATAATTTTCATTTTAAATAACGAAAGAACAGATAAATTAGTATAACATTAATAACAAATACAAATGAGATGTTGAAATAAAAATCACACGATTATGTAAACATGTGTAACTTGCTTAAAGTTAAGTGAATGTGACATTTACGATCAACTATTATTGGCATTTAATCTTATAGTTTGGTGATAGATTTTTGGTCGACGGGATAAGTAGTACCGTTTTTTCTTTTATTCTTCAAATGTTAATTCACATGATTTTCATTTTGCACCAATGCTTGGCGGCAATGGTGTCCATATAATGGAAAAGTGCCTTAAATACTTGTGATTATTTTACTAACTTCTCTTATGTGTACAAGTTGTTATGAATTATTTCAAATGACATATTGATATTTATGATAGACTAGTTTTATTGATTGAGAAAATAAATCGAAACCCCAGCTGAATATTAATATATTTCTTAATACTTTTGCATATAAAGTTGATGTCAAAAAATTTTACCAATTTCTGAGACATTATTTTCATTTATATTTTCATTTAAAAATGTTATATTTTCTGTTGTTAATTGTTTTGAATAAAAGAAAATCATTAAATATTCATCATAAAATGCTTGTATTCATTGGGGGGAGGGGGTAAAGAGGAAGAAAGAGATTTAATCTAGCACTTACTGCCATAGGTACTGTTCGTTTTCAAAAGCCGCGCTTAGCACTCTCAGACGATTCTACTATCAAAAGGAGTGTTACGCTGAGATGGGTATTTTCCGAAGTTCTAATTCGGCGTTCACTTGTACATTTTCACTAAGTTTGGCAATCAGCCAAACGCAGCTAAACAAACTCCACTCATCTCTATTTTGATAAAATCAAAGGAGACCTGGCTCATGCGCAAAAGAGTGAAGGGTTTTGCTTTCTGAAAACAAACAGTACTCTCAAATATTAATATTTTTAAAGGGTTAAAGTTTAAAAAAAATATTTATTAATCCTTACAGTTCATTATTTAATAAACTTTAATTTAAAAAATATATTAGATTTTACTTTCTATTTGAGCCATTAAATGCAGTTCTCCATAGTGTAACAAGCAGCAACTATTTCAGTTATAAAATCTTTATATAGAAGTATATTTCAAATTTTAATGTAAAGCTTAATTTTTTTTTTTTTTTTTTTTTTTTTTTTTTTTGTATATCCTCTTCCCTAAAATTTCAACTTCAAAAATACAATGTAGATTCTACCAAATCTGTACATCCTTTTACAAGAAATTGTGCAGATTTTTGGTCACTGCTTTATTATAATTTCTTTGAAAAATATTTTTTATGCAATACCATAATACATTAGAAAAGTTAATTAATACAAATAGTTATATAATAAAAATAAAGTGAATAATCATTGAAATTACAATATTAAATATGCATATAATGAAGGGATGTTAGCAATTCCTGCATTATATGAAATTACTTTTGTTTTAAAGTGTGATAAAAAATAAATTTTCATGGAAATTTAATTTATTCCACAGGTAAAAAAAGATGTGAACCGTTAAAAGAAGAATTGATATCGGGACTAAGTAATTTATTGCAGCTGCAAGACTCAAAGGTAAAAAATTAAAACCACTAGTTCTATGTAAGGCGTTCTATTGATGGTATGTGAAAGATTTATAAATACGATTTTATATGTTATTAAACATTCAGCTTTTTAAGCAGGTATAATGCAGTAAATCATTTTGTATGTGTAACGTACTGATTTACTACTTATTTTCTTGGTGAAATATTGCATATGCTATACAAATTTAGAAAAAGTGATTCCTTTTTCTTTTATTCCTTTAAATAAAGGATATATATTATACAAGAAATAAATATTTAATGTTATTTTAAGTGCAAAACAAATCATAAAATCCTTAGTAAAACAAGCTAGAATTAAATTATATAGTTAGATGATCAAAATTAATATGTTCTTTATTTCTCCGACACTCTTTGACTGAAACCACTACATATCATTTGAGAGAAAATATTTTAACAAAGATTAAGCATTTTTAGACTTCTGTGTAATAGGGACCTTGGCATAACTCAATCTTAAGAAAGTATGATTTTGGTCAAAATATTACAAACGATCACAAATGTGAAAGGGCGACCAATGAAAAAATTTCTAATCTTATAATGGTTTTTATTTATGTTATATATTTTGCATTACATTTCAAAATGGCTAATTTTTCTTATATATTTTGTATTACATTATAAAAAGGCTAATTTACATATAAATTAAATGAATTGAACATACTTTTGAAAATGTTGCTAAATTTAACTTTGCTGTTCTCTATCTCACATTAAGGCATCTTAGTGATCTGCTTGGGCCTTTGCTGGGCTGGCAAAATGAAGACAAACTTTCAAACAAGCCGGCTGAATAAAGAGAAGAACTATTTTTTTAATGGACTGGGCTGATAAAAAAAATTAAGCGGGCCGACAGGCAGAAAAAAAGACAATTCTTTTAACAGGCTAGGCTGATTAAAAAAAATTAAAAGGTTGGCTGTCCTGATATAGCAAATTTATAAGGGTTGGACTAAGACGACAAAATATGAACAATTTTTAATGGACTAATAACTGACATGGGCTTCAATGGACTGAAAATAAGTATAAATTTGCTACATGAGCTAGGCTCAGGCTTACATTATTATTATTTTTTTTTTCTATGTCCGAGCAGACCTTGCCTGACATGTCCTGTGAACAATTTAACATGGAAGATTTTTTTTCTGTAAAAAAAATAGTGATAATGAGCTTTTGTTAGCAGAATTTTTGGAAATATACTTCAATAAATTATAGAAAAATATTTTCAAAAATTTACTCTTTTTTTTTTATCACACAACTTAAAAAGTTATGTTTTAATAATCTTTTTTTTTTTCTTTCATTCTAAATAACATTATTTTTTTAAGTGAATCTATATTTGAATGTAATAGTCTAAGTGATCATTATTTTTGCTATTCTGTATTGTATGGCTTAAGGAAAATTATTTATTGTATGTTTTAAAAAAAAAAAAAAAAAATCGTAATTTTTTGTAGAAATTGATTTGGGCCTGATTTTATTAACTTTTGCATGGTCTAGAAATTTTGACCAACACAGACCTTTTACTCTTAGTTTGTATGATTTTTAAACAGTGCTTAAAGTACCATTAAACTTAAATGTCAAGTTTTCATCAAAAATTAAAATTATACTTCATTCTAAAATTGATTATTATTATTTTCAGACTTCACCCTACATCAATGGTACATTATATAGAATTCTTTCTATTCCAAGTGTTCGAGAATATGCTAAAGAGCAGGTATAGTATGTGTTTTAGTTCTTATTGAAATAATAAAGACAAAATTGGGTTAATGAAATCAGAACAGTTATGCACTATTAAACAAAAATATAGAATTGTTTTA
This sequence comes from Maratus speciosus, assembly GCA_963932465.1. NCBI lineage: Eukaryota > Metazoa > Arthropoda > Arachnida > Araneae > Salticidae > Maratus > Maratus speciosus. The sequence continues at coordinate 586,363,844 of OZ010792.1, forward strand.
TCATTTTCATATTTCTAATAATACACAGACAATACATTTTAAATAAATTACTCGAAAATTAAAAGTCCTTCTGGCCAGTGCCGGGAGGAAGAGGTAGCTTTCATATTCCTTATTTTAAAAAGCCAACTTATATTATTCAAACACACGAAGCTCAATTTAGTGGAAACCGAATATAGGAGATTCAATACTAATTTTTATCAATACTAAATCATTATGAATAAGAATTTCGCGAAATTAGTCAGCTTTATCCAATCTGCTTTTATTTAAAGTAACTTATATTTGGCTGCCAAATTCGGTGATTTCTTAAAGTGCCTGCCATTTTAGGACAACATGGTGGATGAGGCTAACCAGTGAACTTGGTCGAGACCTTAGTAATTGCTGTGCACATGCTCACTCATATCAGAATCGATTGATATATACGAGTGCTGTCGCAGGCAAAAAATCAGATTTTTCAAATTGTCACCCACATTAGATATTGCTATATCTGAGCCATTTTTTAAGATAAAGACAAACAAAAAATGCTCCTGAATCCTTATATCAAGGTCAAATACTTAAGAAAGAAACTTTTTTCAATTTCTAATTTTTTTGCACCTCACTTTAAATATAATTTTTTTTAATTTAATGGCCGCCATTTTGAAACAAGATGGCTGATGAAGCTGGCCAGCGAACTTGGTCGAGATATTGATGTATATTATCCACATGCCTTCTTACATCGAAATAGGCGATTACGTGTGTTATCGCGTGACAAATACAAGATCGTTTCAAAATGTTAGCCATGCTAGAAATTCAAAGTGCTATAATTCAAACATTTTTTTAAGATATAAACAAAAGAACAAATTTTCAGAAACAAAAACTGCTCCGGAATCTTTGCATCAAGGCCAAACACATTAAAAAAATCTTTTTCATTTTCCAATTTTTTAATACCTGATTTTAAATTTTAAATTTATAACTTTTTTTTAATAGCAAACCTTTGGAAACAAGATGGCGAATGAAGCTGGCCAACGAACTCGATCGAGACATTGGTATGTACTATGTACAGACCAAGTTACATCCAAATCGGTTCATAAATACGCCTGTTATCGCCTGACAAAAATCAGGTCTTTTTAAAACGTCAGCCACAATAGAAATTCAAAATGCTATAACTCAGTCATTTTTTTAGACATAGACGAAACAAAAACTGTTCCGGAATCTTTGTACTAAGGTCAAACACATACGAAAAAAATCTTTTTCATTTTCCAATTTTTTGGTATCTCATTTTAAATTTTAAATTTTTTAAATGGCCGCCATTTTGAAACAAGAGTGCGGATGAAGCTGGACAACGAACTCGCTCGAGATATTTGTATGTACTATGTACACACCAAGGTACATTCAAATCGGTTCATAAATAGGCCCGTTATCACGTGACAAAAATCAGGACGTTTCAAAATGTCAGCCACGCTAGAAATTCAAAATGCTATAACTCAGCCATTCTTTAAGATATAGACGAAACAAAAACTGCTTCCGAATCTTTTTATGAAGGTCAAACACATAAGAAAAAAATATTTTTTCAATTTTCTATTTTTTGGTACCACATTTCAAATTTAAATTTTTCTTAAAAATTTAAATGGATGCCATTTTTAAACAAGATGGCGGATGAAGCTGGCCAACGAACTCGGTCGAGAAATTGGTATGTACTATGTATAAACGAAGTTACATCCAAATCGGTTCATAAATACACCCCTTTTATCGCGTGACAAAATTCAGGATGTTTCAAAATGTCAGCCACGCTAGAAATTCAAAATGCTATAACTCAGCCATTTTATAAGATATAGACAAAACAAAAACTGCTCCGGAATCTTTGTATAAAGGTCAAATACATAAGAAAAAAATATTTTTCCATTTTCAATTTTTTGGTACCACATTTCAAATTTTAAATTTTTCGAAAATTTTTAAATGGCCGCCATTTTGAAATAAAATGGCGGATGAAGCTGGCCAACGAACTCGGTCGAGACATTGGTATGTACTATGTACACACCGAATTACATCCAAATTGGTTCATAAATACGAGAGTTACAGTGTGACAAAGGTCAGATATATATATATATTGATATATAACCAATAATTAAACATAACCTAAATCTAACCTACCACCATCAAAAACCGTAATATTATGAATTAAAGCTGTAAGTATATAAAGATTAAATTAATTACAAGAATTATTATGGAAGAAAAATAAGAAAGTGGACACCGACAAATAATGGAAATGCTTATATATTGAATTACGTTTTCAAGGGCACAGAATTCAATGATATAAGCAAAATGGTTGTTTTCTGTGGGAAAAATAAGCTAAAGCTAAAAGTTATTTTCCCCTGTGCCGAAACAACCACTAAAATCAAGTGAATTGATTAAAAATGAAAACAGAATAGAAACAAATAATATGAAATGGAAAAAACAATAAAACCTATTTAAATATTTATAGGATATAAAATGAAATAATAAACACCATACCGTTTAATATTTTAGAATAAATCCACGCGCACATGTCACCCATAATATCGTAAAGATTAAGGTGAATAAAACAGTTAAGAAATCACAGTAATTGATACCATAGGATGCAGTTAATACATATTGAAATAAATGTTAAATAACTGTTAATATAATATAAAATAATATAAATAGAAAGTAATTACATAATTAAAATGCACTATTAAATTAATTAAAAACCGTTAAACAATATCGTCAAAATTTAGCTAAAAATTCCCCCTGGTGTAGTAAATTATAACTGAAATGTAGCTGGAAAAAGTAAATATAGAACTTATCGGAAAAAAAAAAACACAAATTGTGGTGCTGCCATCTAGTATTACTTTTATGATATAATTGTCAAAAGACAAACAGTTGTAAGCAATTGAATGTAACAATTGTTTTATTAACAGCAAAACCAAACATATCCTTATATATAGATAATTATAAACAGAATATAAACCACACAATGTATTTTTTAAAAACTATTGTTAATAAAATTTAAAAAGCATACAAAATATTCTATTAGCTAACTTATTTAAACTACACTAAGAATTTAAATAATTCTAGAACATCGATAATATATAGCATATAGCTATATGCTATAAAACAAAATAAATTCATTAATAATTAATATAAATAATTATTAGATATATATATATGTCAATTTTGAACGGAGGGTGATTTCGGGGTCTGGGGGGTCATGATCGATGAAAATATACCAAAAATTTTTTGAAATCGCTTTCCTCCGAGCCGCTGCAATAGGTAGCTTTTTGTAATGAAAGCTACCTAAAAGTTGTACTAAAATGCATCTAATAAGCTGCTAAAAATTATAAGTTTTAGTACAACTTGCAGAAAAAGTTTTACTGTTTAACAATCACTGAATTATTTTTTACATAGATGTGACATTGAATTGAAACAAATGTGATATATTAGATCACAATTGATGTTAGGTATGTGATAAAATCATGGAAATCAATTAAACATAATTTTCCATTGCTGTTTATACTCTTGTGCAATAATATTCATTTGTGCATACATCACTGTGATTAATTTTTTGCAATATATTTAAGAGTAGTCACATTAAAAATATATATCAGTGCCATACTCTTAAAAATATACTCTCTTATGAGATTTTTGTTAGAACTGATTATTATGCTTATTATAAAAATTTTAATAAATAGCCTAAACTTTAGCAAAATATTCAAAATTGAATTTAAAAAAAAATTAAAATCCTTGGTTAAATTATTTTGTACATTATAGTATTTAAGACAATCTGATAATAAATAAAAAAGAAAACATTTCCAATGTTTTATTTCTTCATTCCCTTTTCTACCAGGAATTACCGAATGCTTTGAAAAAACTTTTACAGAAAGCAGATGGAGAAGCAAAAAAACAGCTAGAAACAATATTAGAACTTTTTGTCACAGGTATTTTCTTTTTTATCCTTTTTTATATATACAATATTTTCTTGTCTTTTTTGTAAAACATAAACTATAAAACATCATTTAAAAAATCAATTGCCTACTAATCAACGATTTACTTTTAGATGTTCAAATTGAAGATGGCAGTTCTGATGAAGAAGAAGACGATCAAGTAAAAAAGATTACCTAGATTTTTTTTTTTTAATGCAGATTTTATTTACATTGTGAAATATAAAAACTGAAAATTAACCCCTTAAGCACCACAACATACCTGTGTACATCAGGAACTCTTCTATTTGAAATACTAGGACATTACGCATATGTACTCTTTTTAAGTTCAGAGTGCAATGTTCAAAGCATGTTTTTTTTTATCGCTAATTGCTATCATGATTGGTTTTGTACGGGTTTATAGCAATGATTGTTTTCGCACCCATAAGATGGCGTTATGTGTCCAAAAAATAACTCATTAGTTTTCCCGCTCCTTTATTTCTTTCTTCGTGGTTTATATGTTTATGCGTTGATCATTCTGTTCAGGTGTCTTTTGTAAATTGTAGTGTTTTGCTTTCAGTTTTGTGTTTGTTTGCGCCTCTGATAGATAATTTTATAGAATAGTGAAATGTACTTATTTACTTTCGTTTTTAAGGGCCTGCCATAAGCATACCAAAAGGTTGGGGCCTGATGGGAATAAAGCCCTTTTCCCCCTTCAAAATGGTGGCAGTGAAACGAAAAAAAAAAAAAACAATGGTTCATTTTGTTTCTTTCTTTTTTAGATTAATTTGTATATATATTATATACCGGGTGACCTAAAAAGGACTGACTGATTTTAAAATTCAATAACTTGCAAACGGTGACAGATATTTAAAAAATTCTTGCAGGAGGGTTATGCATGAGGTCAAAAGTTTTTTTACAGTGATTTTCGATTTTAGTTCGGATTACAAACAATAGATGGCGCTGTAAGCAATAGTCACTAAATACAGGCTCGATTTTTGGTCCTTTCTCTTGTTCCATGCGGAAAAAGGAGATGGAAATGTATTAAGCGGGCCACGAAGTGCCATAAATCGAGCCTGAATTTAACGTCTATTGATCGCAGCACCATCTATTGTTTGTAATTCAAACTAAAATTGAAAATCACTATAAAAATCTTTTGACCTTATGCATAACCCTCCTGCAAGAATTTTTTAAATATCTGTCACCGTTTACAAGTTATTGAATTTTAAAATCAGTCAGTCCTTTTTAGGACACCCGGTATATACAGTGAACTCCCATTTATACACTGCTTCTTTTTCATTTATACGACGATTTTCAGTGGTCCCAGCTCATTATGTAGGGGAATAATGATACTTATCATTCGTTTATGCATCGCTTTGAAAATAAATATTTCCCATATGTGACGATTTTTTTTTACAATAGCTAAAATGTGTGGACCAGTCCAGTGCAATAGCTCATTTTTCTTCACTTCCCCCTGCACCCTTTTGACCTTTGTTATTTCTAGAAATTCTTTCAGTATACACGTGAATTTCGAGTGGGGTACCTTATATGTTACACCATGTTGAAAACCCATCCAACCATTGCTCGTGCCCAGAGGCTAGTCCTGTCCCTATTTCTAATGCTGTTTGTAAGAGAAAGGGGTATAGGTGTAAATTAGCGGTCGCCACTCGCAACGTGGCGATTAAAGTTGTAAAAGTGGCGATTAAAAAATCGGCCATCGATCGCCACTATAGTCGCCACTCGCCAAGTGGCGATTAAAAAATCTATTATCGATCGCCAACTGAAATACAACTTTTTTCATGAAAATATGCATCTCTACTTTGATTACATCTAATTAGCAAACTGGTTAATTTTTTTCCCTACCGGATGCAAGCAGATTTCAATGATTTAGCTGTATTTTCAATATTTCATTTTTTCGCCAAGTGGTCGCTCTTCAGTTGGATTATTTTTTTTTACAGTTTTATTCTGCAAAATATATTCATCAGCTTTGATTCCACATGCGTTTCAAATAATTTATTCGTTTTCTTTTACTTTTAAAATGCAAATGCATTTTAACCCTTTCGGGTTTGGAGTACTATTAATAGTACATGTCTTTTCATCGAGTATTGTTTTGTCTTAACAATTACTTTTGCTACTATCTACATATAGTAATGATAGTATATGGCTATGCCTTTCTTATTATGATTTCATTTATGTTTGGGCATTTAGTAATAACAATAAAAGTTTGTTTAATTCTCTTTGTACCGTTGGCGATTCCTTTATTTTATAAATATATATCACTCTTTAAATTTAAAATAGCATAGGTTACTTTTCTGAACGAATCATGTGTGATAAAACGCAAAAAACATTAGAAAGTTGTAATATCTGTTAAACCCTATTGTAATATGATATTTTCCAAACGTCTCCAAAAACTCTTCCTTAACCTATTATCATATAAATATGAATTAAATAGTACACAAAATAAGTAAATTCGTTAGAATTTAGAATTCTGACAATGAGATAATCTTTAAACTTCAGTAAATCTATTCGGATAACTACGATTAGCATTATTAAAATCAAAGTAATTTTATTCTCAAAACTGAAAAAAAGAATCCGACACGAAAAGGTTAAGGACATTGCAATATCTTCAATATGTTAGATCAGTTAGATTATTTTTCTTCAAGAGATACTGTTTAATCCTGCGAAATACAGTCGCCAGCTTAGACTTCAACTGTATGTAATGTGTGTAGCATGTTAATAACACATTTATTAAATAAAATCAAAATAATGTTTTATTTGATTTTCTTTTTTTAATTGAATACACCTAGCTGTTGGAATTAGTTATTTTTCATATAAAGAAAGTCAAATGAATTTGATAGATAATGGTGTTTATGAACATATATACAAATTATCTAAAAATAAATTCTAAAAGAATTAATATGATAACAGATTTTGTGGTTTTAAAGTAATTTTCTTGAATTTCGACTGCTTCCCTATTCTTATTGTGAATAGTTGGCTGGTATAAAACTCTGATTTATAGAAAAATATGTAGGGGAGAGGGGGGCACATGTGAACAGTGCATATTTCACTCAGTTAATTTGAAATAAAAATATTCAAAAAATTACCAATAGATGGTAGTAACCTCTTTTAACTGAATTTTCAGAACAATAAGCCATTTTGATTTCTGGTAGTTCTAATTTGTTTGTTTTAGAAGGTGTGAAGTTATTGAAACTCTTCGAAGTTATTGAAGTAAAAATTCATTCAAGACATTTTTTAAAGTAGAATATAAGCATTGCATTCTATAGTGGCATTAATTAGGTAAGTCTAGAAAAAGTTTTGTTTCCTTATTTCAATTAAAAATATATTTTTTTTTGTAAGTTAGGCTGAAGTTGGTAGATGGGACACTTGTGAACAGAACATATGGGGGCAGATGTGAACAGTTCACAAGTGTACTTTTTTAAGTCTGTGAATGCAATTTTTTTTTTAGTTTCAATTTTAATTACCCTTGTCAAACATTGAGCTATAAATTCAAAGTTTTTAGGATTGCTTCACAATTTTAATTTACTGGAAGTTAGATAACAATTAAAAGTGACTCAAAAGGAGTAGGTATATTAGTGTACAATTTTATGAATAATTTCTTGTATCTATGTTGAAACATTTATTTATTTATTCACACAACTAGAAAGAGGGCATCTAATTAGTTTTATCACAGTTTTTATTCACAAAAAATTATTTTTGTCTTATTTGTGCATGTGTTCACATGTGCCGCATGTATGTTCACAACTACCCCTCCACCGGGGCACATGTGAACAAATTTTAGAATGATGATATAAGTTAGAAATTCTTGATAAATGCATCCAAAATTTCACCAAAAGAACAAACAAATTATAAATATCCATATAAATCAATTTTTGGTTCAATAGCTCATAACAATTTTGAGAAATAGTCAAAAATGTAAAAATTGTTCATATGTGCCCCACCTCTCCCCTATATATACAACGATTATAGTTTATCTAGATGTCAAGAAAGTTTGAAACATTATAGTGGCCACTAACTTTAAAAAGTGGCCACTAATGAAACTGAGTCTACCGGCCACTGGCTACTAACTGAATTTCCCAGTTTTCACCTATAAAAAGGGGTCTTCCCTTATCTCAGTAAATAAAAGGGGGTCGTTTGTATAGTGACGATAGTAATCAAACAACCTATCGTGCAGCATGGATAACACAAAAGATTTTCTTTAAGCTTTCTTTCTTTTCTTTGGGTTTTAACAATTTAGTAGCCGTTCAGTTAACAAACTTTAGCTTGTGCAGCATTTAAGATTTGTCTCTCAATGATTGTTTTAAAAGAAAATATATTGTATTAGGTATGTTACACTTTCTCTTTTCTTTGTATAGTTACAGTAATTACCAAACCATTATAAATATCAACATATAATCTTTAGAAACTTTCTTATTCATGCTTTCATTGCAATTTATGCTGTATTTTAGAATTTGAATAGACTTTTTGACTTATGTGCATTTTTCTGTTTGTCCCTTGGGCCAGCCCATAAGTGAGAGTTCACTGTATATATATATTTTTTATTCATCACACTTGTCTTTCTAGTTAGTCCCATATTAGTGCACAGTGACACCATGCTTATTTTGGCTAAATTGGAAATTGGGCACTGTGTAAGCAAAAAAATATGTACAACAGTAGTAACTAAGCAATTGCTACTGATATTAATATAATCAAGGCCTTTTGTTGGTGGTGCATCTTTATTGTGCAGATAATATGCAAGTCTCTATTTTTTTTTTTTTTTTCCGTTTTTTTGTGTGAATTAATCAAGCTTGATTTGTTGATTTCAATCATTTTTTTTTTTTAAATCAGTAAAACTTGCTATTGCAGGAGGATGACAGTTTAGAACCAGAAATTGACCTGAATGACAACCTTACTCCTGAAAGTAATGAAATTACAGGTGAAGAACTTCTAAAACAGTATTCTAATAATGAAAAGAAGAACATTCAGGTAATACATAATAGCACCGTTCAAATGTAAAATTAGAACTTGTTATGATAATAAATTAATATATTTCATTAAGGAAAATTTAACAGCTGTGAATAACTTTTAAACAATAACCCTACACAAGTGCATTGTTCTTTGATCATCAAAATGAGAGAAAATAATGTAATTAAAATTGATTTTACTTAAAAAATACGAAGACAGTGATGGTAAGCTTGAATGAATAACTGTTAAATTGGGCATAAAATTTGTTTATTATAAATCAAACTTGGAAGAAAATATTGTTCTGCTGATGGTCACTGACATTGTAATAAAAGTTCCAAAAAAATCTTTAAATTCCAAAGAAAATACTACTAATAGTAATCGTGTAATGAACATATCTAAAAATTCAAATCTTTAATAATGGCAAGCCATTCTAAAATTTTTTGGTAATCAGTAATCACAGCATCACAACCCATCCATGAACTACTGAAAACTTTAGCTGAGAGGCTTGGCGTCGATAAGACAAATCCTTCAAACTAAATTCTGATAAAATGTTGAATGACATGGTATTAAATACCGGAACACACAGGAAGGCCAAAACAACAACTTTAAAATAATTTGATAATTAACAATGACGATGAATTAACAAAGATCAAATGGAACCAAAACAAACTTTTAAAACGCAAATGATAGAGAGCGTGTTTCTAACCATTCCTTAGAGACGGAAACAAAATATCCAATGAGGAGAAAAGAAGAGACACCCAAAAGCACAATCGGACGTTGCAAAAAGGAGAAGCAAGCTTGTTCAGGAATAGTAGCCATCGGCAAAACACCGTAGTTAGGTTTAGAACTTTGGTAGTGGATGCGGAGAATTTCAGAAACAAGTGTCATTAAAAAGCAAAGCTATGATCGAAGGTGGAATAAATAAACAAGTAATGTGAGAATTCTCTCACAGCACTACAGTTGAAATTAAAATGAGTACCAAAGGAAACAATTTAAGACAATATGGATAGCGCATAAAATTTTAAAATGCAAATAATTTTTTTTATTTAAGGCAGTTCATTTTTCAAGAGTTTATTTTGGATGCTTTTTTCTTCTGAGCATGAAAACTATTAATGAAATAATTTTATAAAATTATTTTGTTTTCTACATAAAATTTCCAATAAGAAAAGAATAATTGTTTTAGATGATCTTTATGTATTAACTAGCAAACTTGCCTAGCGTTGACCAGGATCAGTCCAAATCCATCAAGAAAAATTAAGCCAGGGCCCAGCCACAATCTATTGAGAGAAAATTGGCCCGAGCAGCTCTCATGAGTTTTTAGTTCATTTTTATAGACTCCACAAACTAAAATTGGAAATTATTAGAATGGACAAAATGGCTGCAGTCAGTGATGAAACTAAACTAAATTTCAACTAGGACAAAGCACTAGATTGGCTGCCTTTCTCCTTTTCACTCTTGTATACATTTAGAAGAAAAATCTGAATAAATAACTGCTTAAGGTAGCGAATGTAAAACACTGTTCACATATATACAATTTATAAGCAAGATTGCATTAATAACACTTTATATGCATGATATTTAGTACTTACAAAAATATATTTTAACGTAAATAAATATACAATATAAAAAATACATCTATCACTTAAAAATTTACTTACAAATATTCTTTGTTGCAATAGTTTTTATTATGTTACCATAAGCCAGTTTATAAGCTATCTCATACTCAACACTGATAATACTTAAATTTGTTAATTGTTGCTCTGTTTATTTCCTCACATGTGTTTTAATGAATTTCAGCTTCCTAAAACTAGTTTCTTTGTATTTTTCTTTATACAAGCAGTGTAAGAAAGAATTTCAGATGTGTAGTTAAGTTTGATATACATGTTTCAATTAGCATTTTTTCTGTGTGTGAGGCAATTAATCTGATCACAAAACATTGTATGGTAATGCAATACCACCTTAATTGTATTCACATTTAGCATAAGAAAAATCAAGATTTTCATGTTATCCTTAGCCAATTGTAGGCTTTAAAAGTTCAAAACTCATGCTTTTAAAGGCAAAAGTTTCCTTATTTTGTGAATAAGGTCCTTTCTGGGATGCCCTCTGGTTTTTTAACTATCTAACAATACCTTGATATTAAATCCAGTATGGACATAATGGTGTTGTTGAAATATTTGTAAGATCTTCAATAACAGTAATATATGGGGACATATCCTCAGATTGTTGTTTTTATCCAATATATAACTTAATAACAGTCACATTTCAGAACTTAGCAATACTTGCCTATTCAAGTTCAATAAGTGCACCAAATTCATTCTAAGGATAACCGAGTGCAAATAAGCTCATGGCATCTACCTTTAAGTGTTGTACAATTAGCCTATAAAACATTTGAATATTTCTACTAAAATGTTTTTCTCTCTGACATTGCATACATGAGAAGTTTAAGACTGATAGGAAAGAAGTAATCTTACACATTTATGTTAACTTCAGTAATCTTTGCTTGCTCACTCCAGATTTCACATTCTGTGGACATCCATCATACAAAATGTTAAAATATAACTTTATAGTACGATTCTTCAAATGATACTTTTATAGTCTATTTGGAAGCCCTAACCAAGAGAGGCCACTCATGGTTCAGTCTTTGAGCCAAGCCCAGGCCCATGCAAACACTTTACCGAGCACAAAAAAATTCCTCCAGTTATTTAATTTTAATAATGGCGTAATGAAAATCATTACTATCTCATTTTTAATTTCCCCAATCCACAAAAAAAAAAAAAAGACTGCTGCAAGATCACACAATGAAATTGCTTATCTTTATAAATTGAAAAATTTACCATTACAACAGATTTCAACGATAGCAGGTTGCTGTAGAAAACTAATACAGGAAAATTCCCTCGCTCTACCTTCATGACCATGATTGGAAATTTGTCATTTCTTTAATGTTAAAAAATTTGTATAAATTTAAATTAATATAAATATACAATATAAACTTTAAAAAGCTCACTGTTTTACTTAAAAGGCGACTAAAACAATAAAAGAGATGTTACAAGTTAAAAATATACATTTTATTTAAAACTTCTTAGTACTTTCGGGCTGTATTTCACAAGCCCATCATCAGAGAATATTTTAATAACTAATTTCTGTTTATTTTAACTACTTTCAACTCTAATAATTATTGGCTCCCTCATTTCAAAACAAAATGACGTATTTGTCTAAATAAACAGCAATTAGTTCTTAAAATATGCTCTGATGATGGGCTTGGGAAATACAGCCCGAACGTACTAAGAAGTTTTAAATAACATGTATATTTTTAATTTGTAACATATCTTTTATTATTTTAGTCGTCTTTTAAGTAAAACAGTGAGCTTTTTAAAGTTTATACAGTGAAACCCCGATTTAGCGTTATTCATGGGACCATAAAGAAATGACGCTAAATGCGGGAACACGTTAAATCGGGGTAAGATGAAAACTAAACACTGACCATAAAATAAAGACCAATTTACGTAAGATACGTTTCCTTTTTTTGAATTACAATGATTTAGACTTCCGGTATCTAAATTATGTTTTAAAGAAATATTTTATTTTACTTTGCATCCTGTCTTTAGCTGCTACATCACAAATCGCTTTCTCACTGTGTATGAGTTTTTGTAAGCTTTTCTCTTGGTCTTCAGTATTTCAAAAGAAGGCTTTCAGTGTTATGAAAGTTCTAATGGCTTCCAATTTTAAAATTCCTTAAACGGTGACAATTTCACAGGGTTTTTTTCCCATTTTTTACAATTTTACTCCATTAAATCTACTTACTGTAAAATTGTTGGTAACGTTGTGTTGTAGTATGAAAGCGTGATCAAATAAAATAAAAAAGTGCGATTTAAAAAGAGGAGGGTTTTTGAATATTGCACATGCAGTTGATAAGAAAGGATTAAAAAGAAAAAAAAAAAAAAAGAGAGAGAGAATTTGAATTTTGCACGTTTTGATAAGAAAGTTTTTTTTTTTTTTTAATCCCAAATTCTGACCATTTTCGAAAAATGTCATTGAGATTTTACCGTTAACAAAAAAAGTTAAATGCGGGAAATAATTTAAAATGCTAGCTTTAAACCCAGGATTTTTTAACATTACAATTATAGGAAATTAATTGGGACTAGCTAAAAATGACGTTATATGCGGGAAATCGTTAAATACGGGTTATGTTAAATCGGGTTTCACTGTATTGTACATTTTATGTTTGAATCAAGGTGAAATATTGCATTTCATCTTATGATTTTATTTTATTGAAATTAGTATGTTTTGAATTTTCTATGATTCCCAAAGGTTTACTCCGTACAGGTATATAAAATATAATATTTGGCTGCTAAGGTATAAAAAAGAAATAGATTAACAAAAAATATTCTGATTTTGACGGAAAATGACCCTTTTAAAAAAATTCGTACTGTGGGAATTTTGAATAAACTTTATTGAAAAAAGTATATATGATAGTGTTTAAAAAATGTATTATATTGGGCCAAGAGATTGAATTTGGATTTTTTTTTATGACTTAAAATCGATGGTGAATTTGGAAAATCAGAGAAATACATGAACTTTTCCATTCAATAAAAAAAAAAATTTGAAAATCTGATTGCCTTATGCATTTGGACCTTTCTTTGTCTATCCGGAACTAAATTTGCAGACCCCAACATTGTGCATGCAATGGCTAGGGAAATCTATTGCAAACACATCTGTCTTTTATTAATACCAAAGGATCCAACCCAAGTTTTTCTGGGGTACAGAACATAAGCAAATATCATTTTTGACTGAAAACCAACAGATTTTTTGCAATAAATGTTTTTTAGATGAAGCCTTTTTGATTCAGATAATTTCAGTATTTAAGTGCAGAGTTTGATTACCTATTTGTTAAATTTGTGTTTTATTCATATTATCATTTATTTATTTACATATGATTGAACTGCCTGTGATAAAGATAGATTTTTAAAATCTAATGCTTAGAAATTATTTTAAAAAGCACAAAAAATAAGTAAATTGAGATACAGTTTTCAAACAAATTGCATTTGAAATTACATTTTTTTTCGTGTACAAGGGATAAAGAATTGAAATTATGTGCAATATTTAGAAGTTAATAAATTGGCGAAAAAAGCAAAATGGATTGCTCACGTTGTTGCCACTATCAATATGACTCATGGACATGTTTTAGCTTTATAATACAGACAGATAACACAAACTAATAAGTACAGTAAAATCCCGACTGTCCGGCTTAGTAAAAAAAAATGAGGAATGTTGCAAGCGGCCAAGACAGGCAGGTTCCCGTCCGTGGGAAAGTGCTGACTCACGACAGGAAGGAGCAAGAGACTGCAGAACAGAATAGCAGAGCAATGACAGACAGGAAGGGAGGGGCGATAAGAAAGATAAGCTTCTTTCGTTGCTGAAAATATACCGGGCTCTAGTGATGTCAATGAAAAGGACATTATAGAATGGATGGCAATTAACGAAGTTAATGAATTAACTGACAATGATGTTGTAGAAATGGTGACACAGGGAGAAATAACAGTAGAAAAAGAGGAGGATGGCAAGAAAAAACTTATCTCACATTCGGAAGGGTTTAAGACGATTGAGGCAGTACTGCAGTACATTAGTCAGCAGGAGGAAGCGACGCCAGCTGATATCATCTGCTTGAATAAATATAAGGGATATTGTGTTGCGAGAAACAGCCATCTATCAAGGACTTTTTCAAAAACTAAGTTTTTACTCTTATCTTATGCACAACATCATATTTGTGCAATCATTAATAAACAGTAAAATAGTTACTCATTTTTTTACGAAATAGGCTTACGTTTTACATTAATTTTTTGCTTATTTTGAAACTGTAGGTACTGTATATATAAAATTTATCTTAAAAAGTGTAACATGTGTTTTTAATGTAATGGCAGGAAGTGGGCAAATACTTATATAACTCCGGCCTATCCAGTTTTTTTGTTATCCAGCCTATCCTTCTGCCACATTAGGCCGGATCGTCGAGAGTTTACTGTATATATAAAATAGAAAAAAAATTAATGTTACTGATTGTAAATGAAAGGAGTGATTATTAACTGCATGCATTATTTCTGATAGCAAACACCTAGGAGAAATCCTCCAAGTTCAGTTCATTCAAACAGCGTAGCTGAACAATCACCTAAGCAGTAAGTATGATTCTCAGATAACAAAATTCATTCAATTTTTCCGTTCATTTTTAATTTCTTTGTGGTCCATTGTCTGTTGGTACAGGTTGGATGTCATATTTCAATTCAGCATATGCAGAAGAGGTAGAGAATCGTTAGAAAATCTTAACAGACAGCAAGATAGTCTAATTGTTGTGACAAAATTTATGTGGCTGCAAAAATAGCTCATCATTACAATGCATTTTCATAACATTTTTATATAAAATTAAGAAATATATAAAACAGATGAAAATTTAGTGTAGAATAAAACTTAGTACAATGTTTTTATTGTGGCATTTGGGAGAAACATGAAATATAGCCAATGGGTAAAAATATATAAATGTTTTTTGTATATTTGTTATACTTTGCAGTTTTAAAAGATTAAAATTACTCACCACTGACAAATACAATAATCTATCCCTGTTCAAGAGATAGTTCTATGAAATATATTTAATGAGATTTATGAATCAAAAGATAATGCCAGTGGTTCTGGAAATTTAAGTTGAAATCTATATGAAATTGAAATTTGTAGTTTCTTTCACTAGTTTGTATCTTAAATTTTCAAATTCATATTATATGATTTTGTAGATTATAATCATATACATATTTTTTTGTCATTGGTTCTTTTATGAGTATCACACAAAGAATGTAAAAAGGAAAAAACTTGAAAGAAAAGTCACATATTTAGTTGGTATTAATAATAAACATCTGTTCTTGATTCTAGTAAAAGTATACACTTTTCATGTCTTGTTTCTTTCTTTTTTTCACATTTCTTTATTTAATCATTAAAGATTTGACATTAGCAAAATTTTAAATGATCTGTCAACTGTTACTACTAAAGGCTGTTGAATTTACAATTGGGTTCATTTTGATTATTTTTACTTTTTTTTTCTTCTTTTTTTTTTTAAATTCATTTCAGCCTTTTCTCCTTTTCCTTATTTTATGTGTTTTGCTTGTAAGTTGGTTTTGGTTTAGTATTTCAAAAGTCTTGCATGTTTTATTTTCATTTTTATAGCAACAAGGCAGAAGTAAAGGTGGGCAGTGAACTGTCTGTAAGAAAGAATTCTTCACCGAATGACTCGGTTAACAGAGAACAACCCCTGACACCAAGTAATATTTTCCAAAAATTTTTTTTAAATAACTTTTTTTGAGCAAGAAGACTACCAGTGAAAAAAAAAAAAAAATCAACTTATTTGATTTTTAAAGAATAAATCGATGGAAGGTAAATACAGTAGAGTCCCATACAATACTATAATCTACATTGTATGTGTGAATGCAAAGAAACAAATGTAATTAAATTATTGAAATTTCCTCTATAGTAATAAATTTATTATTCAGCAAAAAGAAGTTTTAATCTTTCTTTAGTTAAACAAATAAAGAATTGCACTGCTACTATTTTCTTAATTAACTTATTTATTGACTAAGATGAAATATTTAGTTTATTTTTATAGTATTTACAATTATTTGCATGATTTTTTATTATTTTAAAAATCAATTTCAGCCTACAATAACATTTAATTCCTCAAAATAAAAACAATTTATAAGTATTAAAACTAAACTGCAACAATTTAACAATACTGAAATTAGCCATCTATATAAGCAAATTTGGTGTTAGTTTATTTTGTTTCAAATCCCAGTTATTTATTTTTAAAAAAATCAGGACAAGTACGAATAGAATTCTCACCATGAAGATACTATACCATTACAAAATATTGTTACATAGATTTATAAATTAATGACTTTCAGATTTTTTCTTTTACATGTGCTGTAAGATCTTCCTTCGTGTCAAATTTCAAGGTTCTTGGTCAACAGGAAGTACCAATAAATTTTACTTTCATAACCAAAGGGATTTGCTAAATTTCAGAACCTTGAAATTTAGCAAAGTTCTTATAGCATATGTAAAGCAGAAAAAGAAAGTCATCAACTTAGAATTCTATGTCGAATGTTAATGTGATTTTCTATAATCACAATTTCTAAAGAGAAACTCTGAGGGTTCTGTTTTTTTCTATTGAGGAACTCTGAAAACACAAAATTGTTTTAAATATCCATGCAATGGAAATATTTTATTTTGCTTTACTGATTATTAAGGAATAAACTTAATGCTGTTGTTCCATGTTCAATGTTGTTAAATTGCAAACGCTAAACAATCTAAGAAATGTGCAGATAATTAAAATGATCAAATGTTAAAACACTGTCAACCGATTTTAAACTACAGTTGAACTTCAATTAACCGAGCTTCGATTAATCGAATTTATGTTAACCGGGGCGATAACAAAGTCAGATTTTTTTTTTTCTTTTGAATGAACCTTGAAAATGACCACACTGTTTAGTTCACTGTCTGTGCTATACAGGCTCTTCTGCCTCCAAAAGCACTCAACTCCCAAGAAACATTGGACCCTGAAGTCAACAGCGAACAATGCTTTGCTTCTAGTGGCCGTGTGAACTTTCGTAAATTTTTCAACTTGTGTCGATGTGGGTTTGGATAAACTCTTTCGACACTTAAACAAACACATTTTAATATCAATTACACACAAAATATATACAAAGTCGCGAAAAGCGCAAAAATAACTTTGGAACATACATATTTCCATACAAACATCTCTAGGGGAGATACATTTCGAACACACGCCGAAACTTTACTAAAACCCGCGCAATCATGATTACATACATTCACTTCACTTCATCACTTCATGTTTGGCAAAATATCTCAGGATATTTTGCCGACAGTGGCAACAGCGCCATCTATATGCTATAAAAATAAGGGAAGGCAGTCATTTTGTTACAACCTCCCCCTCTGGTTCCGCAGACGTCCCGGTGAGGAACCAGTAACTTTTTTAGGTGGTCTGCCACGTTTCCTAATAGGTGCAATAGGCACAATGTCAGAGTCATTACACAGTTTCAAAGCTGACGTATGACATGTAGCAAGCGGTTCATTTGGATTGTCCATGCTTGCTATAACAAATGTGGTGGGTGATTTTTGAGTTAAAATAATGTATGGTCCGTCACGTTTAGGCATGAACTTTGCAGTTTTATTGCTAGAGGCTTTACTTACTGGATGTAAGTCAACCCAAACCTTGTCTCCTGGAGCAAAACAATGTCCTGATTTTCTTTTACGGTCAGCGTATTTCTTTCTTTGATCTTGCTTGGCTTCAACTTTGTCCTTAATATCTTTGGTGAAGTTTGCAAATTTCTTGAGGTATGGTGTAATTTCAGGTACAAAGTTGTCATTGTGAATTACAGCACGAATGTCGTGTTGAACATCGTCTGTCGTTCTTAATTCTCTCCCAAATTGTAAAAATGCTGCTGTTTCTCCAGTGGTGTCACACTTAGCAGTATTCATTGCAAAACGTATTGTTGGAAGTTTCTCTTCCCATGAACAGTGGTCATTCTCTACTAATATAGCCAATCTCGGCTTGAGATCTCTATTTTTTCTCTCCACAGGGTTTGCCTGAGGATGATATATGGGAGTTGGGTTTTGTTTGATACCTAAAAGAAAACAAAGTTGTTGCATTACACTACTAACAAATTGTGGTCCGTTATCACATATTATACGTCTGGGTAGACCATATCTAAGGATAACTTCTTCGAGCAACGTAGTTGCACACTGTGCTGCAGTAGCTTCTGTAAGGGCAAATAGTTCAACCCATCTTGTTGCACAGTCTTCTACTATGAATATCCATCTTTTACCATTCTTACTTTTTGGTAAAGGGCCAAAAAGATCAATTGATAGAACTTCAAATCGTTGTGAATACACTGGTGTTTGTAACAAACCGGATGGTTTTTGATTAGAAGGTTTATACCTATTACATTCAGCACAATGTTTGACGTAATCTGCAATGTATGAACGCATTCCAGTCCAATAATATCTTTTGGATATTCTATTAAATGTACCTTCAGCACCGTAGTGACCAGCCGTAGGTGAGTCATGGTGTTCTTTTAAAATTTTCTCCCTTTCATGTGAGGGGACTACTAGTTGTGCTTCTTCAGATTCCGAAGTTGGGGAATACCTGTATAAAACTCCTTGGTTCATAATATAACCACGTTCAGTCCAGTTAGTGTAGTCTAGAGTTTTTTCTTCATCTTCGAAACTTTTAATAGTTTTCTTTAATTCTTCATCTTTCATTTGTTCAGCACGTAGATTACTAGGCATTTTAGCAGGGATATCAATCATTATGGTGCAAATATCACAATCTTCTTTACTGATATGATCACACGCAGGACGAGAAAGCATGTCAGCTATGACGTTCGCTTTACCTGGAATGTATTCTATTTTCACATTAAATTCTTGCAAGTGTAAAGCCCATCTGGCAAGTCTTCCAGAAGGGGACTTTAAGTTCATGAGCCATCGGAGAGGCTGGTGGTCGGATGCCACAGTAACTTCTGTTCCGTCAATGTATCCTCTGAATTTATTAAGAGCCCAGACAACAGCAAGAGCTTCCCGTTCCGTGGTGTGATAGTTGCGTTCTGCAGGAGTCAGTAATCTACTGGCGTACTCAATCGGATGCTCTTCCGCACCTTTACCCTGGAGAAGTACTGCTCCAAGAGCATAATTGCTTGCATCGGTTCAAATGATGAAGGGTTTTGTTTCATCAGCCTGTTTCAATATTGGTGATGAAACCAGGCATTGCTTCAAGGCTTGAAATGCATTTTCTTCAGCGGCACCCCAATGCCATTGCACATTCTTCTTAGTAAGGTTACTAAGCAGTCTGGATATTTCTGAAAATCTTGTATAAAACGGCGATACCATGAACATGTCTGCAGAAACGATTGCAGTTGTTTTATATTCTTGGGAGGCGGGATCCTCACAATAGCATCAATTTTCCCAGGATCAACTTCTAGGCCATTTGGAGTTATCCAGTGTCCTAAGTACTTTACTCTGGAACATGCAAAGTTGCATTTTTCTCGATTTGCAGAAAGTTTCCATTTGTCTAATCTTTGAAAAACAGCTTCAAGATCAGATAGATGTTGTTCAAAACTTGATGATAAAATAATGAGGTCATCAAGGTAAGAGAGAATATTTACATCTGGGAGTCCGTTGCGAAAATTATCCATCGTCCTCTGAAACGTTGCAGGAGCGTTACGGAGTCCAAAAGGCATTCTTCGAAAGTGGTATGTTCCGAGAGGACATACAAAAGCAGTTTTATCACGATCAGGCCCATAGACACTCACCTGATGGTAGCCAGCATTCAGATCCAGAGTGGTCATGAACTGGGCAGTCTTTGCCTGATGTAGAAGATCGTCCATACGAGGGAGTGGATAGGTATCCGGTATAGTCACCTCATTGAGCTTCCTGTAGTCTACACATAGACGTACACTACCATTTGACTTAGGAATGAGCACGATTGGTGCAGAATATGGAGATTCGCATTGCTCAATAATTCCTTTGGCAAGAAGATCATCAATTTCTGTTTTCAACAACTCTTTCTTTGCCGGTGATAATCTGTAAGGTGGTAATGATATAGGACGATGTTCTCTAGTGTTTATGTGATGTTCGACGACGGGTGTTGCTTCTCCCCCTGGTTGAAAGGTATTGGAAAATTTTTCAAGCAAGTCATTAAGTCTCTTTAGTTGTATTGCAGATAGGTTTTGACCTTCATTTTCTCTTAACATAACTATGTTAGCTTTGACATTTGGTGTTGAGATTTCAGGTGTCGTTTTGAAAGGATCATCAACAAAAGGAAATTTATATCTTGGATTGTTCTGGAAATACCAACTTTGGCTTCGCATATCCAACACAATCCCCATTTTATTCAAAAAATCTATGCCTAACAATGTTCTATTTCCGGTGGCTCCGGGTAACGCAAAAATCGTTGTATTAGTTCTACGACCTTCTATTTCAACAGTGATTGTTGCTTGAAGAACGCTAGTTTCTTTTCGTATGCCATCAGCAAGCGTTATGTTTACACTGGTCTCTTCGAACGAAGTTCCTTGGTCACGGAGAAGCTTGAACAACGTTTCCCCAGCAATGGAATGTGTAGCTCCGGTATCTGCGCAAGCTACCCCTGTAATACCATTTACCTTTATATACAACATAGGTGTTGCCTGTGTATTAATATAACAAGATTGGAGATGTAGGGAACTAAAATTTGCTGATTTTACTTGCGTAGATGAGGAACAATTAGGACATTTTGCTTTTACAAAACCTTGTTTCCCACAGCCATAGCAGCTTATAACTGGACGCTTATCATCGTTTACAAAGCGTGAATTCGTATATTTTGAGGCAGAAGTATTTTTGAAATTTCCAAAATGTTCGCTAGCTTCATGTTTGGTTACCTGATTTTTCCAGAATTCCTGACCATTTGAATTTTTTGACAAAACATGTTTGTGCGTTTCACGCGATTTTGAATTACTTGCTGATTTTTGAAAAGGGGGTCTAATATTTTCATATATGTCAAGCTTTTCGGCCAACAAGACAGGGTCATTTAGTTTGTCCCAACCATCTAAATAATGATTTTTATATTCTGATGGGCACTTTTTTTAAATCTGATCAGCGATTATTAGTTCTGAGAGCTTTTCAAATGAATTAACTTCTAATTCGGATAACCAACCTTCAAAATAATTTCTAATTTCAAAGTAAAAATCTTTCCAAGTAGAATTCTCTCTTTTTTGATGTCGGCTAAATAATACCCTAAACTTCTTCGCTGTTAATTTAAATCTTTTTAACAAAATGTCACGAATATGTGCATAGTTTTTGAACATTTCTTCAGGCTCTCTTGCTATAAGTTTAGCAATGTCATTCGGAAGTACGGCGACTAATTGTGAGACCCAAAAATCTTTGGAGACATTTAACATTTTCATTTGTCGTTCAAACATTGTCAAGAACGACGACATATTATCTTTTTCCGGATTAAATGGTGGTAGGATGTTTTTAATATCTATACGCATCTGGTCCATTTGATTTTGTGGGACAGTTGTCGCGGTATGGTTTTGAGCTTGCAGCTTAAGTTTTTCTAACTCATAAGCTCTTTCCTCTGCGATACATTTGTCCTCAACCCTTTGTTCTTCTATGCTCTCTTGTTTTTTCCTATTTTGTTCTTCTATGCTCTCTTGTTTTTTTCTATCTTCCACGATAGCAATCAATGCCTCTTTTACAAATTGTTCATCGTCTTTAAAAAGGGCGCACTTCATAATTTTTTCACGCAAGACTACTATTTTATCATCTGCATCTACCTGAAGTTCTAATTCGGTAGCCAAATTATATAAATCGATTTTTTTCCCTTTAGAAAGAAACGCCATTTTTCCTAAAATCAGTTAAATTTATGCTTAAATTACAAAATTATATGCAATACTTGACCCATTAAATAATCAAATAACAAAATAACTACCTTCCCCTTACAGGTAAATATGCATAAACTTTCATAAACAATTGATGAAACATACAAAAATAATTTAATACCATACTAAAATCTATCTCTAATTAAACATGAGCTCATGTAAATATTAATGCAAAAATATTATAATCAGTAATATGCAACTTTTTTTTTTTTCTAATATAACTTACCATATAAAACTGTCAGAAATATTTAAATCATAAAATTTTAAGTATATGAAATACCATGGATAATTTAATGTGAAAAAATTTTTCATTCACAAATAAATATGAAAGCAACAAAAATATCAAAATAAAGTACTTACTTACTTCTTTAAAATAAACAAGATTCTAAATAATAATTGACGATTACTGAAATCACTTTTCTTTTCTAATATACTACGCTGTGCACAGTTAGAACAAATAATCATAAAATTGACTTAATCAAATAATATTGCATTGAAAGAAAAAAATATTACCAAAAGAAATTATATAAATCTCTTTTTCAGAAAATTAATCTTTCATAATACTCAAAAGAACAAAAACAAAACAAAAAACCACATACATAAAACAGCATTTAAAAATAAATAAACCACTAGCTGGCCAGCAATAAACAGAAAAAATTTTTTTTTTTTCAACTTTTTACCAGTAACAAAACAAATAAAATAAGATTTATCTTTCTTTAGCTAATAACTTTTCGATGATTCATATGGCGGTTTGAGATTTCTTTGGTGTAGGAAATTGATTAAAATGATGCATGCATAAAATACACTGAATTCGTTCAGAGCAGTAACGCTTGGGATCAAGGTCACTAAAATAATATCAGTCCGAAAACATTTTAAACGGCGTAAAGAATTTTCGACGATCACAAACAGCAATTATGTAACAAACTCAAAGATATTTTATGATTTTAAACAGCACACTTTCACCTTGAGAACTTTGAAGATTGAAGCATACCCCACAAATAATTATTCCACAAGGATGGCACTAATTACTTGATTTATTGTCAAAAAGAATGCAAACATTAGAACCGAAGTGGTTCTTTTTTCCATATACCATATTCTTGAAATGATGATTTCACACAATTACGAATCTAGCTGATTCTTTTTACTCATTTGCCAGGGCGGCAGTACACTATAGAAGGAAAACGCTTTTCTTGTTTCTCAAACTTTAGAATTTGGAGATTCTTTTTAATCACTTACTTTGTCAGGATGACAAATACACAATTATCCACTGTCATTATTGTCCGGATGACAATATTTTGAACCTGGTATAGCGGTTCCTTTTTATTTCGTTTTTGAAGGAGATTTTTTCACGTTGGGCGTCATTTTGTGTCGATGTGGGTTTGGATAAACTCTTTCGACACTTAAACAAACACATTTTAATATCAATTACACACAAAATATATACAAAGTCGCGAAAAGCGCAAAAATAACTTTGGAACATACATATTTCCATACAAACATCTCTAGGGGAGATACATTTCGAACACACGCCGAAACTTTACTAAAACCCGCGCAATCATTACATACATTCACTTCACTTCATCACTTCATGTTTGGCAAAATATCTCAGGATATTTTGCCGACAGTGGCAACAGCGCCATCTATATGCTATAAAAATAAGGGAAGGCAGTCATTTTGTTACAACCTTGCTTTTTAAAATTTACTACTAGTAGTTGATTTCCTTTTTAAATTTGTTAAGCTCTGAAACAGATCTTTACATATCTTTACTTTTATTAGTTAAAAAATGTTCTATTTTTTTTTAAAGAGATGTTAAATTCGCAAGCACGGCAAGTTTTTACACACAGTTTCTATTAACCGAGATTTCCAATATCAGAGTCCCAATTAGCTCGGATAATAGAGGTTGCACTGTATTAGATTTTGAAATTTTCACAATTCTCTTCTAAATGATTATTTAAATACAAACAGATATTTCTTAGACTTTCCTTTTATTTAAAAGAGCTGTACGACAGGTAATTCTAAGACTGTTCAAGTCTAACAAAACTTCTGATATAAGTAAGAATTTAACATGAAATATAAATACTATAAATTAAAGTTTTGAATACTGAATAACACTATGCAACAAAAATCAAGAAGTTAATACTTTTGATATAAAAATGCACAGCTAAGTGTCTGCTTTCATGTCTCTCTCTTGTCTCTACATATTGCATGAGTTACATTAGACTTCTTAGTAAATAAATTTAATCGGGGAATAAATGTAAATGAATTACCGTATATACTCGCGTATAGGTCGACCCCCTAACTTTTGAATGCAAATTCAGGAAAAAATCAAAAACCCTCGTATAAGTCAACCCCTAACTTTTTACTTCAATTTTGCTCAAAATCAATCAAAGATTTCACTTGCCAATGCGAAAAGGTAGTAAGAAAACAAAAACAAATCATTGAAATTTTTTAAATGTTAAATTATTATTATTTGTATATTTTATATATTATTTTTTTATTCATACACATAAAAAGCCATAATTTTGCAGTATTCAAAGTTTTTGTTTTTGCTTTTTTAACTGACTCGCGTATAAGTCGACCCCCCAAATTTGCTTATAGAAAATTGTCAGAAAGTCCTCGACTTATATGCGAGTATATACGGTAATTAAAAACTAACTTTAGCCATGATATAATTAAAATAGTATACACATTTTTTTTTAATCATTTCTATTAAATTTAATTTTGAGCTATGTAGGGAATGTATGTCAAAAGAGGAAAAAAATAAAACAAATAAAATAAGAAAAATTCCTCCAGTGAAAAATGAAAATATAAATTATCCAAACACCCTATTTCTTTAATTTTTTCCAGCTTCAGATTTAGCATGCGAAATTGAATCCCCGATTAGTGTATCGTAGAGAGCAATAAAAAGAGAATAAAAATAAAAGGCTTAGGGAAATGGGGCGAAATAAAAGAAACTTAAAACGGTTGCTCTGAAAATGACCCGGGTCCATCACATAACGAAGCCTTTGAATGTTTGGAAACAGTTATGAAATGGCTCGAACGGCAGAAGAACGCTGATCCTATTCAACTAACATATTTAAGAAGAATTCGAGATATGGCAGCATTTAAAAGAATGTCTTCTTTGAAGCAAGCAACAATTGAAAGCTTTTTTGCTAAAATGGGAGGATCTCTGTCTCTGAAGTTCAGAAATGGATAAAAAGAGAAAGAAAATTTTAAATGTCAAAAAAGTAAAAAAAAAAAAAAAATTTTAAACATGCCGACACTAAGTAGTGCTGCCAATCCTAAGCCTGGATTAAAGTGTGAAGGTAGTAGGTAGAAGGTATAGTCAGAATATCCCTTAAATTGTCTTTCCATTTATGCGAACTAGGGTCGGTCCCGACTTGTTCAGATAATCGGCGCTCTACTGTATTTTGATATGTTTCAGACATTTTGGCCATGTTTACAAGGTGAATTTAATGATGTGATCCATATAACGCAAAATTCTATATAATGCACAACCTTACATTTTTAGGTTTGCGTTATAAAGATCTTCTACTCAGAGGCCGCGCTAACCATTCGCCTATTCGCCAAATGCGAATACATCGTGAAATTGGCGAGAAAAAAATTATGGCGAAAAAGCTGGCGAATGATTTTTTTTAGACTTGTTGTTGTAATCATGTTTTGCAACGTAAATTAATTTCTCTTTTTAACGCGAGTTTGCGTACGGCTGCATTTCCAGTCTATATTCCTCCTCTTCCTCTCGGTTGGCCAAGGGGCGATTCTGTTCCGAATTTTTAGAAAATTTAAGGCATTCATTTCCAAAAATTTTAAAAAATTGATCATCAATCCGAAAATTAGGACAAAAAAAATATTGCGGATTTCGACAAATGGTCCCCCCAAAAAAAATTCATTTTGTCAATCGTTTGCAGAAAAATCGCAAATTTCGACAAAGATCGCGAGAAAAACACAAATCTCGTCAAAGAGATGCAGGAAAAAATGCGAATTTTTGTCAAAAGATCACGAAAAAACTGCAAATTTCGTCAAAAGGTTGCGAAAAAAAAAAAAAAAAAAAACTACAAAAGCTACTTATATAATAAACCTACTTCAGGGTTGAACGGACTAATGATAATTATATATATGATATATATCTACCTAATATAATATATGCATAATATACTTTTGGCTAATAGTCTTAATTTCTTTGTGCGGTCCTTGTCTACTGTATTTGGATTCTTCAGTAAAACCTTTGGATATCAAATGGAGAGTGATTCAGTGAAGTAGCTGAAGTATTACACAGATGTAACATTTGGAACTCCATTCTTTTTTCATATACTTGCAAACCTCAAAAACTATTTGACGGGATGAAATGTAATTTTGGACTCACATATTTGAAGCTTCTAGAATATATCTTCTAAAATAACCAGTTACAATAAATTTCTTTAACTGCACAGACAGTTATGTTATATTTCGAAATTATCACCTGTAGCTTTTATAGAAACTAATTTTTAGTTATTTTAACTGTTTAGTCTACTAGAATTATTAGTGTTTAGCTAATAGGCGATATTAGTAGGTATAAAGAGGGGAAAAAATGTGGCAATTTTAAACTTTTCACATCCTTGTGGGGGGGTGGTGTGTGTTGGTTGCTTGCCCCTCCCACATGAAAATTCAGCAGAGTGACTTGACAAATTAGTTTAAGTTATATATGAAACTTTGAAAATATAGTTTAAATAATAACTTTGAATAAGAATATGTTGAATTATATGCAACTTCATGAATCCTATATATATACTATGATGTTTCAGGGATGAGGTAAGTGTAAAATGTACTTACAGTAATGAGCCAAAATGATGAACAGAAGAAGGATTCATTTATTGGTGCTTGCTGTACATGAACTTGACTTCGTCCTTGGATTAAATTAATGGACACTTGCGACGATAGTCTACCCGAACTCGAGAACACTGCATCATTCGACGACATAAGTAACTTGAAATATATTATCCACAACT
Organism: Maratus speciosus; assembly: GCA_963932465.1. Lineage (NCBI taxonomy): Eukaryota > Metazoa > Arthropoda > Arachnida > Araneae > Salticidae > Maratus > Maratus speciosus. Next base: position 586,391,162 of record OZ010792.1, read on the forward strand.
CTATCGCCGATTTAATTAACAATTCTCGATGAAACGTCTTAAAAATAAACCACTATGCTTAATAAATTCTCACAATTATATCGGTATTCAGCCATATACCATACATATTCGCTGACACTTCATAAAACATACCAAATAATACCATAAGTCAGCCTTCAAACATCTCACACCTCGCACATCTCTGCCCAGAAAACATGAAATCGCTGTCCCTTTAAAACAGGACGAAAACCTATCGGCCAATCAGAATCGACTATGCAATTTGCATAAGTCAGAAGATATTTAACATTTACTTATAATTTGAATAACATTTAATAAATATTACGATGACTTTAGAAAAATTACTTTAATATAAAAATGACTTAAAAAGATGATTTTACATGTTAATTAAATTTAAATACTTATCTTAAAAAAAATGAATACGAGTGAATGCGATCGCAAGTAAAATTGCCGTATACGGTCCACGACCGAAACGCGATACGCAACCATCCAACCGTGGTGGTAATAACGTAAACAAACGCCGAAAGGCGGCAAAAGAAAAGAAAATATCGTGCTGTCGAGTTCAGGTAGACTTTACAAATTGTTTAATGAAAAATAGAAATGAAAAATGCTTGGGAATAATTTTCCCACAGAATGCCCCTCTTTCCCATTCATTTTGAATTTCTGCAATAAAGTTCCTTACAAAAGTTTGTAATAATGGCAGGATCAAAAGAAAGTTTTTTTTTTTTTTTTCGTGGAAAGTTCATCACCATAAAAAAACGTCTCTGAATCTAAGAAAAGAGTCCTTTACGAGGGATTTAGTCAAAATATCTGCATAGTTCTCTTTTGACATAACATGCTTAATGTCGAAGAGGCCATTGTTATACCAGTCTCTTATAAACTTGTATTTTAAATCAATATACCGATTCTTTATGGTATCAGCTTTCTGTTTGGTGAAGGAAATGGCAGCAGTATTATCACAAAAGAGCATTGGATGTTGAATAGTAATGATGTCCAAGTTAAGACTTTTCTGAATTTCAATTAGAGACATGTTTAAGAATTTTAGATCTTTTACAGCTTCTGTCGCTGCTATTATTTCTGCTTCCATTGGACTCAAGGCTACGCAATTTTGTTTAGTTACTCTCCAGGTTACTGGCATATTGTTCAATAAAGCAATGTAGCCGCTCCAGGATTTTCGATCAGTAGTGTCACTTGCCCAAGAAGCGTCGACGTAGACAGCTAGTTGGATTGGAGGGTCAGATTGTGCCAACTTCAATCCCAAGGATTTTGTCGAAGAGAGATACATCAGGATTCGCAGGAGTGCCTTGTAGTGCAACAGGTTGTGGCTCTCTGTAAATTGTGAAAGTGCAGCAACAGGCCAAGCAATGTCTGGACGGCATCGATGAGCAATGTACTGTAGACATCCCAGTAAGTTTCGGTACGGCAAGTTCTCGGGAAATTCGTCATCTTCAGTAACTGGAACAGGATTATATCCAGGAGGAGAAGGAAGAGATATATTAGTAAAATCAGGGACATCAAACTTCTTTAAACACTTTTCAATATAATGTTCACAGTTAACATTAACTATTGCATCCTCTTCTCTTTTAAAATTGATACCTAATAACATTGAAATAGGACCTAAATTTTTAACTTCATAAATGGATTCAATTAACTGTACTACCTCTTTTAAAACTTCACCATTCTTCGCAAAAATAGGCAAATCATCCACATACACTATAACTATTGCTTCACTTTTATAAGAGTATACACAAGTTAACCCTTGTACTTCACTGAATCCATTTGCAATTAACTTATTATGCAAATCATGGTACCAACATCTTCCAGCTTGGTGGAGCCCATAGATTGCTTTCTTTAACTTTAAAACACAGTGTTCTTTCCCTGGAATTGTATAATCCTCGGGTTGTTTGATGCAAATTTCTTTATCAATATCCCCATATAAGTATGCACATTTAACATCAAGAAGACAATGCACCCAACTCAATATTCTAATAAAAAAAGCTATGAAAAGACGAATGAGTGTAAAATTTATTACTGGACTAAATGTGTCGTTGTAATCTAAACCTTCTCTCTGATTATTACCTAGTGCAACTAAACGCGCTTTAAATATGCAATTCTTTCCTTCACTATTTTCTTTTACAGTATAAACCCATTTGGTTCCTATAACTTTTTGATCAACTTTTGGGACAGGTGTCCAAACGTGTCTATCTAACATGGTTTGGATCTCTTGATCCATTGCCTCTTTCCATTTTTGTGCCTCTGGAAGTTGTTTTGCTTGTGTCGCATTTTGTGGTACAATTATTTCAGTTAGGAGCGCTTCTTCAGTTAATTCACTCTCTAGTTCCTTATCTAGCTTAATTGGGCCTTCATATGTATTCCCTAATGAAAAATTTGCCACAGTGTCATCTAATATGATTTTATGCATTTTACAATATTCACGTAAATCTTGTTGCGATCTTAATCTGGAACCAGTAGGAGATAAGATATAAACATCAATTTTACCTTTAGTTCTTCCTTTCTTTCTTTTCTTCATAAATCTATAAAATGTTGCTTCTGCTTCTTCCTGTTCCCTCAGAATATTCTCTTCTAATTCATCTTCAGATGTTGATACATCATCTTCCATTTTCTCTTCGGATCTCGATTCATCTTGCTGCATTACTTTCTCAACTTCTGTCGGAGTTGTAGAGCTACTCGGTTGATGGACAGTCAAATCATCTTCCATTGTCGGTGAATTGTTAGGACCTGTAAAGAATTCATTATCATCATTTGAAAAATCAACAAACGTGCGATGTATTATTTTCCGTTCAGGAGAACCGTTCAGTTGAGCTTCGTCAAATGTCACATGCTTTGACTCAATTACTTTATTTTCTTTAGGGAAATAAATGCGATATCCACAGGATCCTATACCATATCCTACAAAAACTCCTCTTTTTGCTCTTGATTGAAACTTATTTCGTTTTTCTTTAGGTTGATGTACATACGCAATGCATCCATAACGTTTTAAATGACGAATGGATGGTTTAGCTCCGTACCATTGCTGAAACGGTATTGCTTCTATGCCTGTGTGAAATATTCGGTTGCGAATGTAATTTACTGCCATAACTGCCTCAACCCATAGATTAGGCGGCAGATTAGCTGCTTGCATAAATGTTCTAGTTCCTTCAAATAAAACTCTGTTATATCGCTCGGCCACGCCGTTCATCTGGGGACTATATATTGTGGTCCTCTCATGCTTGATTCCCATCTTTTCTAGCATATCTTTTATTTGCTTGTTGCAATATTCTAACCCGTTATCAGTTCTCATGACTTTGACTTTTCTGTTAGTTTGGCGTTCCACAAACGTGATGAAGTGCTTTAATTTCAGGAAAACTTCATCTTTAGAGCGTAGCGGGTAGCAAAAGGCTCTTCGACTAAAATCGTCAATAAAAGTAAGTATGTACCGTTGCCCATTCCTTGATGTAACTGGAGCCGGGCCCCATACATCGCTATGTATCAATTCTAACATTTCTTTTGAGCGAACTTTCTTTAATCTAGGATATGTTGACCTAGTATTTTTAGCTAGAATACACGGTTCACATGGAGTCTCTTTTCCCTGTAATTGTCCACAATTTTGAACTAAATTTTCACGAAACATTTTCTTAATTATATCAACATTACTATGTCCTAGCCTTTCATGCCAGAGCATGATGTTGTTACGCTCACTGGCAAATGTAACATTGTAATTTTGATTTGACTCTTGTATATTAGTTACTTCCCTGACATTATCTTGTATTACATGAGCACTTCTTGAATTAATGTTATAGGCTTGATTTAAGGATTTAGTACAAGTAAAAACTTTCAATTTATTCTTATCAGAAAAAGATGGTTGATCAGCAAGCTCTAAATATTGGTTCTTAACATTAGATTTAGTTTTGTCATAACTTTTAATGGCTTTAAGAACGTAAAAATTATCTTTTAGAGTGGCAGTATATAAGTACTTCCAATGCTTATCAAATACTTTAAACCCATTGTCCATTGTGGCATGGAGACCAGCTTTATCCATCTTTGACATGGAAATTAAATTTTTATGAATGGTAGGAACATACAACACATTATGTAAATTTACAATAGATACTTTATCCTTTTCCTTTAATTTAAAACTTACTTTTCCTATTCCTCTAACTTTATGAGGTGTTGTTCCCATCCTAACAACTGCACCCTCTGGTGGCTCACTTAGATAAGTAAAGAAATGCCCATTTTGGCAGACATGAGATGTGGACGCTGAATCCAATGTCCACTCCCAGCAAGGGGGGGAAACATTGCACAAATCATTACTCTTACATTTTAATTCTGCGATGTATGAATCTAAATTTACTTCATCCCTTTTATCACCACTTTTCTGTTTCCTACAATTTTTATCCCAATGGCCATATTTACCACAAACTTCACACTTTAAATTTATTTTATTTCGAGAATGAGACTTAGGGGAAACTTTTTCAGACATTTGAGTGGTTCTATCAGCCATGAGGGTTTCATTTCTTAATCTTTCTCTCAAATCCCTCCTTGAACATTCCTTTAGAATCTCCTCTTTAACATCCTTAAATTTAAAATCTTTTTCTGGCAAACGGTCTAATTCCCTAATTAAATAATCATAATTTTCTGGTAGGCTTTCTATTAATTGGTAACAACGATGCTTTTCTGCAACTTCCTCCCCGGAATCAACTACGCGACGATAAGCTTCTTCAAACCTAGCAATATAAGTTGGGATATCTTCATCTACATTAATTTTTAAATTCCTAAATTCATTTACATGAAACGATTTTAATGCTCTTCCTGGGATTTCCAGATTTAACTTTAGTGTTTCCCATATTTCCGACGGATCATCCAAATGACCTATTGTTAACCCAATTTCAGGACTGACATACGTTTTGATAATTCCGGCTGCCCTTTGCTTTGACTGATTTAGCTTAAACTTATCAAGGGGCTTCAAATCTGTATAATCTGGCCATTCAGTTTTATTCACCCAGGTATACAAACCTTCAGTTTGCAATGTGCATTTTATAAAACGAGTCCAACTTTGATAGTTATCCCTACTTAATACTACTATATCTGGTGCAGTAGCCATTTTACTTACTTCTACTTAAAACAATAAATAGACATAAAATATAAATAGTACTAAAACTTGCATGCACATATATATAAACATTAAAATATTTCATACACTAGATACTTGAAAAAAAAACACTTCATTATTAGCTTCAACATTTTCATTTTAAAATACTTGTCTCTAGCTTTGCCGCAGTTGAAGTGCTTCTGGGTACCATAACCTCTGTGGGGGGGTGTTGTGTGTTGGTTGCTTGCCCCTCCCACATGAAAATTCAGCAGAGTGACTTGACAAATTAGTTTAAGTTATATATGAAACTTTGAAAATATAGTTAAAATAATAACTTTGAATAAGAATATGTTGAATTATATGCAACTTCATGAATCCTATATATATACTATGATGTTTCAGGGATGAGGTAAGTGTAAAATGTACTTACAGTAATGAGCCAAAATGATGAACAGAAGAAGGATTCATTTATTGGTGCTTGCTGTACATGAACTTGACTTCGTCCTTGGATTAAATTAATGGACACTTGCGACGATAGTCTACCCGAACTCGAGAACACTGCATCATTCGACGACATAAGTAACTTGAAATATATTATCCACAACTCTATCGCCGATTTAATTAACAATTCTCGATGAAACGTCTTAAAAATAAACCACTATGCTTAATAAATTCTCACAATTATATCGGTATTCAGCCATATACCATACATATTCGCTGACACTTCATAAAACATACCAAATAATACCATAAGTCAGCCTTCAAACATCTCACACCTCGCACATCTCTGCCCAGAAAACATGAAATCGCTGTCCCTTTAAAACAGGACGAAAACCTATCGGCCAATCAGAATCGACTATGCAATTTGCATAAGTCAGAAGATATTTAACATTTACTTATAATTTGAATAACATTTAATAAATATTACGATGACTTTAGAAAAATTACTTTAATATAAAAATGACTTAAAAAGATGATTTTACATGTTAATTAAATTTAAATACTTATCTTAAAAAAAATGAATACGAGTGAATGCGATCGCAAGTAAAATTGCCGTATACGGTCCACGACCGAAACGCGATACGCAACCATCCAACCGTGGTGGTAATAACGTAAACAAATGCTGAAAGGCGGCAAAAGAAAAGAAAATATCGTGCTGTCGAGTTCAGGTAGACTTTACAAATTGTTTAATGAAAAATAGAAATGAAAAATGCTTGGGAATAATTTTCCCACAATCCTTCCCCAAAATATATATTCAATCAATATGTATGCGATATCAGTCTAGATTGCATAATAAAATTGAACCACGATATACAGTAGAACCTCGATTATCCGAAGTAATTGGGACCGACCCTCTTTTGGAAAATCTAAATTTTCGGATAATCAAGAATGTTTCAATTTTAAGATTAAGGAGAAATACATGCAATATTTCTTATTATGGTAACAAGTGCTTAATAAAAATAAAGCATTAGCAAAATAGAAACAAGAATAAATAACCTGAACTTTAATTTTGAAATTAAGTTCCTTTTACATATATCAAAAGGGTTTGAAAAAATGTTTTGTTTGTCGCAGTTTCGGTTGTCTTTGCTTTGAAGCTCTATCGCGGAGTTTTAAAATATTAGTTCGCCAGTATCACGGTCTTTCTGCTGCTCCAGCCATGCCAAACCTTTTGCAATAAATTCAAAAGCTTCAGAACAGCTAATTTGTTTGTTTTCTTCATTCCACTCCGCTGCTTACGGGAGCTCAAGTTAAATTCAAAGGAACCCTAAGAAAGGGTATTGAAAATATTTATATGTACTCGTTGTTCAGAAAGGACTGCTTGCACACAAGGATTATAATAGTTTAAAAAAAAAAAGCTTTCAAAATGGATTTTGGTTAAAAAAAGTTCTACTGTAATTACAAATCCAGCATTAAACTTATTGCTTATATTGTCACCCGTGTTGAATTCAGGTTTTTACCCCCAATTGGATTTTTGCAGCTTCAGGAAGTGAAAAAGGAGAATTGGTCCTTCTGGACAATAAGAAACCTTTCGAAAAGGGGGACAATGTAAATAAAATGCTGTTGACAATTACCTAAATTAGAAACAGCATTTAAACCAATTAAATATTGAGTTCGAATAGTGAGAGAGGGAACATTATCTTTCATATTTCCAATATTTGCTTTTCTTAAATGATAAGAAAATAATAACTAAATTGGAAATGTACCTTTTAATTTTATTTTTAAATCTTAGAGGTGGATTTAGAAGCAACTCAGCTTGTTCGTAAAATTGTTGGTACTCCATCAGCTACTTTAGTTGAAGCTGCAGTTGTCCCAGATCCTGCTGCGGTGACTGTTAAAGGCTTGAAGTAAGACTTATTTTGATTAACATTTCAAAGCTCCAATAGGCAGCCACAGCGAGATAAAATGCTTTATAAATAGTTTATTTTTGTTACAGGTGAAATATATTAATTTTCCTCAGAATCTTTTCATAAATCATCAGCTAATCATTTTTATTTCATCATATTATATAAAAATGAAATTTAAAAACATCCCACATTGTAGCAACCTAATTAAGAATATAATTCAATTAAATCATTAATTTTTTGTAAAATTGTCGATTGTGGTATTAAATATTTTAATTGGCTATTGTAGACATCATAAATGCAGAAAAAAATGGTAAAGCAGAATCGGTCATATGTTTAAAAATATTTTTTTTAAATAAATGATTAAAAGAACGGCAAAGAAGTAGGCCAACATTTCTACAATAGTACCAAAGAATGGATTCAAAACTTGATGAAGATATCCTTTTTCCATGCTACTACATAGGCAATGCTGATAGTCGATACAATTCATTAAATTTACAGATTTTTCTTGGACAAAATGCATGGTAAGGTAACTTTAACAGGACATTAAGCATGACAAATTCACATTTTTTTTATAGAAAGTGCCTAAATCTTTTGCTTTGGCATAATTTTTATCTCATATTATTACATAAATTTAGGACAAATTTTTACTGCAATTGAAATATGAAATATATAAAATTATATTTGTAATTGTTAAGAGAAAATAAATAAAGTAGCCTAAAAAGATTATGCATTATACTCAATGATGTTCGAAATTTAACAGCACCAATTCTGTTCGTGCTTTCTAATATAAGTACAGATGTATAGCAATATGGAAGTAATGTTTCAGAATTAGTCATAAAAAAATAAGTTTAAATAGGGTAAAATTACTCAAACAGTGAAATAATGCAAAAAATTAGTAGTCAAGAATTGTATTTCAATAAAATATTTCTCATTGGGTTGTGTAAAAAATAATGGTAGCTCCTGTTACTTAAATTTTAATAGAATATTATGTTGTTATAGATTATTTTAAAGGGCAAATTTCTACCTTAGCATCATAGCTTTGCTTTTCTTTATTGTGAAGGAATATTTAGGGCTGTAAAAAAATACAATGGAAAAAAAAAGAAAGTTCATACAATTCTTTGTACAAATTCAAAATTGAGCAAAAAGCAGTAGAAAAAGTTTGCAATATCAATTATGCATTTAATTTAGCCCAGGAATGACTAGTGAATGCACAGTTGAAAGTTAGTTCTAGAACTTCTGTGGTGTAGATGTGAGTCTTGCAGATGAAGAGGGTTGTGAAAGAGATTCTGTTGCTAACAATAAGAAGTTGAAAGTATTAATTGAAGCTAATCCACATACCACAGACCAAAAACTTGCTGCTGATCTTAAAATATATTTCAAACACGTTTCCAACCACTAAAAGGAAATTAGTTGATATGTTAAATAACAGAAACCACTACTATTAAAAGGGGTAAAGTCTGTTCTAATATGATTTTTTTTTCTCTCTCTCTTCTATTTTACAGTGCCAATGAATATACAGTTGCATTTAGTTCTCGCCCTAAAATTCCTCGCACCCCAGAGCCTACTGATGCAGTATCACCTAAAGTTGGAGCCAGCAGTCCACTGCGTGCTGTGGTACATAAAGAATTCAACTCACCTGCTAACAATCAAAGAATATACTGTAAATGATTCAAATTATGCATCAACTAGATGTAAATGTTTTCTTACTTTTGTATTTTAATCTTAAGCTATTTTATGCTTATTTGTTGGTGAAAGCTCTGTTTTATAATTATAAAAACTAATATATTTGTTAACCACATGCTTCTTCAAAGAAATAAACTATCTGAACTATGCACCATGCATAAATAAATTTTGACTCAAATTCTTCATAAATCACAATTTATATGTGTTGAGGGATAAGATTTATTTAAAAAAAAAAGCTTTGTTTAAGATAGAAAAGGAATTAACAACTAATGTAAAGTATTTCTTACAATATTTTTATGAATTAATTCAAGAATAAAAGAAACCACTTTGGGTACTAATCTACTAATGAACATAGACAAAGACTGACTGACAAAAGTAACTTATCACAATAAAAACAATTTCAAAGATATTCATTCATTGTTTAAAAAATATATGCTGTCTTTTTAAAAAGCATGTTGGCTTAATCGGAATGAATGAAAAAATAAATAAACTGGTTAATAATTTGTTATAAACTATTTTAACACGAGAAAACTGACAAACATAAAAAAATAATTCTATTAAACTTTAAAATAAATTTTGCTTTCAAATTGTAAATGTTTTTCTTTTTAAATAAGTCTTTAAATCTAAATTTAGTATGTTGCAAATGTTAAAGACCTTCCATAGATTTTAATTTTAACAAACATTAGCTTAAAAGACGTTATAAATTAAAAATCTATATTTACATGTTTCAACTCTTTTACTGAGAATGTATAATAGAAAATTACAAATGCATATGAAAAATGGAAAAAATCATCGAATATAAACAAGTAATCATATAACGCACCCTACATTTTCGTGATTGCTCGTGTTTCCTCTATGTCGCGACACCGTAATTTTTTGTAATTTTCTGTTAGACATTCTGATGGCGACTCAGTAAGAGTTGAAACATGTAAATATAGATTTTTAATTTATAATGTCTTTTAATGTCTTTGAATGTCTTTCTTTATGTCTTTTAAGCAAATAAATATTTTAATATTGTGATATGGTTAGTAGTGGATGTAATTTTGACTTACTGCTCGTACTTATTTACATTTGAAACATTAGTTTATCAAATCAAAGCAGAATCATTCAATACGTGTACAAAAGAAAAATACTTTCATCACAATTAGCATAACAGACAATATACAGATTTTTAGTTGTTGCAGCTTTGAGAAAAGAACCCGACTCCCCCCCCCCCCTACCCCCCCAATAATTGCTCAATCTAATTCTTTGCTAAAAGTCATAGTGATTAGTCAATCTGCAACTGTTAGCATCTTTAGTTAGCACAACGTTACACCAGCTGAATTTAACAAAATGAAAATAAAAGGCTGTAAAATCATGAATTGTATCACTGTAAAGTACAGTAGAACCTCAATTAACTGGGTATTTTATTATCCATGGAAGCTATCTGTCCTGTAATCCTTAACTTATGAATAATTAGAAATGATGTACAGAAGAAAGAAAATAAAAAGAAACATACATGTACTGTCTCGTTAAAATTAGCTAGTTTCAATTCTGATATAGAAAATCGTAGCCTACGTAATATATATATAAAATCCGGTTCATTTCACCAAGAACCACCGAAAAAGTGTAGTTGGGTTTAGCCACATGGTTTAACGCAAACCCTGCCCAAATTAGCATTGAATAAGCCGATTTATACCCTTGCCCACATGGTCAGTTTTGGTTAAGGATTTGCACGATTGGTCTGAATTATTCACAGATTGCAGCGCCTTCTGGTGACTGATGTCACTCGTTATAAGCAAATGATTATGCCTTTTTGATATTGTATGCCTCATCAAAAGACTATTATAAATTACACTTATTTTTAAAATTAACTTTTTTACTACATGTACCAGGTTCTAGAGGTCTGCATGGGCCAGAATTTCCAGGCCCAAGGCAGCCCGAACGAAAGCTATCTTGGCCCGGCCCATACAAAAATCAGTGAAAACAGGCCCAGCCCGATCAATTTCTACAAGAAATTCCGTTTTTTCTAGACATACAATTAACATTCTTTTAATGAACACTACATACATATTTATAGGTACATTTTACAGCATATATTTTAGATTACTATGTGTTCGCAAAATAGAAAACACACAATAGTAACATTAATATTACTAACAGTCTTAGACGTTTCAAAATTCAAATAAGGATTCATTAAAAAATTAATGTAGTTTAGAATATTAAAAAACAACTTTTAAAGCTGTAGTATAATAAAAAGTAGATTTTTTGAAAAAAAATTTCTAATTTTTTTAAGGCTTTTCTCAAATCCAAAGAAGCTATATTCTGGCACATTTCTGAATTCATTTCTTTTCAGAAACGCGTAAGATTGGCAGGTATTCTTATTTAGAAACTATGTAAATGGCATTTAAAAAAAGCAATATATCTTTGAGCAAATACTGCCAAAGTTAGCGTTTTGAATCGAATTTCCGGAAGCAATAGCACAGCAAAGGAGAAAACCCTACAGTCACGTGACAAGAATCTCTTAAATCTCTGTAAGTAATTTATCAAAAATGGAAAATGCTATTCGATTCCAAATACCTTCAATAGTCAGGCCTTTCAATTTTATGCCTTTACAGTTAAAAATGAGTCAGAAAATGTGTCGGAAAGTTTCTCATTGTTAAGCAGTGAATTTGATAACCATGTTAAGGTATATTTCCAAAAGATACTGTTAACAGAAGTTCATTATCACTATTAATACTTTCACAAAACATAGTGACTATCCTACACATCCTGAGAATGATTAAGACCAGTTCCCTCCCAGCACAACTATGTAGTAAAAAAAATGCAAGCTTGATCTCAGCCCGGCATGAGTCTGCTGCAAAAATTAAACCCAGGATCAGACACCATGTAACTGTCCGATGCCGATCTCTACGATGGATATGTTACATTTCTGTATTGATGTTGTTAAACTTGCATCAGCTCGTGACGCACATTTATACTACTTCTTGTGAAAGTCATATTCATTGAAAAACGCTCATGTTTTATAGGCTTCGTTCAAATTTTTATATCGGGCCAGCAGGCCCACTTTCTTTTTTTTTAATTGGTCCGACTCTGCAGGCCCATTTATTTTGTTTGTCGGCCCAGCCCGTTGGAAAAAATTGTCCTAATTCTGCCGGCCCAGTCCGTTTAAAAGTTAGTCTTCATTTCACCGGGCCCATGCAGACCTCTACCAGGTACCAGGAGATTCAACCCAGGTTTCCCGGATTACAGGACACTGTCCTGTGTAAACCACATTGGTAAAAACCACTTTTATTTGAAAATTAATAATTTTTCATATTTAATATATCTTTTAAACTGCTCAATAATAATGCAAAATAACCTTTTTATAGGAAAAATATGCCAGTGGTTAAAAGCCAAAGAAAATGAAGAAGATTTTGGTATTTAATGGTCTTTTTGATTCATGTGTTTTATTTATTGATGAAGTTAAAATCAGTAAATTGAGATACAGTTTTCAAACAAATTGCATCTGAAAATAATTTTTTTTCTCTATTCGACAGTGTAAAAATAAAATTTTGCAATATTTAAATGTTAATAAATTTCTGAAAAAAGCAAAATTGGTTTGCCAGCTTATTGTCACTGTTGATATGACATCAGTGTTACTCACGGAAATATTTCTGCTAACTTTTTTTTTTTCATGTTTAGTAAAAGAAGCTTATGTTTTAATATTATACATTATTATCATTATTTATGTGATTATTCACATTACAAAAAGCTTTTACTATTTTTGTATAAATGCTTTGTGTGAAAGATATCATTTCCCCCTGGGATACTGTGTAAAAGTTTATGCACTTACATATGATATGAAAAATTTTCAAACTTTAAGGATTATAACAAGGTTTGGGAAACACGTTTTAAACTATGAGCCTTATAACCAACTAATTCTAATGGAATTTGATTTACTGGGCCAAGTTGCATTGTCATTACCTTGGATAATTGAGATTCTACTGTATGTCAATATTAATAAATTTTCAGACAGCAATAATGAAAAACACTAAACAAGGAATTTTTATAGAAAGATTTTTTATTTCATCTTCTTATTTTCATATTATCTTTTCTTCTCTTTTTTTCTTTTTTAAGTTATTTATCTTTTCTTCTCTTTTTTTTTCTTTTTTAAGTTATATTTTTTTCAGCTTCAAAACCCTCCCCTATGAGTAGCTGTAAAAAAGAAATCTGAAAAATTACTTCTTTTGAAAGGGAAAACTAAACTGAACTTAATATTACTACAGTAAAAACAAAATAAAAGATTTGAATAAAACTGAAGCAATAAAAAAAAAAAAAAAAAAAATCACTGAGATTATCTAATAAAACACAGTATTACTGCAAATGTTTAGTCAATTTAACATTTTTAATGGCTGTAATACTGAAGATATATAAGATTTTCAGCTAACAAAAATATCAAGCAATCAAAAAAGAAAATTCTTTCAAAAGCAAAGCACTTGGCAAATTACACTGTTTATATAATTTTGAAAATTTCATAAAATAAAAAGAACAATGTATTCATTCTTTTAAATCTTAATTAAATATATTAAGTTACAAACTTTTCAATATATTTTTAACATAACAAAGAAATTCAAGATTACTCAGAAAATGAAGTGAAGCAATCTTTCCTTTTAATATTTGAACAAATATTTTTTTCTACAAAGTTCCAGAGTTTAAAAGCTTCAAGATTGGATGGAAGAACAGTGTGGGAAAATGTAGATTGATGTAACGATTAATCACGTTACATTAAAAAAGATCAGAAAAACTCTAGCAAACATACCTTAAACTTTAGTATGTTCTATAATATCATGAAAATGACTATAAAATAATTATGGTAAAATTTATACATTATGCGAAATGCAAGTTTAATATCAAAATTGGATATTACATTTATTACTAATATTAAATTTTATTTTAAAATTGACTTTCCATTTTCTATATATGTATAAATAAAATGAAATCACAAATGTAAAAATAAATTAAGGAGACAATTGATACAATTTAGGCTAAATTGTTTTGTTTCAATGAAAAACTTATTTTCTGACAATTGTAAGAATTTAAGGGACTTTTAAACCAATAAAATTTAATGTGATGCAATTAAATTTTCAGCTAACCAAATAATTAAAGTATTAAAAAAACTTATTAAAAAAGAGATTATATGAAAGATGCAAAATCAAATAAAAGAAAACTAAGGGTAAAATATTTACTATGTTAAGAACAGACATAGAACTTTTCAACCTATTAAAATGGTCATAACGGTCAATCTATATTAGCGAACACACAAGTACAAAGAATGTAGAAATATTAACAGAAATGGTGGTAAATGCAGGCTGATCAAATTAGCATTTTCACATCAGTCATTCAGAATGCATGCAGGGGCAAAGATGTTTAATATAATATGTCAAGAAAAACAGCAAATATTTATATGATTTTAGGAGGGTGAAAAGTTTTAATAACAGTGTGCAGTTTAATGTCCACTTTAGAAAGACAAAAAGAAGGGTGCAAGTTATTAAAAATCAGAAAAAAAAAGACACCAGTTTGCTAGAAAAGGGTATTATTGAATTGTAAAATTTAAAAATTGCAATTAAATTACAATATGATTGAATAATTGCCTGTGTATTTTCTAAAGAAACCAGAGTTCTAAAATTTTTGCTAACTTTTGGACACTGCATTTAATAAAGATAAAAAGGGGAAATATGCAATCTTAGCTATTATAAAATAAAGATCTTGAACGATTTTCTGAATTATAAATTTTAAAAAATGCAATTAAATTACAACATGATTGAATAATAACGTGGGTATTTTCTAAAGAAACCAGAGTTCTAAAATTTTTGCTAACTTTTGGACACTGCATTTAATAAAGATAAAAAGGGGAAATATGCAATCTTAGCTATTATAAAATAAAGATCTTGAACGATTTTCTGAATTATAAATTTAAAAAAATGCAATTAAATTACAACATGATTGAATAATAACGTGGGTATTTTCTAAAGAAACCAGAGTTCTAAAATTTTTGCTAACTTTTGGACACTGCATTTAATAAAGATAAAAAGGGGAAATATGCAATCTTAGCTATTATAAAATAAAGATCTTGAACGATTTTCTGAATTATAAATTTAAAAAAATGCAATTAAATTACAACATGATTGAATAATAACGTGGGTATTTTCTAAAGAAACCAGAGTTCTAAAATTTTTGCTAACTTTTGGACACTGCATTTAATAAAGATAAAAAGGGGAAACATGCAATCTTAGCTATTATAAAATAAAGATCTTGAACGATTTTCTGAATTATAAATTTTAAAAAATGCAATTAAATTACAACATGATTGAATAATAACGTGGGTATTTTCTAAAGAAACCAGAGTTCTAAAATTTTTGCAAACTTTTGGACACTGCATTTAAATAAAAAGGGGAAATATGCATTTTTAACTATTATAAAATAAAGATTTTCTGAATAATAAAAAACAAATTACAACATGATTGAATAATTATTCCATGTCTATTTTCTAAAGAATTGAGAGTTCTATAACTTTTGCAAATTTTTGGACACACAGATTTAGAGATGCTGAAAAAACATTTTTACATGATTGCTGGATACATTTACAGGTGCATTTAACTATTTTTTGAAAAGACAGGGTGCTGTGCTCTTAAATAATGGTCCAAGAACACTAGTGCAGCTATATAAATGATTTTACCATACAGTTAATTGCTGACTTAAAACAGACTTACCAAGCAGCTTTCACATCTTATCTTATTTATAAAGGAAAAAATAACCACTTGATGCATTTGATGAGACTAACAACTTAGTAATATATTTAATAATTGTTTTGTAAAATACAACAGATTTTAAATGTATATTTTATTTAAAAGTGCTGAACTTCCTGGAAAAATATTGTGCAGATTAAATCTTCAGAAAACAGCAATGATCTTTAGATTTAAACTGCAAGATATTGCTTTGAATATGTGAAATATGCAAGCTCAACATTCTCCAGTTTATGATGACCCCAATTTTGTCCAAGACAACATAAACATTTCATTTTACACCAATAAGACATCTTACCAATATTACATTACCGTGTTGTTGAAATCTTACTTTTGTAGAAATAAATTCTCTAAAATATTTCGTTATAGACAAGGGGTTGGTGAAGAAATTTAAGTATTTGATGATTGTTACAAATAAATATTTAAGGAGCAATTTTTCTTGCTTACATGAAAATAGGTACAGATATGGCAGGCTGCCAGCAGTTTATAGGTACATTTAAGCAACATCACATAGCCATCTGAAAAGTCAAATGGTGTCCCAATTATGGATATTAACTTCACTACAATAGCATAACCACCATCCGCAATCAGGATGCCATTTATTTCATTTTTTGCAGCATTCCGTATGATGTTGCTAAGTGTGCTTTTAAACTACCGGCAGCCTGCCATATCATCTATAGCTATTTTCAGGTAAGCAAGACTATTTATTTTTAAATTTAAATTCTTAAATATTTAAGCAAATTTCTTCATCTATTAATAGGAAACATCAGAAAAAAACAGAAACTACATCAGAAAAAAAAAGAAAGATCAACATTTCACATTAATTTAATATCCAAGCACTGAATTGTACACACTTCAGTATTTCTTTTAATTTTTCTTTCATTTATTCGAGTTCTTTTGCTCTACTACCATGTCAAATTTTGTTTAACGTAATAGCCCGGGAGACGGCGGCATCAAAAGCCCCATCATCACGAAATTTAAAATTTTATATGTAAATCAACAGTAAAAAGTCATACGAACAAAATGAGCTAGATTCGACTAAGTTTGACAAGTCAAAAATATGCTTAATTAAATTATTATTAAAAATTTATAATGTTTTACCGCCATCGCGGATATTGACCACTTTTACAGCATTTTAAAGAAAATTTTGCGCTCTTCCAGAAACATTGGTATGACAAACTGGTACTAGTTAGTTATCCTGTCAACCAATTTCGCCAAATTATATAAATCACCAAGCCACTTGCCAAATTATACAAATTGACGTAATTTTTATTTTAAATAACGGAAGAACAAATAAATTAGTATAACATTAATGAAAATGCAAATAAAACATTGAAATAAAAATCACTTGATGACGTAAACACGTGTACCTTGCTTAAAGTCAAGTGAAGTTGACATTTACAATCAACCATTATTGGCATTTAATCTTATAGTTTGGCGATAGATTTTTGGTTGACGGGATAACTAAGTAGTACCGACAAGCTTTATTCTGCTGGAAAAGTCTATAACTAAGTTTGACAAGTCAAAAATATGTTAAATTAAATTAATTATTAAAAATTTATAAAGTTTTACAGTCATTGCGGATATTGACACCTCTTACAACATTTTACAGAAAATTTTGCACTCTTTCAGAAAAAATTGGTGTGACAAGCTTTATTCTGCCAGAAAAGTCTGTCATACCTATTTTTAAGGAAGTGGATGGTGATAAAAATTCACATTTATTTTGCTTTGAATTTTTACCGGTGGCTACTTTACTTCACGTCTGGACGCTGGCCAAGTGTCAGTTTTCCGTGAAATCGGTAAATCATTACAGCTTTTTAATAACAATTAATTTAACTTATTTTTGGCATGTCAAATCTAGTCATAACTAGCTCATTTTGTTCGTATGACTTTTTACTATTGATTTACATACAAAAATTTCAATTCCGTGATGACAGGACTTTCGATGTCACCGGCTCCCGGACTATAAAGACACCTATCACTAAGATTAGCAATGGGAAAAGCATTATCACTAAGACAGTCCCAATAAACATGCTCATGGTAAAACTAAAATTGTTAGACATATTACCAATTCAGTAATCTTCAACATAATAAGTAACAAATCATTTTATAAATTCTTAAAAGACACTGTGCTGAAGGTTCTACGAATATTTATCACACCACAACTTTTTTTTTTTTGTCCACTGAATTTTTTTTCGTCATAATTTACTTTAAAAAAAAAATAAAATGCACTTGTTAACTTGTATTTTAAAATAAATATAAACTGAAAATGCCCAAATCTATGCTCTTTTTCTTTTTTAAACACAAAATGTTAGTTTGAACCCATGAATAAAACTAACATAATACCATAAAGATACTTCAATAGATGATTCATTAATAGCCACACCTGAAATCATAAAAAAGCAAACATGATGATTACAGTTAACTAATAAATAATATTCAAAATCATATTAACTTGTTTATCCCCCCCCCTTTTTTTTTTAAGTTTTCAGGAGATTTAGTGCAACTCATGCTATTAAGACCAAATGTAGCAATAAATTATACAATCTCCTCCATATTCAACACTTGTTAAATTTGATTTAATTAAAATATTTTTCCATTTTATGAGTAAAAATGTGTTAGTTTCTTGCCCTCTATCAGCTTAGTCTTTTACTTTATAGACAGTTTTTTTAATACAATATGTACATATATTTTTTTAAGTAAAATTCTAGTAACATTAAACAAAATAAAGTAGCTCTATGCAACTCGAATAATAGGTCATATATCTTGGTATTTTTTTGTTATAACACAATTACTATTGCAACAAGATTACAGTCAATTTTGTCAAGCTCGTCAACTTAGCATGTACGTATAATAAAGACAAAAATAAATACTATAACATTAAATAATATTTTATGTTAATAAGAATATATTACAATGTTTCAGCTTCATCTTCACAAAAATAACAAGTTTTTAATATTAAGCCTTACATTATTAGATACCTGTTGTTGGATTAACAAAAATGTACTTATGGGTTCGCAGTGATTGTAAACTGCTTTATTCGAGCTCCTTTGTATGGTATCCTTTCTAACAGTTAGTGTAAACTGCTGATCCATTTCCTTAGATCAAAGCTTTTCCATGAATTCACAGATATTTTTTCCATGAGTATACTAACATCTCTATTTGAGATTTTTATGAGAAAACATTCGCCATTTTCCGGACATATACCCCAAAAATCCATTGTTGGGGATTAGCCTGCCGCTATTGTTCTTTCAACATACGAATAATTATTCTCTAACTATACTCAACTACTTTATTGGGTATTTCCAACTGAACAAAATAATGCCAAAGCCGGGGAAGCAAATCCAAATCCTTGGGTTACATTGCCAATGCTCTAACGTTTAAACTACCTGGACTGACAACCGGCGAGGATATTTCGCTCAGATAAACTTTTTGGTAATAACATCTGGTCTGCCATGTAGAAAACTCAACAGAATAAATGTAGGTAAAAATTGTTGCCGTGCAGTGGCAATGTAAGCCAAGGATCTGGGTTCAATTCCTGGCTTGGGTATTATTTCGTTCAGTTGGAAATATTCAATTCATATGATAACTTTATCAATCAGTATGATTGTGTTGAAAATAATAGTACATTTTATTGGGACAACCAATTCGGCCATTAGATGTAAAGAACACTTTTTTCAAGTAACTAACTATTCCAATGAATTGTCACATTTTCAAACACAGTTGTTTCTTACACTGTTTTATGGACGTTAATTCCTATGCCCAATGGTTCATAAACCTTAAAGTAGTTAGTTACAAACTATATTCTGAAGCACTAAACTAATTTACAACACAAGGGTCTTTTTTTTTTTTTTTTTTTTACAATTTTTTAAGTTGCATCTTCATACAGTTTCATGATTACTAACATATGGTTTCATATCATGGAAATTTTAGCATAGTTATTTGTTGGATAAAAGCCATAGTTTTTAAAAAAAGAAGATTAGACCCATCTCAGTAGAAGGTAAATCAAAGATTACTTCCATATTTATAAAAATAAATACAGGTGATTTAAGAGAAAACAATACTACATGCAATTAAAAAAAAAAAAAAAAAAAAAAAACATACGAAATTTGTTCAGGAACAATAATGAAAAAGTGATGACAATAAAGACATTTTTTTTCTTTAGGATTGCAAATCATTTGATGAGATTGTACAACCTAACTTTCTGCAATATCTCTGTCACTTGACGATCCATCCTTAAAGGAGCTAGAATAACAAAGAAGTACCTATATCGTTTCCAACTTGCTGTTATTGTATAATTTTCTTTTCTTTTTTTAACTACAAAGATTTTTTTCCTAATGGACGGACAGACTGTCCGAAAGACACTCCCCCCTTTCCTATCTACTTTATTGATAAATAGATGCAGAAAAAAACAAGTCATTTGATTGTGAATTATGTCTTCTTTAAATGAATGTTAAAAAATGGGGCCCATCTTCATGGTGAAACTTTGAAATTTTAAATACGAAGTCCTAATTTTCATATATTTGGATCTTTTGGAAAATTTTATCTTGGAATTCCAAATATGAATTTATTCGGTCAAATAGTTTAGAAATTATGAAGATGTAAAATTCAGAACTCCTAATGCTAAATTCATTTTTAATTGTTGCAAAACAAATTACACTGCAGGTATTTTTTTAAGCATAACTCAAAAGCTGCATGTCAGAATGAGCTGTAGTTTTGGATTCGCACATTTGAAGCTTCTAGAAAGCTATTTCTGTTTTTAAGAAATCATAAATTACAATTCATATTTTTCTTAAAAAATTTATAAACTATAGCAATCTGTTTTGCTATGATTAAAAATGAATTTAACATTAAGCGTTATAAACTTTAAATCTTCATAATTCCCAAACTATTACCGATGACTTCGCATTTAGTATTCTGAGATAAAATTTACCAAAGAAATCCAAATATGATGTCAAAATTTGGTGTTTATATTGAAAGTTTCAAAGTTAGATACAATTTTTGTATGAAGATGGTCCCTTTATTTTTTTAACATACATTTAAAGAAAACATAATTCCCCATAGAATGGCTATTTTTGTTTTTATCTATTAGTTGGTTAAAGTTTTTTTTTTTTTTTTTTTTTTTTTTTTTTTTGGGAGGGGGGGACATCTAATCATGGAAGATTTTTGAATTTACAGTAAAAAAAAAAAAAACACCTGTTTATTTATTTATTTATTTATTTTTTTAATCAGTAACAATTACACACAAAAGATATATATATGGTGTAAAATTTAATACAGTAGACTCCCTTAAATCCGTGACCCTTATATCCGCGTATTTTTTCAGATGTAAACAATGAAATTCACAGTTAAGTTACAGGAACAAAATTCAAGATGGCGTCGAAATCAGCAACTACCACAATGTTTTTTTACTAATTTTTTGTTAATCATTCTCTTTTGGCTATTACAGTTGATTTATTACTAAATAAATTTACATTACTTTTGATTTTGATATAAATTAGCATATCTATTTAAAAAATTCCAGGGTTCGAAATGGAAAAATCCACGAACCGGAACGCTATTTTTAAATTATTGTTCGCAGAATTTTTTTTTTTTAGTTATAGACAAATTTATTTCTAAACATGCAAAAGAGTATAAGAAAAGCATTCAAGGCTCTAAATAACAATGAAAAAAGTTACAGTGAGCACAATAAGCTATATATACTGCTAATACCATTAACACTGTTCTCCTTGCTGCCACTAGATGGCAACATAGGACTTTTGGAATCGAATTGAATCGATTTCATCCATAATAATGTAATATTTTTCTAAATTTTTATTTTACATAATTATTTACTTTTAAACTAATGAATTATTTTAATATTTTACTTATTTTAATGTTTCACTTTATTGTAAGCATTCATTATAATTTCCCTTGCTTAACTACCAATCAAATTAATGTTTCAAAAATGTAAACAAATCAATGACCAGAAATCCGCAAAATTCTAAAATCCGCACAACCTCTGGTCCCAAGCTGTGCAGATTTGAGGGAGTCTACTGTACAATGAAAAAATTTCTTAAGGTGCTTCTCAAAATAAAAAAGACAAATATTTTCCCCTGACCAGTAATGCAAAACTTTGACATACTCACACATTTATTTTTAAATGTAAGACTGAAATTTGTAAGAATGACTACAGGTGATTTTGGAATTAAAAAGTGTTTTTCTTTCATTTTTTTTATATAAAGTATTGCCTCTTGAGTTATAATGGATAATCTTTTTCAGGCTGCTGCTGTTAATTAAAGCGTTCAAAAAGGATGTTATTTTAATAACCCAGCTTTCAGAATATAATGCGGACGCCAATTATGAATTTATGAACTTAAAATGTACATAAAGAAGTCAACCTCTTAAAACAGAAATAATTTATTTACCGGTAAAGACCTTCCATAAAAAAAATATTCAAAACATAGCCAAATTTCTAATTCACGTTACATGATATATAAAAGGTATCACAAGAATAAAAGATGAGAGGATAATAAAAAATAAATAAACATGGACAATAGATTTAACATCTGCTTCCAGAAATTTTATTAAAAACTAACTTTGACAGTATTTTCTGGAATATTCTGTGCTTTTATAAAGGAGGGGGGGGGGGGAAGAAACCTTTTTGTAAATGCATAAAATCGGCCGGCATTCTACTTCAGAAACTAAGAAATCAAATTCTTAGTTATTGAATAAGAATGTCTGCCAATTTTATGCATTTATAAATAATAAAAGTGTATTCAGGAATGTGACAGAAAGCAATCGGTTTGAATTTGAAAACAAACTAAATACATTTTTTTAAAAAATTAATAAAAGAAATCATATTGCATTTCAAAGAATTTGATCATTTTAAATTGAGAATATTCCTATCTTTATCCTGCTCTTAACGAAATAAGAATTTTGATGAAGAAAATTTTAAGCCTTTTGAAACTCCCTTTGTCATTTTCTGATATAGCAATAGACTCGTGATTTAACGACCTTCACGGGACTTCGTCAAATCGGATATCATATTGAATGGTTGTTAAATCAAAAGTTGGTAAAATATATGTTTTTTTTTAAAATGTAGTTCAATAATATCTAACAGTCTAATGTAATAAAAACTATTCATTTACATAAATTTTAAAAATATATATTTGTTTTGTCTTAATCTTTAGAATTAAAAAATTCATAAAAGTTATGGAAGAATTTTATAAGAAATAATTTAAACATTTTACAAAAATAAAAAATGACTTAGTTATTTAGCATTTTTTGAAAAATGATGTTATACTTCTCTGCTTCAAAGAGCGGCCGGAAATTTCCAAAATGGGGCCACTGATCAACTATAATCAATCGTTAGAATTTTTCTTCTCTTCCAAATATTTTCCGTAAAGTGTTAATGGCATCCTTCGCTTCTTTTAATTTAGGTGGAGTTTTTGGAACATCGTCAATTTCCTCAGTGGAAGAATTATTTGGAACGTCCCGTTCAGAATTAAATCATCTTCCCCAATTTCTAACTTATCGTTAATGGCAACAAAAGCCTCAAATGTTAGATTTTCCAGCAAAACAAAAACGTTTTTGCAATTGTTTTATTAGATGATTGAAATCTTCAGTTTCGGTGTTCTCAAAAAGGTCGGTAAATCAAGATTCGAATTATTTACGAGTCATTAAAACAAGCGAGGAAAAACGTTGTGATTATTGGAAAATGGTTGGAACCTGATCCAATGGTCGTTAAATCACGAGGGGTAGCTAAATAGATAGTCATAAAATCGCGAGTCTACTGTTTAGCAATTTATCAAAACTGAAAACCATGAGGTTTTTTTTTTTTTTTTTTTTTTTTTTTTTGCATTTATTTATTCTTTGAGTAAATAAGCAACATTAGAACAGATGTGAACAATTTGATTTTGTTTTATGGTTTGATTGATATTTTGTTGCCACATAGGCTTTACTAATAAAAGTTTTCCTAAAATGCTACTGCCCACTCATACTAGTTTTAAGCTTTGTTTTGATATTGTCATGTTCTTCATTGCTGTAGAAATTGTTAGTATAGCAAACAAATTTTTACAACACAAAATATTTCAACCAGGGGGTGGTGGTTCTGAACAAAAAACTAGTATTTTTTAATTTCACAGCAAATTTTCTAAAAGGGTGCAGAGAGGGGGAGTCTCCCCTTCTCCTGACGGAACTACAAATATTCTTTCCTGAGAAAAATGTCTGAATTAGAATCATGCATTAGGTCGGATAAGACGACCTGATCCGACTCTGAGGGACAGGCAGTGCTTAATTATTTTTGTTGCAGGTCAGGTTAACTCTGATGGCTTTTGGTTCAGACTGAGCTTAGAATCTTGCAGGTTGAGTTTGGATTAACCAGATTTTTCAAAAGTTCATTTAGTATATGGTTTCAAATTGAAAACTATATCTATACTCATCTGAAAAATTTTCAGGATTTCTTTGAAAAATCTACTCAGTGTGAACCTACTTGCAATAGTGAAAAACTCAATCTGAATTCAAAAACAATCAAAGTCAACCCAACCCACAACATAAAAAAACAGCATCAGCCTATCTGATGAAAAACTATCTGAGACAAAGGGCCTTTGTAGGTTTCTTAATTGTATGGATTTTAAATGATTATCTGAAGAGGAAGGCAGGAAATAATTGATGAAAATTTTTACTTACACAAAATCAATGAAAAATTTAAACACACAATCATTAATGAAATATTTTCAGACAGAAAATCATCAATATAGTTTTCTTATCCCTACAGAGGAAAAAATTTCAAATTTCGTAACTTATTAATGATGTTCGTGTACTGATTACCTAGTGACTGACTGAATTTCAATATTTATTTTTTTTTTTATAGCGATCTTTTAACAACATTCACATGATTTTTTTCAAGGTTGTTTGGCGAAATTCACGATTATTTTCTACCACTGATTGACAAAACTGAGGATTATTTTCTGCAATTGATTGACGAAATACTTTTTTCCCTTGAAATGATTGCCGAAATTTGTTTTTCCATGACCATTTGTCCAAATTCACAATATTTTTGATGGTATATTTATTGAAATGTGATTTTTTTTTTCTCTGCGACCGATTGAAAAAAATTCTAATTTTTTTATGCAATCGTTTAATGAAATTCACAATTTGTTTTCAGAAACAGATTGTGGAAAATTGCTATTTGTTTCCAAGATCTTTGAAGAAATTCATGATACTTTTCTAAGATCATTTGAAGAAATTAGCGATTTTTTGCATGACCGATTCACAAATTGATTTTGCAAAATTCTGCAATAGAAAAAAAAAAAAAAAATCCCTGACCTCCATAACAAAAAAATATTCGCAGACAAATTACATGCCTGTTAAAGAATTTAAGGGAAGTAAAATCGCACACAGTATTTTTTATTCTGTGGGATTTTCCTATTTTGTATTGAGGATTCATGTAATCCTCACATTATTTCAAACCTTTTGTCCCCCCCCCCCCCCCCATCCCCTCTCAGAAACTCTTGAAATGACACCCATGCTTCTGAAAATGGGAATTTGCAATATAAATATTCGCAAAAACATGTTTCACTTGTGGTTAAATATCCATTAAGAGGGCTTTTTGTCTAAGAAGTTTGTTTTCTAACCTAGATTTTTTCTTGCACTTTTTTTTGGGCAGAACTTTCGAACTGATGACTGATTTTTCTTAATTTTCAGAACTGAATGTCTTAAATTTTCTGAAATTTCTGAACAGAATCACCTCATATTTCATCACCATTTTTCAGTTTACAGACTATTCTTTTTCCTTTGCATGAAGATCTAATCAATCATAAAAAAAGTATAAAGAAGTTTTTTTTTAATCATTTCTTAAAACAGATTAAAACCAATTTGATTTTAAATAGGAGACAGATAACAAATTATATTCAATTTCAGAACATATCTAAAATACCTAATTTAGCTAAAGCTAAACAAAAAATCAGGCGAAATAATTCATAAGCATATAGGTAGGAACAAGGCTGAAAATTAAGAGAATTAACATCTTCATATTTCTAATAAAAATTCATACTACACAGCTACAATCATAAGTAGATACATTTCTGTCATAACAAAATATGAACAAGGCCATTTTATATCTAGTGGAAAAGAATAAATTTACAAAAGCAAAGGATTTATTTTTAAAAGGAACTAAGATTTAAAAAAGTATCTAAAAAATATAAAAATTTATTACGGTAAAATACACGAAAAAGAATGTACAAAAAATACTGCACTTACAATAAATGAATGACAGGGAAATGCTTGATGAAATTAATATGGATAAAACCAGCTTCTTCGCCTGAAAGTGTAAAGAGAAATTTTTAATTTTACATAGTAAAATTCAAAATTGAAAAGAAATATTTACAAATAATATTCATGCAATTTTCCAAATTAAAAAGCTTACCGTACTGATCGTCTCATTGGCCGATAACCTGAGTAAAAGCCTGAGACTCTTGTTGCACGCCTAAATCTACCTCGTGGAGGTCTGTTTGTGGTGCTGATACCAGGGCGATTTGTTCTCTTCGGTAAAACCTAAAATTAAACATTTAGAAACCTGTTACCACTAGACTGGAGGTAAAAAATAATAATAATAACAAAAGTTAAAGGAAAAAAACTTTAGATACACAATTTAAAATTCAGAACTTGAATTGAAATTGTTTATTTCAGAAATATTCAGCATATTTTCTATGAAATACACTAAAGGTCTTATTTCTAAAAGGAGATGTTGGTGTTGTTTTATGACGGCCAATTATCTACACTAGGGATAAGCTCGGGAGGGGGATGCCTTCCGTGGGGGGGTCTTTCTAAAAGAACCTAACCTGTATTTACGTTTGGAAATCCAAGGTTCAAAGAAAATCACAGAAAACTCTAAACGATTAGGCCAACAGGCATGATTGGGTTCGAATCCAGCACATCCCCTCTACCAGCTTCGACCTCTTGGCTACTGGTGGAGCTTCTAAAAGGAGGACCTACTTTTACAAAAAAGAAAAGAGAACTCAGTTTTTTGAAGTACGTGGGTCCGGCATACCCAGGATTTTAAAAGCATAGCGACATCTCTGATGGTTTCTTAGCACAAGTTATTTGAATGTTTAGTTGTATTAACATGTTCTTTCATATCACTCTTACCTACATGGGAAATTTTAACATCTGAATTACACACAAAGTCAAGGTTTTCTTTATGAGATTGTTATACAAAAATTCTTGTGTACATGGAATGATTCTATGAAAATTTATTATGCTGCTTTATCAACTAGGATGAAATTTTTTGTGTTTGTGTCGCTTTTTCCATGTCGTTTCGCCATGTCACTTTTTCCAATTTTTATTCATTTATTTTCATTCAATCAAGAAATAGTACAATTGAAGTAAAAATTGCCAAAAAATAAGGGAGCAGGTCAGGATACAGAGACCCTAGAAAAATGTACTTTTAATTTTAAAATAATTACAATAATAAGCAGTATAAGACCATCATTGCTGGAAACAATGTTTAACACAATTTAACAGTGCCTAAAGGTATATTCTCTGAATCGTTGAGAAATTTCATATACTCATAAATATATGTCTCATGGCAGATTCATGGCGACAATTTCACAGAATGGGAAAGATTACTTGCAGAAAAAAAGTTTTTATTTGGTAAAAAATGTTTACTTTGGGGAGGAAAAAAAGATCCATGCCACAACAAAAGAATATTCTGTATATGTTTCAATTCTGTAGAATGATATTGGTAAGAAGTGAGTGTTCTGCATTTCGGGAGTTTTTCGTACTTCGACACCCCTCAAAGATTTTCGTTTTCATCCCGTTTGCCCCATCCCCCACTACCCAAGCATTTTCTCATTTCATTTGGGAAAAAATGTAACTTTGGGGAGCAAAAAAAAGGTCCATACAACAGCAAAAGAAACTTCTGTACTTTCAATTCTGCAAAATGATATTGCTAATAAGTCTTCTGCGTTTCAGAAGATTTTCATCCCTTCACACTTCGAAATTTGTTTCTCTTAAACACCCCTTCCCCCCACCCCCAAAGCATAAATGTTGAAAATCTTTAAAGTTGTTAAGCCCTAATTCTGCCTAGTTCTTTACTATTGTTTTGCTCTAGTTGTTTCATTTGTTACTTTGAAAGATTAATACATAAATAACGAATTATCTATATTTCCTCCCCCACTGAAATTTCTGTTCATACCCCTCCCCCCTCCATGTCACATTGTTTAAAATCTTTAACACTCTAAAAAACTGCCCTATTCATTACTTTTAAGTAACTACAAATGAATGATCAATCACCTACCTCCCCGAAAATTTAAGTTCTCCTCTCTTTGCCCTCATCTAGCATTAACCCTTAACTGCTGTGACAAAAACTGTTATATAGATACCGTGAGTGATCTCCGAGACTGCTTTATCGAAAGATGAATAAATAAGGCCCAATTCATGTGATAATGTTTCTGCTGCACTAAACTTTATGTAACGATAATTAATATTCACCATTGAAAATTGTTTTAATTTCATTATGGAATGTTAGTCTGAAGCAAATGCTGAACTATTTATATTGTTTTAATTGCAAAATTCTTAAACATAATTGTGCACGTGATAGAGATAGATTTTGGAAAGGGAGGGAAAAAAAAAAAAAAAAAAAAAAAAATCGCCTTGGAAACTAAAAGCCGTAATCACTAAATTCAGTTGATTGCATTTGAAAGAACATTTTCTTCCAATTCAAACAGTGTAAAAATTTAAATTGTGTGGCGCTTAGAAGTTAAAAAAAAATTCTATTATTGAAAACGAAATATATTGATCAGGTGTTGCCACTGTCAATATGACTTCAGTGTTACTTATGGACATGTTTTTTCTTTATAACAGTGATTACACTGTCAAATAAAATAAAATTTCTATATCTTATAGAAGTACTCAATGCTTTCTACACAAAATATAGTACATAACATTTATAATCGTTTTATAGGACCTCATAAAAGAATTTGATACAATGCTATTTATAGCTGGTTATAACTGATGCATTTTGCCATAACAATTTGAAGATTTGTATTATTAAACACATAGAATAATTTCTCAATCCTTATTAATAGCAAAAAGTTAAATGTTTGTAATATGCACCCATACTTGCCAGCTAAATTTCGGTAAAACTCAGAAGATTTTAGGCAAAAAATCAGAAGAAATCAGAAGATTTTGGCGAAAAATCAGAAGAAATCAGAAGATTTTTTAAGTTTTATAACACTTTCAGTAGGGATTAAAAAACAGCTGAATCCTTATAAATAAACAAATTTCAAAGAGAAACTAATAAAATATTCACTAATTTGCAATTACACAATATATATTATGACAAAAAAGAATAACTTGAATATATTAAAAATTACATTTTTTTTTTTTTTTTTTTTTTAAATAGATATTCTACCATTCACATTAAAAGACACTTAAAACTTCTGACTCCTAAATTTTTTTTTTCTTTTTTTGAGGGTGATTCTGAGAAAGAAAAAAAAAAATATCTGAAATTCACAGCAAATTTTCTGAAAAGTTACAGCAGGGGGGAGGGGGTGGGGGGGAATCCACTTCCGACACTAGCTATGCATTTTTTTCCGCGGTCCTTTGACGAAATTCGCGATCTTTAGCCGATATTTGTGTTTTTTTTTCGCGATCTTTTGACGAAATTTGTGTTTTCGCGATCTGTTGGCGAAATTTGCCGTTTTTTCGCGATCTTTTGGCGAAATTTGCCGTTTTTTCGCGATGCTTTGACGAAATTTGCCGTTTTTTTCGCGATCCTTTGACGAAATTTGCCGTTTTTCACGCGATCATTTGACGAAATTTGCCGTTTTTCACGCGATCATTTGACGAAATTTGCCGTTTTTCACGCGATCATTTGACGAAATTTGCCGTTTTCCACGCGATCCTTTGACGAAATTTGCCGTTTTCCACGCGATCCTTTGACGAAATCGGCGATTTTTCTGCAAACGATTGATAAAATTAATTTTTTTTTGGCGAAGATGTCGAAATTCGCAATATTTTTATGTCCGAATTTTCGAATTGGTGGCCGTTTTTTTTAAATTTTCGGAAATGAATGCCTTAAATTTTCGAAAAATTCGGACCAAAATCACCCCTACGCGTCGTTTACGCAATCTTTTGGCGAAATTCGCGTCTTTCTCGAGATCGTTCGGTGAAATTTGGGTTTTTTCTGCGATCCATCGGTGAAATTTGGGATTTTTCCGCGATCCATCGGTGAAATTTGGGATTTTTCCGCGATCTTTTCACGAAATGCCCGTTTTTTCCACGATCCTTTAACGGAATTTGCGTTTTCACACGATCTTTTCACGGAAATAGTGTTTTTACGTCAACTTTTGATGACGCTTTTTTTTTTTACCCGATCTTTTGACGAAAATCGCATTTTTTCGCGATCTTTTCACGGAATTCAGGTTTTACGCGCTCTTTTGGGAGAATTCTCGCTTTTTACGAGATCTTTCGACAAAATTTGTGTCTTTCCCGCGAACCTTCGGCGAAATTTCAGGTTTTCCCGCAATCCTTTGACAAGACACTCGTGTAAAAAGCGGAAGAAAAGGCTGAAAATCGGAAGAAAATGACGAAAAGCGGAAGAAAACGCATTACGCGCGTAAAATCGGAAAACATGCTGATTTTTCGGAAGAATTCTGAAAAAATCGGAAAGTTGGCAGCTATGTATACCCCTTCTTCAAGACATGAATGTCTGGGCAGTAGAAATAGACAAGCCTGCATGATTACATTGAAATAAAAAAATTTCATAACATAGAATATTATTATTAAAATAGTATACCACTGATTGTATGCATAAATGTTATCAGCATTATTATAGGATATTATATACATAAAAAGTTAAAACACTTTAGTAAAGCATGAATGTAACAGAAACTGTCTTACTAACAAGGGAACCACTTTTGGTGTTGCTCGCACCTAGCATTGAGACCTGGTGCATTTTAAAGCCCTATATTATGAAGTTTGAGAATCGATAAAATTTTTCTGTTAAAATAATATTTCTTGATTATACAGCAGCATAACTTTCTGAAAATGCAATTTTCGAGTCCACTTATCGGACTATTAACATTGAAGTTTTTTAAAGAAAAGCATTTAAAAATAAAAATTAGTTAAGAATAAGTATAAAATATTGAAAAAAGTTTGAAAATTCCTTCAAAAACCCACGAATCTGATTTTGAAAAATTGCAACTTTATATTCATATTTTTGGCAGGGAAACAGTTGGCATTTATTTTCAAAAGTAGAGCTTTCCGGCAACCCTAGCCAAATGTCATAGCTGAATTTGTAATAGCTAGAAATTGCAATGTCCGACCTATTTCGATGCAGTAATTTTTCTAAATTGTGTAAAAATATTAATTTACTTTATGATTACTTTTACCGAAGGACCATTTAATACAGCAACATTCCATTTTAAACATTCGAAACTTTATTTCATTCGATTTCAAAAGAAAATAGTTTGTTTATTTTGTATCTCACTAAAAAATTGTTTTCAATGATCTTCGAAGCATTTATAGAATTATATTTATTACTTATATATTTATCGTCTGAATAGAAAAAAAAATAGAAACCTAATACTTGTTTCTTATGCTAACAATTATAAAAAAATCGCAATCTGATATAATTCTAGAAATATGTTTTGTACCTCTTTGGATAAAGCGGGCGGAAAAATTGTAGCGCCATATTTGGTGACTTAACTCACTTTTGGCGTGAAATAAACAAATAAATATGTAATAATAAAAAATTAAAAGTACAAAAAGTATATAATATATTATTTTAACAGAGAAATTTTTTCGGTTCTCTAACTTTTATGCATAGGGCTACAAAACGCACCAGGTCTCGATGCTAGGTGCGAGCAACACCAAAAGTCGTTCCCTTGTAAGTACCATCCTGAAATATTACCCAATCACAGATTAAACAAATAACGTAGCAAAGCAACTAATATAGAGGTGTCAATTTATATTTACAAACAGGAAAGCTGATAACGAGAATAGAGCAAAACTACACAATTCAGTATACACTGTAGTGATGGATTTTGTTTTGTTAACTTGGAATTTTAGGTGATAATTGCTATGTACTTATAAATAAAAAATTAAATACTAAAAATGAAAGTCTTTCTAACACGTTTTGACAAATATTATGCCAATGCTTTGTATTTATTTTATAATACAGTAGAACCTTGATTATCCAAAGTAATTGGGACCAACCCTCTTTTGGAAGATCGAAATTTTCAGATAATCGAGAATGCTTTAATTTTAAGATTAAGGAGAAATATTTGCAATGCTTCTTATTATGGTAACAAATGCTTAATAAAATAAAGCAATAGCAAAATAGAAACAAGAATAAATTACCTTAATTTTAATTTTGAAATTAAGTACCTTTTACATATATCATAAGGGTTTGAAACAATGTTTTGTTTGTCGCAGTTTGGATTTCTTTTGCTTTGAAGTTCTATCACGGAGTTTTTTATTATTATAAGTTCACCAGTATCTCAGTCTTTCTGCTACTCCAGCCATGCCAAACCTTTTACAAAACATTCAAAAACTTCAGAATTGCTATTTTGTTCGTTTTCTTCGTTCCACTCCTCAGCTTACAAGCTCAAGTTAAGTTCAAAGGAACTCTAAGAAAGGGGATCGAAAATATTTATATGCTCGTTGTTCGGAAAGGGCCTCTTGCACACAAGGAATATGATAGTTAAAGCTTTCAAAATGGATTTTGCACACAAGAAATGTGATAGTTAATAATAAAAAAAAAGCAACTTTAAAAATGGATTTCCGATAACCAAGAGTGTCAGTTAAAAGTTTCGGATAAAAGAGGTTCTACTGTACTGACTGATATTCTTTTCACATTTCCACAGCAAAAATATAGCTAAACAGTTTTTCAAAATTATTCCAAAATATTTTTAGCATTTTAATTTAACCAAAAACATATCCATGTCAGAATTTAATCTATTTTTATGTTGTTTACTTCTTACTTTTGTAAAAGTTTCTTAATTACAAAGCACAAAAATATATTTCAGAAAACTTTGACTATGAAGTTACATTAAGAACGAACATCAAATGGCAGCATGTTTACTACCATAGATCTCAATGAAAAATTCTGCAAATGTGTTATGGTTAAAGTACAGTAGAGCCTCTATTAACCGAAACTCTCGATTAACCGAAATCCATTTTTAAAGCTTCTTTTTTTTTTTACCCAACTGCCAAGAAAGGTTATGTGTTTCACGTGTATCTGGGTATGTGGATTTCTTTATACCCTCGAAACATCCCAACAGCTGGATGGATTTTAATGAATGAGGTCTCTATAGATTCGTCTTAACAGTCCGATGGTTTTAGGCTAGATTTTGTTTTTATAAATTCAAAATGGCAGCCGTAAAATACAAAATGACGATAGAGACGAAAAAAAGTTTTACGCACCCTATTGAGTGGCTTATCATTGGATAGATCTTTCAAAATATAGTCGATGTTTGATTGACTATTTTACAGTCAGAAGTCTCGTTTAAATATTACACAACCTGGAAGTTGTGAAGGTAGGATCTCTAGCTTTACTGCAATTCTAACCTCCATAGACATCTATAGGCCTCATCAAAACAGTGTTTATAGATAGGAACTAACAATTAAACACAACTTTAACACAACTTAAAAGTCATCAATATAAGTAAATAAAAAAAATAGGTATTTATTATATTATGTATTATAATATGTATGTATGTATGCATAATATGTATATGTATTATGTATGTATTATAATTTAAAAAATAGTTTCACATTGATGAGAAATAATTAGTTCACTTTTTACGCAGTCGGATTTTTTGATTTTTAAAATTTAATTTTTACTTGTTAACTATCATATTCCTTGTGTGCAAGCGGTCCTTACTGAACTACGAGTACATATAAATATTTTCTATCCCCTTCTTCTGAATTTAACTTGAACTCCCGTAAGCTGTGGAGTGGAACGAAGAAAACAAACAAATTAGCAATTCTGAAGCTGTTCAATGTTTTGCAAAAGTTTTGGCATGGCGGGAATAGCAGAAAGACTGTGATAGTGATGAACTAATAATATTACAAAACTCCGTGCTAGAGCTTCAAAGCAAAGGTAATCATAACTGCAACAAACAAAACATTTTTTCAAACCCTTGCGATATATGTAAAAAGTACTTAATTTCAAAATTAAAATTCAGGTAAATTACTCGTTTCTATTTTGCTATTGTTTTATTTTTATTAAGCACTTGTTACCATAATAAGAAATACTGCATATATTTCTCTTTAATCTTAAAGTTGAAGCATTCTCGATTATCCAAAAGATGGTCGGTCCCAATCACTTCGGATAATCGAGGTTCTACTGTATTGAAAAACATTCTGGTGTTAATAATATCTACATACCTGCCAACATGTCAATTTTGAAATCCTTACAATTTTTATGACATATTCTTACGTGCTTAAAAATGCATAACATATGCACATGCAATGAAAAGATGAATATTTCATAACATTTTCTATGCAATATTCATGTATAGTCTTTTTTTTTTTTCTAAAATAAAAACGTGAGATTTCATAAGAAAATTTTTTTTGCATGGGAAATTCTAAGTAAAAAGAAAAAAATTCTGAAATTCACAGCAAATTTTCTGAAAGGTTACAGCCAAAGGATTGGGGAGGAAAAGAAGGGGGATTCCCTGCCAGTGATAATTATGAGTTTTTTCGAGGCCCTTTGACGAAATTCGTGTTTTTTCCATGATCCTGTGAAAAATTCGCGTTTTTTTTCACGATCCTTTAAGGAAATTACTTTTTCCGCGATCTTTTGACGAAATTTGCGTTTTTTTCGCGATCTTTTGACAAAATTTGTGTGTTTTCCGCGATCTTTTGACAAAATTTGTGTGTTTTCCGCGATCTTTTAACGAAATTCGCTTTTTTCCCGCGATCTTTTAACGAAATTCGCGTTTTTTCCGCTATCTTTTAACGAAATTCGCAAGTTTTTTGCGATCTTTTGATAAAATTAGCGTTTTTTCTGAGATCTCTGACGAAAAACGCATTTTTCTCGCAATCTTTTGACGAAATTTGCGTTTTTTACGCGATCTTTTGACGAAATTCGCGTTTTTTATGCGTTCATTGACAAAATTTGCATTTTTATACGCAATCCTTGACAAAATTCGCATTTTTTTTATGCGATCTTTGACGAAATTCGCGTTATTTCCTGCGATCTTTGACAAATTAGCTTTGTTTCAAACATTTTTGATAAAATTCGTGTTTTTTTCACGCGATCTATGACGATATCCGCGTTTTTTCGTGATACTTTGACGAAATTAGCGTTTATACGGGTTTTCTGACGAAATTCGTGTTTTTTTCATGATCCCTTGACGAAATTAGTATTCTTTCCCCGCGATCTTTGACGAAATTCGCGTTCTTTTCACGATCATTGCCGAAATTAGTGTTTTTCCTGCGATTTTCACGATCCTTCGACAAAAATGTGTTTTTCTGCACGATTTTTAACGAAATTCGCATTTTTTCTTTCGAACTTTGACGAAATTCGCGTACTTTTCACAATTCCTTGGCGAAATTAGCGTTTCTTCTCGCGAACTTTGACTAAATTCGCATTTTTTTTTTTTTTTTTTTTTTTTTTTTAAATTAGCGCTTTTTTCGAGATTTTTTGACAAAATTAGCGTTTTTTTTTTTCGCGATTCGTTGAAGAAATTAGCGGTTTTTTTTTTCCGCGATTCGTTGAAGAAATTAGCGTTTTTTCCTGCGATCTTTGACGAAATTCGCATTTTTCCACGATCCTTTGCGATCGTTTTTCCCGCGCGCAAAACCGTACAATCGTACTGTTCATCCATACACTTAGAACAAAATCCGTACATTGTACGGCCAATCCGTACAAGTTGGCACCTATGTATCTAAATAAGTACAGCTAAACCAAACTTTGAGTCAAACTAAAATAATATCCGTAATAACAAATGACATTTCCTAAGGTATGTAAATCACCATAAATTTTGATAGAAAGAAATCATACAATGTCAAACAAAAGAAAGAATCTCAAAAAAGAAAAATATACCTTGATCTGTCGACCTCGAAATAGAGATTCGTCTAATGCAGCAGCAGTTGAAACTGAATCCTTGTCAGCAAATTCAATGTAAGCAAAGCTGAAAATAAAAATTTTAAATAATTAATTTCTAATAAATAAAAAGTTTACTAAATAAAAATAATATTAATAAATTAAATTTGCTAATATAAAAAGTTAAAATACTCTTTTATAAGCATTCAATATTTACTTTAAAAATAATACTTAATTTCATAACTGCTATACATGTGATTCATTTCGTTACAACACGTTAATTTGGTGCGAACCCGATTATGGACACACTGCTTCGATTTACACCTGATAAAATGTAGGAACTAGCGAATTTATTAAAAAAATTACATTTATTCTGTTTCTTTTTTGAGATATAACAAAAGGAAAGAAAAAAAAAAAAAGCATTATTTAAGTCATTTATCAAGGCTTTCTAAAATGTTTTCTCAATGAGAATTTAATGTTAAAGTATTAATAAAAAGATTTTTTTTTAATTTTACCCTCCTTACTTTTTATTAATATTTTTTACTTTTTAGTGTTTAAAATGTTGCACTGTTTCAGTTTTACAACCCGTTGGTATATGTTGGTGAGAGTGCTTTGGCACATAATTAACTCCATTGTTGTTGTATAACCATAAAGAACAATAAGCGATTTACCACCTGTGGTCCGCTAATGGAAAAATACCTTAAGTTTTTAATTTATAACTGAATTCTAAAAGTATTAAAACTGTTTCATGGTCATAAGAAACATATCTGTGTTCATAATTTTTTATAATTCTTGTATATCAGGAACGGAGTGAAAGATTGATTATAAAATTCCATCTTTACAAACAAAAACAAAGTTAAATAAAAGAATGTAATAAGGTTCATTTTTCTTTCTTTTTTAGTGATAAATGTAGATTACAGGGATGAAATCAATAAGCATAAGAAATACATAAATAAAGAAAATAACATTGCAGTTAATATTTAAAGAAAAATCATATCAGCAAATAATCTCAAAGATTCAGACCTGCCAACTTTTGAAAATGAGAAATCGTAGCACAGAATATTGAAATTAATCTGAAGGTTGGTTGGTTGGTTTTTCGTGTTTCGGAGCCATCTTTTGACATTCGTAAAAGGAATAAGGTTTCCGTCTTTCAACACAATATAGTAAATTTTTTCCTCTGAAAATTTTAATACGACATTTAAAGTTTTTTCTCGTTTTGCAGCATTTTTTTAGCCCAGTGATGTAAATTTTGACGAAATTCTCGAATTTTTTTTCCCGCGACCATTTCAGGATATTCACAATTTTTTCCCCACAATCGTAATTCACATTTTTTTATCACGATTCTTTGTTGAAATCTGCATTTTGTGTTTTTACCACACAAAATTGAAATGTTTAATAATAAATAGTACAAATCGTGTGATTTTGCACACTATTTCAAATCTTGCCCCTGAAAGATCCCCCCCCCCACCTCCAGATATTCTTAAAATGGCATCCCTGTTTCTAAGGAAGGGAATTCCTGTATAAATATTTACAGAAACACGATTCACTTGTGGTTGATATACATAAAGAGGGTTTTATGTTAAGAAGTTTGTTTTGCAGCCCAGGAGCATTTTTTAATGTCCGAATTTTCGGATTAGACAAATTTGTTAAAACTTTCGGAAATGAATACTTTGAAATTTTGGAACAGAATCATTCCTGCAAAATATGCTGCGCGGGATAAAAATCGCAATTAGAAACAAAAAATGCGTTTTTGTTTTTTGCAAAAAATCGTAATTTAAGACCGATTTTCGTAGCATCGTAGTTTATAGGTCCAAATCGTAGCAACTACGATTTTTTCGTAGCGGTTGGCAGGTCTGAAGATTGCAGTGCAAAAGCCTTATATTTAAATTGACAGAAATATTAAATATAATATTTCTGATTAATATTTAAATTGACAGAATAAATGCTTAACAATGCAAATTTAGTCATTATACTTACAGAGGAATTTGCTTTGTTTGAATCTAAACTGGTTGATAAATGCCAAAGTAAAAGGTTTTGTAAAAAAATTTAATTTTAAATTTCAAGTAAAAATAAAAAATTGCTAAAAAATTATAAAATAAAATGGATATATCTAAACTGTTGCAAAAATAAAGCAGATTTATTTTTGGTACTGAAGTATGCCACAAAATACTAATATTTATGCAGTGGATGGAGGATTGAACACAATAAATTATGATATAACTTTTGGCAACAAATTAAAAGGAAATTTCTCTACAAATTATAAAGTGTGAGAAATCAGGCATAGCAGTAGGAAATAGAAAAATTTGTGGAAAACATGGCGACAAATTATTATTTGATTCAAATTTATACAATAAAACGAAGTTTGCTAAAGGAGTAAATCCAAATAGTATATCTAATGATTTTTTGTGAAGTACAGCAATTAATTTTTTAAATGAACGTTACTCTGGATGGTTTGGCTGCTTCAGATTTTTCTCCTTTTCCCATGAGAGACAGAGAGAGAGAGAGAGAGAAACATGCTAAATGTATGTCAAAGAGATCTTTGTTCCAGAAATACATTGCTGAAATTACCCAAAAATGTCAAGAAACATGTAAACTTCCTTTCTTTTTTTGAATTTTAAAAACCACCCTGGAAAGACAGTATTAAACAACTTCATTTACACGATTTTCAGATGTTCATAAGTTGAGCTTTGGTTTGATAATTCTTGTGCAGAGCAGATCAGAAACAAACAACAAAGTTTTGAGTTGGCAAGAACCCAGAGGATTAAATTATTCAAATCCCCCCCCCCCCTTCTCCCCTTATGTGCCTTCAATAATTCTTTGCATGAATTCAGGGAATGTCCAAAATAGTTTTCAAAAGGTTGAATTAAACACTTTTAGAGGAACTCTTTCATGAGTGAAAAATATGTTATAAAACACAAAGATTCTGAATCAAGTTCGGTTGAAAATTGAGAGTCTCCAGTCAAAATTGGTGTTTCTGCCATATTATTTCACAGATGAAATGCTACAAATGTAAATAAGTGTAAGTAGTAAGTCAAAATTACATCCATTTCTAATATCATAATATTAAAATATTTATTTGCTTAAAAGACGTTATAAAAACACTTGCGTTCCCTCTATGTCGCGATGCCGTAATTTATCCTACCATTCAACCCATAAATTCGGGATACGAAAAGATAATGTATCGTTACAAACTCCTGAACCTCTTAAATAAATTTCAATGGACTCTCTTATGAATAATTGTAAATAAAAATTAGACCTGTAGATGATTTTACTCTCGTTAAAAAGTATGTTAATGTTCTCTATTTGATTTAGCCAGGTTAAAGAAGTATTACCTCTATTGTATTTTATGTCCACTATATGTTCTTTACATCTGATATTGAATTTTCGTTAGGTTATACCTATATAATGATTTTTGATTTCTCCCTCCCTAATAAATGGAATCATATAAACGCCTGAGAGGTCATCTCTATTAATCGGATCAATTTTAGTATTTAAAAGCATCTTTAATTTCGGAGGCGGCTTCGCGATCAAATATAAGCCAAAATCTCTTAAATGTTCAAAGAAACCCGGGAAATAATTTGCTACAACCCTTTTCATAGTAACTGTATTAATAGTTTTATTTTTAGAAGTATCAAAGGAGCTAGCTCTGAATCAATTTATTAATTAATTTTACCTGATATCCATTATCACTAGCAATACATTTAATTTTCTCTAATTCATCCCCCAGATTTATATCAGAAGAAATCTTGAAAGCATGATTGATTAGGAGCCTGAAGATGGATAATTTGTAAGGCAATGGGGTGCATGCATCAGAAGGTATAACGTTTAAATCTGCAATAGGCTTTCGGTACACTAAACGAATTAATTCATTCCCCTTTCTCTGTAACTCAACATCTAAAAAAGGTAATTTTCCCCCTGTTTCTAGTTCAAAAGTAAACTTAATATTATTGTCAAGTTCACTTAACTCTTGTATGAAAATCATTAACTCATCTATGTTACCTCGCCAAACATTGAAATTTGACCATTGAAATTTATTTAAGAGGTTCAGGAGTTTGTAACGATGCATTATCTTTTCGTATCCCGAATTTATGGGTTGAATGGTTGGATAAATTACGGCATCGCGACATAGAGGGAACACGAGCAATCGCAAAAATATAAGGTGCATTACATGATTACTTGTTTATTTTTGATGATTTTTTCCATTTTTCATTATGCATTTGTAATTTTCTATTATACATTCTGACGACGACTCAGAAAATGAGTTGAAACATATAGAGTTTTAAGAGTTTTTAATTTACTTTTAATGTGTTTTTATAACGTCTTTTAAGCAAATAAATATTTTAATATTATGAGATGAAAAGCTATTAGAAAAATTCTATAGGGCGATTCTCTCAAAAGTGAACAATACCCTCAAAAAATAAACTATAAAATTTTTCTTTTTTATTTATGGTTAATTAAAGTACATAGTCTGAAGTATTTAATTCATGTTTCTTTTTTAATTTTTTACATGGTTTGTTTCCATATGTTTATGAACGTCAAAATTGATGTTTGCAATATTGAAAAACGCATGTATCCATACGCCTATAAACAACTTCGTTAAAATCTCTATAAACAACTATACTGCCCTTTTATTCAATTTTTGGCTTTTCAAAGAGCTGCAAGTATATTTCTATTTAGTTTAATAAAAAATAATTTTAATTTTTTCAAATTGTAGTTTGTGATTTAAGATACCTTAAAGGGATGTCCCGTGCATCACATTAAAACTGCTGAAAGTTTTACTAGAAGTAGTAATATTTATTTTAGATGGAAAACATTTCTAATTTACTTTATACTTAAAAGAAAAATATATGCATTGGCTAAGTTAAATTCATGTTAATAATTTTTCAAATTATAAGCATTTTAAATTTGTCCCATGCATCACACCCCTTGCCCTGCACGTCATTTATGTTAAAATAAATGTTGTAAAAAAGTGACTAATTTAGAAATTTAAAACTTAGACATTTTTATGCTAAATAATAAAAAAGGTTTTTAAAAAAATACAAAATGATGGTTTCAATTAAAAAAGAAAGCATGCATCATTCATGTTTTTTAACATAAATCTGGAAAACTGTAATAGAGAGAGAGTCCATTATTATTATTTGGCATACATTTCATTCTGTGTAATTTGGAAATGTTCAAAATAGCCACAGCATTAATCCATACATCATTATTTCATGGAATATTTCTCTCTTCAACTAATAAAACTTTTGTTGCTGGTATTAAAATCTTTAGAAGGTTGTAAAAATCAGAATC
Organism: Maratus speciosus; assembly: GCA_963932465.1. Classification (NCBI taxonomy): domain Eukaryota; kingdom Metazoa; phylum Arthropoda; class Arachnida; order Araneae; family Salticidae; genus Maratus; species Maratus speciosus. The sequence goes on from OZ010792.1 coordinate 586,432,373, forward strand.
AGAATGTACAATTTGCTTGCTTATAAAACTTTTTGTCGAACAAGTGATTTTGCTCTTTCACCTATTCCATCTACGTCATATTTCCCATGTGAAGTGCCAGAATATTTCCAGCTAAAAGTTTTCTGGTATTTTTGGCTAAGTTCTTGTTCTTAAAAAGCCATAATTTAGTCCTGAATTCAGATGATGGGCCGTCTGTCCAAATCACTTCTTTCAAATTTTTATTTTCATCTGAAAAGGAGTTCCAGATCTAATTAAAGTAACTCAATAAAAGCTCTAGCTGTTTCCTTCTCTTTTGCATCCGAACAAATTAAAAATGTTTAATAAATATCCTGAGAGACATAGCTGCTGTGAATAAAAGTCACACTACTTCTAGACCAAAGAGCACTTTGAATTTCATTTTGATATTCACAGTTATAATTCATAGCAAATTCTAGCTGAAGAACTCTTGCATTGGTGTCTTTTATCATTCTGAAATTCTTCATTTTGAATGTGTGTAATATTTAAATGGCAAGTGACTAAATAAAAGGTTTCTTTTTCGCTTCATAAAATTTTGCCAATACAACCTTCTTTCACATTACATCTTAACTTGCCTCCTTCGTCTTTTCCTAATTGTTTCCATATGACTGTTTTCATCTAATGATCATTTTCAATATTTTTTTCATGAGAACAAACACTACGAACACCCTCAATTTTTAAATGTGGGAAAAAACCTGCATGTCTTTCTGAAGTATAAGGTCTTATACCTCATAATTATCAAAGTATTTAATAGCTTTAATTTCAGTAAAATTTAATGATTTAAACACATGTAAATGTCCCTTGCATCACATAAGAATTGCCTTAATTTTTTTTTTTTTTTTTTAAGTGGGGAAAAAAAGGCATTTAGTAAAAGTACTAATGAGGAAGACATTTTGTTGATATTGCATTATTACTAAAAAGATAGCCCATTTCATTTTTATTTATTTTTTATATTACGAGAAAAGCAAGCGTTTTGGAAATGCATACCTGTCAACAGGTCTATTTAGAAAAGCTTATCTTTTATACCAAAATACTGTATCCTGTATTTACAAATATATATGATGACACCTGTTTATGAAGTGTTTTGTAATATGTTTTACTACACATTAGTAAGTGATTGGGGTTGATGCAGGGATTTTTTCTTGGGGCCCATTTTGTGAAAAGTAAAAGTTTTTTTGTAAAATTATTTTATTTTTGTGAAAAGTAACTTGTTGTAATGAAATATGAAATCCAGTTACTGAAATTTGAACCACGCATTTATTAATAAACTTCTTTAAGTCCTTCTGCTGAAGTTTAACTTTCTGGTGAACTTGTCTTCTTTGCAATTTACACAACTTAAAACCTAAGAGTATAAAAATAATTAACGAAGAGTATGTTTTTATGGAATAGAATTTTGTGAAGGTGCCTGTTTTAGTAAATGGATTTTTGTGAAGGTGCCCTAAATAGGCCCCAAATTTTACCTGGATCGACACCTGGTGATAAAATACAAAACCATCAAATGACCTTACAAAATTATATTTAATTGTATATGTAAAAGTGAAGGTTATAAAGACATGACCCTGTATTAAAAGCACAGATTGATTATTCTTTTGTCATACTTTAAATAATTTAAAGAGGTTGATTTAGCTTTAGCTAAAAGTTCTTTGACAGAGTTTTCTTTATAGCAATGTTCTTCTCGCTTTTCATTATTAAAAAAATTTATAAAGAAAAATTCTAATTGGAAAAATTTCAAAAATTCAGTTTTAATTTTATATGCTGAATATTTTCTCACACTCAGCATTGCGGCGAAGTATTTTCAAAATAACACAGCATAAAATTAGAAGTTCCCCCAATGTAAAGTCTCTCATTTTAAGTTACTATTCGACTATCATGTCATAACATATTCCTAATCATACTCTCCTCTTTAACATTAAACTACATGTGTAACAGCCTTTTTTTTTTTTTCCCCTCTTCATTTTACTCAATAAGTAAAATATTTAAAGAATTGTTCCAAATTTTGTCCAAAACCTTACAATCATATCTGCCATCCTTACACTATAAGGCCAAACTTTATAAGTTGGCAGAAGTGGAAATGTTGTGGTTCTTGTGACTCAAAATATTCTAGCAGCATTACTAATAGAAACAAATTTTCTATCCACGGCTGCCACAGGTGATTATTTTAATATTCTGTTCGCACCACTATTGTTAAAAAATACATTTTGTAGTTATATTTCTCTTGCAAATGTTGTCAAAGCGTACATAAAAGATTTTTGTTTTGAAAAAGTGGAGTGAAATAGAATTAAAAACAGTCGCCTGTGGCAGCCCTGCTTACCAAACTGTTTAGAGCCAAAATTGCTTTTAACATAAAACAATAAAGCTTTTTTTTTTTTTTAATGAATTAAGAATGAAATGTTTTCTTAAAAAAGGCTTAAAAACTATAGTAATAAATTTTTTAAGTTTAAAAGGAACAATGTAACAGCTGAATTATTAGTTATATGGGAAAAAAATTTTTTTTACCCTTTGGGATGTCCACTGTACTTATCGCATTGTATAGTCACTCTATTTATAGAACCACACCCATGGAAATGCTGCTCTAATTCCTCAGCGGTAGAACCATAATCAACCTAGTGAAGAAAATAATAATAATAAATAACTTTGCAGAATCTTTAGCAATGACATTTTATGTAAAACAATAATCGAAATTTTTAAAAAAATCATAAAAGAAGAACAGTTATGATGGATTATAACAGCATGAAAAGGTCATAAACAGCATTAGCCAAAAAGAAAAAAAAAAAAAATCAATGGGTAATTTCACTCCTTGAAGTTAAAAAAAAAAATAGTTTATAAGTTTCAGAAGTAATTTTAAAGTGTAACTTTTTTTTAAACAATAATATTAACAAAAAAATGATATTTATATTATCAGACAAAATTATTTTTTTTATTGTTTGCAAACCCTAAAATTGATACAGTAGATTCCCTTAAATCCGCGAACGCCTAAAATCCGCGTATTTTTTTTTTCAGATGTAAACAATGAAATTTACAGTTAAGTTGCAGGAACAAAATTCAAGATGGCGCCGAAATAGCGACTACCGCAATGATTTTTTTACTAAATTTTTTGTAAATCATTCTCTTTTGGCTATTACAGCTGATTTATTACTAAAAAAAAATTAAAACACTTTTGATTTGGATAAAAATTAGCATATCTATATCAAAAATTCCAGGGTTCGAATGGAAAATCCCACGAACCGAAACGCTATTTTAAAATTATTGTTTGCGGACTTTTTTTTTTTTTTTAAATTATAGACAAATTTATTTCTAAACATACAAAGCAGTATAAGAAAAGCATTCAAGACTCTAAATAACAATGAAAAAGTTACAGTGAGCGCAATAAGCTATATATACAGATAATAGCATTAACACTGTTCTCTTTGCTATCACTAGATGGCAGCACAAGACTTTTGGAATCGAATTGAATAGATTTCAGTAGTAATAAGTTAATATTTTTCTAAATTTTTATTTTACATAATTATTTTAATAATTACTTACTTTTAAACTAATAAATTATTTTAATATTTTACTTATTTTAATGTTTCACTTTATTGTAAGCATTCATTACAATTTCCTTTGCTTAACTACCAATCAAATTAATGTTTCAAATATGTAAACAAATTAATGACCAGAAATCTGCAAAATTCTAAAATCCGCACAACCTCTGGTCCCAAGCTGTGCGGATGTGAGGGAGTCTACTGTATCAGAATTTGCATCACATTAAGAATGCTTTAGAATAGGGATCCAAAACCTTTCACACTCAAGGGTCATTTATAAATTCTTAAAGTTCCGTGAGAACATAAATCCTAATTTTATTAAATAGTAGGCAAAAAATATAAAACACCTAGGTGTCACAGCCATAAGTGGATTTGTATAATACAATAGGCACTATAGAACTGCATACTCATTTTATTTTTTACTAGCTGACTCAGATTTTAAACGTGTGTTGGGAGAGGGGAAAGGGCAAAGAAGAAAGAAATTTTAGTAAAAAAGAAAATTTAATTTTTTTTTCTTCTTTGCAGAAATTTGTTGACGTGTGGGAGATTCTCTTCCTAGGGTCACTAAAAATAATTTCAAATATATATATATTTTTTTTTAATCAGAAAATATATCTGGCACCAAGTAGAGGAATCAGGATGTCTATTCCAGATCAGCAACAAATTTTCCTGATTTTTCCAGGTTCTGGAAAAAAATGTACAGGTATCGAGACTGTGATATTATACACAAAAACTCATAAAAGTTGTTAATTTGAGAGTGAAACTTTCACAACTGACTTTGAAGTAAGAGCTACTGAATAGTTAAACAATTTCTTGCAAAATTTACAAACTGTTGAATGTTTTACATGCTAAAAATCAGTGACCCAGAGCCGAAAAATTTTTGATGCTCTAGCTCCTCTCCTAGATAAAATACTGTGGTTCCGGCAATCGTCCAACTCGGCTCCGGCAACCGTGCCAACTTGGCTCCGACTTCGCGTTTTTGAGTTGCAGATTTTAATTTACACAGTTAATTTTTTGCTCACAAATTCTTTCTTTACTTTCATTAAAGATCTGACAAAATGCAATTTTTCTTCTCATCAAACTTGAAATGCTTTTTCAGAAAATCTGACATCTTTTAGCTTTTACTTTTAAAAAAGAAAGTTTGGTAGAATTTTAAACACAAAAACCTCACTTTTCAACAACCAAAATCGTACAACTACACATGTAAGCAAAAGGCGGCAATATTTGTTTTCAAATAGTGTTGCCACTTAGCTCCAGTAGAAAGTAGAAGTGAAGAAGTGTTACCATGTTTGTGTGTGAAGTTTTGCATCGCTAATAATAATTAAAAAAAAAGAACCTAAAAAGACATAATTGAAATACTGAATAGTGATGTAATTAAAATATTTTAAACCTGGAAATTTAAAAGACTGAAAAAAAAAGATTTAAAAGAATATTAAAAAACTAAAGGAGCCCTGGCGCAGGGGAAAATTTAGAGCTCAAGCTCCGGCTCTAGCTACAGGGAAAACAAATCTGGAGCGCTCCGGCTCCAGGCTCTAGCTCTCTGCTAAAAATACAAACTTTTAGCATAATGTTCTATCCCTTTTGTCCAATCAGGATGAAATTCTTGTCTCATCAGTCACAGTTTTAAATACAGATTGCTTAGACATATTTTAATGCAAATAATAAATATTCAATAAATTAAGCTAACAAATGTTCAGTTCCAAAACAAAGATAAATAAATAGACTGAATCATCTAATCAATCCTACAACATTCAGTAATACAAAGTTTAAGTCAAGCTCGAGTCGAAAATTTGAGTTACAAGGAAGCCCCGTGGTGGTGACATTGTCGCAGAAAGGGAACAGCCTTTTGCAGAAAATTTTCATCCCCAAGCTACTAAATGTAGCTGATAGAAATATTACTTTTTAGAATTCTTATTTTGATTTAAAGTAAAAAATTATTAACCTTAATAAAGTTCCATTAGAAGTATCTAGAAAACTAAATCTTTCATTCAACTAAATAACTCCATTTGTAGTTAAGCAATTATGTTTTGAAAACATAAAAACATGTTTGTTCGAAAAATTGGTTTTAAATCAACTTGGTGAAAAGAGATGAGTTTAGTATTTTTATTTATATCAAGAATAGAAATGATCTTATCCACAAAATCTAGCAATATTGTACATATACATATTAATTTATATTTCAATTCAGATAAGATCATTATATATATAAAAAAAAACATACATGCAATACCCAATTTAGAATATATTAGTTCTTCAGTGTCTTTTTTCTAATTATTTTATGTATAAATTTGTCATTCATTTCTACTATTAAAAAATATCACTTTAAGTAAAATTTTGCTGTTAATGAGGCTTGTCGCTAAAAGCTTAAAAAAATTCTGCCACAGAGCAAGGGGTAGACAAAATTATTTGCACAAGTTGAAATACTCTTTACAGTATTTATAAGGAGATTGATTTTCATCTTAGTGCAATTTCAAATCTTTAGTTTTATAATAAGAAATTTTGGTACTTTTTGGTTAGCCCGTCACCAGTGTTATACAGTGAAATATGTTTAACACGAAATTGAAGGGGACCAAATTTTTTTTTAGTGTTAAAAGAATTTCCCGTTAAAAGATTCGTAAAAAAAAAAAAAGGATCAAAACTCAAATATTTTCGACGTCGTCAAATTTTATTTAGATTTCCTGTTAAGCTATTAGTAGGTTGCATCCATAAGGATAAAAAGCAAGTAAAAAATATATTTTTTGGGGGAAAAAAAATGAGATATTTTTTTCAGCATTCAGAGATCTAGCTCGTTTGAATCAAATAAGCAAAGTTGTCTCTAAATCTTCGTGCTTAGTGGCTGTCATACATTTTCTCTCTGGCTTTAAATGTACTGCACTCAAACACTAAAGTAATGGGATCCCTGTTTTTTTATTATCATTGATAAAGTAGAATTGGCAATGCCAAACTCTTTGCAGCCTGTTTTCGTCCTTCTTTGTCATCAATTGCATCAAGCAGCTTCATCTTCATTTAAAGCAGAATAGCAGTTTGTTTGTGGACCGATTTCTCAGCCATTGTGCTCATAAAACATAAGCTAATTTACAAAAGAACACAATCACTGATTTTCACCCAAAATTCAGTGGTTTTAACACAAAAATCACCAATTTCAACTCAAACTAACTAGATCAAAAGCGAATTTTAATTCGTGTTAAATGAATTTTGTTTTATGTTAAAAGAAAAAAAAATGCATTAAATTGCATAGTATACTGTCCGGACCGCTATATCATTTCGTGTTAACCGATTTTTTATGTTCAGCATTTTCGTATTAAAACTTATTTCACTGTATATAAATATCTATGCATGTATACATGTATGTATATATACATTTATATATGCATGTATATATACAATATATGTATATATAAATATATGGACATATACGCATGTATGTATATATAACACTGGCACCCGGCTAACCGAAAAGTACCAAATTTTTCTTGGAAGTTTCAAATTTTTGTAACGCTTTCTCAGTTCTCAAATTTCCCTAATTTTTCCAGGTGGCTAGACACCCTGAGAATCTAAAAAATCAAACACTCCAGATATCTTGATTCTAATCAATGCTGTTTTTTCTCGAAAAACATTTTAGAATGTAGTCTGAGCTTCGAATTTCAAACTATACTTTATTTAATAAATTAACAGTAAATAATAAACAATAAAAAAAAAATTCTTGAAGCATCATTCATTTATTAAAAGGTAGGCAAGATAATTTAAATTTATAACTAAGAATCACCTTTCAAGTGATTTTGTTGATACTTACATTGCCGACATATATTGACCTTGCATCAATTTCCATTTTGTCCTCAAAACTTAAATTCAAAAGATTTGCTAAAAAAGAATAACAAAATAACATTAAATAAATAAATTAAAATGTATGATCATAATAATAATACAGCATTAATAGTTAAGCATATTAACAATTCAAGTGTAGATAACCTAAAAAGAAGAAGAAAAAACAATCCTGCAAATATAAATTAAAAAATTATTGGACCTTCTATAATTATGGTGCTTTCTGCCTCTCTCTACGACAATGGCTTTATTTTTCCTCCCTCCTAACTGTACATGAAAACTAAAATCATTTTCTGTCACATAAAATTTCATTCCAGAAAACAAAGCAATTACTAAAGTTGAATTTTATGCAACTCTCAATTATTTAATCTTAGATCACTATACTTTAAATAAAAGTCACAAAGTAGAATTTCTTATACACTGTTTGAATCTATTGCACAATGGTTCAGGAACATTTATTAAATAACTTTAATGGTTATCAACTCTTACCTCAATAATTTGCCTAATAACAAATAGAGATAATTTGTGTTTCATTAAAGTATTACATAGGAATTAAAATTACATAGAAAGAGCACAGTAACTGTTATACATCTTATTGGTATCTTAAAAATTAATTTTTTATCAGAAACTAGAAGACATGTCCAGCATTATCCCTGTTAACCATGGATGTTTTCTGGATAAAATACACAAAAAAGGTAATTTCTAAATAATGGCGATCATAAAAAAGTTCTGTGCATTTGCATTCATAAATTATTAAAACGACAATCAGAAAAATAATTTACTTTCAGGCAATCAGGGCTCTACAAACTGGAAAAATTTTGGTAGCCAGCAAAAATCTTTAGTCAGCAGTTTTTGAATACATATTTTTTTTCCTCTAGCTAGTGCAGATTCTAATTCAAATATGCATTATGCTTCTTAAACTGAAAGTGACGCCATAATTAATTAGTTTTTATTTTATTTTTTACCTGAAATTGAAATGTCTGAAGATGTTTTAGTTTCAAGTACATTTATCAGAAGGTACTACGTTATCTTTCTTAATTTTATACAAATTACAAATGCTAAATATGACAAAAATGCATTGTAGTAATTATTTTCTCAGTCGCATAACTTTTACGATAACAACTGCATTTTGTTAGCTGGTAAAAGAAAATCTTTTACCAATAAGATTTTATGAATATTATTTAATACTACCATAGTGCAGAAGAAGTATTTTAAAAACACAATGATGCTGCAAACACATTATACTGCATACATCACTCAAAAAAGTAAAAAAAAAAAAAAAAAAAAGGGATGAAAAAAAATTACAATGAATCTTTTCATGCATGCATAATTATAAAAAATATATACAATAGTCTCCCTCAAATGCGCAACCCTAAAATCCACAAACACCTAAAATCCGCACATTGATGTAAACAATGAAACTTTCTGTTCAGATGTAGCGGCAAAATTACAGAATTTTTTTAGTTTTATATCATTCTGTATGTATTTTGATATGTAATTCTGAATTCTGTATTATGAAGGAAGGATAAATTTATTTCTAAAAAGATATCAAGATAATGTTGATATCATGATATCACTGGTAATCACAATCTTTTTACCAAATATATTTATGTCTTTATCAAGCTTTTTTGAGTATTAAGATTGGCTAAAGCTGAAATAAAAAATCCTTACTTTATGATTTTGGTGTAAATTAATAGAGTACCTTTATGAGGAAAGTTTCATTGAATAATTCAAGGAAATGTATCCCATCTTTATTATGCCTATTTAACTATACATTATTTACTTGACCTTTACTTTTAATAATTTAATCATTTTCAAAATTATTTTACTTTTAATCATTGTAGTTCATTATTTTAATATTTTACTATGTTCCAAAGCATTCATTATAATCTTGATTGCATTATTACATTCAAATTACTGTTTAAAAAATGTAAACAAAGCAATGATCAGAAATCTGCAAAATTCTAAAATCTGCACAACCTCTGGTCCCAAGCTCTGCAGATTTGAAGGAATCTACTGTATTTAGAAAATAATTTTATGACAAACTTCAGTATAAAAGATTTTAAATTTATCTTTAATGGTTATTCTAGAAAAAAACAAGTGGGTAACTGTGATCACAGATCACACAGAGGGTTTCGTTTAATATTTCTTTCAAAACACTATCCTTTTGCAAAATCTGTTAGCTCCACAATTCGCAACTAGGGAGTGCACTCTATTCTAAACAAACGTCTGCCCGACAAAACTCCGTTTTAGAACCTATTCGCGCTTATATTAGTCGAGGAAATTTATAAAAAACTTAAAATAGGCAAGCCCTCCTGGCCAAGTGGAAATAAAATATGAAAGACTATTGTGCATAAAATGAAAGAGTGACTGAAGGGTCGTCAAATGATATATCAGATGAGGGGTTTGAGGAAAAATTGATTCCCCCCCTCCCCTTCCGGAACCTTCAAGTGATACTAGCTCGCTGTAGCTTAATAAGCGGCTAAGTTAGAAAAAATGCTTAAAAAACACAAGTTAGAGCCCAGAGGAATCAATAATAAGACTTTTCAAAAAATTTATCATTTGTCGTGTGATCACAAGTGTTCAGTTATAAGTACGCAAAATTTCATATCCCCAGTTTAATTAGGGCTCAGTAAGAAATAATTGCTTATAATACAGAAGTTGAAGCCCAAAGGGTTAATTATAAGACTTTTTCAAAAATTCATATTTTGTCTTATGATCTGACGCGTTCAGCTATAACTATGCAAAATTTCATGTCTCCGATTTAATTAGGGGCTCAGTTAGAAAGAATTGATTAAAAAACACAAGCTGGAGTCCAAGGTGTTAAATATAGAGCTTTTTCGAAAAAAAAAAAAAAATTTGTCGTGTGGTCTCAGGTGTTCTGCTATAAGTATGCAAAATTTCATGTCTCCAACTTAATTATGTGTCTCATTTAGAAAGAATTGCTTAAAATATATATGTGGGAGCTCAAAGGGTTAAATGTAAGACTTTTTCAAGTTTTTATAATTTGTTGCCTGGCATCAGGTGTTCTGCTATAATTATGCAAAATTTCAAATCTCCAATTTAAATATGGTCTCAGTTAGAAAGAATTGCTTAAAATACACAAGCTGGAGTCCAAAGGGTTAAATATAAAACGTTTTTCGAAGTTTATTATTTGTCGTATGATCTGAAGTGTTCAGCTATAAGTATGCAAAATTTCATGTCTCCAACTTAATTATGGGCTCATTTAGAAAGAATTGCTTAAAATATGTATGTGGGAGCTCAAAGGGTTAAATGTAAGACTTTTTCAAGATTTTATGATCTTTCGCCTACCCTCAGGTGTTCTGCTATAAGTATGCAAAATTTCAAATCTCCAATTTAAATATGGTCTCAGTTAGAAAGAATTGCTTAAAATACACAAGCTGGAGTCCAAAGGGTTAAATATGAAACTTTTTTCGAAATTTATTATTTGGCGTGTGATCTGAGGCATTCAGCTATAAGTATGCAAAATTGCCTGCCTCCAATTTGATTAGGAATTCTGTTAAGGATTGCTGAAAATACACAAATTGGAGCCCAAAGGGTTAAATATAACACTTTTTCAAAGTTTTATGATTTGTTGTGTGGGCTCATGTGTTTAACTATAATAATTCAAAATTCCATGTCTCTAACTTAATTAGGGGCTCTGTTAAAAAAAAATTGCTTGAAATACACAAGTTGTAGCCCAAAGGTTTAAATATAAAACTTTTTTCAAAATTTTATGTTTTGTCTTGTTGTCTCAGGTATTCAGCTATAAGTATGCGGAATTTCATGGCTCAACCTTATTAGGGGCTGACTTAGAAAGAATTGTTTGAAATACACATGTGGGAGCCCAAAGGGTTAAATTTAAGACTTTTTCAAAATTTTAGGATTTGTCGTTTCATGTGAGGTGTTCAGCTATAAGTACTCAAAATTTCAAGTCTCCAACATGTATAGTTTCTGAGAACGGGCATTGTGACGGACGGACAGACAGACAAAGGAGTGAGACGAATAGGGTTTCGTCAGATGAACGAAACCCTAAAAAGGGAGCAGAATGAGGGGGTTAAGGGGACACGGTTGGGTTTCTTCTGGAAGAAACTTGTTTCTTGTCAAAATTTGACGAGTTTGTTGTTATATATCTAACATTTTGAGCAAAAACAATTTTTAGTAAAAAAGTTATGAACAATTAAATTTCATTTCGAGTCATATAGACCCAAGGAAAACAGCAGGGTTAAGCAAAAAATTGAAGATGGATACATAAAAAAATTATGATAGATCCTTCAGGATGCATAATTTTCCCTTTGAAAGATCACAAAAGGGGCATTTTATATAAATTAATTGAATGTGTCCAATTTCTAAAAGGTGGGGCACTTTTGTATAAAAAAGACCCAGTTTTTTTTTAAATGCCTAGGTCCTAGGATTTCAAAAACCCAACAACATCGCTGTGTCAGCCAGATTTCAAAATCATTAGCTAATTTTCAAAAATGTTAGACAGCAATTGTTATTTTTGAAACCTTGAAGATTCAAGTTATGGATGGAAATTCACTGCTACTAAATTCAATTTCATGAGCCCATTTCACAACGTAGCTTTGATTGATTCCAAATTTCCTTTTTTCTCGCAATACTTTAAGAAGTTTTAGGCATTAACACTTGGTTTAAATGAATGAGAAAGAAACTATGTTCATTACAGCAAAACTGAATTTCTATCACCTCACCACTTCCCAGATTTATTCACATATGGTAAGGTGGCGAATGTTTAACAAGATTGCTGCATTAGCATTTGTACATACATGTGAATATAACTGAAAAAAAAAAAGCCTTAAATACTATGTGGCTTCCTAACTAAAACACCGAGTGGGGTTCCTGCTTAAGAAGGTTCTAAAATTGTAAGAAGAGAAGTTTCAAATATGTAGCCAGTCTCAGTTGGAAGTTATGGATTGACCGGGGGAGGAATAAGAGAAAAAAATGACTGACCTCCCTAAAATTAAGTCAACTGACCAGTTACCTTGGAAACAGGGATGAACCAAAGACGGAGTTCTAAAGGGTTTCTTATGCAGGTATGAAAGCGAGAAATAGGAAAAAAGGTGGAAAAGATTTTCCATCTATAGAATGGCACCAAACTCTTATAATTTAGACACATTTTAAGAGTTATTTATAGAATAAATTAAATATAACTGTATGTATGTTTGTTATTTTCTTTTTGTATCGTACAAAGTATTAACAATAAATTTATAAACTTTTAAATCAAGTGTTATATAAATAGGATAAAATATTTTTCTCTTAAAGAAACTTATGAAAACTTTTTTCTTTTAAAGTTCATGCTGGAAAGATACTTAAAACAATTTATAAACTTTTAAATCAAGTGTTATATAAATAGGATAAAATATTTTTCTCTTAAAGAAACTTATGAAAACTTTTTTCTTTTAAAGTTCATGCTGGAAAGATACTTAAAACAATTTCATTTACCATTTCATATGTTTAAAGCCCAGCTTTGATTTGATAGCTGTTTTACACAGCAGATCAGAAACAAATTCCAAGGACTCCCTCGCCCCCACATGCTTCCCATATTTTCTTTACATTTTTGCATCAATCCAGAGAATGACCAAAATTGTGTTAAAAAAGGTGGAATTCCTACTTTAGGAGGAACTCTTTCATGCCTGCTTATGAGAGCCACAAATCACAACTAATAAAATTTTATATACAGCCAAGGATCGATAATATGTGCACCCATTATCTGCAATTTTCTATAATCCGCATTGTTTAGCAAAAGTAAATATCACGAATTTTGCTAATCTGTCACTGAAAAATATTAGGAATTTCAACAAATGGTCTTGGTAAAAAATCTCAAATTTCGTCAATCGATCGAAAAAAATGAGAATTTCGACAAACAATTGTTGGAAAAAAATTGGTAATTTCACAAAACGATCACTGAAAAAAAGAAAATCATGAATGTCGTCAAAAGATCGTGAAAATACATAGCAAATTTTGTCAGAAAAAAATCACGAGTTTTGTCAATATGTTGTTTAAAAATATTGCAAACTTCGACAAATGATTACAGGAAAAAACACGAATTTCGGTAAAGCAGAGTTTCCCCCAGACAGTTTCAGGAGGGCGCTGCACCCTGCCTGCCCTTAGGTTTACAAAATAGCACCCCTCTTGCCCTTCATTTAAAAAATTAGCTCCCTTGTTGCCCCCCACCTGAAAAAAGTGCCTTTACTCATTTGTTTATTAAGAAAACTACTTGCATAGTAAAAATTGACTCATTGCTGTCTTTAAAATAGTATTCTGTCTATTAAATATTAAAAAGTAGTTTTAAAAATCAAAAGAATGCCTTTGAAATTTCAAGAAATGTACTTAAAAATCCAAAACATGCTTTTCGGAATCCAAAAGTGCCCTTTTCCCACAAGCAGCACCTTGCCCTTTTTTAAACCTGGGGGAAACTCTGGGTAAACTATTGAGGAAAAATATAGCAAATTTTGTTAAAAGATTGCAGAAATACATAGCAAATTTTGTCAAAAGATTTCAGAAGCACACTGCGAATTTTGCCAATTTGTTGCTGAAAAATATCATGAATTTCGACAAATGGTCATGGAAAAAATCGCAAATTTTGTCAATTGATCGCAGGGTGAAAACAGGAATTTCATCACACGATCTTACAGATAAAAATTGTGAATTTTGTGAAATGATCGCTGGAAAAAACACGAATTTTGGTAAACAACCGAGAAAAAATTTTGCAAATTTTGTCAAAAGATTGTGGAAATACATAAGGAATTTTGTCTAAAGATCACGGAAAAACAGAATTAATTGGGGGTTGGGGGGGGGGGGGAAGAAAGAAATGTATTTTTAGAATATTGTTCAAGTTTTCATTTTAAGTGCAATATGTTTTAGTTTCTAATGTATATTATGCTTGAAAATATTTGACAGCTCTGAGTTGACTATTTTGAAAATATCTGGTATAAATCGGAAATATCAGATACAGTAGACTCCCTCAAATTCGCACAGCTTGGGACCAGAGGTTGTGTGGATTTTAGAATATTGCAGATTTCTGGTCATTGATTTGTTTACATTTTTGAAACATTAATTTGATTGGTAGTTAAGCAAGAAAATTATGATGAATGCTTACAATAAAAGGAAACATTAAAATAAGTAAAATATTAAAATAATTTATTAGTTTAAAAGTAATTATTAAAATAATTATGTAAAATAAAAATTTAGAAAAATATTAAATTATTACGAATAAAATCGATGCAATTCGATTCCAAAAGTCCTATGCTGCCATATAGTGGTAAAGTGATCATAAGATCGATAAGTCATTATTCATTACGTGAACGTTTTTACATACGGAGAACGGCAAAGCTTACGATGTTTACGAAGTAAACATTCCAGAAATAAATTAAATAAAGAGTATTCAAAGTTAAAGACTGCCGAGAAAAAGGTAAATAAGTTACATATTTAAATAAATAAAGATGAATAAAAGTAAACTATTAATGTAATAGTAGTTAAATATAATATGTATAAAGTAAACAAAAGACCGGTATTTCAAACTAGTGATGACATAAGAAATAGGGAACGAAGCAAGGAAAACAGTGGTAATGCTATTGGGTCAGGTGGGGGGTAAAATCAAGCTTTTTTTAGAGAAGGCGACTAAACTATTAAATTTATTTTAATGAAACTTTTGATGCATTTTATATACACTGGATTCATATAGATTAAATATGAGGCTTAACCATTCAATTTTGTTTGATTGTTTTTTCACAGTTATATATTTAAAAGAGCATGTTTTGATACCCTACTTTACCCCATGGTAGGGGAAAGTGGGAGTAGTTTCAAAATCAGTATAAATTTAAATAAAAATGTGTAAATATTATTTTTGAAATAAGAATACACTGAAATAAATGTATCTTAATTATATTTAAAAGTACAAATGCACAAAAAAAAAACTTTTTAGATATTGCTTAATTAAAGAAATAATACCCACTAGGTTCATTTAGTATGTGGCATATATTGCTGAAATATTCACAATCTTCATCATCAATAGCTTAAAAAGTGTAATAGTGCCCCAATGGTGACTTAATCTAATACTTTATGTGATAGAATGCTTTAATTTCTATACCTTAGCTGATGAATTTAACTGATTAGTTTTTTGATCAGTATTCAACTTTTACCCATGAAGCTTCTTTTATTTCATTAAAACCTACATTTGTATTATCTGTTTCATTTCTTTTGCTTTTTATAAGAACTCTCCTTTTTGGATTTTTTATGTTTTTCCTTTCCTTTTCTTGGTAGATTTTTTTCTTATGGCCAGTTCTTTCAGCAATTTTTACGTTCTTTTCTATATTTGCTTGACTGAATTTTTTCTTACACTCGTTTTTTTCAACAGTCTATCTTTCCAAAACAGTTTCATTGGTTAAAACCTCACCACGCTTGCTCTGTAATTATTTTATTTATTATATGTCTGTAGTCATTTATTATAAAATATAGAGCACCAGACATTCACTAAGTTAACACAGAGATAAAAAATATCCCTATCATACAGCAGTTAACTAAGCCTAACTATACCCCCAAATTACCACACCTTAGAAAACAACTTATAATAAATAGAATTATAAAATTTATTCTTAACTTTCAATGTAGATCTGTTCCTTAGATGTTCCTCAACAAGTTTGAAATAAAATTAATAGTTTTTATCAGTTAATAATGATTTTAGAAGAAAGTTCATCAGAAGCTTAAACTAACATACCATATGGAACAAGCATAAACAAGATAATTTGTAAACATTAAACTTGTTGCCAGTTTCTAAAACTGAAGTAAAAATATTTGCCATAATCTCAACATATGTCTCTAAAAAAGAATTAACTAAATATCTTAATTTAAAAAGAGAAAATTGGTGTTTTCCAATATACCCCCACTTTACCCAGGGTTGGCTTTTTACCGGTAAAAACTGGTTTTTACCAATAAAAACCTGGGAAAAAGTGATAAAAACCTAAGGATACAATAAACTCTACTAGTCATTAAACTGTATTAAATACTATTGATTGAAGCTGTATTTTCATGTAACTGATGCAAAATAAAGAATTAATTCTCTAAAGCTGCAGATATAGTACTTTAATCATAGAAATTTTACCATATTTTCTATTCCCCATCTATAAATAGAACAACAGATGTTCAGTATCGGTTTCACAAAGCAGAGTTTCCATTTCACTTGTACTCTAATATGATTGTTTATGGATGTACAGCACATTGGATGAACTTACTGGCAGAAGATAAAGCTCCAATATCCATTACTAAACTTGTTGATATACAGAAGTATTTCCGAAATCATCATCTGATAAGTGAAACACCAGTTGCTATGCGAAGTATGATGGAATAACCATATAGAATGTATCTCCACATTTTATTGAACACAACTTAGTGCAAATTTAATTTCATTATTGTAACTTGGTTTATTTTACAGACAATTATATAATAAATAAAACTATAAATTAAAATATCTATTCTTTTAAGTTTGCAATGAATTTAGAAGTTACTTTTTAAATATAGTTATATTATCATATTTGGCAGACTGTGGGATATGATAGAAAAATTATAAAATTCTTAAAACAAGTCATAAATGTGATTTTGATGTTTTTTTTTTTTTTTTTTTTTTTGGTAACAATTTATTTTGGTAAAATTAATTGATTTGATGAATTTAAATTTTTCCCTAAAACTTCAGCACAAATTTCGTAAAAATGCAAACATTTCTTAATTGATAACTGCTCTCATACTCTTTGTTATGTTTGAAAGGACCACCACATTGTTGCCAACATCGCTATTGTTTGATGACAAGCTTGGCAACATGCTCACTTAAATGACCCAACTGTAAGAAAATACTTACTCGAAGAATTGTGGGCCATCTTTTCAACTTCATTTTGCATCTGCTTGATCTTTTCTGCCTCTTCTTCCATTTCTTTAACCCGAGCCTTTATCATTTCTAAATCCTATTCAGACAACCAAAGCATTAATCACATGCATGCATTTAAAATATAATGCCATGAAAAACAAAACAGATTATTCAAACTTTGATAAAATTGTTGCATCATTTTTATCAATATGGAAGAAGTAAGTAATTCGAAAATGATGAGTTTCACTAAAATTAATAATTAGTGTTCACATTTCTTTTAAAAAGGGTAGGGCGGATTTGGGCATTTTTGTCAGGTAAAAAGCCGTTTATATCGAGTAAAGGTGCACATTTTGTTGAGTGAAAGGACACTCGTTGGATTATCATTTGTCAGTTCTGAGGAGTGGGAATTCCAATTCTAAAAATTAGTATAAGTCCTGAATTTCCGGAGGGCATTTTGAGGGGGGGGGGGGGGGGAAGCACACTCTGGATTGACTGACATATATTATCAAGGTAAACTGAAATCCTGCTGTATATTTAAGAATATCATTCCATTTTTCGAATATTTCATTTATGGAAATGTGCCATTCTGAGACTTTTGAAATGAAAAATGTATTATGATTGGAAAACACAATCCAATATGCAGCTGCTGCATGTTTTTTTACATTGATAAAGAACTTACAACACATAGTCAATTAGAGCAACAGAACTTTTGTTTTCAAAAGCCAAGGAGAAGGGACAGAGGAGAAAGAAGCCAAATATTTTGGAAAAAAAATAGAGGACACAAAGAAGCTACTGGGAAACGGGACATGGCGCATCAGCAGTTTAAAAAAAAGGGCAAGGTGTAACACCCTTTGAAAAACATCAAATGGGAACACTAGATTATTCGGTACTACTTAGTTATCCCGTTGACCAAAAATCTATCGCCAAACTATAAGATATAATGGTTATAATACCATTAATACCTGCCAATAATGGTTGATTGTAAATGTCAGATTCACTTGACTTTAAGCAAGTTACATGTGGGTTGTTCTCTACAATACTTGCAAATTTGGCCAGCAGTCTGACTTGAATGATGCATATGTAAATTTTCATAAAAATTAGATAAATGGTAAGAAATCAGTTAATTATTGAAAATTTTAATAGCAACAGAAATTGTTTTAAAAATTTGACTTAACAAAAAAAATAAAATAAAAATTTGTGGAAAAAATAAAATAAAAAATGTGAGGGAATGACAAGTGAGGGAATGATGAAATAAGACATTTTTACTAGTTGTAGGGGGAAAATGCAAAATTATGAAGAAATCTAAACTGTTTCCTTTAAGAGAAACACTTAATATATAATGTATGATAAAATTAAAATTTTTGATATTTACAAAAAAATTAATATTCTGTGTGAGGGAATGACTGCTAATAAAAACGCTTCCGGATATACTGACTAAAAAAAAATTCTGTAAAATTAACAAAATCTTACACCACCAATTTATGTTGCTGGACTGACAAGTGCTCAAAATAGCTTCTTCTCTGTGAAGGATGCTAAACTGCTACTGCTCGTTAGTGGTAGATATTTGAGATAATAGCAATGTGTGAGGGAATGATGGTCTAACATGGGGAAACATATGATTGATTGAGTAGACTATATAATAATAGTAAAAATTAATATTTTTATTATTTTTTGTAATGTATCAAATAAGAACTTTATTTTGCTTAGGGTATTTTTAATTATTTTTATTTCTGGATGGAAAGAAATAGGCAATAAAATATGGTAGTGCAGGTGGGGGAAAGGTGAGGGAATGATGTTTGCATGATATATATTATATTTTTAAATACTAAATTTATTTATTTTTAAATTTTACTTTCTGCCCCTAATAAACTATGTTTAGATCTTCTAATAAAAATAAAAATAAATAAAAATGTAATAAAATTAAGAGCATTTATATGGCTGGGAAGCACTTTTTGCACTATTGCAGAGAATAACCCATGTGCTTACGTCATCAATTGATTTTTATTTTGTCGTTTTATTTGTATTTTTATTAATGTTATACTAATTTATTTGTTCCTTCGTTATTTAAAATAAAAATTGTGTCAATTTGTATAATTTGGCGAAATTAGTCGACAGGATAACTAAGTAGTACCGATTATTCAAACTTTGATAAAATTGTTGAATCGTTTTATCAATATAGAAGTAAGTAATTCGAAATTGATGAGTTTCACTAATAATTAAATATATGAAAACTTACAGGATCGTCTAAATCATCAGTCTGATTGCTAGCATTCAGATCACCACCATTCTGAGTACCATCCATGCTAGTACCGAAGGCTTCATCAGTCTCAATACCTTCGTCAGCCATTTTGCCTAAATAATTTATTAAACATAAATACAAATGTAAAAATATGAACACCTAATTCATCATTTAAAAATAATAATTCACAATAAACAAGGCAAAAATTTAGATAACAATTTGGGGTACTTTTCGGCCCAGGGGCAGAATCGGCGCAACGCTGTGACGCACGTCGCAGACTCTTGAGAAGGTCTGCAGACTATTTTTCAACTGTTAAAATTTAGAAAAAAAAAGTTTGTTAGAAATTATTTGCCATGTGCCATAATTATACGATCCACGCCACATGCGATTGACGAAGCTCCGATTCCCTTTAAAATATAAATAATTCACGGAGAAAACTAGACACGCGATCGTGAAACGCCCATTATTAAATGAGTCAATCCTCGTAGGAGCGATTTCTTTAGAAATTAAAAAAAAAAATCGGTCATTAGTCTGAAAATTCGGACGTAAATATCACGAATTTCGACAAATGTTCGCCGAAAAAACAATTTCGTCAATCGTTTGCAATTAAAATAGCCAATTTCGTCAAAGGATCGCGAAAAAAATGTGAATTTTGTCAAAAGATCGCAAAGAAAAAACAAAATTTTGTCATAAGATCAAAAAGGAAACGTCAATTTCGTCAAAAGGCTGCGGAAAAATAGCAACTTTTGTCAAAGGCTGGCGGAAAAATGCGGCTTCTATCAAATGATCGCGGAAAAAACACTAACTTCGTCAAAGGATTACGGAAAAATAGCAACTTCCTTCAAAGGATTGCGGAAAAATGTAAATTTCATCAAAGGATTGCGGAAAAAACACTAATTTCATCAAAGGATCGCGGAAAGAACACCGATTTTATCGAAGGATCGCTAAAAAATGAGATTTTCGTCAAAAGATCGTGGAAAATAGGCGAATTTCGTCAAAAGATGGCGAAAATTTTATCACAAGATCGAAAAAAAAAAGCCCATTTCGTCAAAGGGCTGCGGAAAAATAGCAACTTTCCACAAAGAATGGCGGGAAAACGCGAGTTTCGTCAAATGATCGGGGGGAAAAACTTTAATTTTGACAAAGATCGCGGTAAAAACGCAAATTTTGTCAAAGGATTGCGGAGTAAATGCGAATTTCGTGAAAAGATCGCGGAAGAAACACTAATTTCGTCAAAAAATAGCGGGAAAAGCGAATTTCGCGCACAGATCTCTAAAAAACGCGGATTTCGCTAAAAGATCGCGAAAAAACGTGTATATTGTCGAAAGATCGCGGAGAAAACGCAATTTTTTTTTCAAAGGATCAGCAGAAAAAATGCGAATTTCGTCAAAAGATCGCGAAAAAAAACTAACATCGTCGAAAGATCGCGAATAAAAAAAAGCGAACAACATCCAAAGATCGCGAAAAAAACACGAACATCGGCGAAAGATCGCGAATAAAAGCGAACAACATTCAAAGATTGCGAAAAAAACGCAAACAGTGTCGAAAGATCGCAATAAAAAAAGCGGACATCGTAAAAAAAAGCGATAAAAAAGGCAGACATCGTGGAAATGTCACGAAATCATCGAAAGATCGCGAAAAAACGCGCATTTTGTCAAAGGATCGAGGAAAAAAAGGTGAATTCCGTCAAAGAATCGCAGAAAATTTTGCTGCAACATTGATGTTTTCACGAGATTTTTTTACAGCTGAGTGGCAGGTTAAATATTAGTTAGCCTTGTTTTGTTTTGAGTGAAAGTATGTTAAATTTTGAATTGCACAACTAGCTAAGATTGCTAAATAAAACATTGCATTAGAATTACTTATAGTATTTGCATGAATTAGAGTAGATGCTCCAGTTTTGGCCACTGTACCAGTTTTGGCCACATTGGATCAATTTCTCCAATATTTAGCCAGTGAATTGATGCTAACAAATAATATGCATTCTTACACTTTAAACAAACTCTCTTTTATCATTTACAATATCATTTGTTTATTTTTTGATAAAATGTGACTTGCAAAAAAAAAATAAATGTGTGAAACTGTAGTGTGTGCTTACATGTATTAAGATTTTTGCTTAGCTGACAAGTTTTCAGAATCTTTCAACATTAGGCACTTATAGGGTTCTATTTGTTCTGAAACAAATTTCTATTAGGTTTTATGAGGTAAGCTTTCTCTCTACTGCAATTTTACATTTAAATTAATTATTTTAACAGTTTAATGGGGGGTGGCCAAAACTGGTGCATTAAATTTGCTATATGTACCTACCAGTTATGGCCATGGGGGTGGCCAAAAAGGGTACAACATATGTTCCACTTTTGGCCACATGATTCATTATCATTATAGAGGGAATTTTAGCCATTTAATAAATTTAAGAACATCTGGATAAATCAAAATCAATTTAGTTTTGTTTTATATAGTAATGGCTTCAATAATAATTTTTAAAAAAGCAAGGCTAATGGCAGTTCTATAAAAGAGATTTTGTTATTCTCTGTCCAATAGATAATTCACTTTAGAAAGAAGGACATTGTGCTAGTCACTAAAGAAAATATAGTATACTCAAATTTGATTTTCTAAGAATTTCAATCTGCTCTAATAACAGCTTTTATTGCTAAAAAATTAGATTTTTGCTGCTACAAAAATGGATTTTACTGCTAAAAAATTAGATTTTTGCTGCTTCAAAGTGGCTTTAGTGCACTTTCATCCCTGTATTGTCACATCTATATATAATTTTTGATATTATCACATTGTATCAATCTTTTCAAAAATTTTAGTAATTGGTGTTTATTTTTACTGTTATTCTGTTTTCTAACTTCACAGAAATTTTGACAAATTCTATGAAAGATTTTTCAGATAGTGGTGTTAAAAATTTTGAGGACAAAGGTAAATTATTTTAAAAAATGCTTTCCTTTTATGTTAATCACAAATACTGGGGGGGGGGGGGGGGGGGTGAGTGCATGAGGGATTGGAAAAATGGCGTTTGTCCTTAAGTTCTGCAGACTGTTTTTGAAGTTTCTACTTGTGTTACAGACTGCAGAAAAAAATTCTGCTGCTGGGCTTTTCGGTTAGCCGGGTGCAACGTGTTATATATACATATATATGTATATCTATAGCCCCCAATTTGGTTTTACTATACGAAACCTAAACTACTACTATAATTCAAACATCATAAGAAAAGGGAAACAGCTATTAATTATAACGAATGTCTTAAATATTAATGAATAATAATAATTAGTTCTTAATATATATATATATATATAAAAGAGGACAGCGTCATAAATAAAGCAGAACGTTTAATGTTCAAATATTAATTTATTATTGAGAAACAACAAATATCAATGAGTAGAAAATGGCAAAGAAACACAATATCTATTAGTACATTATGTCTAGCTAGAAATGTCGAATGACAAACATCAAAGGGTAATAGTAATCAAAACAATTTTACATGTTTTACAATCAAAAGGATGCAAAATTACGGTCTCAATATTCAATACATATTAAATGCTAATCATATTATTTAACATACCTGGTTAAATTCTTATTATATTTCAAGTAAATGTCAATGTGGCTTAAGCACAATTATCAGAAAAGACAAAACCGCTACGCCGGCGCAACGATAAACATGCACGTTTATTGGCAGTACTTGTCGGCTCAGTTATTGTGCGCTAAGACCTCAAGAGTTTTTAGTATCGCCATCTGGTATTTATATAAAAAGTTCAATCTGTGAAACTACTGGAAAAAAGAGTACCTTTATACATTAAGGTGATCTGATTCGTTTACGAGTAAGGAAGAGTTTGTCTGATTGGCGCGTTTGCACAAAGAACTAGTGAAAAAAATTATGGATGGTGTTTGGTTGTAAACCTGGTGTTTCCTTATTAAATTGATTATTCGCGATGATTTTGGACAAAAACTTGACAAACCTGCCATTATCATCAAGCTTTTCTATTATTATTATTTCACTAAAGTGGGACGTTCGAAAATAAAATTCGATTGGTCAGGACAATTTTGGACAAAAGCGAATAGTCAAGTATCTAGGCAAGCTTGGTAATCTTATACAGCACAATTACGTCCTAAGGACATAGGATAAGCGTCATATGTAGGATATAGCCACGTCCGTTGGACATCCTACAATATCCCATCGTTATCCTGAGACCGTCTAGTGGGTAGCAAAAGGAGACATCTAATCACGTCCTCTGGATGTTATTTTCAGCCTTCATAGGATGACAGTAGGACGCTCATAAGCTGAGATAAAATGAATAGAATGGAGGATATTCCATCTACGTTTTGATCACGTGGTCAAGGTAAAAACTTCTAGCGTAAAGAAGGGAAGGCTCCGTAGACGTGTAACATAAATTCCTGCTAGTCAATGAAACAGTTCATGAGGCAAAGCAAAGCAGTAGTTATCTTCCCTTCTTATCAGTTAGAAGTTCCTTGGGTAAATTACACTGGTATCACGTGACTTTTTTGAGCCTCGAACCCAGATTTGGAATATCCTCCATTGTGTATCCTCTGCTTGTCCGGCATGCGGCGTTCATAGGATGCTCATAGGACCAGTAGCGAACGCTTTATATATAAAAATAAAATTATTTCAAAAATTAGGAGGGGGAGGGCGATTGTTCCACCCTACTTTTCCTAAATTAGGCCTCGGATTTCTATTAATTTTATCTTAAACTGAGCAGTAGCGCACACTGAAACATTTATATTAAAAAATAGTGGTAGTTTGGACAATTGTTGTCCAGCTACCACTATTTTTAATAGAAATGTTGCAGTGCACACCACTGTGCAAGATAAAAGTAAAAATCAAAAGCATGATTAGAAAAGACAGATGGGATAATTGCAACCCCCACCCCCCATTTTTCTGACTTTTTAAATCATTATTTTATTTTTTATTAAAACAACATTTTATTAGATTTCTTTTTATATGATTATGTTTCCTGTTTTTTTTTTTTTTTTCGCAAATATAGTAATAATTCCCTATGAATGAATTATAATAAAAATATTAATTTGAGAATAAGCATGAAAAATGAATGAAAGAAAAATGCTAGTTCATTTCAAGTGAAAAATCGGAATATTTCTTTATACTTTCAGATTAATACCATCATACGTATTATTTCTGATTTCAACATTCCTTTTTCTATGCAAATACAAAACGCACAACAGTGAATGGGATTTCATACGAAAGGCTTTTGACATAGTACACTCCTATTTACCGGGTGTCCCAAAAATGTCTGATGGATTTTAAAACTCCATAATTTGCAAGCGATGACAGATATTAAAAAAATTCTTTCAGGAGTGTTATGCAAGATGTCAGGAGCTTTTATGCTGCGATTCTCAGTTTTAGTTACAAATAGCATCGGTAGATGGCGCTGCAAGCAATAACCGCTAAATCGAGGCTCGATTTTTTGGCCTCTCTCTTCTTCCATGCGATAAAAAGATGATTAAAATGTATTGAATGGATCCCGCAGTACCAAAAATCGGTTCTGACCTGAGCGCCTATTGTTCTCAGCGCCAACTATTGTTTGAAATTCGAACTAAAATCAAGAATCACAGAACAAAAACTCCTGACATCATACATAACCCTCCTGCAAGAATTTTTTTAATATCTATCACCGTTTGGAAATTATTGAATTTTAAAATCCATCAGTTATTTTGGGACAACCGGTAGTTAAAACAAGTTGTTTGGTTTATAAAAAAATTGCAGTTAATTATAAATTTAGGAAAAATGCATCAGAAAAAAAAATAAGATTACAGTGACAAAACATTGCAAGGGTCAATTGGTCTAGACTTAATATTATACTTTTCTGAGGAATGAAGATGGCCAACACACAATTATGCAATTTAATATGATTCAATCGAATATGCGATTCAATCGAATAATCATATGAATAGAAACGAAGTGGCACTTGAACTAAGAGAATCTCATAAAATAAAATTTATTGGGGATAACTGGGATAAATATTTTTCTGATTTTTCGCTCGTTAGTTTTTTAATTATTAGTTTTAAACCTCTAAAATTTTTCGGACATCCTTCACAGTGACATGGCAGCTAATTTCATATGACGTCGAAAGTTGTGAACTAAATGATTATGCAAACTTAGCATAACGGCCAATGAACTTTAAATCAGCTTAACTGCTAACCTCCTGGTTATTTTTCAAGTAAAAAGAAAAAAAAAGTTTCTGAAACTAGAAAATGTATTTATTAAAATATAATATTAATTTGCCTTGTTTCTATCTGCTACTTATTTGATTTCATTAATTAATTCAAATTTCTGTTTCAAAGTACGAAGTAGGTATTAACTTTCATTCATTCAACAAATTTTGAACAATAATAATAATAATAAACAGGGTGGAAGAGTAGTGCAGTAGGGGTAAAAGTTAGTCGGAAGATGCTTTTACATACATACAGGGTATTTCTACGATCATGGGATAAACATGGAGGGGTGGTGCAGCTGAATGAAACAAACATGTTTTGTATAGGAATGCATGGTCGGAAGAGACGGGTTGAGGCAGCCCCGTAGCTAGGTGGGGGCGAGGTCGGGCAATGCCCGACCTGGAAAAATATTTGCCCGACCTAGCACAATTGACTGGACATCCTAATCCCTGATCGACACATTAAATTTCCAAACTTTTTTTTTTTTTTTGCCTCATTTAAGAAAAAAGAAAAAAACTTTTTTTCACAATAGACCATAACCTAACAGACACCCATCTCTAAAACTTTTCAATTCAAACATTACAATTTAAACAAAAAATTCACCTGTAAAGATATTTTTTTCCTTTCATTCCAAGATCTGTAGGAAATTTTTCATTTTGTTTCTTTGTAGAAATTTACATTACCGCCTCCCCAAAGAGTCAAACTGCAAGAATAATGGGGTTTAGAGATTATCCTCTTCTCAAACTGGTTTGGACGTCCGCGAAAATCGTTTTCTTTGTACAACTGTCATACGTGAAATTTATTGAAACCAAATGCTTGGATTTTCAGTTCCACAAAACAGGCAACTATCATGTGTTACAATCATGTGGTTTTGTCATCGTTAACTTCACTATATTGCTTTTACGGGCTCTTCAACAAAAGTGAAAAATGTTCTTTGAGACAGCTTTCTTGACACTGTTGCAACTCATAAAAGTTTGTAAAATCATTATCACACAGAACTGCAATATCTAGGAAGGGTTTTTCAGAGAAAAGGGGTTTTATAATCATTGTAAATGTCATATATAAATATTTGAATATAATATTTTTATATTAATTAAATGATTTAAATGTAATTTAGCAATGCGAATATTACTGAATTAAATTATTATTTTTATGAGTACAAAAAGTGCTTTTTTTTATGGTGCTTCCCCCAACCCTTTATTTTTAACGAAGATATCACCTTATTTATTCTACTTTTTAGTTGTTTCCTTCCTTTCTTCCTATATATGCGATATAAATATCCAAATATTACATAGTTTCTGTATGAAAAAGGGAAATAAATGTAAAATTGCGAAGCGGGAAGTGTTTTCTTTTATGGTGCTTCCCCCAACCCTTTACTTTTAACAAAGATATCACCTTATTTATTATACTTTTCTGTTGTTTTCTTCCTTTCTTCTATTTATGTGATATAAATATCCAAATATTACATAGTTTCTGTGTGAAAAAGGAGAAATAAATGAAAGATTGCTAAGCGGTAAGATAATTGAAAAATTAAGAAATACTAAACGAACATTAATATTTTTAAGCTATGAAATACTCATTTTTATTTTGGTATTTCCCTAATTTATAGCTGCTGCTTGCAAGCAATAATCACGTGCGGCTGTTTGTAAAAGATATTTTTGTTCACTCGACTTTGCGAAACTTTATAATGCGTTTGCGGATTTATTTTTAAATGTAAAGGCATGACATTCGCAGGCAAGATTATTGAAGTAGTTTAGAAAAGAATAGCATTTTTCATTTTTTGACAAACGCATGGAATCTGGAACTTTAAGCTATAGTGTCTCAGACGACCTTTCCTAGACTCAAAAATTGGTTTATAACACCATTTTCCATTTTTTTCCCCCTGGAATATACTTTGTCTTTATAGAAAACAGAAAACGCTATTTGCTATCGTGGGGTCAGAATAAAAATAATTGTAACTTTATGGAACTTAAGCATAAAAATGTTTTCGTGCTTGTGTTAGAGAATGGAGAGTTCGAGTGGAAACCGTAATAGGGAATTATATTGACATTCATTATCATGATAGTTTTTATTTATGTGATATTTGCTGACCAGCCCGTTGTCGCCTGTGATGTGATAATATTGACCTTAAATTTGTATTAGTTTATATCTTTAATCAGATTTTTTTTTTAATTTATACTGAAAAAAAAAAATCAAAACGAACCTCATATCGGTGACTCCGCGATATTTTTACCGAATGAATTTCATCAATTTGTCGCGGGCAAATTTCGTCAGTCAATTAAAAATTGCGAACTTCGTCAAGCGGCCGGCTGATACCATAAATATCAGCATAAAAAATTCCCAAGTTGCATATTTCATCAGTCGCTAAACGAAAAATAACTCGAATTTCGCCAATCGAGCATGAAAAAAAGTTGTATTTCGTGGATCAAGCATGGAAAAATCGAGTTTCGTTGATCGGGCACGGAAAAATTGCGAGTTTCCTTGATCGAGACCGGTAAATCGCAATTTTCGTCGATTGGGAACGGAAAATCGCGAGTTTTGCTGATCGGGACTTGAAAAGTCGCGAGTCTCGTCGATCGGGAACGGAAAATCGCGAATTTCGTTGATCGTGCACGGAAAAATCATGAATTTTGCCGATGAGGCGCAGAAAAATTGCAAATTTCGTTGATCGGCTGCAGAAAAATCAGGAGTTTCGTCAGTTTACTACGAGAAAAAATCGCAAATTTTGTCAATTTGCCGCGGAAAAAAATTGTAAATTTCACCAATTTGCCATTTAAAAATACAGTAGAACCTCTTTTATCCGAAACTCTTTTAACCGAATCTTTCGGTTAACCAAAATCCATTTTTAAAGCTTTTTTTTCTACTATCACATTCTTTGTGTGCAAGTCCATTTTGAAAGCTTTTATTTATTTTTCTTTTTAACTATCATATTCCTTGTGTGCAAGTGGTCCTTCCCAAACTACGAGTACATGTACACATTTTCGATCCCCTTTGTTAGAGTTCCTTTGAATTTAACTTGAGCTCCCGTAAGCTGCGGAGTGGAACGAAGAAAACGAAAAAAGTAGCAATTCTGAAGCTTTTGAATGCTTTGCAAAAAGGTTTGGCATGGCTGGAGCAGCAGAAAGTCTGTGATACTGGTGAACTAATAATATTACAAATCTCCGTGATAGTTTCAAAGTAAAGGCGATCGAAACTGTGACAAACAGAACATTGTTTCAAACCCTTGTGATATATGTAAGAGGTACTTAATTTCAAAATTAAAATTCAGGTAATTTATTCTTGTTTCTATTTTGCTATTGCTTTATTTTTATTAAGCACTTGTAGCCATAATAAGAAATATTGCATATATTTCCCCTTAATCTTAAAATGGAAGCATTCTCGATTATCCGAAAATTTCGATTTTCCGAAAGATGGCCGATCCCAATTACTTCGGATAATCGAGGTTCTGCTGTATTGCAAATTTCGTCAGACAGTTAAGAATCGCGAATTTCGACAATTTACCGCGCAAGAAATTCTATATTTCATCAGATTCAGTTAAGAATATCGAATTTCGTTAATTGGGGGGGGGGGGGGGTGACAAACTCAGAATTTTGGTAATCAGGTGTGAAAGAATCGCGAATTTCATTGATCGGTCGCGGAAAAATTGCCAACTGAATTGGGTATGTTGATTAGGTGGGGGAACCTAGAGGGGTAAAACTCCTCCTCCTTCTGAAATCCTCATTTTTATCTGATTATAAGCCACAGATTCCCTCCCACCTCATTAAAATAAAATTCTCTCTGTGTTACTTATGTGGCCCTCGACAACTTAAACATTTTTGTCCCTTCTCTAAAAAAGGTTGTGCACCCCTATTTTAGATAGATTTCGTAAGAAACACTACCTATTATATTCTCCCCTATGTCGGAATTTCTGAAAACTTTTTGCAGATCTATACCGATCATGACCCCTAGAACCCCAAACCACCACAGAGTTGAAAACTTTATCTATCTATCTATCTAGTATCTACCTACCTATATATATATATATATATATATATATATATATCACTTTTTTATAGACACGATAACTTCCATAATTCTGCACAAATCTCTTCTAAACTGATACGTGAAATCAAGGGGCAGAAAATGGAAAGGATTTTTGTGAAACAGAAAAAAAAACCCATGATTTCTTAATTAGGATACATATCGAATCCGTTTAAACTTATTATTACTTCTAGGAAAAGGGCCAAAACTTTATGTATGACAGATTTTTGATATAATTAAAAATGGCCTCAAGAAGCGAAAAAAAACAGGGTTTTAAGAAGAAAAAAAGTCTAACTTCGTCAATTCACAAGATACGAAATCCACTTAAATTTATTATAAATCTTCTAAATATTGTCAACAAATTTTATATTGACAAGTTTTTGATAAGACTCTTACAGCACAAAAAAAAGAGAAGAGGGAGGGGGGTGAAGAAGAAAAAAATTCATAACTTCGTAAATTCACAAGGTATCAAATCCGCTTTAATTTATTATAAATCTTCTTAATATTATCTACAATTTTGTATTGACAAGTGTATGATAGGACCACCTCTTACACACACACACACACACACAATAATAGAAAAAAATAAAATAAAAAGGGGGGTGTTGTAGAAGAAAAAAATTCACATCTCCGCTAATCTACCACTAAGGCAACAAAAAGAGTATCATTGGCGTGATGAACATTTTTGAGAAC
Organism: Maratus speciosus; assembly: GCA_963932465.1. Taxonomy (NCBI): domain Eukaryota; kingdom Metazoa; phylum Arthropoda; class Arachnida; order Araneae; family Salticidae; genus Maratus; species Maratus speciosus. The sequence goes on from OZ010792.1 coordinate 586,462,746, forward strand.
CCTTAGAGGTGCCTGTATATAGGGTTGTATTATTAAACGTGCGCGGGCATCAATATATAGAACGTCAGAATTTAAAACCCAGTGTATGGTTCATTTAATGAAACAATCACCACACGGTGTAAATTTATTATATAAATCTTCTTAATATTATCTATAACTTTTGTAGTTACAAGTTTCTGATAAGATGAAAATCTACTAATGGGTGATATTACTAAAACTATTCTCAAAGGGTGAAAAAAATCGTGGTTGAAGAAAAAAATTATCGTATTGACATGATTCTGATAAAACCAACTCTTACTGAAAAATGAAATTAAAAACTCGTCAAAAGCGACCAGATAAAATTGTTAAACTGGGTTTATCTTTCATCTTGATTTAGTTTTTGTTGGTGAAATTATAGTACTTAGTTTCGAAATCTATCTGTGCTTGCAGGCCTAGCCAGCAGTGATTTTTTTTTTCTATTGTCCAAACTGTTTGAAAATGTTATCAGTTATAAACGCATATTATGGTTTTAAAGCATGTGTAAAAAATCCGTGAAAATATATTTTAATATTTAGTTGCGAGAGGGTTACCTGCTTTTTAAATAAGTGACGAATCTATCAACGTAATTACCAAGGCGTTCTTTATATTAAATTTTAAATCATATAAAATTCCATAAATACTGTAAAACCTGTGTAAATAGAACCTGTCTATAACAAAATGCTGTCTTACATGAGAGCATCTCGTGGTCCCGTTGAAAGGAATACCATACAATAAGTAAGCAATTCAGGTAACCGGGAGGAGGGTTCTCCCCTGAGCATCGAAATGTCACTCCCGGAAGCTTTCTAATTTTGTGCTTATTAAAGTTGTAAAAGTGCAATTCCCACCCTAAAAGCTCCATTCTATCTACCACTCCGGGAGCATCAGTCATTTCTCCCGGAGAAAAGTGCCTAAATTCAACACATCAGTTATACCTCATAAGATGGAAACTTTCTAAAACGGAATATTTTTTCTATCCTTTGCGAATCCATTTTTACAGTTTTTACTGTAAATGAATTTCTTGGAATATTGTATTATTAGTTTATTATTAATAAAGCATAAAAATTCAAGTATCCAGATTTTTCTACGGACAACGGTGGGGGAGGGGGGTGTCCACAGACAACTGGCTGATGACGCTGTTGTAGCAATCCTCAACAACATCCAACATTTTTGTGGAAATCCATATTATCTTAACCATATTTACAAAAATTAATTTATGGATTGACAGCAAGATGAAAGAATGTCACTTTTCAACTACTTTGGAAAGAGAACTTATACTGAATATTAATACGTAATATATATTTTTAAAGGATCGTAAAAGTCTAAAAAAATGAAGAAGTAATTTTGCCCCTCTTGGAAACACATTTGCCCGACCTGGAAGCATCGTCTAGCTACGGGCCTGGGTTGAGGCACGAACACAAAACACACAAGAGCACGATAGGAAAAGTCCATACTATGGAAAAAAAGCCCTGCTTGTATTCATTATACGTATAGGACGCTACTTCCGACCATACATTCCTATACAAAACATGTTTGTTTTAGTCAGTTGCACCACCCCTCCAACTTGTCCCATGATCGTAGAAAGACCATTTAAGGTAGTACGTCAGATTTAATAGAAATTGAACAACGTACGCGTTTGGAAAGTCAAGATGAAATATCCCAGATTTTTTTTTTCATTTGCTTTTTGTTGTTTAGCTTCCAAATAAGACAAGTACAGTAGATTCCAGTTATCTTGCGCGAATTACAAAGAAAAAAAAAACAGAAATATATCATTAAATTTATTGTAATTGGGACAGGCACCAGATTGTGCAGAACTGATGAGTCCAACAGGAATCTACTCTATACGCAATTTTAGTGTTTTAATTGGTTGTTATAATGACACACTGCGTACAAGTCATGTTAAACACAAAGCCGAGGCAACATTAAAGTATCATGGGGAAATTTGGAAAGTTACAAAAAGCATCTGGTTATACCAGCAAATGTTGATCAGATAACTCTTTTTCTCGGGAACTGGTGAAACGATTTCAATACTTATATAGTTTTGGCAGTTAGACAAACTATACATTACAGTTTCGGAGAAAAATAAAAAATGCAGCAGTTCTGTTATTAACATAAAAACACAAACCGAGATTCCTTTTGTTTGCGAAAATGTTGATATTATATTTTTTATCTTTATTTCCTGCCAAACGATCAATGTCTACTGCTATGGTTTGTCTACTGCCAAGACTATTTTTTAAAACAGTATTGCAATCAATTCAGTAGTTCTCGAGAATAAAGTATATCAATGCCAGCTATTTTTCTTTTCATTTTTTGTTGTTTGTGAAATCGCGTAACTGTTGTATTTTATGCTTTTATTTTTTGCCAAGATCCAATTATAGCTGAGGTGATGCCAGAACTATCTAAAAAATATTGAAATCGCGTCAGTAGTTTGAAATCCGAGGCCGAAATATTTTGTGTTGTCAGATTCCGAACCTGATGCTTATAGTACGCAGTAGAAAATTGTTAAGGGGTCTCAGGACTCTTAAAATTTGAAAAATCGTAAAAAAAACAGGGGCGTAAATCCTGGGGGGGGGGGGGGGTACGGGGGGGTGAAACACCCCCCCCCCCCCCCCCTACGAAAAAATCAGTCGGGAAATTTCCTGTTCGATCGGAAAAAGTACGTTTAGTCGGAAAAATGGTATTAACCTATAAAAACTTATAAATTGGAAAAAGGAAAAAAATCAGTCGGAAAAATTCCCGTTCGATCGGAAAAAAGTAAGTTTAGTCGAAAAAAATGACATTAACGTATAAAAACTTATGAACTGGAGAAATGTTTTTGTAGTTTTTAATTAGTAAATAAGAAAAACAAGTTAGAGCGAAGAAAACCTATAAAATTTTATTCTTAGTCGGATTTTTTTCCCTTGTAGTTTTTAATTAGAAAATTAGAAAAAACAATTTAGAACGAAGAAAACCTATATAAATTTATACTTAGTCGGAAATATTACGGATTTTATTTTTGTGATTAAAACTATTCAGAAAAACTTTGACTTGTTAAATATTGTGAACTCGAAAACCTCGATATGAAGAAACAAAATATTTATATACATATTCCAGCAATGTTAATATTATTTGTAACCTTGATATTTTGATCGAAAACTTTGATATTCCGAACTTTTTTCTGTTCCCTTTGACTTCGAGATATCGAGATCCAGATGTATTTATTTATAGTCGGAAAGTTTTTAGTTTAGTCTGGAAATTTTAAGACATACAGATTGAAGTGAAGAAACTTCTATTTTTTTTTTTTTTTTTTTTTTTTTTTTTTTTTTTATCTAACTTTAAATTTAGTTAGAAACGTGTATCACGGAATTTAGGTGATATCCGATGAAAATTCAAAACTGAATTGCAAATATTTAGTACTTTACCCTATCAAAATCTGGATATTTTCCACTCTTCACGAATTTTACCTTTAATCGAAATAATTATGGTTTTATTTTTTTTACTAATTTTGTGTTTTCTTTTTATTTTATTAAATAAAGATGTTAATTTTTTAAAAAAAATTTTACGTAATTTTAGATTGATTTAAAAATGTGTTTCAAGACATTTATATGATACCGGATGAAATTGAAAACACCCAAATACTTTGAATTTTTATCTCGAAATAATCTGGATATTTTACAATCTATACGAGTTAACTTCTAACAGAAATAATAGTTTCGTTTTCTTTTTCCTTTCTCAATTGTATTCGATTTTTTTTAATATTATTATTATTACTGAATTTTGTTTAGTTAAAAAAAACAGGGGTGACAACAAATTTTTACCCTGCTTTAAAGTATGTCGTTAGAAAGAATTAAGAAATCCCGTATTTTTGGCACATTTTTGTCTTTAAAATATTCCCTAAGCAAACAGATTTCAATTTTACTCAGAAAGAAACAATTTTAACCAATTGCTAAAAAATAGATTGAAAGAACATTGTTTTCTCTTTTACGTAAGGCTTTGTCATTCTTGGGCACCTAGACGACTGGGCGCTGGATTTCCCGCCCCATGCAAGCCGCCTCAAGACAAGTAGTCTTGAGGCGGCTTTGCCCCATGTGTCAGCTACAAAACAAACTGCTCTTGCGTTAACTGTGTTCTGTTTAGTTTAAACCATTAGTATTCTGTTGCATCATCATATACCACGAAATCGTTCAATTGGAGTCTCAATTGGAGTGGAGTCTATGTGAATAAATATGCTATACACAGAAGAAATAAAATGCATTAAGCCCTTTATTGGTAAAAAAAACGGGCATCGAATCCCCAGCTCTACAATCATCCAGTTTCATCCAATTTTGTACATTTAGAAACAAGATATATCGCTATCAAACAAAGCAGTTTGGAGTTCCAAACCGCAATTTTCTACACATATTAATCATAGTACTTCACCACTAATTTTTAGAGACATACATTAATAATTCAAAAGGAATCAACATCAGCGCTTTAAAACCTATTTGACTATCTCGATACGCTCAGTCATAATTATCTTGAGACTTTCATCTATATAGTTTAATAATTTCGTAATATATTTACGATAACCTTTCTTCGTTTTTATCATATATGGGGCATTCTCACAATCTTTTAACTTTCATGTCCCTGAATAATAATTTTTTATTTAATACACTTTTTTGTGTTTTTTTTTATTTCATATACTTGGGAACACCCCATTGCATGATTGCACAACAATATTAACGAGATAAATAAGTTTTGGACGATGTTGGGGGGGGGGGTGTCCAAATACATGGAAAACTCATCTACCGTCCCTTGTCCCTGATGCTGATTTTGAAGTTATGGAGCTGTCTGGATAAAATTCTTTCAATAAAAATAATTCGATGTAATTTTTTTCTGAAACTGGAACTGTTGTTTTATATAAATATGTTGCTAAAAATTAACCGGCACACATTTTTAAGGTTGATATTATTTTTTGAACTCTGTCCCTGGGTTTTAGATTTTTAACCATCCCTCTTCTAAAATTATACAGAAAATCACTTCAGATGCAGCGACAAAATTTTTTTCAAGTTTTTGCTCATGCAGAAGATGCTAGAGAAAGAATATCTATAATTCTTTGACAGGAAATTTACTGCAGAATATAAATCAGCATTTAAATATCAATTTCAAGCACCGTGGCTTTATTGGTAGTCTTACCGTCCCCAAGGTTTATTCCTACACTTTTCGAGGTAAATTAAAAAAAAAAAATTATTTAATCCAATGTTAACAACTGTTTCGAAAAATCAATGAACATTGTGGCTATCACTTAGTCTTAACATGATTTTCCTAAAAATAGGTGGTAATTTTCCTTACCGTTCCATCCTTACCGTCTCTTTTTTTACCATTTCGTCCCTTTTTTTTACCTTACTGCCCTTTCTTTAACATCCCCTTAAGACAATGTTATACAAAAATTCTGTATTAAAAGTACTACATTTGTATTATTTCTTATTTGAATGTCCCGTGGGTACTATGCAAATTCATTATAAGTAAAAATTTAGAAGAAAATAAAAAGTTATAGGGGTAAAATGGTAAGGAAAATTAAACTCGCAAGTTTAACCTAAACCTCAGTTAAATAAAAAAAATTTCGCTGCTGACCATTTTTTCTTTATTTTGAATCATTAAGGCATTCGTCTATCAGATTAAAATGTTATTTTAGCAAGTTTAATTTCGCCAGATTGTTTTTCCCAAAAGTCAAAAGATTGTGAGAATGCCCCATATACTGAACTTTTGGACATCAGTGTATATATATATATATATTAATTAGTCGTCATTTTGTTGGCAATAGTACTCGGAAATTTTTCTTCTTGGAGTCGGAAATTTATGGGTCTACACCCCCCTACCCGACCAGGGTGGTTTACGCCCCTGAAAAAAAAGACCATTTTCAACATATAATATCTTAAAATGTAATTGATTTTAAGACAAAATTTTATATTGGGATGAAAGATATAAGTATGTTCTTTCATTTCATGTATTTGAAAAATTACAAGATGCAGAATTAGAATTTACAGTGGGTTAAAAAATGTCAGACATTTGACGAGCGGAAAATCGGCATAACAGATTACGCGCACGATTACAAAATAAATTTTGCAACTGGAAGGGAAATTTTGGATCCTACTTATGCTTCAGATTATAATAATTACTCTGAACCTAAATAAATTTGTATTTAAAGCATTTTTCTATTTTTAATACAAAGTTGTATTTAGTTAATGCAAAATCTAGAAAATTTCAACAGTATAATCACGTATAAAGAATATATTTCTGAACAATAAAAAGGAAATTTTAGGTTCAGTTTATAGAGACTAACATGAAACATATGTTTTGAAAATTTCATGAAAAAAAATTAAGAACTTTTTGAGATATCGTGCGCGTTATGCCCAAAAACGTCATTTGGAGAAAATTGACTTCAAAATTTCTGAAACGCCGCTTCAGCTACACTGTAAAAAAATCTCGGAAACGTTTCTCTACTTGGTGGGGCAGCAATGTGGCCCAACGGTTCTGTTATGTTTCCGCATATTTCGGTCAGATTTTCGTAACGTTTCCGCATATTTCAGTCAGATATTCGCACAAGGTTTCCGCATATATCGGTCCGATATTCGGAAACGTATCCGCGTATTTCAGTAGAATATTCAGAAACGTTTCTGCGTGCTTCTGAAATTTTTCTGGATATTTCGGAAATGTTAGTGTATGTTTCGGATATGTTTGTGTGTATTTCGGATATGATTGTGTATATTTCGAATATGTTTGCGTATATTTCGGATATGTTTGTGTATATTTCTTAAATGTTTCTGTGCATTTAGGAAACTTTCCTGAATTATGTCATATATTTTTTTATTTAAGAAAGTAATACGCTTTTTAAAAAGAATTAATATTATACGATGGAATCTTATTGCATAATAATTTTAGATTTACTGTTAATCATTTGTTGCACACACAAAGTTAAATAACTCTTTCGAAATATATACTCTTGTCCATGAATCTATAATAGATATTATATATTATATATTTGATTAATGAATAATAATGTAGTTTTAGTATTAGTAAAGTACAAATAGCACTGTTTATACGTTTTTTCAGCTTTTCGTTTTGAACTTATGTTCTAATTCACAACTTTTGAAATGATGAAATGCATCGTTTATATGACCGAAGAAATTGATAATTTCACTTCTACTAATGCGTTTTATCCTCGTTTATGAATTACATATTTGTAAAAAGATAATATTGAAAATTTGATTTGTATATCTATAAATAACTCTTTTTTTTTTTAAATACGGACTCGTGACCTCTATCCTGTAAATAAATACTTTATGAAAACGTTTAATTTCACTATCTATAGCTGGATTCTTTTATAGCTTTAAATGATTATTATTTTTTTCGTATAAAAAGATGCACTATTTAAAAATGATTAATATCTGCGATTAATTACTTTATTTTCATGAATTGTATACTAATAAATAGATACATTTTCTCAGGTTATCTCAGCACTTCTCAAGTTATACAAATAAAATAAATACTTTTAAAGGAATATATTTAAAACCATGATAATTGTAAAACAATATATTAAAAATGTACTTACAAATAGACAAAGCTTTTTCAAAAATATATCTATTTATAAGTATTAAAATCACGAAAATAAATAATTACTCAACAGATATGAAATATTATGAAATAATATTCTATAATTATGAGATTAAAAAAACAAATATTAAAAAGCATTTAAAAAAATCCATCTATTTTCGTAGGGAAATTAAAATTTTAAAAGTATTTGCAGGATGGAACTCACGAGATCGAATTTTTAAAAAGAATTTTTTATAGATCTATAAATCAAATTTCAATAAGATCTTTTTACAAATATATGATTCATAAACAAATAGGATAAAACGTATAGTATAAGTGAAATCATGCATTTCTTCAGTCATATAAACGATATATTTCATCGTGAGATGGAACATAAGTTCAAAACGAAAAGATGATAAAAACATATGAACAGTGCTATCTGTACTTCACCAATGACTTTTTTACAAGAGTTTTCGTAAAGTAATATTCGCTGTATATAAAGAAAAAAAATTCTATCTTCAGATATACCAAGCAGCACTTTATGAAATTTCTGGTACGAAGACACCTAATATCCCTTGATGCGTACGAATCCTGTTATTATTCGTTAATCAAATATCTAGTCTTATATCTACCATAGATTCAAGGACAAGACTATATATTTCGAACGAGTTATTTAACTTTGTATCTGCAACAAACTATAAACAGTAACTCTAATATTATTATTCAATAAAATTCAATCGAATAATATTAATTCTTTTAAAAAAGCGTATTACTTTCTTAAATAAAAAAATATAAAACATAAAATAAAAAACATAAACTTTCTTCAAAATTTCCGTTACGTCGCTTCATTACTTTCAACCACAGAACAATAAAAGCCACGTGATCATGACGTTTGTAGAACGTATTGGACATGTGCAGAAAATCCGAATATTCGCATTCAAATACTTTACACGAAAATGAGAATAATATTTCCGATTTAATAAGTTACCCAAAGAGAATTCATAGTTTACACTATATTTTGGGAAACATTTCCGCTATGGACTGTAACGTTTATGATTTTTTTTTACAATCTATTCGCTTCAAATACTTTACACAGAAATGAGAATAATGATTCCGATTTATTGAGTAACTCAAGAAAATCAATAGTTTACACTACATTTTTGGAAACGTTTACGCTATAGACTGTAACGGTTCTGAATTTTTTTACAGTGTATTGAGCGTGTATAATTCTAAAAGCCATAACTTCTGTTCTAATAGGAATCTCAAGGAAACATTTATACCAAAATGTTCATAAAAGATAGTACTTTAATATCTGAAAAAATTAAAATTTCGAAAGTTTTAAAGTTTTAAGAGTCCTGAGACCCTTTAATAAGATTCGAATATTTTTCACGATTAATTTTCTCATTTATAAAATCTCTTCTTACATAATAATAAGTAATAATCCTAAATGCCCCCTTCTGATAACGTTTCGTGATTTTCATGTCCCTGAAAATCTGTTTAAAACAGCGAATTTTTTATTTGCACACAACCACTGGCAGACATCTGCGAAAGTCACCAGTCTTATTATTACTTTCTTCTATCTCTACTAGAAGAAAGTTTTGGATTCGTTAAAAATTTCGACGGATTTATACGTTTTAGAAGGACTGCACACGATTTGACTGTTTTTAGAAAATGTCGGTCTGTAAGCGACAAAAATTTTGCGAGCTCTCTCTATCTCCAGAACTAATGCGCGGAAAAAAACACTTTAGATTCAGTTAGACCTTGATATAAGTTGTTGCTGTTTAGTAGGTTTCGGTGTAAGTCGCACAACAAGTGTCGTTTCTAAGCTGCATTTTTCACGATTTCCGCAATAGAATCTCAAGAACTAATGGACGGATTTTTATCGAAGTTTCAGACTCAGTTAGACTGACATAAGTTTGGTGTAAATCGCCTGGAGACGCTGTTATGCTGAATTTTTCAGGTTTGGCACTATTTTAGCGTAAGTGATATCTCAAGAACTAATGCACAGAATTTCACCAACTTTATATTCTATTGACATAAGTTGGTGCAGATTTGGTTTTCGTGTAAATCATCTGCCCTTGCAATATTGCATTTTTCACGATTTTCGCGATAGCTCTATCTAAAAAAAAAAAAAAAAAAAAAAAAAAAAAGGTACTTGTTAGTTATCTAGTCGACCAATTTCGCCAAATTATACAAATTGACATAATTTGTATTTTAAATAACGAAAGAACAAGTAAATTAGCATAACATTAATAAAAATACAATTAAAACGTCGAAATAAAAATCACTTGATGACGTAAACACGTGTAACTTGCTTAAAGTCAAGTGAATGTGACATTTACGATCAACATTATTGGCATTTAATCTTACAATTTGGCGACAGTAATTTGGTCGACGGGATAATTAACAAGTACCTCAAAAACTAATCCACGGAATGGAATCAAACTCCATATTCTGTTACACTTTCACATAAACAGTTCCTTATTAGGCTTGGGTGTATATTGCCTAACAAGTGTCCCTTTTATGGGTACTTTTCCGTTATACGGACACCATTGTCGCCGCGAGTAATAGTTGGCGCAAAATGAAAATCAAGTGAATTGAAACATTTAAAAAATAAAAGAAAAACGTTGTCGATAGAAAAGTGAGTATTTTAAAAATATAACGTTTGAAAATTACAGACTTTTACGAATTATTTTATTAAATCACAAATATATACTTAAAATAAGTGAACAATTAACTGTTATACAATGAAGTAATAAAATAAAACTCATATAAAACTACTCATATTACGTGATTCACGTTACATAAATTGCAAATCACAATGTTTCGCATGGTTTACAATAAAAATCCATTTCACGATCAGGGTTGAAATAACTGGCGCATTAGCATACATTTTGGCATGGTGTCCGTATAATGGAAAAGTACCCTTTTATGCTCTTTGGGTTGGGAATTTTGGTTGCAAACATCTAAGAGCGTGGGTGCCGAAATTCAATGATTTGTTTGAAAAATGCGATGCTTCTATCTACTTTTTAAATGTAAACAAGTTATACCATTAGAATCCTCATGATGGGTACAGATTGTCATTTAATGTTGGCACTGTAATAACGAATTTTGAAGTATTAACATGTATGGGATAGAAGAAAGTTTTGGGATTGGCAGATCCGACTAGTTTTAAAATATTGCAGTAAGACATGATTTCGGCTTTTCAGTCATTCTGAAAAGGGCTTCAAACAGAGAGAGGGGAAAGAGAAGGGATTTCCCATAACTTCTTTATGTTAATAACACTGACCGTGCAAAGGCATCAAAATCCCATAAAATATTTCTCCTTTTAGCGTTAGTCATTATAAATCTTAAATAAATTTATAAAAATTCTATTGCACAAAATTGAATTGAATTAAAAATCTTTTAGTAACGTCTTTTAAGCAAATAAATATTTTAATATATATTTTGACTTTTATAAAAATCTTTTGATTAAATTTCACCCAAATTCCTTTAATATTACACAATGTTTAATATGTATACCGTTTCGGTGTAAAAATGCTGGTTATACACAGAATAAAATATCTTCGACAAAAATATAATATTTCTGCACAATTACACAAATAGAAGCAGAATTAAATATATAATGCATCTGTTGTTGTTTAAAGGAGTGTTTCTAAATGCGACATTTATAGCCAGTATAACAAGTACGTTGACAACGAGAACATATCTGTTCTTTTTATTAACACTTTCCAGCAATGTTGAGTGTTTATGACTTCGGTTTGTCTGGCCGTCTGTCCGCGCTCTAACTTCCGTAAATATACTCGGATTGTCCTGAAAATTTTGGATGTTATTAATATTTACCATAGCACGTTCTCTATTTCAAATGAAGTTTCTAGCATGTTTAATTCAATTACAGGGGCGGTCAAAATTTGTCCGTTACATTACGGCCTATGGGAAAAAATCGTTTAAAAGGATTTTTAATGATGTTGCATGCTTTCAAACATAATAAAATTTATATGCATTTATCAAGTGAACTAAAATATGCATTCTGTAGAATATAGTTATTATTCATTTACAGGGCCATACAAAAGAATTCCGTTACAAAATGATATAGGGGTGGAGGGCATTGTATGCGGCGTATTTTAATTATGTTAAATTATTTCATGTATAATGAAATTGATATAGGTCACTGATGTTTACTATAACTTATTTCATGTATAATATGAAGTGCATAGCATTTACAGGGACACACAAAAGATTTCAGATTGTATCCGAAGTATTGTACAGTAGCGATGATTGCTGGAATTGCATTTTTAATTATGTTATGTTCTTTTACATTTCACTATATTTATGCATAGTACATGGTGAGAATAAATGCTGTAATCCATATACAGGACTACACAAAATAATTCGTAAGGGTTACTGGATATGATTGCAAATTGCTTAAAGGTGGTTTTTAAATGAGTTATGCATTTTTACGCTGAACTGCATTTAGTTTACTAAGAAATGTTTGTAGAATATAGATAAAATGATATACAGGGTCACGAAAAGAGTTGGATACATGGCCGTCTATAAATGATAATTTCTGGAAATGTGATTTCAGTAGCTTTAAAAGTGTTTTACTTTGAATTAAACTTTAGCTAAATAGTGGCGTGTAATAAAGGTGCTAGGTTAACTACAGGGTTGCACAAAAGTATAAAAGTATGTTTCCATCTATTAGTATAAATTGCTGAAAGAGAAATTTCAATCTGTTATGCGTTTTCTTGCTAAACCAAATTTCCTCATTATATAGTATATATATCAACCTACAGATCAAATACAGGGCTATTCAAAAGAATTGGAATACGTATTTTCTATGGACGGTAACTGCTGAAATCATTTTTTCAAAAGTTTTATGCGTTTTCTAAAATGTTTACTTAGTTCTCTTATATACCTTATTTCCCTAAATAACGAAGTTTTGTTAAAGCATTCAGGAAGGGTTGGAAAGTGTTTCATAATCTATGCTTAACGCATGATTTTTTTACTTGTTTCACCTTCAAAACGTATTAATTTAAAACATTTTAATTTTTACAATCAATAGAGAAACACATTTTCTTACCGTTACCGTTAACATCCGCAGTTCTTCTGTTAATATAACCTTTGGTATTCGAAACATCGGAAAATATCATACGGTTGTGAGATACTGAATTTCTGCCGTAGTAGTTTTTGAATTAGTTAACTTAATGTTACCATTCAGGTAACTTTGACTTTTTATAATTGTGAAATTTCATTACCAAGATCTGTGAATTTCACGATGTTATGTTAATGTGTTTAGAGCAAGCACATTTCGGAAAATAGCAAACAGTGATCCATGAGATGAGGCAATTGAATTTCTTTCATGTTAGTTTTCCAGCAATCTAAGATATTTTCATCAATGAAATATCGTTTGGTTTGGTATTGCGAATAAGAAGTTTCGAAAAATTCAAGATGGCGGCCATAGCGAATTCGAACTTCATATGCTTTTCGAAATGTAGCACTTAATGCATTGATCAATTTATTAAATTGACTTCTCCAAATGAGCGTATGATTTTTAGTTGTTCAAAACATTTTCCAGTTGTCGGAACATCGTTTTACCGCATTTCTTTTACAGAAATTAGATTAATAAGTACGGAATTAGATTAATAAGTAAGAAATAGAGATAAAAGCAAACACATATGTGAAATTTAACTCGAAAAACAGGATGAAAAATTGTTATTTACTTTTAATAGTATTATTTATTAATGCCACAATCTTTTATGCAAACTTAGTTAAATGTAAAAGAAAATATTGCGTGATAAAAGAAAAAAAAAAATTAAATTTTCTTTTTCGATTTTACGTCTTAATAGAATTCAGATATGGCGCTCGAGAAAAATTAAAATGATTTTGAATTTGGCGATGATTTAATGTTTATTTACAAATATTTAACATGATTTTTCATGAAAACACGTATATATTATTAGTTTTTACATTTCAAACTGTAATTTATGAATATTTTGTGAATTGCAGAGTATTTCACATTTGAATTTTGCTCGCATTCTTTGTAACTGTCAATAATTATAGTTATGAAGGTGCATTTATCAATTATTTCAAATTTTTTGTTATAGCAGCACTTTCAAAGTGAAAATTAGAATACTTAACCTTTTAGAGTGAAAAAAAAAAAAAAAAAAAAAAAAATCGGTACTTTTCGGTTAGCCGGTCGCCAGTGGGTACAGATGTCATATTCGCCCTATATTAGCGCGATTTTTTTCTGTCGCCAATATCATATAGGCAACAGGTACTTGACTTGAGTCAAAGTGTCGTTATTTTGCTTGATGTGGTAACCCGGATTATGTTGTTTATGCTGTTGATGTTTTCGCCAAATTGGCAACCGAAAAAAATCGCGCCAATATGGGACGAATATGACATCTGTACCATATATACACATATATTTATATATATATTTAAGTATTGCGCGGCAGCGCAATACTTATTTATTTCCAGTGTCACTTCTCAATGTTAATTTAACATAGAAAAGCCTATGGAGATCATAACTTTTTTATTTTTTCTTCCCACCTTTTTTATGTTATGTATTGAAACGTACTTTTATGCTACCGGAGTGGCAACAGGCGGCACGCACGCTATATGTAAATATACTCGATTGTCACTGCTTGATAGCTATGTTTCTGGCTTGTATACTAATATAATAAATAGGTTTAAGTTGCATTAGTATTAACTATTTATGTCTCGGTTAATACTTAACAATTGGCGACGAGGTAAAAGTATTCAACTACGCTAATAGTATTCAGGGAACTGCCAAAATTGCTGAAGATTGGAGCTACGCTTATGTTTTAGGCCTAACTGAGGAAACGTTTACCGACGCATCAGAACTGTGAGTAATATATACATTTTGCTAATTTCTAATAAAGAACTTTTGTTTCCCTCAACATTATTTTGTGAAGAGATGACTAGTTTCGGCAGCTTGGAACCTTTCGACGTATCGGAACCATCAGCGTGGGATGCTTACCATGAACGCTTGGAATGCTTTTTAGAAGCAAACGATATCACTGAACCAACAAAAAAACGGGCCATATTTTTGAGTATGTGCGGGGCGAAGACATACGCAACAATCCGTTCTCTCGTGTCCCCAGCAAACCCTACCACTAAGCCTAATAAACCTTGTTAAGGCACATTTCTTGCCGAAACCTTCCGAGATCTTCCAGCGATTTTTATTTTATCGACGGAATCAACAGTCGGAAGAAAGTGTAAGTGCATTCATTGCAGAATTACGGAAGCTATCCGAGCACTGTAATTTCGGCGCGTCGTTAGATGTCATGCTCCGAGATAGGTTGGTGTGCGGTATGAGAGATGAAGCTCTCCAACGACGTTTACTCGCCGAAACATCGTTGACGTTTGCTCAAGCACTAGATAAGGCTTTGGCAGCAGAAATGGCTAATTCTCATGTAAAAGAGATTAGAGGATCTGGAACTGTTTCAATTATGCCTCTTGACAAGAGACAAAATCGAAATCAAAGGCATTGTCAGAAAGCAAATTGTGCTGGTTGTAGAGGCAACCATTCAAGAGCACAATGCAAATTTAAAGATGCTGAATGTCGTGCATGCAAAAAGAAGGGCCACATTCAAAGAGTCTGTCGACGCAAATCAAATTTTTCTCGGGAAACTGTACATGAACAGAATTTACAAGACAGTGACTCTGATTCCTTTGACGCAGAGAGTTTAGACATCGTCCATTTGAAAGTTGTGTGCCTCAACAGTATGGAAACATTAAACATGAAAACAACCATCCTGATCAACGGTAGACCATGTGTTATGGAAGTAGATTCAGGAGCTAAAATATCAATCATTGACAAAGGTACTTTAGACCAGTTATATCCTCACAATGTTCCACTGTTGAAAAAGTCTCCTTTCGTTGTCAAAGACTATAATAAACAACCAGTAGAAATCTTGGGTCAGTGCCAAGTTAGAGTTAAATATGCTTCATACGAGCGGGAACTTCCACTTCTGATTGCTAAGAAGAAACGCCAAGGAATTCTTGGTCTAAATTGGTTCGAACCATTAGGAATAAAGGTAACAGGCATCCATAGAATACTAAATTCTACTTTGGATGATGTCCTGAGTGAATTCTCTAATGTTTTCAAGGAAGAACTGGGAAAGTTTACAGGTACACCTATCAAGTTACATTTGGATCCCTCAGTTCGTCCAATTCAGCTGAAAGCTAGGAATGTACCATTTGCTCTAAGACCCAAGATTGAGAAGGAATTGCAACGATTACAAGACCAGGGAGTTCTTGAACCAGTTAGTTACTCTGATTGGGCAACTCCTGTTGTTCCTGTCCTGAAATCTAATGGAGAGATTAGGTTATGTGGTGACTATAAATGTACAGTCAACAAGGCTTTGGGCACCCATCCATATCCAGTACCGGCAGTAAATCAAATTCTTGCAGATTTAACAGGAGGCCGACTTTTCATAAAGCTTGATTTGTCCCAAGCATATCTGCAATTAGTCGTGGATGAATCTTCTGCCATGGCACAAACAGTTGTGACACATCGTGGAGCATTCAAGTGTAATCGCCTCCAATTTGGCATTTCCACAGCTCCTGGAATATTCCAGCGGTTCATTGAGACATTGCTCGCAAACATACCAGGGGTGTTTCCATACTATAATGATGTCTTGATCAAAGGTTCTACAGAAGAAGAACTAGCCAAGCGATTTCGTGAAGTTCTTGATCGATTCTCTAAGGCTGGGTTACGTTTAAACAAAAATAAATGTATTATTGGAACACCAAAAATTGAATTCTTAGGTTATGAAATCAACGAGAGAGGTATTAAACCCACAAAGGACAAAATAAAAGCTATTCAAGAAGCCCCTACTCCAACAAAGAGAGAGGAACTCCAAGCATTTTTGGGTCTACTGAACTTTTATCATGTCTTTCTACAAAGTAAAGCAACAGTGGCAGAGCCTCTTCATCGCTTGCTAGACAAGGGAGCAGTGTGGAAATGGAAGAAAAGCCACGAAGAAGCTTTTCATAAGGTTAAAAATCTCTTATCAAGTGATTCCCTCCTTGTACATTTCGATGAAAAGAAACCAATCATCCTGACATGTGATGCTTCCCAGTATGGTGTTGGCGCTGTTCTCAGCCACAAATTGTCAGAGGGAGTTGAAGCTCCAGTGGCATTCTATTCAAGAACGATGAACCCAACTGAGCGTCGGTATGCTCAGATAGACAAAGAAGCCTTGGCCATCATTCAAGGGGTTAAGAAGTTTCACAACTACCTTTATGGGCAGAAATTCGAAATAAGAACTGACCACAAGCCTTTACTGGGCCTTCTCGCCAGCGATAAACCCACACCAACAATGTTGTCCCCAAGAATGCAGCGGTGGTCCCTAGCTTTAAGCTCATATGATTACCATCTTGTATACAAACCTGGTAAATTGATTTCTAATGCAGATGGACTTAGTCGTCTACCTCATCCACAGATGATTCATCATGGGACATCTTCTAATGAAGTATTACTCCTGGAGGCTCTGGACAAGCCTCCCATCTCAGCCAAAGATATTGCACGGATGACTATGCAAGACCCTATCTTAGCTCGAGTTCTCAACTGGGTTTTGAAGGGGTGGCCCGCTGAAAATCCAGACGCAGAATTCACCCCCTATTTCCAACGGCGACTGGAAATCTCAACCCACAAAGGATGCCTCCTTTGGGGATGCAGGGTCATAATACCCAGGAAGGCACAAGAACACCTTTTGGCCACTGTCCACAGTTCGCATCAAGGCATCGTACGTACAAAGAGCCTCGCAAGAAGTTACATGTGGTGGCCAAAGATGGATAGTCAAATTGAAGACACAGTAAATAGGTGCAATGTTTGTCAACAAACACGACATGCACTTCCTAAGACACTGGGAACATGGGAATGCCTTAGAAAAACATGGTCAAGACTCCACATAGATCATGCTGGACCTTTTCAGGGATACCTTTTCCTCATTGTCGTTGATGCATATTCAAAATGGCTAGAGGTTATTAAGGTATCGTCAACAGACTCACCTTGTGCTATTGAAGCTTTGAGGAAGCTTTTTGGCTCACATGGTATTCCCGACACCATAGTCTCAGATAACGGACCTGGCTTCACATCGTCTGAATTTGAACGGTTCCTTATTAGAAACGGAATCCATCATACATTCACAGCTCCTGGACATCCTTCATCAAACGGACAAGCAGAACGGATGGTGCAGACAACAAAAGATGCACTTCGAAGAATTGTTTCGGGGAATTGGAATACTAGACTTGCATCATTCTTATTAGCACAACATGCTACGCCCAATTCTGCTACCAATGTTTCTCCAGCAGAGCTGCTTATGAACCGCCGTTTGAAAACCTGCCTTGACAGGATCCATCCAGATTTTTCAGAGCCTAATCCTAAGGATCTGTCTAATTTAAGATTTCGGATGTTTGCACCTCTAGATTTAGTATATGCTCGAGGATTCCACCCTCACGACAAATGGGTACCATCTACAGTAATAGAAGTAATTAGCCCCACAATGTATGAGGTTTTAACGGATAAAGGTCTTGTGTGGAAAAGACACATTGACCAACTAAGACGACGCCTGGGCAGTCCTCGACATATGACAGACTCCGATAGTT
The DNA here is from genome assembly GCA_963932465.1 of Maratus speciosus. Lineage (NCBI taxonomy): Eukaryota > Metazoa > Arthropoda > Arachnida > Araneae > Salticidae > Maratus > Maratus speciosus. Next base: position 586,480,950 of record OZ010792.1, read on the forward strand.
CTTCAGCATATCCATCTAATGTCCCAACACCTTCACCGTTGAAGTCAGAATCAGTAGGATACAGCGAGAACTCTGAGCCAGCAGGAAGCAACCAGGATCCAGTTCTGCCGACAAAGGACGTGGTTTCAGAGCCTAGGAAGATGGGCAGTTTAATTGGAACTGCACCTGCAGTGGTTGGAAAGTTGCCTGATGTTGCAAGTCCAGCGGTCCTTCCATCAAGACCAGTCAGAGCTAAACATCCACCAACCTGGCTAAAGGACTATGTTACATAGGGGGGAGGAATGTTATGTATTGAAACGTACTTTTATGCTACCGGAGTGGCAACAGGCGGCACGCACGCTATATGTAAATATACTCGATTGTCACTGCTTGATAGCTATGTTTCTGGCTTGTATACTAATATAATAAATAGGTTTAAGTTGCATTAGTATTAACTATTTATGTCTCGGTTAATACTTAACATTTCGGTTAGCCGGTCGCCAGTGGGTACAGATGTCATATTCGCCCTATATTAGCGCGATTTTTTTCTGTCGCCAATATCATATAGGCAACAGGTACTTGACTTGAGTCAAAGTGTCGTTATTTTGCTTGATGTGGTAACCCGGATTATGTTGTTTATGCTGTTGATGTTTTCGCCAAATTGGCAACCGAAAAAAATCGCGCCAATATGGGACGAATATGACATCTGTACCATATATACACATATATTTATATATATATTTAAGTATTGCGCGGCAGCGCAATACTTATTTATTTCCAGTGTCACTTCTCAATGTTAATTTAACATAGAAAAGCCTATGGAGATCATAACTTTTTATTTTTTCTTCCCACCTTTTTGTCAATGATGCCACTCATTTTTAATTCTTTGCTAATTCTAATAATATTATAAATTCAAAGTGTAAAAACATTTGCCAGACGCCAGGATCAAAACGGATCATAAAATGCCTTTGCATATAGGTGGATTATAATCTAGAGAGTAACATGGGCTAATTTTTATTTACATTTTTCAAATATTTTTTTTAATAATTCCAAATTTCGCTTTTTTCATTGAAAATCAACGGACATTTTTTAATAAAATTTAACATTTTTCCTTCGTTGTTGTAAATAATTCAAAAGCCGTAATAATTTGCCTATTTTTAGTTGAATGATTTTCACGTGAAACATGAAACTGAAATAGATTTTTTTTTTTTTAAGAATTAAAAAGGAGATGAATATGACGTCATAGTGGAAAAAAATGACATTTTCAAGCCGATTTTTTAAGTTCAGATTGTAATTTTTTGACCAAACTACAACAACCTGCATTACTGCACTGGTGAAACATTTTGAATTATACATAGGTAAATTGCATCACAGATTGTGATGCGATATCGCCCAAATCAAAGCCTGATGATGATACCCTCTATTAATTTTGAAATGTGTTTGTCTGAATGCAGTAGTTATTAAAAAACTTGACATATTAAACAAAAACCTAATTTGCAGAACAAATTAAAAAAACAAAATTTATTTCCTAAATTGTTTAAGCCCGAGAAGGGGCAGATATTAAGATATTTCATTCAATTCGTTCTACATTTAATGTTAAATTTTTGTAACAAATAAGCTAAACCAATTAAACATTAAAAAATAAAAATGAAATTCATACAATATAATGCTTTAAACACCTATATACTTAGATTCCATTCAAATGAAATTGAAATAAATCTTAGACTTTTTCCATTTTTAAGTTGTAAATATTTGTACTGCAGATTTTCCATTATGTTTTTGACGATTGTACATAATATGATAAGGTACATGCAAAATACAAAACTTAGAAAAAAGTCTAAGATTTATTTCGATTTCATTTGAACGGAATCTAAGTATATAGGTGTTTAAAACATTATATTGTATGAATTTCATTTTTATTTTTTAATGTTCAATTGGTTTAGCTTATTTGTTACAAAAATTTAACATTAAATGTAGAACGAATTGAATGAAATATCTTAATATCTGCCCCTTCTCGGGATTAAACAATTTAGGAAATAAATTTTGTTTTTTTAATTTGTTCTGCAAATTAGGTTTTTGTTTAATACATATATATGCAATAATAAAGATGAAATCACAAATATATGAATAAATTGTTAAAAATTTTAAAGATGATCCAGATATGAACACTGGAAACCGGAAATGTACAATAACAAACGATAAATAACCTACATAATCATTAGAGGAGCATGCAGGTTTAATTCATAGTAAAGATGCGTTATTTCATCCAATTTTGTTAGCATTAAGCCTAAAATGACAAACGCATATCATATGTATAACACTGGCGCCCAGCTGACCGAAAAGTACCAAAAAATCTTCCAGTCTCTCAAGATTTTAAAGAAAATAAGTAAAACATTCATTCATGTGTATTCGTAATGGCAGATAAATGATGAATGTTATTTAATTAGGTGAAAAATATTTTTATTACTTTCTTCAATCTTTACAAGAAAGTATTGGATTCGTGAAAAATTTCGACTTCCGGTTTTGGATGGATTTATACGTTTTAAAAGGTTCTGAACACAATTTGATGGTTTTTAGAAAATGTCTGTCTGTATCCGACAAGAATTTTGTGGGCGCTCTACCTCAAGAACTAATGCACGGAATTTCACAAAACTTTAGATTCAGTTACATATTGACATAAGTTAGTTGTTGCCGATTAGTTTTTGATGTATATCGATCGCCCAACCGGTGGCGCTGCTTATGCTATATTTTTCATGATTTACGCAATAGCTCTATCTCAAGAAATAATGCACGGATTTTCATCAAACTTCAAATTCAGGTAGTCCTTGATATGAGTTGGTGCTGATTAAGTTTTGGTATAAATCGCCTAACAGGTGGCATTCCTATGCTGCCTTTTTCACGATTTCCGCAATAGCTCTGTCTCAAGAACTAATGCGCGTACTTTCATCTAACTTCAAATTCAGCTAAAAGTTGATACAAGTTGTTACTGATAAGGTTATCGTGTCAATCGTCCGAAAGGTGGCGCTGCTATGCTGGATTTTGCATAATTTACACGATTTTAATGACAGTCCTATCTCAAGAACTAATGCACGGAATTTCATATCTTTAAAATCCTCATGATGGGCATAGATTGCCATTTAATTTTGGCACTGTGCTAGCGTATTTTGGAGTATTAACATGCATGAAATAGAAGAAAGTTTTGGAATTGGCCCATCCGACTAGTGTTTGATAACGTACTAGTCTACTTACAATGAAATGAAAATGCATATTTCAACAGCATTGAATTATTTTGTGTATATATCAGTGCTTCAATTCGAAGTATTCAAATTAGGAACTTCATAAAGTTCATAATCAGTTGATCTTTCGAGATAAAAAATTTAAAACCGCTTCAAAAATAAACAAATGGTGTGTGTAATTTGAATTTTAATGTTTTAAGCATAAGAAATGGCATAAATAATGCATTTTGTGTGGATGAAAAAATGATTGGAAAATATTTTTTAAGAGAGTGTCAACTTACTCATTATAATATGTTTCATTATTGTCATACATATATGTTCATACACTGTCTCATTTAAAAATTCATTTTGGAACAACACCGAAGGCGCCATTTCTTTAAATTTTCTTTTGTTTGAATAATTGCGGGGGAATTCTATATTTTTGTCGAAATTTAGATACTTTATTTATGTATAGAGGGTGATTATTAAATGAATTATAATGTTTGGAATCAGTTGCATTGAAATCCGAAAGATAGTTGCCGAGTTATGGAAATGGGACAGATGCAGGCGAAGCCCGCTGGTCTCTATCTTAATGATATCTGTCATGTGGACTAATTCCGAAATTTAACCAAAAGTTAACCCAAACCATGGTCCCCCGCCCCTCTCCTCATCCCTGTCATAAGAGTTTAATAATATTTACATCATCAGATTCCACCATATTTAACACTTCTTACCTGATAAATTGTTCTGCTTTTGATCGTAGTATTTTGCATTACTACATGTTTTGGTTTCAATGAATAATAAATATATACATTCAATCTAGTTGTTCTATGTATGTGATTCTATTGAATTATTAATTTTTTTTAATAGTAAATGTATAAAAAGTTTGATATTAAGCACAAAATGCAATATGATATTCCTCACATAATACTTAATAAACTTCTGTAAATAAATCTATTTACATCTTCTATTCCAATATGGATGTAATGTTTCCAAATAATTATTCAATTATTTTACTCACTGCTTTAGAATGCATCAATTTTAAGTGCTAAACAATTCAATTTCTGAAGCACATACATTTTAAATCACTGTTAAGAAAGAAAATAATCATTACTGTAAAATAACAACACCCAGCAAATGCATTTAATATTTAATGCTCTTTAATTTACATTTTTAGACTTTTTTTCACAACATTTACATTCTTTTACATGTTGTAAATATGTCTTTAATACTTTTTCAATATGCGCCCTTGATATAAGTTCTCATGAAACAAATGGTTTGTAAAAAATTAGAATTCAGAGTAAAATGTCATTAAGGCTAGAGGAGTTTAAAAAAATTGTGTAAAAGAAAATAAGAGAATTTTCTATTTCTAACTTGGTACTTTTATGTTAGCCAGGCACAGGAGATAAATCGACAGAAATTACTCTTATAGCCATAATTCGCGTTGAATTCATTTAATTTTAAATATAAACCGTTTACTTATTTATATTTAATTTAAAATACGTTATTTTCTTTACTTAAAAATTTCAAGTAAAATGCTGGCGGTGGTTCCACAAACCATCACCTAATCGAGTTCAATTCCAGGATTAGCTAAAACTCGATTAGCATATTAAAATGCAACTGGTATTCCATGTCATATTTCAGTGGAAACAACTTGAAGAGTCAATTTTAGTGGTTGATTGGTAAGCATCCTCATAAAAAAAAAAGAAAGAAAAAAAAACTTGCAAACAAAATCGAAAAAGTAAAAAAATCCCTGCCGGCCCGGCCTACAGGCAGAGGTAGATTTCGAAGTTAAGTATACTAATTTCACCAACAAAAACTAAATCATTATTAGATATAAATCCACTTTAACAGTTTTATCTGTCTGCTTTTGACGAGATTTTATTTCCTTTTTATAAAATAGCTGGTTTTATCAGAATCATGTTAAGGCGACATTAAAAAAATATTTTTCCATACTCAACAACTCGAAATTTACTGGCACATTTTCAGATTAATTAAAAAAAAAAAATATATGAAACATGCTGACGTGATTTTTGAAAATATTTATAAGCAACCTGTGTTTTTATTTTTCTTTCAATTAATTAAAACTTGATTAATAAACAATTATTTTCTCAATATTTTTCGTTTCTAACACAATCGCTTCGGGAAATTCTGTTCAAAATTCCCACTTTGACATCATTTTCTGAAATATATTCTGCCTCTATCAAAAAATCGATCGTTACTGTACATTATATAGTTTCTGAATAAGAGAATCTAGCAATGGATGCGTTTCAGAGCAAAAATGAATTTAAAAATGAGTAAGAAAATAGACAGTTTGGATTTGAATGCACCCTTAATAAGATGATTTTTTTCTTCAACCGCTATGTATTTTTAATTTGTTTTTGCTTTAAGAATTGGCCCTATCAAAAACTTGTCTATATAAATGTTGAAGACAATATTAAGAAGATATATGATAAATTCATGGAGATTTTATATCTCGTGAATTGACGGAGCTATGAAAATTTTTCTTCTTCAACCCCCTTTTTTTGTTTTTGTTTTCTTTTTTTTTTTTTTTTTTTTTTTTTTTTTTTTTTTGGTACGAATCGGTCCTATCAAAAACTTGTGAATATAAAAGTTGTAGATAATATTAATGAGATATATAATAAAATTATTGGATTTGATATCTTGAGAATTGACGAAGTAAGGAATTTTTTTCTCCCAAAAACCCTATTTTTTGCGCCCCTTGAGCCTATTTTAAATTTTATCAAAAATCTGTGATGCATGAATTTTTGGCGCTATTTTTAGAAGTAATAAAAACTTTAAACTGATTTGATATGTACAAAAATTAAGAAGTTATGGGGTTTTTTCGGTTTTCACAAAACCCCTCCCTATTTCCATCCCCTTGGTCCGATTTTGCCCATTAACGAACTTGACCGAGATTTTATGTCCCTTGATTTTATGTATCAGTTTGGAAGAGATTTGTGCAGAATTGCGGAAGTTATCGTGTCAGGAAGAAAGTGATAACACAATTGCTTCGGGAAATTCCGTTCAAAATGCCCACTTTGACATAAGTTTTTGAAATATATTCTGCCTCTATCAAAAAATCGATCATTGCGGTACATTATATAGTTTCTGAATAAGCGAATCTACCAATTAAATGCGTTTGAGAGCAAAAATGAATTTAAAAATGAGTCATAAAATAAGCAGTTTGGATTTGAGTGCATCCTTAATGCAATGATTTTTCCAACACAATCCGCTTCGGGAAATTCGGTTCAAAATGCCCAATTTAACAGCATTTTTAAAAATATATTCTGCCTCTATCAAAAAACCGACCATTACGGTACATTATATAGTTTCTGAGTAAGAAAACGTACCAACTGGAAGCCTTTGAGAGCAAAAATGAATTGTAAATTGAGTCAGAAAATACGCAGTTTGGATTTGAATACACCCTTACTTAGATGATTTTTTTCTTCAACCGCTATGTATTTTTAATTTGTTTTTGCTGTAAGAATTGGTCCTATCCAAAACTTGTCTATATAGATGTTGTAGACAATATTAAGAAGATATATGATAAATTCATGGGGATTTTATATCTTTTGAATTGACGGAGTTATGGATTTTTTACTTCTTCAAATCCCCTTTTTGTTTTCGTTTTTAATTTTTTTTTGCGGTACGAATTGGTCCTATCAAAAACTTGTGAATATAAAAGTTGTAAATAATATTAAGGAGATTTATAATAAAATTAATTGGAATTGATATCTTGAGAATTGACGAAGTTATGAATTTTTTCCTCCTAAAAACCCTATTTTTTGCGCCCCTTGAGCCCATTTTTAACTTTATCAAAAATCTGCGATACATAAAATTTTGGCCCTATTTTTAGAAGTAATAAAAACTTTAAACTGATTTGATATGTACAAAATTAAGAAGTTATGGGGGGTTTTCGGTTTTCACAAAACCCCTCCCTATTTCCATCCCCTTGGTCCGATTTTGCCCATTAACGAACTTGACCGACATTTTATGCCCTTTGATTTTATGTATCAGTTTGGAAGAGATTGGTGCAGAATTACGAAAGTTATCGTGTCCAGAAGAATGTGATATATATATATATATAGAGAGAGAGAGATAGATAGATAGATAAAGTTTTTTACTGAGGGTGGTTTTGGGATCTAGGAGTCATGATCGGTGTAGATCTGCAAAATTTTTTCAGAAATTCCAACATAGGAACGACCCCAATAGGATCATACGAAATCTACCTAAAAACGGCCTTTGTTCAGGTTCTACTTTATAAGCATAGATTAAACTTTGCGCGAATTTTAATAAAAAAGTTAAATCTTTAACAACGATTTTACGCACAAATAACGTACAGAACGACAAAAAATTCCCATACGATCGTTTCGAGGATTCCTGGATCCCCTTCCTCAGTGAGGAAAAAAAAAAAAAAAAAAAAAAAGCATGGTTTTTTTTCCTCTTTGAGGAAGGGGATCCAGGAATCCTTGAAACGATCGTATGGAAATTATTTTTCGTTCTGTACGTTATTTGTGCGTAAAGTTGTTGTTAAAGATTTTAGCTTTTTTATTAGGTTCTACTTTAGATATCCAATGCAAAAAAAGAAAAAAAAATCATTTAAAAATGTTAAAATGAAAACGAGATATCTCAAAAAAATTCTCCCATTGGATTAGCATTAGCGAACGGCTGTTTTCGCCCCTCCAACCACTCAGCCACGGTGGACCCAATGCTTACGTTTGAATTACAAGACGTCTCTGTGATTGGTATTTTCTTTCAGCATCGTTTATTTATGGGATACAATTTTTTAGCACGTTTTTGTTGGGCGATTGCCACATTATATCTTCTAGACACTATAACTGCACTGCAAATAGAGGCATCTTAAATTTAGACACATATGTGACTGAAAAAGAATTTCAGTCACTTAAGTGTCTGAATCTGAAAATTCAGACATAACAGACGTCTAAATTTAAGACACATAAATGTCTTACTATGATCATGCTATAAACGAACCGAGAAACATGTGTAAATTATCCAACAACCGTCTGATTTTAAGACGGTACGCTCCAAGCGATAGTTAAACATCATCTTTGGTACTATTCTTAACAGCCAATCAGAACGCTGATTTCCGCGCGTGTCATCTGCAGCACCTTCATGAGATAAGAACAGAAAGAATTAAATTTTCACCGCCGCCATTGCTTGGATTAAAAGGATATGTGTTAATCTGGGTATTTATAGAACGAACGAGTAAGTCATATTTAATTCTAATATTTTATTCCGATAGATTTTAATCCCTTTGAATATGAGTGAAATCGTTTATAAAAATTTATCTGTTTTCTGTAGTTTAATGCTAAATTTTTGATTTCACTAACGGTCGTCTGTTATATGCCTTCTTAATGTAACGGAATGAAATATAATTGTTTTGAAAATTAAATAGCAATGCTGTAATTCTATTTGCTTGACGTTTGTAAATAAACGAATGAGTGATAGTTTAATCTTCATTTTCGATAGGGTGATGTGAAATAATTATAATTTGTCTTTGCTCAAAAACAAAACTTGCAACATAGGTTTGAAAAGTTGAATGATTCATCGCTTCATTTATCAGAGATAAAAACATTAAATTGAAGCCATTTGTAACTGTGTTTATTCTATGTTTTTTACTGTTTACTGACTATAAACGCTTGTAGTATATGACATCAGGCATGTATTTTATTTTTCGTTATTATTATTATTTTGGAGCTAAATATGATGATTCATATTATTATGATATCAGGAAAAGTTTTCAGATTGAAAAAAAGCATTAATATTGTGAAATTTGACTGTATATATTGCAGTTTTTAATCACGGAAAGATTTATTCTTATTGATTTTTTAATTTATTACTGAAAATCGTAAATTTTGATATCCAATGTTTCAGATTTAACATTTACCAAATTTCTAAAAATAATATGAATTTTTTATATCATCCAGTAAAATTTTCGAAATATTAAACAAACGGAGAAACATTTTATTCATATTTTGCAGTTTACGTTGCTGTTTAGCAGTATAATTATAAAGTTTAATTAATATTTTTTGTGTTTTTTAAATTGGTATATTAATTTTTGTAATTTATATGCAAGCACTTTTTTTTGCGATATTTTGTTCATGATTTAAAATTTTTAAAATTGAGTAATGCGAGAAATAATTATTAAATTTCCTTTTACTGCAATCGAATTTGCAACGGTTCTGGTACAAGTAATTGTTGGCACTAAAAAAAATTACACATGATAATTTAGACATAAATAAAGAGTTGTTTATGCCTTGATATGAAGTTTATGTATAAAACTGCCTTATATTTTTAAAAGTTCGTATTTACTTATATGATACAGTATTAAATATATTTTTAAGCCATTTAATAACTGCTTTTTTATGTTCAAAACGTTTTTCAAACTATTAAGAATAGTACGTATACTGTCTGATGTATTTTTTTTTTTTTTTTTTTTTTTTTTTTTTTTTTCTATTTCTTAGATCATTATTTTCTTATCAAATATATAAAATCTATTTAGCTCATATTCAAAGGATACAAATTTTACAGGAATAAAAAATAAAATAAATTAAATATGACTTATATCGTGTTGTTCCATAAAAAAGAATAATAATGATATACATTTTTAAGCAATAGCGGGTGAAAATTTTAAATTGAATACGGAATATGTTTAAAGAAAATTATATACATATTCCGAAGAATGATATATAAAATTAGATAAATACCAAACTGGTGTTTACTTTTAACTAAGCATGACAAATTACCACATATTTAAAAAGAAAAAAAAATATTACACATGTTTACTACTTAAAATGACTTAACTATTTTATTTATATGTACTTAAATGACAAATACAAAAATGGCTAAGTTTTGAAATTAGAAGTAATTTTTTTTTTCTCAATGCTATTAAAATAGAATATTTATTTACTATTTTATTATTTACTCATGGTTATATAGCTCTTGTGATTATCATCTGATGCATATGTAAAATTGCTTATGGGGCAAAATCTAATTTTTGAATTATATGAATTTTCCTTTTTTGGGGGGCGGGACGGGAGGGGGATTTTCTTGCCCATTTTCGCGTACACGGGATTTTTTAAATCTCTTTCGACATTCCACCGACTATGATAAATATTTTGAACTTTTAGAGTAGGAAAAGATAAAAAAAAAAAATATATATATATCCATATACCTTAAAAACCCTTAATAGCGGACACTTCGGGACCGCGAAATTTGTCGGATAATCGGAGATGCCTGCTTTTGTGAGGTAAAAATAATACAAATATGTATGCCTTGCGGATCAAAAAAGTATTCGCTAAATCGAAGTATCCGCTATTCGGGAATGTCCATTAACCTCCATAACGGATACTCCCGAATACCGGGCATCTGTATTTAGCTAACAATACTGCAGGGTTGCATTTTTTGCAAAAGGACTCCTTGATTAAAGCATGGGTAGTGCCCCGTTCTCTTACGATTTTAGTTCCCCCAAATTTCATGTGCAATATTTGCGAAGCTTATATTTTAAATCTGTTTCGAAATTGTACTGATTATAATCAATATTTTGAACTTTTAAAGTAAAGTAAGATTAAAAACAAAATTTTAAAAAATCTAATATTTAGATAAATATTTTCTCTTTTTAATCTTATTCTACTCCTGAAACAAAATACTCATTATAATTAGTACAATGTCGTAAAAGATTTAAATTATCAGCTTTATGAAAATTGCATACTAAAATTGGGAGCACCAGAAAATCAGGCGGTATGGGGGTAGAGGGGGCAGGACAACGGCCAGATATTTTCCCAGTATTCAGCGTGGTCAAACATGGCTACATAAAATGCTTACAAAAAATGTCTGCGATTCAGACGTTTCAAGTGTCTGAAATTCAGTCGCAAAAAGTGTCTGAAAAAATTCAGACATTTTAAAATGTCTGAAAATTGAACACTCCGTTTCAGACACTTAAGTGACTGAATTTCAGACATTTTAATTTACAGTGTGGATGCAGGAAAACACAGTGGGAAGTCTATTAATCAACCACTAAAAGTGGGTCTGTTGATGGGTTTCCACCAAGATATGACTTGGTAAACAGTTCCACTTAATTTGCTAATCGGGTTTTAACTAAACCTGAAATCGAGCTGTGAGCTCGATGAGGGATATGGTTTGTGCAGTCGCCGCCCGCACTAATACTTTTGTATGGCGCATTGCAAACTTGGTAATATTGCGTTCAGATTGAGATAGTTGAGTTACTTAAGAATGTTCTCAAATCCAAAAAGAGGACTTTCTGACATAAGTTTCAATTTATTTTTGGTCGAAAATGCATGAAACTAACTGGTGTTGTTGTTCAGAAACTATGTAATTGAGCTGTTTTTCCCATTTTTTTGCAAACGCAATAGATCTTTCAGACAATAGTGCCAAAGTGGGCGTTTTGAACCGAATTTCCCCGCGAAGGAAGAAAGAACACTCAAGAGGGGCGAAAAACGTGTTTGTCAGGTGATCAAAATGGCTTATAACTCAATAAGTAATGGGTTGATCAAAAAAATGGAAAAAACAGTTCAATTCCAAATCGCTTTCATGGCCAGCCTTTCCAATTTTATACCTTTCCGTTAAAAATTGAATTTGTAAATGTGTCAAAACATGTTGCGCTTGTTGAGCGGAGCAGTTAAGAACAGCCGTAACTTGAAGTTTTTTGAAGTGGACGTACCCGGAATCAAGATTTCGACCTGAGTAAGTTTCTGATACTCAATTAACTTTCAATATTCTCTTAAGGCTGTTCTCAACTGCTCTGCTCAACAAGCGCAAAACGTTTTGACACATTTACAAATTCATTTTTTAACGGAAAGATATAAAATTGGAAAGCTCGGCCATGGAAGCGATTTAGAATCGAACTGTTTTTTCCATTTTTGGATCCATCAATTACGTATTGAGTTAGAAGCGATTTTGATCACGTGACACGGCATTTTCCCCCCCTTATTGACTGGATTTTCTTCTTTCGTTCGGAAGTTCGGTTCAAAATGCCACTATTTTCTGAAAAATCTATTGCGTTTACAATAACACGGAGAAAACAGTTCAATGACATAGTTTCTGAATAACAATACCTCCTAGTTTCATGCGTTTCCGATCAAAAATGAATTAAAACTTATGTCAGAAAGTTGACCGTTTGGATTTGAGAACAGCCGTAACTATAAGTTGAGTTGAGCTCTGCCTTCTGAACTCTTTTTCGTATTTGAAACTGTTCTTAAATTTCGAGTTAGCTCTATAATTAATTAATCAGCTTTTTCGAATGATCCTTTGAATCCTTTATTTATTTAACAGGCCACAAAGAATAAAAACAATAACAAACTATGCATGGTTAGATGTTGTAGTTACAAATTTAACATAAGTTAAGTCTCTTAAAACTTTTGGCAATGTGAAGAAATGAAGCCTAATTTCGGGTTTCCGGTAGAAAAAAGTTAAGCTGACCCAACTTTCATAATGCGAACGTAGTGTTAGGCATATTCTGCCTTCACACTAAGCCAGTATCTGTATTCGCACTAATTAGCCGAAAAAGAAGTTTTCTTAGAATGTTGAGTTCATTTTAAATTTTCGTATCTCTGTTAAATACAGCAAATTTCGCTTACTTAGATGCTTAGTGGAAGATTTACATTGTCTCATTCCCCCATGGATTGGTTTTAGAACCCCGGTTAACGTTTCAGTAATTAAGTCTGGCAGATAATATTCAATGAAATGTTCAAATATGATTTTATTAAGGCTGTTCTTAACTGCTCTGCTCAACAAGCGAAAAACGTTTTGACACATTTACAAATTCATTTTTTAACGGAAAGGTATAAAATTGGAAAGCCTGCCCATGGAAGCGATTTAGAATTGAACTTTTTTTTCCATTTTTGGATCAATCAATTACCTATTGAGTTATAAGGAATTTTGGTCACGCGACAAACCCGTTTTTCGCCCGCTCTTGAGCCTCTTTCTTCCTTCGCGCAGAAATTCGGTTCAAAACGCCCATTTTGACACTATTTTCTGAAAGATCTATTGCGTTTGCAAAAAAAAAAAAAAAAAAAAATGGAAAAAACAGCTCAATTACATAGTTCCTGAACAACAACACCAGCTAGTTTCATGCATTTTCGAACAAAAATAAATTAAAACCTATGTCAGAAAGTTGCCCTTTTGGATTTGAGAACATCCTTAATTGATCAATTGCGTCTTAATTGTTGAAACAGATAAAGGGGGAATAAAAAATCGCGCTAAAAAATATAGCGAATTTTCTCCTTTTCATACGTGGAAATCCGAAGTTTGAGATTAGTTAATTTCCTTAAGGCGGTTCTTAAATCCCCTGCTCAACAACCCGAAAGTTTCCGACATATTTTTAAACGTAAAAACATAAAATTAGTAGGCCTTACTATTAAAGTGATTTCCTATCGAAATGAGTTTTCCATTTTTTGATCAATACATTACTTGACGAGTTACAAACAATTGTGGTCACGTCAGGGCCGGTTTTTCTCTTTTCCAGTGGTGTCGCGTTCGGAAATTCGGTTCAAAACGCCCACTTTGACAATTGTTTCCTCCGTATATCATAATTTGTGAGAGGGCGCTACAAGCGCTTTGGACTGGAAGGGGCGCGGGCGAGGATTCCCCGCCAGTTTGTTGTTGTTGTTCTCCATGTAAGTTACGACGTAAGCGCAATGTATCAACCATTGCCAGTCTCCTTTGAATTTTATGTAAATAATTAAATGTTGTGTTGTGTTTTAGAAGCGTGGACTATCTATCCATTGACCACAGTACAGTCACATTCCTATAAAAGTGAGCTATCGAATACAAAGTTTTTTTGGTCGTACGAGCCGCAGCGCTCATTTAGAACACTGTGAAGAATCAAGCCCTTGGATATTTCGGAGATATTTCGGGTTATTTATTTACAGAATTTAGAGTACAATGTCTGTTGCTACTCCAGCGATTTCAGGAACTGTGGTTCTTAATCGGAAACGAGGAAATATACGCGGCCAGGTAACCAGAATATCGAATGCATTGAAATCGAAACTTGGCCCTAAAGAATTGGATTTGAAATTAAATTCTCTTCAAACGTTGAAAAAGAAGACTGATGAATTAAGAAACGAAGCATACTCTATTATAGCCGACGAGGATTTAGAGGAGTTTGAAAATTCCTTGACTGAAATCGAAGAACAGTTAGAAGCTATCGAAGTAAGCCTTCTTGATTTAATAAAACCTAGTATTTCTAGTGTTGAAAGTCAAAATAATAGTAATGATAGAGGCATTTCTAATGAGGCAAAAATCAAATTGCCGTCAATTAATCTACCCCAATTTTCGGGGCGATATACAGAGTGGATGAATTTTAAGTTACAATTCACCACTTTAATAGATAGTAACGTTGAGTTAAATGATGCGCAAAAGCTGTATTATTTACAATCATCCTTAACCGGGCCTGTGAAACAATTACAAAATATTGACGATTCTTATACCTCCTTATTCGAAGCTTTAAAAAAACGATTTGAAAACAAAAGATTATTGGTAAATAGTCATATTTCAGAATTATTGAGTAATAACAAAATAAAAATTGAAAACGCGAAAGAAATACGCAATTTGGTAGATAATTTATTGAGCCATTTGAGAGCTTTAAAACAATTAGAACTTGAACAAAACACTTTATCAGAATCCATTTTAATGTATTTTGTTTTACAAAGAATCGATGATGAATCAAGAAAAGCTTTTGAAATGTCTCTTGATTCTAACGAGTTACCTGAGTGGAATAATTTTATTGATTTTTTACTGAAAAGAGCTCAAGCTTTAGAAAATGTACAAAAAAACAATATCGCTACGAAACCTAGGTTTGAAATTGCCTCTAAGCAAAAATCTTTCGTTTTACAAGGTGACAAACTTAATTGCGCAATTTGTAAACAACCCCATTTGATTTTTCGATGTCAAAAGTATTTAGCTTCACCGGTTCAGGAAAGATTAAATCAAATACGAAAATTACGATTATGTTATAATTGCTTATCTCCTCATACCCTTAACCGATGTAATAAATTAAATAATAAATGCAAGGTTTGTTACTCAGATCACCATACCACACTTCATGGAGCTAACTTTTCGAAATCTTGTTATGAAAATAAACAAAGTAATCATATCATGAATTCATCTCCGATTAAAAATGAAGAAAAAATAAATACTAATTCTGTGGAAATTATTTCAAATGCGAAGACCTTGAGCTGTCAAAATAATTATAACCAGACAGTGTCCGGCGCCAGCTATAATGCGTTGATTTCAACAGCGACAGTTTATTTGAGGGGAAGAAATGATTTTTTTTTTCCTTTTGTTGCTATTTTAGATACAGCTAGTAATATATCTATAGTTACCTTTTCTGCAGCAGAATTATTAGGATTAGATAAATATAAAGTAAGGTCAGTTGTTTCCGGATTAAATGATGCAATCTGTAAAATTAAAAACAGAATACATGTCGAAATTTCAAACAAGGATCGAACATTTAAAAAATTCTGTAACATGTTTTTGGTTCCTAAAATAACTGATTTAAATCCTATGAGTGGCGTAGATATTTCTAATCTGAAACTACCACGTAATTTGGTTTATGCTAACCCAAAGTTTTTTGAACCACAGCGAATTCAGGTGCTATTGGGGGCAGATGTTTATTATGATTTGTTATTAACTGGTCAAATGAAAATTCCTGAGACTTCTATAATTTTACAAAACTCTTATTTAGGCTGGATTGCAGGTGGAGTTATACATGATGAAAACGAAAATAGCGAAACTAAATATAATTGTTATTTATTAGAAAATCAAGATGAATTAGATTTGAAGGTGTTCTGGGATTTAGAGACAATAGGAATTAGGGATGACCCAGTTAATGTAAAAAATGAAGATATTTTAGAGAAATTTCGGGAAAAGGTGCGGTTTATAAATAACAGATATGAAATCTGTCTCCCATGGAAACGGGATTTGGAAGAACTAAACAATAATTACCAGATAGCCCAAACACGGCTCGCTACTCTCGTAAAAAGAATGAAACGTGATACAAGTTTATATGAAAATTATCGTAAAATTTTAGACGAATATTTAGAGATGAAAATTATTGAAATTGTTCCTGAGTCAGAAGAAAATTCTAACAACCCGATTTTTTATTTACCTCACCATACGGTATTTAAACAAGACAGTGTATACACAAAATGTCGCATTGTTTTTGATGCGAGTTCGCATGAAGCAGGTGAGTTGTCCTTGAATGACTGTTTGGATGCAGGCAGTAACCTAAATCCGAACATTTTCCATTTGTTGATTTTTTTTAGATTAAATAAAATTGCTGTTTTGGCCGACATAGAAAAGGCCTTTTTACAAATTTCTATCAACGAAAAAGATAGAGACGTTTTAAGATTCTTGTTTATAGATGACAATCCTGTCAACGGTGATGAATTTAAAGTTATTATGTACAGATTCTTACGCCTAACATTTGGTTTGAACTCAAGCCCATTTTTACTATCAGCCACTATAAAACAACATCTTAGTAAATTTAAGAAGGAATATCCGGTGACAACCGAAATACTCGATAGTTGTATTTATGTTGATGATCTCATTGCCGGTAGCGACACGGTACAAGATGCACTGAACATTTCACAACAATCACACAGAATTATGAAGGAAGCTAGTATGACTTTTCGAAAATGGATATCGAACAACGAAGTAGTAATGGAATCGTGGGAGAAGAACGGGTTTAGTACTTTACCTCAGCCCCTTGAGGAAAATAAACCACATAAGGTATTAGGACTGTTATGGCAACCTAAACAGGACATGTTGATGATCGATATTGATAATTTAGTAGAATTTTTGTGCAAGGCAAAAAATACGAAGAGGTTCGTTCTGCAAGTAGCAGGTAGAATTTTTGACCCCTTGGGTCTCATATCGCCATTTACAATACGAATTAAACTGTTGTTTCAAGAATTGTGGAATAGGAATTTAACATGGGATGAAGAATTGCCCCCCGATATTTCAAAGCTGTGGGAACAATGGCGTTCCGAGTTACCTCAATTAGTACAACTAAATATTCCTCGAAATGTGTTTCAGTTCCCTGAAGACTCTGAATATAAAGTAATACTGCACACCTTTGCCGATGCCAGTCCCAAAGCATACGGTGCTGTCATATATCTCCAAATATATTCCAAGACCCAGTCTTCCATTAAATTGCTAACATCGAAAAGCAGAGTGGCACCCCTGAGAAAGGTGTCATTACCCCGGCTGGAACTGTTGGGTGCATTACTAGCAGCGCGTCTAACTTGTGAGGTGAAGAAGGTGCTAGATCGCAAGGGACCGTCTTCTATGTTTCTATGGACCGATTCCCAGATTGCCCTTTATTGGATAAAGGGGTCTGCAAATAGGTGGAAATCATTCGTGTCTAACCGGGTCAAAGAAATCCAATCACTGACAGACCCATCCAGGTGGTTTCATTGTGCAGGGTCTGAGAATCCTGCAGATTTGCTGACTAGAGGTATAAAATCGGAAGATCTTATTCAGAGTCACAAATGGTGGACTGGTCCAGAATTTCTCAAGGACTCGTTAGATATTTGTAACAACGAACAATCACTAGTAGTTCCAGATCAGGAGATCTATTTAAATGAACTAAAAGGAGACTCCGTGGACAATATTCATGACTTTACCACCTTATCTATCACCACTGAACATTCTATAATTGAACACATTTTTTCATTGACTAATAATTTTATAAAATTAATACGTATAATTAGTTTTATTTTTAGATTTTACAAGAATTGTCGCAACCCACAGAAAACAAGGGGACCACTAACACTAGATGAAGTGAGACAAGCCGAATTATTTTTAATTCGGTCAGCGCAAAAGGGTGAGTTTCGAGATGAAATAAAATGTCTCAAAAAGGGTAAGCCTGTTAAGCATAATAGTAGATTATCTTCTTTAAATGTATTCCTGGGAAATGAAGGATTAATTAGAGTTGGTGGCCGTTTATCGCATGCCGATTTGCCGCCTAACTCTAAATTTCCAATTGTGTTGCCTGCCAATCATAAGTTAACAAATATTATCTTAAATTATTTCCATTTGAAGTATTTTCATTTAGGCCCACAAGCCTTGCTTTTCCATGTTAGACAGAAATTTTGGCCACTTAATGGCAGGAATAATTGCCGGAAAATTGTTCACAAATGTGTGACATGCTTCAAAAATAAGCCTGTTGTCAGCTCCCAGTTGATGGCCGATCTGCCAAGGGAACGTGTGACCCCAAATTTTGCATTTTCCGTGACAGGCCTGGATTACTGTGGACCCTTTTCTATTAAATTTAGAAATCAAAGGAAGGGTGTATTAAATAAAGTTTATGTAGTAGTGTATATATGTCTATGCACCAAAGCAATACACCTGGACTTTGTTTCAGATCTCACAACTCAAGCTTTTATAGCTAGTTTAAAACGTTTCTTTGGCAGACGAGGGAAATGTGCCAAAATTCTATCTGATAATGCAAAAACGTTCATTGGAGCTGACATCGAGTTGAAAAAATTGCATAAACTGGTTAGTGTCCCAGATGAGGAATTGTGTAACTTTTTAACCCAGGAGGGTATCAAATGGGAATTTATTCCCCCCAAATCTCCTAATTTTGGCGGCATCTGGGAAGCAGCAGTAAAATCGTTCAAGTTTCATTTGAAAAGGGTAATAGGTGATCAAAAATTAACTTTAGAAGAATTTTTAACGATATTAGCGGAAATTGAGGGAGTTTTGAACTCTCGCCCCCTTACCCCACTATCCCCAGATTTTGAAAATTTCGAAACTTTGACACCCTCACATTTCCTTATCGGTAGGCCAATTACTTCGATCGCCGAACCTCAGTTAGATGAAATTAATGAAAATAGATTGGCAAAATGGCAGATAATCACCAAATTTAGCCAACAAATTTGGAAACTTTGGAAGCGCGATTATTTGAATAATCTCCAACAGAGGGGGAAATGGAAATTTAAAAAAGATGATGTACAGAAAGGAACTTTGGTACTAATAAAGCAGGAAAATTTACCTTCCACCAAATGGTTGGTTGGTAGAATAGTAGAAGTTTTTAAGGGAAGGGATAATATAATTCGAACGGTGAATTTACGCTTACCAGATGGGCGAATTTTTAAAAGAAACGTCCGAGATGTCTGTATATTACCAGTTGAGTAACAAATTTCCTTTCTTTCCCTAAGCAAACTTTAAAATGTATATATTATTTCTGTATTTATTCTAGTGTTATAGTGAATTTATTCTTGTATTATTATTGTGTATGTAAGTTGTTATATGCTATAATTTTTCTTGTGTGAACATTTTTTTTTTGCAAATTTATATGTTAATGTATATTGAAATTTGCATTTCAATCCCCGGGGGAGTGTTTCCTCCGTATATCATAATTTGTGAGAGGGCGCTACAAGCGCTTTGGACTGGAAGGGGCGCGGGCGAGGATTCCCCGCCAGTTTGTTGTTGTTGTTCTCCATGTAAGTTACGACGTAAGCGCAATGTATCAACCATTGCCAGTCTCCTTTGAATTTTATGTAAATAATTAAATGTTGTGTTGTGTTTTAGAAGCGTGGACTATCTATCCATTGACCACAGTACAGTCACATTCCTATAAAAGTGAGCTATCGAATACAACAATATTTTCTGAAAGATCTTTCGCGTTTACCAGAAAATGGAAAATATCTTTCTATTACATAGTTTCTGAATAACAACACGTGCCCATTTCATGAGTTTCTGAACAAAAATGAATTCAGAAATGTGTAAGAAAGTAGCTTCATTAATCCAAATTGTCTCATATAATCTCTAATCAAAAATTTCGGGAAGCTTTGTTTTTTACCTAAATTTTCTATCAAAAGGTGCCGGGAAATAAATATTATTGGTATTATTCAGAGCTGCAGCAAGAGTGGTGCTGCGGTTGCCAGAGTCGGTACGTTATTACAGCTAATGCATGGTGACAGCTGAAAAAATAAACGAGTTAAATTTTCGAACTGCTGCTCTGGTTTTACCATATTACTCGTATAAGTAGGGCCGAAACTAGCCTTTTTTGCGCCCGGGACAAACATGAATTTTGGCGACCCCCCCCCCTTTTTTTATTCCTCAAAGTATATTTAGAAAGAGAATTTTACTAATTTTCTAATGGCCGACTTATTTTAAAATTTAAAATATGTAATCATAAAATATGTAATACTGAACTACGTAAATTGAATGTGAAGTTTGTTGCAATTATAGTTCGTTCACATAAAAGAATTCGCATGTATTAAAGGCTATTTACAGTGTTTGCTTATACAGTAGAGTTCCGATTATCCGAGTTATTTTCTTCTGATGGACTGATGGCTTTCATTATTATGAAACAGCCATTATAAATGAAGTGTTAGGTGAAGATGAAAGAGCAGACGTAAAAAGTTTGAACTCTGATTTTCTAGTCAGAATGGGGAAAAAAAATGGCCATAATTTTTTTTTTTGCAAAGAAAAAAAAAAAAAAAAAAAAGAAAGAAAAGAAAAGAAAAGAAAAATGCCTTTTTTCCCCCTTTATTCTGACCAGAAAATCAGAGTTCAAACTTTTTACGTCTGCTCTTTCATCTTCACCTAACACTTCATTTATAATGGCTGTTTCATAATAATGAAAGCCATCAGTCCATCAGAAGAAAATGATCGATTCCAAAGGTATAATCTTTCACTTGGCGCCTATTGGCTCTGGCGCCCGGGGCACATGCCCCCCTCTGAGTTTCGGCCCTGCGTATAAGTTTCCCCTACCAAGTATTCCTGGCACCCCTGACCTTTGAAATAATAAATCCAGCCTAAATTTTATGTGAAGAACGTTAGGTAATTTGGGTAGATACAGAAGAATTTATACATTTTCTTGAGCAGCAATTTTTTTCTCTTTCACCTGCTCACAGCATTGTAGCTAAGTAAAACCTTTGTTTTTTCAATCTAATACTAGATGGCAGCACTAAAAATTCCTTCTCAAGAACTGGTTAGTTTTGCTAAAAGCTCAGCTGATACGAAAGGAAAAGGTGCTCTTATCCAGAAACTATGTACAAATCACTTCCATAATCATGCCATGCCTGCCTATAAGTGTCGCGTTTTCATATTTAAAAAAGAATCTGTTAATTGTTTGAAAGTTTCGCATCGTCGAGCGAGGATTTTTATTTTTTTCAGATCTCAAATTCCCCTGGCGTGGAATTTTTAAATATCTCATAAGGAAAACACTATTTTTAACTTCTTTTTTTCCCGAGTATTTTTTTTTAAAAGATATCTCTTTCTTTTTAGTTGGCAAAATATTTCTAAAATGTATACTTAAGGCTGTTCTTAACTGCTGTGCTCAACAAGCGCAAAACGTTCTGACACATTTACAAATTCATTTTTTAACGGAAAGATGTGAAATTGGAAACCCTGGACATGGAAGCGATTTGGAATTGAACTGTTTTTTTCATTTTTTGGTCAATCCATTACCCATTGAGTTATAAGAAAATATGAAGATTAAGCATAAATCTTAGAGAGATTAAAAAAAAAAAAAAAAAAAAAAAAGATAAAAGAAAAAAGACGTTTTTAAAGAAAAGTACATAGAGAAAATATGTTAAAAATATAAATTTTCTGAGGAGATATTTTCACCGTTAAAATTTTTTTAAATACATCTAGGATACCCGTAAACATGGTTCACTATGATACTTTAAATCATCAAAAGAACTTTCTCAAATAACAAACAACATTTTAAATGTTTTTCATACTTCACTATCCTACAAAAATATTTTGTATGATATGATCATAGTCTAATCAAGTTTTTTTTTTTCACTTCTGTGTATTCTAAGATCTTTCCAGTATTGAAATGCAGTTTGTGTTCTTCAGTATTTAATAAATTGTATTTTTTATACAATAACATGAAATTAATTTATAGATTATTCACAGAACAAAAGTAAAGTTTTTGTGCTTATTTACTTTTGATCTGTATCAAACAATTGAAAAACTTTTACTCATGTATCCTTAGGAATATCATTGTAACAGATATTGTGGGCGGTTAAAGAAAACAAGGACATTTTTTTTTTTAAGTCTTTGTCTTTGTTGTACTAAATTATCTTGAAATTTTTAAAAACTCTGCGTACCACCCCTGAATGGTTAAAAAAGATTGCCTTTATCAGTTTAGAAAAAAAAAAAAAAAAAAAAAAAAAAGTGGTACTTTTATGTTATCCGGGCGCCAGTGACAATTCGCCAAATCTTGTTTCAATTGGCATCATTTGAATTATAACTCTTGTCTGAATTCATGTGAAAGAGGAACAAATGATTCATTTTTAAAAATTTCAAATGACATTAAAAGATTTTGGGACTTTAAATAACGTAATCTTAAATTTTATACACACAAATAATTCTAAATTTGTGTATATAAAGGTAGATACGATGCTTTCATTATGAAATAAAATGTTTCCAGTTTATTTATCTCTTATTTATACATTTCTGTTATTGAACTAAGCTTAATCATCAATAGACTCGATTACTCGAGATTTTGTTATTTGTATTAATATGTTTATATTTCTGTATTTTATCATTTTTTTAGCCAAGTTTTTAAAGATATTATAATAGAAATTATTGAACATTTTAGAACTAATCTTAATTATTTTTTGTCAAAATACTTAATTTATTCATTCATTTATATCTGCCATTGCAATGTTATAATATTGGCTATTTGTTATTGGCTAATGAGTGGGAGCTTGGTGAGAAAAATAAAGGTTGAAGAGATTAAAAATTTTTTGACTATCATTGGCGCCTGGCTAACATAAAAGTATCGAAAAAACAATGTTATGTCATATGTTCCATTATAGGTAGCAACCTACATGGAACAAGAACTAATCAGTGCGGTTGTAGCAGCAGTAAAAGGTAACACACACACACAAAAAAAATGTACAAAATATTTATTTCTTAATCATAAATAAACAGACAATTTACAAACACATAATACATCATAAATATCACATTATGCCACAGGCATATCTTTCATGTCACATGTTATGTAGGCAATATAAAAAATTTAATAAAAAAAATATTGTGTGAACAGCAAATATTTTGGTTAAGTTCAAATAAAGCTATTATTTTATGAGATATTTGAACAATTACGTCTTGGAGTAACCTAGTTATAATAGGATTATCCTGTAATCAAGGATAGGGCCATTGTTAAAACTTATTGGGAGGGGGCGGGGACCTAAAAATGGCAAGTCAAATTTCAGTATTCGCCAACTAGTTTTATAATTTTGCTAAGTTACCACAATCAGAAAATGTAATATAGTTCTTATTTGTAAAAAGTTTAATAATATTTCCAATTAGATTTGTAACTTTTGCCGCGTCTATCAGAAATAGGAAGTGTATTATATTTTTTATTAAAGTTGCTAATTAAGTTTGTAAATTTGCCAAGTGTCCCCGAATATTCCCGATTTTTTTTTTTTTTTTTTTTTTTTAATTGAGGGGGAGGCTTTTCCTGTCCCCCCACTTGGTGAGGGCCATGATCAAGGAATTTGTTGAACAAAAGATAAGAAAAAAATATTAATAAAAACAACTTTTATGATATTAATGAAAAACTTTAAAGATGAACATCCCAATATATGGAGATAGTTTGAAATTTTTGCGTAAATTAAAGGCTTCTTGCTTAAAAAAGTTTCTATTAAATATTTGTATTTCTCATTGTTATTTGTAAAAAGTTTAGACAATTCACATTTCATTTCTGGAATTAGTCATACACACGGAATTAAAAACAGGTCCATGCTATTATACATCACAAGTAATACAGCATACTGTTGTTAATAAAAAGTGATTATCTTTTGCTTAATATATATATATATATATATATATATATATATATATATATATATACTGTTATTAGAAGGGAAATGTGAAATTAAATTCCTTTGTGACACAAGGTTTTTAAAAAATTATCATAAACTAAATTCCCAGATTTAAAAAAATCATTTAAAGCATAAAAATTTATTTGGAAAGCGAATTCCCCCCCCCCCCCCCTATCCACACCACCACACCCTACTTGTTTTATGTTTACAGCAAAATTTGCAAAATACTTTAAATTTGATATTGGCACACACACATGGGAATAAAGTGACAATATTCACATTTAAAAAAAATATATATTTACAACTTATGTACATAAATACTGGTTTGCATACTTCAATTTGAAAAATTGAATAAAATTCTTTTAATACACCGGATACAAAAATGTTTTGTAAAGTGTAGATTCACAAAAATGTATGATTTTCATGATGAAAAATTTGTTCTGTATTATATAGACGACAAAGTACATTTTATAAAAGTTTAGTTATTATTACTCTTTATTTAAGCAGCAAATATATATATATATTTTAAATTAATCCTATTTTTCATATAAATACACCAAAACTTTTCAATGAAAAATTAAAATATTAATTCACTTTAACTTAGAAGTAAAATCATCGATTTAAAACTCTGGAGGATTCCGCTATTATGTCTTGAAAAAATAAGAAAATTTGCTTGATTGTTTTCAAATATAGTTTACCCTTTTCTCTCCCTTTACTGAATACTTTTAAACTTTAAAAAGCGATTGTTTCAAAGCACAGACATACGAAAATGAAAAAATAAAATGACAATACATTTGCATGTGCACTGGGACTATTTTGATGGCTTTAACGATTTCTGAACTATAATATAAGAGAATTTGATCAAAATTGGCAGATCCTTAAAACCAGTGTAACAAATATTCCAGCTAGGCTGTTATAAAAATTTCCTAATAAATACATGTTATCAAAACGTATTCAATTAAAATCGATATAAATTTGGATATAACTGCGAAGTATTTTCAGACAATTTTAAGAAATTTATTTTTGGATTGCACATTTTATCTTAAGTCTGGATATAGCCCCTTTTTTGAGTTGCTTTTGAATCTGTTTTACACTCATTTTCTTACTAGGAAACATATACGATTTTAAGTTCTGGATTTCGTCAAGGTTGGTATAGTTGAAAAGGTCTTGAAGAATGATTCCAACGTGTGGTTCCCAGTTCTTGTGAGTTCCATAATATCCCGTTCAGACCGAATAATTAAGATATCTTAGATCGCCATTTTGCAGGTGTACACTCCAGAATTAGAGCACCTGCTCACACTGCAAAACTCATCTAAGATAACCTATTGAATATCACTGTGTCTGAGATCTGAACAAATGTAAAGTGTGTGTATGCGCATAAATTAAAACCAGCCTCAACAGCCGGCCAGTTAAAGGGAGCTTCCACAGCCAATCAAAATGGATGGTAGTGATTGTATCTAGCCATAGAAAGTTTGAACTCATTGAGTTTGTGGAACTTTCTCGGTGAGTTCGGCGGTCTGAGTGAGGTATAAGCATCTGGCAAGCTCGATTGCTGGTGTGAAGCCATCGTATCCTCGCTTCAGTTACCGTGACAGAACAGACAGACTGTGCTGAACATTTGCTTACGAAGCCCAACCCTCCATCATTTTGCTTAACATCTTTCTAAATATTTTCTTGCTGTTTGTGCCTCATATATCAAACACTTTTTCACGGGTCTGAAGACTGCGATATTTACTGAACACCAGTGGGATAGCCCCAATAATTTAACAGATACATTTTCTTGATGGAAGTGACTATCCAATAATAACCATGTTGTCATTTAAAGAATAAGAAATTTCAATTCTAAATGTGGCACTAATTTACTTCAAGACATTTTTCTATATGTTCATACACTTCCGCTATCCTCTGCTGAAGCCTCTTTGCCACTTCGCTTTCCTTCTTCATCGGAGCGAAGAGTGGCTCCAACTGTCTCACGAGTTCCACGAGTATTTGGCCAGCTCGATGGCTGGAGTGGAGCCACCGTATTCTCTCTACAGTTTGGCGCCTGAAAAGACAGATTGTGTTGAGCATTTGCTTATGAAACCTGATGAAACGTCCATCTTTACCCGCGGTCCCGTAGAGCAGAGAGTAACTGTCCAGCAGTCCACTCTCGTTGTCGATTAACCAAAGGCCACCTGTTGATTTGGAACGCACAAGGTTGTGCACAGTTTCTCGTAATATGGAGGGTTTGTTCTCTTTGTCCGCAGCATCTTGCATACTCGCAACTCTGAAAGTAAAAAAAATAATGATTATGACTAAGAGAGGAAAAAATAACTCTGAAGCATTTAACTGAAATTTTAAAATACGATGTATTTTGATAAAACCATAGTGATTTGTTTTAACATTTATGTGCTTAGGTCCGATTATGATGTGTGTAGATCAGCCATAATTAACCTTTTTTTCTTGCAGGCCGCAAACATGTGTTTGCGACGTTACGAGGGCCACAACAAACTTATATATTGAAAAAAAAAAGAGGGTAAGTAAAAAGTAAGATAACAAAAGTAGTATAACAAAGCATTTTAACAAAGTTAATATAATCAGTACGGTTGAACTTTTGACAGCACTGAAACTATCAAAATAAAAAAGGTTGATATAAATACAGAAATATTTCGCGATTAATCGCTGGAAATCGGCTAAAACGATTGCCAGTTATACCAAAAATGCCTTTTGGTATCACTGGCTTGGTAAGAAATCTAAAAAAAAAAAAAAGCTAAATATGAAAAATTATTAGAGTTTTCAGTTAAAAATGATTTTCTGTACTCCGGATAGTAATCAAGCATCTTTAATCCAGGTTAGACTGGATTAGATCACCTGGTTTTTAAAAAATTAATAGCTTTTAAATTTCTGTAAATATTTTTTATCAAACAATTATCGAATTCAAGGCTTCTCTGAAGAATTTATTTTTGGAATAACATTAATAATGAAATATAAAGTTTATGAAAGTCCTTTGTTTACTAAAACATGCGTCTGATCATTTTCATTTAATTTTTTTAAATGCATAGGAAAAATGAAATCTATTTAACCAGACATTAATTCAATTTTGATTAAGACTTTCACTCCCCCCCACCCCCCCACCAAAAAAAAAAAAAAAGTATTGAGTGTAGAATTTCAGGAAATTTTGAGGTAGTATTCACGAATTTTTCCGTGTGTTTTGGGGTAACAGGACATACGTAAAAATTCCGTTTTCAGTAACACGCGGACTAGTTGCTGGAACTCCGTGCTTAAATTGACGAAAATGCAGCTTTACATTGGAGGATTTCAGGTAATTTTTTCGTTAGGCGGGTGAATTTTCTATAGTTTAGTGGGAAAATGGCAAATCAAAGCAGAAATTCTCGCATTTTTAACGAAAAAAGATCAACGGAAATAAAGCCTTCAATTCAAGAAGTTTTTTGAGAGTATTGCCAAGATGTCATACACAGACACGCACACACACACAGAGATTGAGAGAGAAGAAATTACCTGTCATAATTGCCGGTAATGTAGTCAAAGATGATGAGATCACTCCATTGTAAAAGTTCAGTTAATTTTTTGGTGGTCAGTTTGAGAAGGATGCCTGATTTTGCTGACAGTGGTTCTTTGCTCTCCAGTGACGATAGCAACGTTCGTGGCATCTTGTCCCTGAACAAGAAATCGAAAAAATAAGGATATTTAAAACTTAGCCGCGAATTTAAAAATATGTTTTTACATTATTACATTCCACTGGTACTAGTTATATATATTTGATACGAAAAATAAATGCTACACTACAAAGTAAAAATTTTGAAAATCTTCGGAACTATCAATATATAGTCTTTTGATTTTTCCTGTAACATGAATATAAATAATTAAATAGCGAATGCTGAAAGGTAGCTTCATTTGTTATAGACCTATTGTTTTAGTAGAATGAAATTACTATTAACATTCCTTTTTCATTTGTGTATACGAAGAATTTAAACGGAAATGTAAGGAAGATTTTTTGTGATCAATTTAATACATTTTTCATTTAAGTTCAGATACTTACAGCATGTTTTTTTCCCTTTGATATATATATATATATATATATATATAACCATTAATTAAACATAACCTACCACCGTCAATTATTATGAATTAAAGCTGTAAGTATAAAAAAAAAAATATTATAATTATTATTATGGAAGAAAAAGAAAAAAGTGGACACCGACAAAAATTGAAAAGCTTATACATTGAATTACGTTATCAAGGGCACAGAATTCAATGATATAAGCAAAATGGTTGTTTTCTGTGGGAAAAATAAGCTAAAGCTAAAAATTATTTTCCCCTGTGCCCAAACAACCATTAAAATCAAGTGAATTGATTAAAAATGAAAGCAGAATAGAAACAAATAATATGAATTGGAAGAATCAATAAAACATATTTAAATATTTATAGGATATAAAATATAAATAATAAACACCATACCGATTAATATTTCAGTATTTTACAAAAATCCACGCGCACATGGCTACCAGAATATCATAAAGATTAAGGTGAATAAAACAGTTAAGAAATCACAGTAAATGATACCAAAGGATGCAGTTAATACATTTTGAAATAAAATTTGAAATACCTTGTTAAACACATTTAATCTAATATAAAATAAATAGATAGTAATTACATTATTTAAAATGCACTATTAAATTAATCAATAACTGTTTAACAATATCGTCAAAATTTAGCTAAAAATACCCCTGGTGTATTAAATTATAACTGAAATGGAGCTAGAAAAATTAAAATTTAGAGCTATCTTAAAAAGACAAATTTGGTGCTGCCATCTAGTATTACTTTTATTAAACAACTGTCGCAAGATAAATATTTGTAAGCATTTGAATGTAAATAACTGTTTAAACAACAAAACCAAACATATCCTTATATATAGAGAATTATAAACCTAATATAAACCACACAATGTATTTAAAAACTATTGTTAATAAAATTTAAAAGCATACAATATATTCTATTAGCTAACTTATTTAAACTAAACTAAGAATTTAAATAATTCTAGAACTTTGATAATATATAGCATATAGCTATATGCTATAAAAAAAATAAATTCAGTAATAATTAATATAAATAATTATTAAAAATAATATAAAAATTATTTTTTAATGAATTATATATAAGATATTTATAAAATGAACAGGAAATAAAAAACATGTGGAAGTATATAGAAGGTTAAATGATACTTAAATTCCCATTACTTAAAAAGCACAAATATAGAGTGTGGATTATTTTCAGACATCCATAAAAATCCAAAAAGTATGAATGTGGGACATTCAAAAACATTAAACCGATAATAAATATTAAAAAGAATAGAGGAATAATAATAAAAATAATTACCCAATTTTAATGCATACAGTATAACTATATTTATATTAAACATATTTATATGTATATTATTCACTATAAGAATGGCATACTATTAGTAATTAATATGATATTGTCCTTAGTAAATTAAAATTTAATAACAAATAATTGTAAATTAGATTAATCAATAATTAAGCTAATTATAATATTAATGAAATTCTCCAATTACATATAAAATATCAAATCAACATCCATATAAAATACGTAACAAAAATATAGTAATAATACAAAAGCCCCCATTTCTTTTTTTTTTTATAATTAACCATTGCGTATTATCCAGACAACACCACCCTCCTCCGTACTCTAACATCTACCCACCCAACCAACCTATAATAAATTTTTTATATTATTTTACAATTTTTAATTTTTTATAGATATTTTTTTATTTTATAATTTTTTTGTAATTTTGTTTACGCATGTGTTAATTTGTTTTAATAGATCATGTAAGAAATGTACTAATTGTATATTAATGAATATATGAATATATATATATATATATATATATGTTATATTATTAGATCTAATTCCGCGATTTCCTTATATTATTCTAAATTACTACTCTATATTCACTAAATCAATAATCTCTATCGTTAATTCTGTTACATTCCAATTTAATGTCTCACTTATCTAATTTACTTAAATATTACGCTTTTAGTATTCTTAAATTAATTGTTCCATTTCTGATCTTTTTTCTTTTAGAATGTTCTTTTAGCAACCAATTTTTTTTCCCTTCCGAGAATTTACTTTCCCGTGCATATTCCGGGGTTTTCCTTTTTACCTTCAAATTCATCCACTCGCTCTGTCAGCCTTCTTTCCATGGCGTGGTATCCTTAATTATTAATTGGTTGAGAGCGTTACCTACGTCATATTTGTATTACTACGCTAGACGCACAAAAAGTCGATGCCCGCAGTGTTTCCTCAGATTTTGGTCGTATCTCGATTTGTCATACCATCCCCTGGTCGCCGTCCTCCCGCCGCCTATTATCTAGAACTTTGCTTACCCTAAATTATTACTATGAAGCGATGGCTAAATATCTCGGTGGAAACTGTGCCGCCGAAACATGATAAAATAAAATCCTGATTTGACTTTACACATTGTCTCTATTATTCTGGAGAAACTACACTGGGTAATTGTGTTCCATGGCCTTCACTCGTTGACTGCAACAAAATTCGAATAACCATGTTGATTACTATAGAAAGGTTCTTTTTTAGCTTATCCTAATGCACAACTTCCAGATTGATTATTCAATTACTATCTATTGAAGTTAACTCCATTTTCGAATAATCATATAACGTCAATGTCGTAACCTTTAACACGACAGGATTTCCAGTTTTCGTTATACTAGTCGACAGGATCGACTTTACCTGTTCTGACAACTTACACTACTGTATTTACTGCTAGACGTGATCCACTACTAGTATCATGACAGCCAGTTCCTTCATTTCAACTAGTAAACCCTTCCAATGTTAGAATAATCTAACATATATATGTATATATTGTAAGTAAACATAAATCTATTATGACTTTTTATGAAAAGAAAAAATAGCAATAATGACTTTGTACAGTTCTACCACAATTTTGGATTAGAATTTTTCGCTTTATTTAATCACATGAAAATATTACAAATTCTGAGATTTAAATATTAAATAGCAAATGTCTAATTTGAAAAAAGTGATCGCAGTCTTCTTGAAATTCTAAGGAGTGTATTCGCATAGAAAACAGTAAAGGAAACGTTTTTAAAGCACGCATGTGGTGGTATACTTTCTCATTATGAAAAACTGACAAAAGTTAAAAAGTCAAGTTTTTTCTAGATTACTATTTTTCTTTCCACAAAATTAATATTATACAAATTACAAGGTTTCTCACATTTTATCAATTTCACTATCGATGGCTGTTTGTAATATTTTTTTTTAAATGTTTTTAAAATAAATACATTAAAAAAATAGGAGCAATTTAAGGGGACACTTCAGTTACACAAAAACACCCGCTCGCTAACGTTAATCCTATGGGAGGAATTTTTTAGAATATCTCGTTAGCATTTCAATATTTTTGCAAGAATTTTTTTGCATTGGATAGCTGAGGTCGATCTTTATAAAGGTCGTTTTTTACTTTTTCGATTTTGTTTGCAATTTTTTAAGAGGACACTTTCACTTTCGAAACCGGTTCCGAAAGTGAAAATATCTTAATTTAAAAAACCTGCAAACAAAATCGAAAAAAAAAACGCCTTTGTAGAGATTGACCTCAACTATCCAATGCCAAAAAAAAAAAAAAAAAAAAAAAAAAAAGTCATGTAAAAAATATTGAAATGCTAATGAAATATTCTAAAAAATTCCTCCAGCAGGATTAACATTACCAAGCTGGTGTTTTCGCGTGAGTGAAAAACACCCGTTCGCTAATGTTAATCCAATATGAGAAATTTTTAAAGATATCTCGTTTGCATTTCAATATTTTTAAATGATTTTAATTGCATTTTACACACTAGTCGATCCCCACAAAGACAGCTTTTTTTATTTTTTTTTAAATTTTGTTTGCAGATTTTTCATGAGGATGCTTTCACTTTCGAAACCGATTCCGAAGGTAAAAGTGTTCTCATTAAAAATACCTGTAAACAAAATCGAAAAAGTGTAAAACGGCCTTTGTAGATCTACCTCAGTTATCCGATGCAAATAAAATGATTTAAAAAATATTCAAATATTAACGAGATATCTTTAAAAACTTCTCCCATTGGATTAACATTAGCCAGCGGGTGTTTTCGGGTGAGTGAAGTTAGCCTCTTAAGACTGCTTACCTTTCTAAATTTTCAATCCATTGGATAAGGGCTACCGTAACATTCACTTCCCACTGGGATGCCTCTAAGTTTTCTCTGACCGATGGCTTACTCCAGATGCCTTGGAAATCTGTCTTAACAGTAGCGAGCGACACCACCGGAACGTTGTGTATACCCAAAAGTCGAGACAAATAAAATGAAAGAACTTCACCTGAAAAAGAAAGATGAATTTGTTCGCTTTATAGGGTTTTCAATAAATAAATAAACTAGTATGTTATAGTCATCCCAAAACTACACTGAAAAAGAAAATGAAGTACTCAAAAATGAGTAAATTGATGTACTCATATCGGACTGAGTATGTTTGGATCAAAAATGAACCTATGTTTTCTCAATTTTGAAACATCTCATGTTATCTAACGTAAACGAAACGAGAATTTTGTACTTTGGTTTATTTAATTCATGGTGGCATAAAAGAGCTCATTAATAAGAAAACAATGCCATATACCCTGGAAATCAGGGAATAATATTACATTTTTATTTCTACGAAGGAATTATATCTTGTGTCTCTTTTATAATGCGTAAAATTACATTGCGCTTCTCTTCCCCGAGTACTTCGTCGATGTCATTGATGTCAATGCCAATCAAAAATGAGCACATAACAGTTGAACACATATCCAACAGTTTGAACACATATCCATGGAATCAAAAAATGAGTATATAACAGTTCATATTTGAACACATCCATGGAATAAAAAATGAGTACATGTGTTTCTCAATTTTGAGTACATTTGAATCGGAGCTATTTTGAGTACATTTAAAATTGAGTACTTTTTTCTCAATTTTGAGAACCCCCTTTTTCAGCGTCTCTGCTACATTTCGAAAAAGCCCTCCAATTTCGGCACCTCCTCTTAGATGACAACAACTAAAACTGAATGACAATCTATTCCTATCACGAGGATTCTAAATTGGGTGTTTTGTAGAATTCTACGCACATAAACTGGAGATATAAGCATCACATAAATCGGACAAATCATCGATTTTCGGCAGGTCCCTTGATGGATTTCAACCAGAAACTATTCAGCCTCTGTTCACACAAGGATAGATTGGTTGGTTGGTTGTATTTATGACGGCCAATTATCAGCACAAGGGATATGGGACCTAAGGGGGGGAGTGCCCTCCGTGGGGGTCTTTCTAATGGAATCTAACCCGTATTTACGCTTGGAAAACCAAGGTTAAAAGAAAACCACGAAAACTCCGAACGATTAGGCCGACGGGCGCGATTGGGATCGAACCCAGCACCTCCCGTCACATAAGGATCTTATGAAACTTCATCCTATTCTACTCAGTAGTTCGTGAGTCGTTCAACTAGTGTCAAATATAGACAGACAGATTCACGGACAGAAATTTATTTTCTAAAAACAGTCAAAACGTGTTCAGGAGGACCATGTAAAACATATAAGTAGACTGCCTAAAATCCGCACATCATCACAGATGTAAACAATGAAACTTTCAGTTATGATGCGGGACAAAATTACAGATTTTTTTTTTTTTTATATCCTTCTGTAGGTATTTTAATAAGTAATTCTTGTTAATATGACTGATCTCATGTTTTTTCATGGAAAAAGTATAAAGTAATTTCTGAAAAAATTCAAGATATTGCTGAAATCACTGGTAATCACAATCTTTTTACCTTATATTTATGTATTAATAAAGCTTTTTTGGTTATTAAATCTGGCTAAATCTGAGATAAAATTTCCTTATTTTATGATTTTGATGTGAATTAGTAGGGTACCTTTAAAAGGTAAGTTTCATTGAATAATTCAAGGTAAATGTATCTCATATTTATTACACATTATTAATTATTTACTTGACCTTTACTTTTAGTAATTTCATCATTTTTAAAATTATCTTAATTTTTAGTATTT
Source organism: Maratus speciosus (assembly GCA_963932465.1). Classification (NCBI taxonomy): domain Eukaryota; kingdom Metazoa; phylum Arthropoda; class Arachnida; order Araneae; family Salticidae; genus Maratus; species Maratus speciosus. Next base: position 586,515,080 of record OZ010792.1, read on the forward strand.
TAGTTTATTACTTTACTTAATTATTTTAATATTTTACTATATTGTAAGCTTTCATTATAATTTTGATTGCATTTTTACACTGAAATTACTGTTTAAAAAGTAAACAAAGCAATGAAGCTCTGCAAAATTCTTAAATCCGTACAACCTCTGGTCCCAAGCAGTGCGGATTTGAGAGAGTCTAACTGTAAATCCATCGAAAACTGAATTATCCTACATGTGGATTTGCTTGTTTATGACTAGAAATGCTCTATTTTAGATTACATATCGTGAAACTACATATATTACCACACTGACTAATTAAAATTAAAACTACATTATGTATTTTTAGAATAATCTGAGGTATTCTTTGATTTTTTTTTTTTTTTTTAAGCGCAAAATTGAAAATTTGAAAAAAAAGTTAAAGCATTTTATTATATTCATATTTAATATTTTCGCAAAAAATTCAATAAATTATCCGGGAATCAATAGAGATATTTTTACGAAGTGAGAATATTTGCAATGATTCGGCCTCCATTGAGTTACCTAAAATTTGGAATGAGATGCTCTGCAGAATAAGAAACAATAGTAGAAAATAATTCACGTTCACAGATATCCATTTTTATTTGATTTTATTTTATGTTTGCACTTGTTTCTCATGATACACCTGGTCTCGTGATTTTATTTACCAATTTCTTGTTTTTAAAAATTTTAGCGAAAATATTTCTATCAACAAAGAATTTGAGAATGTCGCCGTCTGAGTGATGAAACATTTGATAGGTCGATTTGAATAACGGCACATGCTACTTAAGTATATATTTTTTAATCACTTTTAGCAATCATTGGCTTAATTTGGATGATTTTAAGGCTGTTCTTAACTGCTCTGCTCAACAAGCGCAAAACATTTTGACACATTTACAAATTCATTTTTTAACGGAAAGGTATAAACTTGGAAAGCCTGGCCATGGGAGCGATTTGGAATTGAACTGTTTTTTCCATTTTTTGATCAATCAATTACCTATTGGATTATAAGCGAATTTCATCACGTGACAAACACGTTTTTCGCCCGCTCTTGAGTGCTCTTTCTTCCTTCGCGCGGAAATTCGGTTCAAAACGCCCACTTTGACACTATTTTCTGAAAGATCTATTGCGTTTGAAAAAAAAAAAAATGGAAAAAACAGTTCAATTACATAGTTTCTGAACAACAACAACAGCTAGTTTCATGCATTTTCGAACAAAAATAAATTAAATTTTATGTCAGAAAGTTGCTCTTTTGGATTTATCTTGTCCCTGCCAGCGAAGACACCCACCAACTAATGCTGATCCTATGGGCAGGGATTTATCTAATATCTCGTTTGCATTTCGACATTTTAATTTTTTTTTCTTTTTTTTTTTTACATTGGATAGCCGAGGTCCGTTTCTACATCGCCCCTTTTTTTACTTTTTCGATTTTGGTCGCAGATATTTTTTTTTATAAAGTTACTTTCACTTTCAAAACCGGCTCTGAAAATGAAAGTGTCATTCTAAAGAATATCTGCAACCAAAATCAAAAAAGTAAAAAAGGTGCGATGCAGAGACGGATCTCGGCTATCCAATGCAAAAAAAAAAAAAAAAAAAAAAAAAAAAAAAAAATTATTTAAAAATATCGAAATGCAAACGAGATATTAGAAAAATCCCTCTCCATAGGATTAGCATTAGCTCGTGAGTGCCTCCGCCCGCAGGGACAGGAGTCTAAGAAATCGAAGGAAATAAACAAATACATGTGTTAAATAAAAAATGTATTGGAGTAACGCATATTTACCTTGCACTAGATACTGATGCGGTGCTCTGTAACGTGCGCAAGCCTTGGAACCATCCTCGAAAACGACGAATTGGTTCTTGGGTCTGCCACAGCGGTTCCAAGTCGGCGACTCCACACTTTGAACATTCAGGCTTCGCAGCTTCTTCAAAACCTCTCGGACTTCCAAGTCATTCGCCCCTGAAAAACCAATTATATTATACCCAATAGAACCAAATAAATTATCAAAATTATAAATTACCTTTCACCAAAGAAGATAGAATAGTGCAATTTTATATAGGAATGACAAACAGAAAGCTTAAAACTAGAATCAAAGAACATATAGCAGATATAAAATACAACAAGAAAATTACAGCTTTGGTCAGACTATATAACAAAGAACCTTTACTCATTAATTTAAAAAGTAGTAGAATAATTTATCTATCAAGATTTTATTTGCCATCTGTCACATTCGTGGCTCCAAACTCCCGCTACCTTGCACCCCTAACGCATCGTGAAGTAGACTGTCCGTGGATGCGAGATGCGAAGGGGTTGGAGAAAATAAAAACTTTACGGAGAGAGAAGCTCGGGCCCTTGACTCTTGACCTGGAAGGGTGAAAGATGTTTTGGCAGATGGTCGCCGAAACTGAGATATTTACAATTATTGAATGCTCTCAGAAACACGGAATAGATGGGCAGTGAGCCTAGCCCGTTGATGTACTAAAAAACTGTAAATATATATTTTGTTCTATTAAATGTCTTTTTCTGTTTAGAGGCACAGTTTATTTTCATTCTAGTTTAGTTTTATTGGTCTCATCAGTACTAATTACTATCGGGAACCATTACACGAGAAGACGCCTCGTGACAATTGCCATCCATTATCCGAGGATCAATAGAGATCTTTTTACGCAGTGAGAATATATGCAATGATTCAGCCTCCATGTAACTTCCTAAAATTTGGAAAGAGATGCTCTACAGAATAATGAAACAATAGTATAAAATAATTCACGTTCACGAATATCCATTCTTAATATTGCAGTTCACTTCATTATGCATGAGATCGCATGAATTTTGTTTACCGGTTTTTCAATTTAAAATTTTATGCGAAAATATTTGTATGATTATAGATTTTGAGAATGTCACCGTCAGAGCGATGAAACATGTCGATCTGAATAAATAAAGGTACAGTAAAACATCCCTAAAGCGACCACGTTCCGTTCCAATAAAAAGGGGTCGTTCCGAGAAGTGGTCTCTTAATGGAGGTCATGTTTAAATCTAGATTTTATATGTTGAAAAAAAGGTAGCAATGAATGTTACTAAAATTTATTTTTCACATTAGGAAAAAAATATGAAAATTTAAGTATTAAAGCAAAAGTTAATTACATAAGTTAATTACTGCAGAGTTTAAAAAATGAATACATTGACGTTTGCTTTGATTTTACGGTTTTATCTTTTATAAATTTTATTTCTAAATCCTATTGAAGTTCAGTAAATAAATGCAATTTTTTTTTGGACGGGAACAAATAATGACGATTTCATTAATTCATCTATTTCTTTGAGAGTTTCCTGACAGAATAGGGCAGGGGAGTTTATTGACTGTCATTCTTAATTTGTCATCAGAGTTAAATTCAATGCCTAAAAAGGCACAAAGAGGTTTAAACACTTAAAAGTTACCGGTATATATATAAAAAATTCTAAACTTAGTTTGGAAGTTTGATGAATAATACGCTCTCCGAAATTATTTTTGTAATACAGTCTTCTTCAAGCGACCAGGAAAAAAAGGAATTTATTTCATTTTCTTCAAAGAAATGGGTCGCTCATGGAGGGAGTTCAACTAGGATGGTCTCTGAATGGAGGTAAAATTAGTATTGAGCCTATGGGAATAAATTTCGTTCTATGAAAAAATGGTCGTTCAGGGAGGTGGTCGCTTAATGGAGGTGGTCGCACAGGGAGGTTTCACTGTAATTATTTTGCCCTGTAAATGTATTTTTATCACTTTTAGCAAGTATGAAGTTAGTTTTCATATTATTTTCTTTTTGTTAAATAAAAACTGTTGACTATAGTATCTGTAAATTTAATATAATTTCAATAGCTATTATTTATTTTTTAAATAATTAATAACATTCTAATAAATATAAAGATAAGTTGGCAATCACTGAATGCCCTTTTCTAACAATAGATAAAATGCCAAAGTGAAAACCAAATTCCATCAGAAACGTAAGATTTTCGCAATAGTGTTTTCTATTTAGAAAATGCTTTTGAGTGGTGTGTTCAGTTTTTAATACAAAATAATTTAAAGAGCATCAAAGAGAAAGAAGTCTAAGAACATTATAATATTCATGTATTCCTCTTTTATTTTCAATATTAAAAAATCGATAATAAATAAAGTAAATATTTTTACTTAATTTAATTTTGTGTAACGTGAAAAAGTTTTGCCGTTGTTGGCGAAAAAGATGTCTTTAAAAATTAACTTTATTTTGCTTGAGCCCACAGAGATGGCAGCACCAGACAATCTAATTTATTTACATTACGGACTGGATTCAATTATCTGTTCTTTTTCTTTTTTTTCTTAATTCAAGACTTAGAAACTACTATTTTGAAGAAAAGCTATATTTTTTCCATATCTGTTTCTTTTCTTACAGAGAGCCAGCTTTAGAAACCTTTGTATATTTTTTAATGTCTTTTTTTATTTTTTGATTTTGAGAAATATTAATATTTAGTTCCCTCTTCCTCTGTCTCCTTCTTCTAAATTTTAACTAAAGTTATTTTCTTTTTGTTAGGTTGTGGAAAAATCTAAACACCCAGGCACCTTACATGAGAGAAGATATTTTTAGGTTTGTAAAACAAATTTGGGTGTTTTTCATAATTTACACAGCATTAATGAAACGCATTAAGCTTATTAAGCTTATAAGATCGATTTATACAACAGTTTAATTATCAACTCTAATGTCATGCAGGGGTGCCCAGAGAGGGGTTTGGTGACGCAAAGTGCGTCATACAATTTATTTTTGAGGGCATTTAGAGAAAAAGTACATTTGGGGGGAGGGGAGGATTTTTAAATTCTTTATACTATTTCCTTTTTTTCACTTTTTTAATATCACTTTTAACTTTTTTTCAGCATTCAATTTACAGAAATGTTCTTGTTTTTTTCAGTCTTTAACTTATTGAAAAGGGCAATAAGAAACCATTCTGTATCTTGCTATCTTTGAAGGTGTAGTAATAAATAAAATACTTGGAATACAGGCGGGAAAATGTTTAACACATGCTGAACAGCATATTTTAGAGATGTTAGAAAAGTAGTATTGTATGTCATCAAAACAGTATAATGTAAACAATCTGTACAGAGAAAAAGACTTCATGCCACTAATTAGTTTATGGGGAAGGGAAGAATTTGAAGAAATATGAGATTTTTTTGGGAGGGGGAGGATGATTCATTTCTAAGTAATAAGTCTGAAAAATTATAGTGTGAAAGAAAAACATATACAGAATACAGGGGTTTACAATAGATTTAGGACTATGTTTTAATGGTACAGTGTCTGTCATTTTATAAGAATCAGTAGTTGTAAGAGTATATTATATGTTTTTAAAACAGTATAAGGCAACAACTTGTACTGAAATAAACGCTTCAATCCACAGTTTATTTTAGGGGGGGCGGGGGGGGGGGGAGGGGGCGTGATTTAGAGAATTTTTTTTTGGGGGGGGGGGGGGAAATTAAACTGTATGACTAGGTAGTATAAAAAATAAGATTGGGAAATCTTAAGCATTAACATTTAATCTTTAAACAAGGACTTATGTACAGGTAAATGTACATATACCTTTGATATAAATCACTCGTCTTTAATACACCGGCCTCCAAAAGTTAAGGAACAGGGACTGGATGCTTTCGATTGTACACGGTTTGTCGAATATCTACCAAAATTAGTGGCGAATTGTTCTTGAACTTCTGGGATGTAAAGAACATGTTTGATTTCCTATTTCTCGGAAAATATTAACCCTCTCACGGGTTGGGTTGGGTTGATTTTTGACGGCCAATTATCTACACGAGGGATATAGGCCCGGGGGGAGTGCCCTCCGTGGGGGTCTTTCTAGGGGAACCTAATCCGTATTAACGCATGGAAGATCCAAGGCTCGAAGAAAACCACGAAAACTCCGAACGATTAGGCCGACGGGCGCGATTGGGATCGAACCCAGCACCTCCCGTCTACCAGCTTCGAGAGCAGAACCTCTCGGCCACTGGTGAACCCTCTCACGGACAAGCCCATGTTAATACGTTCACTAAGCTCCATGTTTCACTGCAGTATAAGCATTATTTAAAATAATAATTCTACTGATATAAGCATTTTTAATACATAGAACAATGGTTAATACTCTCACGAGTAACATTTATATTCGCATTTTTTTTTTTTTTTTTTTTTTTTTTTTTACATAATGTTGAAAGAATCATATTTTTATAGCATTTAAAACAAAATACAGTGAAAACAACATTACAATTTAGCCTTTTGTTAGACTGTCAGAGGTTTGTCGGGAGGACAATTGGCGGCTAATAATAAATTTAATAATAAAATAATATTTGGAATCACCTATGTAAGAGAAAATGCTTAAAATGGTTTGTCGCTGTGTTAAATGACTATTTGGGTATTGTTCAACGTTTATGTGCATTTGTGTAAGCATAGCACTCCTATTCGTGAAGATGTTATTGTGTCTGTGAAAAATGAAAAAGTTTTTTGTTTATAGCATACAGAGTTTTCAACCAAATTTAACACAACTTTCGAAAACCTGACAAAAAAGAGTAGCAACAGTATACTGCCATTAAATCATGAATATATTGAATGTTTCATGCGATATGGGCATTTGTATGAAATACTTTTTAACTGCGCATGCGTGGAAGATTTAAAAAAAATTCATAATTTGGTAGTCAGCTATTCTGGACAACTTCTAAAAAAGTCCAGTCAAATATTGTGAAAACTCAGAAAGATATAGTGAGCTGATTGAAAAGTTGTAGAAAATCCCTTATAATACAGCTATTTTAAGAAAATCTTTTTATCTTTGTGAATTTGCGCGCTATTTGACTGGACTTTTTATATAAGTTGACCTAAATAGCTCACTACCAAATTATAAAATAAAAATTTTAGAATCGCACACGCATGCGCAGTTAAAAAGTATTTCATACAAATGTCCATTTCTCAGCAAATATTTAATATATTCATGTTTTAATGGCAGTATACTGTTGCTACTGTTCTTTGTCAGGTTTTCGGAAAGTTGTGTTAAATTTGGTTGAAAACTCTGTATACTATAAGCAAAAAACTTTTGAATTTTTCACAGACACAATAAAATCTTCACGAATATGAGAGCTATGCTTACACAAATGCACACAAACGTTGAAAAGTACCCAAATAGTCATTTAACACAGTGACAAATCATTTTCAGCATTTTCTGTTACGTAGGTGATCCCAAATATATTTTATTATTAAATTTATTATTAGCCCCCTACTTGTCCTCCCGACTAAATCTTCACCGAGAGATATGAAATCAAACATGTTCTTTATATTCCAGAAGTTCAAGAACAATTCGCCACTAATTTTGGTAGATATTCGACAAACCGTGTACAATCGAAAGCATCCAGTCCCTGTTCCTTAACTTTTGGAGGCCAGTGTATTTTAGTCTTCTTAAAACGATATGCAATCATTGTATTTAAGATTTATTTTGTAATAATTTAAAAGATTTTTCTTTTAAATACTTGTAAGTAAATATTGATTTTCATAAAAAAGTAGCTTTATCTATTGAAATACTTGACTTTTAGTAGATAACAGCAGAATTTCTTGCAATTACTTACTCCTACAACTTATAAGAAGTAAAAAATGAACGTTTCTTAATAAACTAGGCCACTGCTACGGCTTCTTACGGAATATATCATTCCCCCAAATTAAATTAATAAATGAAAAACCCCTCAAATGAAATTAATAATTTCATTCAACTGTATAATAGTATTTGTCACACAAATGTTGTAATGACTGACATTGCTCCTATTAACGATATTCTAAAGCAAATGGATGTATTTGTTTGACCTTTCAACTTGTAGGGTAGGGGTTGGGTTGGAGGGGAAACTTGACCCTTTCTTGATACACAAAGGATAACAGGTTATCTAGAAAAACTGATTCCACATTTACTAAAATTGTGAATACATATTGAAGCATAATGTTTACACTAGAAATTTTATGTTCAGGCTTATGTAAAATTTAAAATTATGTCACTAAATCAAGCCAAATAGTACATTTGGATTTGAATGACAAAATCAAAGTTCTTAATTGTCATGATCAAGGAACATCTCCAAGAAATTTGGCTTCACAGTTTAATTGCAGCAAGAATCATATTAAAAATATTATTAAAAACAAAAATAACTTACTGAAGGAATAGGCAGATTTTAAAAATCACGGGATAAAAATAAAGAGAAATGAAAAATTTGGTCACCCCTCATAAGGCCCAATTTTCACTGGAACGGCAGGTGGTCCTTACAGAGAGGTTTCATTGTATTTGTTCGAGAAATGCGATCCTTATCTCGCACGTTTTACATGCAGAATCCTCATTATTAACTATTTGGAAAAATGGCCATTGTCCTCGGTCAGGGTAGAAAATCAAAAACATATCTGAAGCGTTTTATTAGTTGAATCCCTCATTTTATTCGTTTTCTGATGGGTCTATACAGTAATTTGTATTTTCCCTTTACTTTCAACAGAGATGGATACTTCTGTTGCCACTATGACAAAAAAGTAATAAAAACTACAAAAAAATTAATAACTCAGAAACAAATTGAGATACAGCTTTCAAACAAATTGCATTTAAAAATGCATTTTTTTTCTCCATACGGCGATATAAAAAGTAATATTGTGGGATGTTTAGAAGTTTAAAAATGAAATTTCATTTAAAATTGGTCCAAGAATATTAATGTTTAATCCATGGCGTACGTAATGTATGACCAGCTCCGTAGAAGTTTAAAAATTTACAGTACCGAAAATTGTAAAACAGAAATTTCTTTTAAAATTTGTTCATGATGGGTTCAGGAATGTTAATGTTTGATCCATGGCGTTACGTAATGTATGATCAACTCCGTGCGATTTTTTATGTCTTAAATTTTAGTCTCTGAAAAAATTATTTTCCAAATGGTCGTTGTAATTTGTTAAATTCCTTTTTTTCTTTTTTTAATTCTTTTAATTGATTTGATTCATATAGAAGAAAGTTTTGCGATGGTCCCGACATACTAGTTTCTTTTTAGCACCATTACAAAGCGAATAACTTGTTCACCAACTTAGAAGGCGAAGGCGTACATAATGATGAGGTGCTTTCATCATGCTTTGCTTTATCTATCGCTACAGAAAAATTAAAAAATTCCGAAAAAGTGATCTAACGCAATCTCAGGTTACATTACGTAAAAATATAAAGTGTGACACAGAGATATCAAATGAAATTTAGAATTGTTAGAAGTTACAAAGCAAACAAAATAGGGAGGAGGATAAGACTGTATGAAAAGTTATACAGAATATCAAATTTAAAACAAAATAAACACAGACCGCTTGTTCCATATAGGATTGAAATACGATTTGAACAAAGACGAGATACGAGCAGATATCACTTGCTCTGACCTTTCTAATACCGGTTCCAAACAGGTGAGAAATTTAATACCTGGGTGAGCTAATCCATCGTAAAAAGAGAACTTTATACCCAAGTAAGGGCAGCAAATACACTCTCGGATAATTTTGATATCGGCTGATAGACCGGATGTATCCCATATCGTCTGAAGAATACAAATCAGGAGGATAGAAAAAAAGTCATGGAATACAAGTTAGTGGTGAAAGACGTGTTACGATAAGGTTGCAGGTGTGTGTGGGTTGATTTTCATTCATGAAAAATGTAAGAACCTAGGTAGTTCAAAGCGGTGAGAATTTGATTTCTGCGCATGTAGCATTTATCAAAAAGAGTTATGTTATAAGAAAGGGTAAAAGATAGGGCCGGAATAATGTATAGGTCTGCAAATCCTTGGATCTGGGGGGGGGGGGGGGCACATTTGAGAGGACCGGAAAAATATCCTTCACATTATCCAGGTTGTCTAAAAAATTTTAAAAAAAAGTTCCCTGATTTTCCTGACTAGCTTTATCAGACTTTCCTGATTTCCATTATTAACCATACACATACGATATTTTTTCATGTATGCTGCTTCCTCGTATAACAGTTATCCAGCTTGCTAATATCTCATTTGGGAGTAAAAAACAAGAGAAAAACATAGAAATTGTCAATGAGAAAATAGAAAATTCATAAAGTATTGGTTGACAGAAAAAAAAAGTTCTCTGATTTCCCTGACTATCTTTATCAGAATTCCCTGATTTCCGTTATTAACCATACATATACGATATTTTTTCATGTATGCTGCTTCCTCGTATAACAGTTATCCAGCTTGCTAATATCTCATTTGGGAAAAAAAAAAACAAGAGAAAAACACAGAAATTGTCAATGAGAAAATAGAAAATTCATAAAGTATTGGTTGACAGTTTTATAAATCTGAGCTCACAATTTAGTCCAATAACTTCATATAGTGGCCAGTGGATGTAGGGTGGCCAGAAAATTTCCTCATTTTATGAAAAATATTCAATTTTAAGACATATCTACATCTGACAGGATAGCTAATTGCATTAAACTGGCCACCTAGTCAGGTTATGATAATGTATCATTTAAAATTTTCAAAAACGGGTAAATTGTCTTCAATAAATATAAGCGCTATCCATAGAAAAGAAGGACATCTGATCACCTTAATTTGTGTTAAATATAAAAAATTCATACGACGTGCATCTTTTAAAAAATATTGGGAAAGACTAATCAATATGTGACAAAATATAGTACAGAAAATAGGCTAATCAGTATCGTTGGCAAGGTGAAAATGCAAAGGTTTTCGCATATAGACAAATTTCCCTGATTTTCGAGTATTTTTACAAAATTCCCTGACTTTTCCAGATTCTGTAGACATCCTGTTATCACATGTTACTAATCTTACATTTAATTAGTGTTGATCCATAAGATAATCAAGTTTCAAAATATTTCCCATCCAAACTGTACTAAGGGCCATCAAACTGTGCCAAGATTAGTAGTCCACAGACAGATTTTCATTTGAAGCTATCCTCCTTCCATAAAAGAAGAAGAAAAAAAATATGAGATTTTATAGGAACAGGGCCCCAGATGGTACCAGAACCTGGGACTCACTTTACTTTGAGGTTTATAAATCACAATCTGTACATTATTTTGAAATATGTCATTGAGTGTAGAATACTGACATAAGTCCTGGGCGTATCAGGTACCAGAAAATACCACTTAACTTCAACCCGAAAACCGACAGAAAGTTTTTTGTTCACCTGAAACCCGACCCGCACCCGCCAAAAAAATCGTCGACTCGAACTCGACCAGAAACCCGAAATTTGAAAAAATTGATCCATAATTGAATGCAATTATGAAAAATATTCTACAGTCATATATCTAATATAAATTTCCTCTTTTATGAAGAAAAATTAATATATATATATACACAATGAGTATTAAAAATTCTGAAAGCAATTTACTAAAATAGAAGTTCATTGACATGTTTATTTTTAAATAAGTACCTAAAATCATAAATCATAATCAACTTCAGTTAAAATAAACATTAGATAATTAGCTATACATATTAAGCTATATATATTAAGCTATAAATTTAATTAAGTTTTTTTCATATTTGACAGGAGATTTATAGCATATAGATCAAATTAAGTCATTATGTTAAAGGATAAATTTACATTAATGCCAAAATAAGTATTTGATTAATCATAAATCCCAATTAAAATTTCTCTAGCTGACATCATAAATATTAATTAACGTCAAATTTAGAATTTACTGTTGGTGGTGCTCTTCTCTTAGAACTTAAAATCCAGGCAGTCCCCTACTAACCAGCAAACAGGCATCGGTGTCAAAGCTGCTGAAAATGATTCCGCATGCTATTACTATTTGATCTGAAACAATATTTTGAACTTTCTTTTGAAAACTCGGGTTAACCCGAACCCGAAACAATTTTAGACTTTAACACAATCCGAAAATTCCACTTGAAATCACCCAGAAAACCGGCCCGAACCTGAAATACTTAAACCCGAACTCCAAAAGGGTCAAATTTAAGGCATAGACACACGGGGCAGAAGTTCTGTCCCTATCACTATTTTCTAAGGTGCATACACTCCTTGGAAATTCCACGGAGTCTGGAATATTTTTTCAATTCCTACTATTAGTTCACACTCTCCCTATATTTATTTATTTAATATATCTTGTTCAAATTTTCAATCGTTAATAAAATACTTATTATTCATCCTATCAAGTTGAAATAAACTTTTTTAAAACTTGTACTGGATGACAATTGATGTTAATACAGATTTTTCAAATATTAATTCATTCATTAAATTTTAATTAATTAATTTTAGTTTTATAGGGGAGACAAAATGGCGGCCATTGGTTATTGAACAGCATTTAATGCATCTTCAAATCTATAAGGAGGATTACGATAGGGAGGACCCTGTTCTGTCGCCAAATACCGCCAAGTTTGTCGCCAACTTGGCGATGTCGCCAAAAGTGACACCAACTTGGCGATATCTCTAATATTTCGCCAAATTCCCATAAAGTCTTCCATTGTAAACATACTTGCTTGTAGAAAATCAACAAATTGAGATATCTTAATGCAACAAAAACTAATATTAGCTTAAGGGATTATATTAATTTTTTCTTTGATGACCTAAGTAGGAATTGACTTTAAAAACAAAATTTTTATATTACTTGTTTCTGATCAATAAACGTTGGCTAATATTTTTCTTCAGTTTAATCTTGATACATATGCTCATACATTTGCTGAAACATTATAAAATAATAGAAGCTATAGGTATTAATAATTATCCATAAACAAGTAATTTACAATGTCTAAACGCCTGGTATTTTTTTTTAAATCTAATAAGACGAGTATTGGTAGGCTATAATTAAAAAATGATATTTTGATCAATAGAAGTATTATAAAAGTCATGCTTAAGTAAAAATATTGAAATGACTATATGATTAAAAAGAAAGAAAAGAAAATCGCTGCATTCAAACTTATCCATGGAAAAATAATGCATTTAGATAGTTGTATGAACTATAAAAGTTTAAAATGTGTGCAGTCTTTAATGCCGAAGAAAATGCCATACTAAAAAGGGTTTAATCTGAATACCTAAAATACTACAAAAGTACTTTATAAAAGTACTTTTATAAAATTTTCACCATTTAAAAATATCTGCACCAGTAAGCATTAATTTTTTTCATAGACTTTTTCTCTTTAACCCTTTGAGAGGCGGTGGTATGTTTATGAAACCACTTAAATTTTAATTTCCAAACGCTACAATGGCACCAGAATTGTAGTAAAATATTTTCCATTTAATAAGTGTGTGAAATATAGCCTCTTTCTTATTTACAAATATTTTTTTTAGGCAAATTCCGGTGCCATTCATTTATTTCAACACTTTAGCATTGAAAATGCTTTGCCCCTGAACGGGTTAACGTAGTAATCTTACTACAGTTCAACATTTCTCGTCCTATGGCTTCATACATTGGAAAGACATTTCTTTTTTCGACTGGCCGTGAAGTTGATATCAACTAGGTAGCCCATTAAGCTAATTACACTGTTTCCAACAACTTTAACCCCTTCAGACCCGAGGTACACAAATGTGCACCTCTATTATTTTCCTCATAAAAACTAAACTGTTTGAATTTGTTACATTTTAACTTTACTTTTAAGTAACTGAATGTTTTTGGCTTTGGCCCAAATCCAATCAATGGAAGCATTGATGCTTATTTCCTCAAAAAATAAATGTTAATTTTATCTGAGTTTGCAAAATCCCTTCAAGACAGTGTGGCCAATAAAGTAAAAAAAAATTCACAATTATTTAACTTAAACGCTTTACAGTAAAAAAAAAAAAATTGGGGATTTGCAGATCATTCACTTGTTTTAAGTCCTTAAATATTTTATTGCGTGAATTTAGGTTATTGATCATTAAATTGATAATTTAAGGAGGCTAGTCATTTTAGATCCCTGTTTGTGAACCTAAATGACCCGTCCCCTAAAGTACCCGTTTCAGAAAAAAGAATTCTTCTGTCATCTAGCGTGTCTTTTTGTTTGTGCAAAAGCAATGAATGTGCATTTGTAGTGTTATTTTACCTTCAGGTCTGAAGAGGTTAAACTAACAATTTTAACTCAGACCATGAACATAACTTACAAGATTTTACAGTACAAATAAACACCTTACCTTTTGGAGCTCTTTTCTCCAATTCATCTGACCAGAAGATTCCATCTTCTACGATAGGAACACCTTCTACATTAACAAGAGTTATATTTCTCCATCGGTACCTCAGAGATTTCCTGTAATTTTTAAACTGCAATGGGCGACTTTTGTTTAATTGACTAGATTTAAACGATAAAGCTTTTGCAGTTGAGTTCAAACTACTATTTTTAAAGGAATTGAAAATCCTCAGAATAATACCAAAATCTGGTTCTAGATACCTCGAACCGTATTTGCTTGTGTCATTGTAATCAAAATCACCATTTTCGAAGATTTTGTTTTCAGGTATATCATCGTAATATTCATCTATATCGTAGTTATCGTTCGTTAGACTGTATTCGTCAAGTTCGTCACCTGCTTCGTCTTCTGCTTCTTCTTCTATTTCGTCGTCGTTTGAGGGTAATATAATTTTTGTTCGGAACCAAGCACTATTGACGAGATCACTAGAGTCTGCTTTTGGCACTGACACAAGGTATTTACTACCAGAGTCTGGGGTGATGGTATTTTCGTCTAGGCCTTGCACTACTCGAGTCCTTTTGACTGGTTGCCACTCTCTCACGGATACAGACACTTGAACACACTTTTGTGGAGGATTGAGGACGAGGATGAATAAAGCAGCTATAATCAGCAATAGAGCAGCAGCTAAAACGCGAAGCTGATGAATCTGGAAAAAAAAACATATTAATCAAGAGCCGCTAACTTGTACAATTACACAGTTAATGTTTAGCACATACTACAGTAGACGATCTTTATAACGCAATTCTCCATATAACGCACAACTTCTCAGATGTAAACAATGAATTTTGCAGTTGAGAAACACCTTGCATTCCCACATTGTAAAAAACTGCTACTCTCTAGAGCAGTGTTTCTCAACCTTTTTTACTTCATGGCGCGCTTAAACCTAGAATTAAACTTGTGCGGCACACTAAAATTATGATGATTTAAAAAAAGGAAGGATTATCTATCATTACATAAGAAATGATTACATACAATTTTTATTTTATTTATTATCGCAAACAAAATAGGCCATTCGAACCGCATAAAGGAAAAGAAGATTAGTTTATATAAAATTCTTATAACTTTTTTTTTATATACTTCTCTTTAATCATTTACACAGATAAAATAACACAGATAGATAAATTGTACAGATAAGCAGATGAAACACCGTTTTAAGCACCTTTTTAACACTAGTTTCGGTATCATTCAGCACACCGTCATCAGCGCAAATAAACATGGTATTTCGCCATATATATGGAGGAGAAGCGGATTCGAGGTATAGGTTTATTGATCAATAGTTAGTGCAGCTAATTACAGGCAACAGCCAGTACGAAATTGTAAGGAAAAGGAACTGGTAATGTGGAAAATGAGGAAATGTATCTTAATTTTTCATTAATTTGCCACATCAGTATATATTTGAGTTTGACTTTTTAAAAAATTAGAATACTTTCTGCATAAGATAAGATCTTCGAATAGGCATGCTCTTAAATCCTTTTTCAACGATCTTTTCTACTGCATTTTAAATTGTAATCTTTTTTCTTCAGGCGACATGATTTTATCTCAAAAGACGAAAATGGGGCTTTCTCGCATCTGTTATAATGAGTAATAGATGAAAAATCTCCCAAATAAAGCAAATTTGTGACAGTAAACCTTATTTCAAAGTAAATCGCATAATATGAAATGTCGGACATTACAGATTGAAATTTTCAAAAATTTAATGTAACTTGGCTTAAAAGTATCGCGGCACACCTGAGATCTTTTCGCGGCGCACTACTGTCCCGCGGCACTCAGATTGAGAGCCACTGCTCTAGAGGACTAAATGTGATATCTTGGTTCAACTTTAGATCCTTAATTCTTAACTTTTTAATGAGAAAATTGCTGTTATTACACTAAACATATTTGAAAATGAGCAATATAACGAATGATTTGGTCTAGGTATATTTGGACCATGTTTGTAAAGTAAATTTAACAGTGTGTAGAATGATCTACATTATGCTAAAAATTTATAAACTGGATAACATCTGGTAACAAGGAATACAATATATGTTCTTATATATTTTGATACGTTTCGGACATATTTACACGGTAAATTTAATGCGGAGTGAAAAATGATCCATATAATGCAAAATTCTACATAACGCACAAACTTGCGTTTTTAGGTTTGCATTATAAAGATCTTCTAATGTATTTATCATTAACATTCATTTCTGTAAAACGTTTGAAAATAAAGCAGTATTCAATACGCGACTTTGCAAGTTGGGCAATTAATTAAAAATATGTAATTGTTAACGTTGGTTAAAATTCGCAATAAATTATTAATTAGTTGCCATAAAATAGAAGTCCATTATAATACAGGTTGCCCATAAAATAAAGTCCCAGTTCCAATGGTATATTATTACAGTTTAATTTAGACAACAAATCATACATCCCATGGAAGGTAAATTAACCTAGTTTTTGTTACAAATGTTCAACAGGCGCACCTCTAGTGATACGGCACACATCCAACCTAATGTCCAATTCTTCCTGCACTTCGGTTAAGGAGTCCGGAGTCATGGAAACAATAGCCTCTTACATTCTGTGTCTCAAATCTGGCAAATCATTAGGTAGAGGCGGAACGTAGACACGATCTTTTATAAAGATCCAAAGGAAAAAATCGCATGTCTCTCCACTGTTGCCAGATGGGCTACTTTTTTAAAATTCAGATTCTTGATTGGCACAACTTTTTTGAAATGGTAAAATGCCCCTTATTTAATGACATATTAATTAAGGCAAAAACAAAGGTAATTTTACCATTTCAAAAAAGTGGTGGCAATCAAAAAATCTGAGTTAAAAAAAGGTAGCCCACTAGCAACACTGTGTCTCTCACGGCTTTTAAATCTTCAGCGCAGCAATAGCGCTTTCCGCTCAGGAGTTGTCATTTTGCGTATGGGCCACTGCAATCGAGTCCATCACAAAGCAGTACTCGCGCATGCGCTTGTCTAACACTGTTTGAGTGACTCTTTATGGGCGACCTTGAACCAACACTCTACAATGCTTACAGTTGATACTATTAAAATTTATAACTGGGGCATTCTATTATGAACACCCTCTATACATAGGATGATTCTAAATTCATGGTGCAAACTTTAAGGGTTGGTATAGGACACAGTAACAATCATTTATTGTATGGGAATGTATGGGCGAAAGTGACGCGTTGAGGTACAAACACCAGGGGACCAATTTGGCCCCTCCTTTTTTTAATTTTCAAAATTGCTCATTCATACCAGAAAATTCCTATACTATTTTTTTTCTTTATTTAAGACAGACATTTCATGATTACATAAAGAATAAATTCCTCTTTGAAAAATTCCGGTATAGAAACGGAATTTTTGCGTGTTTGAAAGATTTGCAAATTTTGCGTTTTTTTTTTTTTTTTTTTTTTTTTTTTTAAATAATTTAAAACAAGGAAGAATATTTTCTTTATGTCGTCATGAAATGTCTGTCTTAAATAAAGAAAATAATAGTATAGGAATTTTCTGATATGAATGAGAAATTTTGAAATAAACGAGTTGGAAATTGCTCGTCAAACGTGGCAAATGTGGTGCGTTCGTACTATAACTAGTTTAATAATTTTTTTTGCACCGCATGTTGTACTGAATGTATATTTTAGTGCACTTCATAAGAGCCTACCCATTTCATTCTGTTCGAAATGCTATCACATCATTAAAATGCAGTTGGAATTATTTTTTCCCATTGGCCGTCCTGTAACGTATAACTTTTGACTATCCCTGTCATTAAACTATACATCCGATTTTCATAAAATTTGAAATGGCTCGACAAAATTATGTAACAATTATACATTTAAAATTTCAAACGATTCGGTTGGGTGTTTTTCGCGCTGTTATATGCGGACGGACTGAACGACTACTATAGCTGCTATGTATTTATATAATTAAGAACGCACCAGAAAAAAAGGCCGAATTGGTCCCCTGGCGTTTGTACCTCAACGCATCACTTGCGCCCATACATTCGTATGCAATATGTTAGGTAGAAGAAAAGAAAATAAATAAAGTAAGAGTGGAAGAGAAAATGAATTTAAATTTATTAAAATTAGGAGTTATAAATATATTGTGTGATTTTTAATATGAATGAATTAGAAAAGAGAAAGTTTACTTTTAATTTTGGGCCAAAAGATCGTTAGTGGTTAATAAACATTGCATGTGAGAGATGTAAATAAATATAACTTCGTAACTTCATGGTAAAACATGAATAATAAACTTTAGACTCACCTGAACTAAGAAAATACTTCTTGCCTGAAAATTGTATATGTTGAACATAGTTAAATTGTGCCAAGTGTTAAATATTTACTTTAGAACGTTTATAATTAATTATTTTTTAATACATAATTATAATAAATTAATTTGGCACTTTATGGTAATATTAAGAGACACGTAAATCAAAACACAGGAAAATACACAAATATATAACAATTTCCTTTATTAAAGTATTATTTTAATTAAATGGGGGGAATGGGGAGAGAAAACGAGATGCATCTGTTCTTTACAATTACAATATCAAAATGTTTCATTATTATATTCGAATATATTTCAATTTTTATTCTATAGAATATCGACAGTACATAGAATTTTACTTCAACAACATTAAAGATAGGTTAATGCTGATCATTTCAACATCGTCATTCGTTATGATCTTCTAATGAAAATAATCAAATTAATAGATTACTGCTGTAAGAGTTCCACCACATAGTTCGCTTTTTAGGTCATAGAAACAATAATTTTTTACATTTCTTGTTGAAATATACAGTAAGACTACTGCAAGATTTAAATATCAAAAAGGAAAAACGATCTCGGAAATCTTGTTGGACCACGCCCAGATAAACTGTAAAAATCCATACCTGTTCATAGCATCTTTCAAATATTACACACTGGTAGATCCAAATATATTTTCACAATCACATATTCACAAGAAAATGGATGGATGGCATAGAACGGCACATATTTGAATTTTTATGAAGACCGTTGATCCACGTCTTGAAGTTTTCCTTCTTCGTCATCTCATTTTGACAATACTTTTTCATAGCGTCGGTGACAACAGATTAATATAAAACGATATTGTGAAAAGTAAATCATCCAATGCCCTTACAAAATTTTCTTTGAAGAAAGATTTAACTTTAAGGTTATTTTTAAGTAAGATATTAAAATGGCAATATCAAGCGAAGGACCCGTTTAGCCCAACGCCAATATGCCAGGAAAAAGAAAAAGGCGGTGCCGCCGAGAGCGGAATACGTCCGCTCGCTGTAGAATCCAGGCAGGAAGGGCGCGATGCTATTCCAAAAGGACGCTATCAAAAAGCCGCCGTTAGGAACGGACGTCGTTGATTGGCTGATTTAAAAAAAACGATGCCGCACAGAGTAATAGAAGTGTTTGAATAAAACAACTTTAAATGATGAATTTTAGATTTGAAAATTATTATAAAAATATTCTATTACGGTAGAAAGTATTAATTTTAAGATTTATTATTTTATTATTGATAATTTTTTACTATCTTTTATGGCGATTAAATTAAAATTGTTTTTAAGTGAAATTTAATTGAAAAACGAACTTTATGAAAATTAATGAATATTTAAAGGTGGAATTTAAATTTTGAAAGTAAAGAAGTTTTTTGATTTAATTTAAATATTTTAAAATAGTTTTTTTAATTAATTTTAATTGGAAAGGATGTTATTACATAACACAATAAATGATTGTTATACCATGAATTTAGAGTCACCCTGTAGACATATGAGCATATGATGGCAAAAACTAAGTGCGGACCTCGAGCTTATTTCGATTTTGGTTCTTACAGAAATTTTAGTGAATACTACCGGTATTCGCTGGTTTCCAATATTAAATGGGAAAAAACCCCACTGAAATAGTTTATGACACAACTACTCGATGCAAAAGTTGGATTAATGAAAAATAAGTGTAAAAAAAGTTGTGATATGAACTATTACAAGAGGTTTTCAATAAGTTCAGCTTGAATAATCGTGCCTGCAAGTATCATATTTTTACATTAAAAAAAAAAAAAAAAATAGAAAATGTATCAGAAAGTTCGCGTTGTTGAGTGAGGAAAAATGTATTTTTATGAGAACCACCTTAAACTACGTCGAAAATCAGACAAAAAGAGAGAAAGAAAAGATTTTTTTTTAAACTAATAAACGTAATTAAACAAGAAGAAGAAGGAAAAGATTCTCACTCGAACAAATAATTTGCACGAATCATTAATATTTTACAAATGGCGAGGAAATGAAGAAAAAATAAAATAAAAGAAGGAAAATAAAAAGCCTCTCACTTTGTAAATCATCATCTTGCTGTCTGATTCGAAAGAGTCGTAGGCAATCATCAGGAACCACTTTCTTCATCTTCTGCTGTCACCATCTGTCAGGAAGATGAAGATGCATAACCTGCAAAAGAAGAAGAAAAAAAAAAATTAAATCAAGGAGGATAGAAAATAACAGTGAGAAGACAGTCAATCAGATTATTATTATTATTATTCGGAATCAGAGCTATTAAAGTTTTGCACTTTCGAGTGGAAAGTAATTTTCTTCCGATGAATGGGCTGGGATATGATGGATAGCATTTTATTCCGGGAATATAACGATGATTCGAAGATTCTGAATCGGTTGGGAAGTCTACCTCATTTCCAATTAAATTTTAACACCTGGTGTGTCAAAATTTATTACGTGAACAAAATTTACTATAATTGGTCTGAAAGATTGAAATCAGTTTCAGTTTACGAATGTCAAGAAATATCCCCGGAACCCAAAGAAACCTCTAAAATTAGATAGAAAATCGCTCAAAAATTCAACAAGTCGGAAATTGTACGGCAAACGTGGCAAATGAGGTGCGTTCGTAATATAACTAGTTTTGTAAGTATCCAGATCTTGGTGCAATAGCCGTTGCACTCTTATGCAAAAATTCATGCATACAAAATTTATGACGATTATATAGATTAAATTCAGTCATACGGAATTAATAGGACGCCATCTTAAATAGGACATCATCACCGTGGCAACCTAGAATCATTACCTATCATTGAATTCATTACGTATCATAGGATTTAATAGAATGAAGAAAACTTTTATCAATATCTTTTTAAATTTTGATTCGATTTTCATAAAATTTGAAATGACTCGACAAAATTCTGCAACGATTTTATATAATAAATTTCGAACTATTCGGATGGGTAGTTTTTCCGCTGTTATATGCGGACAGACAGACAGACTGACGGACGGACCAGGCAACGACTAGAGGTGCTACGTATATAATTATGATTTATATAATTATGAACGCACCTGAAAATTGCTGTACGAATTACGAATAGCACATGGTGCGTCAAAATTTAATACGTGAACAAAATTTACAATATAGTCTAAAAGATTGAAAGATTCGTTTTACAAACAAAAAAAGAAAAAAAATCGCCGCCAAACGTAAAAAAAAAAAATTATCGCATACGAATTTCGCGAAAAATTCGAATTGGACAAAATTTATTATATTTGCCTGAAAGATTGAAAGCGGACTCCTTTTCCGAATGTCAAAAAGTATTCGTGGAACGCGAAAAAAAACTAAAAATCACATAAAACACCATCGCAAAAATTAAAACATTGTTGGACGAATTCCGTATAAACTTCATTGAAAAGACAACAAAATTAAGTATATGCGGCTAACAAATTGAAACCGGATTCCTTTTATTAAAATGGAAAAAATTGCATCAAAACCCGAAAAAAATCGGTTAAAAGAATAAATTAAAAAATCTAATCCCCCCCCTGAAAACCTTTTCTCCAGATCTTGTAATTCTGGCAGGAACGGAGCACACACGTATACACACCAGAAAGAGATCTAACTTTATTATTATAGATAAATAATTTTATGAATCACGATTCGATTTAATTACTGTTCCTTCAAAACACTTATCAGTTAAACAGTTTGGTACGAAACTATTACGTTAAATTTCATCCACAAAAATATTTTAAAACTGTGAAGAAAAGAAATTGCAAAATATTAAATAGCCTCCAGGTAACGCATAGCATTATTTGAAAGCATGCCATAAAAAGAACGATAAGCGCGAGAAAACAAAATAATGGAGAACATTAAAAATAACAGTAAATGAATGACTCTCGTTTGAGAAAGAAAATAACATAAATTTTGTAGGAAACCCATAGGAGTGGCAACAATGATTACACGCAGACATTCATAAGACATTTCTGTTTTTTTCTTGCCTGTGGCAGCTGTTCAATTCTAAAAAGAGTTACGACTTGTAGAACTTACATTGTTGAAGTTTTATGAAGATGTCAGTTTTCGGAAAGATAATTTAGAATGATTTAAAGAAATTATTTTTTTAAGGAAGCAAAGCAACAACAGTTGTGAAATCACATGTAAAACAGATGGCATTGGTTTACTTTTTCTTGGTAACTATGGAAGCGATTTGAGCGATAATCGAGAGTGCTTCAATTTTGAGATTAAGGTGAAATATATGCAATATATCTTATTATGGTAACAAGCGCTAAATAAAAATAAAGCAATAGCAAAACAGAAACAAGACTAAATTACCTGAATTTTAATTTTGAAATTAAGTACCTTTTACATATATCCCAAGGGTTTGAAAAAAGGTTTCGCTTGTCGCAGTTTCAATTGCTTTTGCTTTGAAGCTCTATAAAGGAAATTTTTAATCTTATTAGTTCACCAGTATCAGTCTTTCTTCTGCTCCAGCCATGCCAAACCTTTTTCAAAACGTTCAAAAGCTTCCGAATTGCTAATTTATTAGTTTTCTTCGTTCCTCTCCGCAGGTTACGGGAGCTAAAGTTAAATTCAAAGGAACTCTAAGAAAGGGGATTGAAAATATTTATATGTACTCGTAGTACGGAAAAGACCGCTTGGACACAAGGAATATAATAATAATAATAATAAAAAAAGCTTCCAAAATGGATTTTGGGGCTTAATGGGAGCTTAAAAATGGATTTTGGTTAACCGAGGAGTTTCGGCTAAAAGGGGTTCTACTGTATTTCTATTGTAAGAGCATTTACATTTGTACATTTCCTAATTCTATAAAATACTAAAAAAATATATTTTAAATAAAAGATTTGAGTGGAGTTATAAATATTGCACAAAATTCCTATAAATGCAAACTTAACTAATTTTTATTGTCAAAATCCTTCTAAAATTTATTAAATGACTGTGTGAATCTTCTAAAGTAGTTAAAAAAAATCACGAAAAATGCTTTAGAAGATGAAATTTTCGTGTATTCATAATTTGGGACATAAAGGGTTAAAGAGTAATACAAAAAAATTTCAAACACTCAATTACACCATGTTTTCTCGGCATAACCAGTTTGTAAAGAATATTTTATTTTAGCTTATCATTAAAGATAAACATTCAAATCACAACACTATTAATTAAGTACAGATTTAACTTCTCCATTTGGAGAAGTTATAATATTAGAAATAGGTAATTAGAATAATAGAAGTTAACTATATTTCTATTGTAAGAACATTATATTTGTACATTTCCTAATTCTAAAAAATACTAAAAAAAAAAAACTTGCTCAACAAGCGCAAAACGTTTTGACACATTTACAAATTCATTTTTTAACGGAAAGGTATAAAATTGGATAGCCTGGCCATGGAAGCGATTTGGAAGTGAACTGTTTTTTTTTCTATTTTTTGATCCATCAATTACCTATTCAGTTATAAGGAATTTTGATCACGTGACAAGCACGTTTTTCGCTCGCTCTTGAGTCTCTTTCTTCCTTCGTAAATTCGGTTCAAAACGCCCACTTTGACACTATTTTCTGAAAGATCTATTGCGTTTGCAAAAAATGAAAAAAAAAAAAAACAGCTCAATTAATAGTTTCTGAACAACAACGCCAGCTAATTTCATACATTTTCGAACAAAAATAAATTAAAACTTATGTCAGAAAGTTGCCCTTTTGGATTTGAGAACAAGAATAGTTTCCTTAAATCCTTTGAATTTTCCCTTAAAGAATAGTTACATTTAAAAACGCATACCCCGACTAAAAACGCACTTCCAGCAATTATTGTTCGTAGGCTTCAATTGTTCAATTATTGCTTATTTTCTTCTATAGCCAAATTCTTTTGTGTGTTCTGTAAATAAACGGCAAGTTCTATGCAAGCCACATTCTGTAGTAAGAAACTTGTTGTACACTTCAGTGATGTATATCAATTTCAATATGTTTAAAATGCTGTAATATCATCCAAATACACGGCAAACGATTTTTTCTCATGGACCGCCATGTAACGAATTCTTTTGAGTGGCCCTGTCAATGAATTGAAAATGATACACACTTCATTTTCAATATCGAACATGCCATAGTAAACTCCAATAACATATATCCATTTCATGGCAATCGGACTATATTTACGTGAGTTGGAGCACAGACAGACAGACAGACGGACAAACCGAATCCATAAACACTTTTCAACTATTCGGAAATGCATGAAACTAGCAGGTGTTGTTGTTCAGAAACTGTCATCGAACTGTGTTTTCCGTTTTTTTTTTTTTTATTTTGCAAACGCAATAGATCTTTCAGAAAAGAGTGTCAAAGTGAGCGTTTTGAACCGAATTTCCGCGCGAAAGAAGAGTAACCACTCAAGGAAGGGTGAAAAACGTGTTTGTCATGTGATCAAAATCGCTTATAACTCAATAGGTAAGTTAACGTTCACACAGTTGATTGGATCGAAAAATGGAAAACACAGTTCGATTCCAAATCACTTCCCTAGTCAGGCCTTCCAATTTTATATCTTTCCGTTAAAAAATGAATTTGTAAATGTGTCAAAACGTTTTGCGCTTGTTGAGCAGAGCAGTTGAGAACAGACTTAAACACGAAGAAACCAAAATACAAAAAGAATTACAACAAAAAACTTTCACTTCCATTTTCTGGAAATTTAATTTTCATCACGTAACACCTTCAATTCGTGCCTTCAATTACTTCTCTTTTCATTGTTTATTTAAAGTACTTTTAAACTAAATGTCATACACTCATAAAAAATTCAGAGAGAAATATCTAATATTTTTTTTTGTTTTTCCAGAATTCACACTTGAATTCTTCAGAAAACGAAAATTTTTTTTGGAATTCTCTTCTCCAGGAAGAAAAATGTGTTTTTCTTCCAGTTAGAGTTAGCTAATAAACGTTTACAAGGAAGAGGGAGTAACTAATGTATCTTAGTTTACCTAATTACGTACAACATGTTTAATAACAGGCTGTCAGCTACATTCAAAGGGATGTCATGTAGTTCGGTGACCGAACCACTAATTATTTCTAATCATAGGTAATTAAACAGGATGCTGGCGTTTAATAAATTACGTTAAGCTGATTATGATCTCGACTGTGTGAACGTTTTACTGATCATTCTTCGTAAACAAATGCTAATTTGTTTTATCTGTATTTGTATCGATGGAATTATTAACCTCAACTTTAATAAGGCATGTGGTAATTGAAATCATAATGCATGTAGCACGTATATGTAAACATAGCCCTTAATATGTAATACACTTTTTATTGCCTTTTGGCAAAGGTTGCTAAAATATACTTAAAATGTTTGCAATAACTTGTAACTTGTAAATTCAAAAGCCTCCCAGAACACGATCCTTAATATCTCGAATAATTATGAACGTTTTATAAATTATATAAATTCGGACAGACAGACGGGCAGAAAAACTGAATGCATAAACACTTTTCAACTATGCCCTCAATCTGTACAATTCGAAATAACGTCCCTTCTGTATAAAATAATATTCTTTGTTCTAAATTTATTTTAAATGTTTATCTGTGAAATAAAGTATTAATTCTATTTCTTACGGTCAAAGTTGATATAATTGTTAGGGAAGTATAGATTTGATAATCCTAAAAACAACCGTGAACGTAAACCAAAAAACTCATTTTTACCTGAAATGGCGCAATATTTCAAAAATTTGATCAACTACTGGAAGGGTATATATCAACTACGGGCAGGATCACCCTAATTGATTAAGGAAATTATGAAGGTTGCCAACTATGCTTTTTTCTTTTTACAAAATTTCTGGTGGTAATTGATAAAAAATATATTCAAAGATTGGAAACTATGTTTTGTACAGTCGTGGAAGAAAAAAGTAAACACCCCCTACTAACTCCTCAACAAATTATCGTAGAAGAAAGTTTTTGGTACCGAACGATTGGAAATAAAGTCTACTTTTAAGAGGCTACTTCAGTCAGGCGAAAAGACCCGTTCGCTAATGCTAATCCTATGGAACAAATTTATAAAGATCGGTTGCATTTCAATATTTTTAAATGATTTTTTTTGCACTAGCCAGCTGAGATCGATCTGTACAAAGATTGTTTTTTACTTTTTCGATTTTGTTTACAGATATTTTTTATGGGGACACTTTCATTTTCGGAACCGGTTTCGAAAGTGAAAACATCCTCATAAAGAAAATCTGTAATGAAAATCGAAAAAAGTAAAAAACGGCCTGCATACAGATCGATCACAGCTATCCGATGCAAAAGAAATCATTTAAAAATATTGAAATGCAACCGAGATATCTTTATAAATTTCTTCCATAGGATTAGCATTAGCGAACGGGTCTTTTCGCCTGACTGAAGTAGCCTCTTAAATGATGCGTATAAAATTTTCTTAGGGGGCCATCTACATATTAAAACGAGCCCAAACTTCAGTTTTTTCAATGGCAATACCCAATTTTAACAAGATACAGTAAACTCTATATAAGGTGGATTCTGTGTAAGACGGAAATCTGTCTAACTAGGAAAGATTTTCAAGTCCCTGC
This sequence comes from Maratus speciosus, assembly GCA_963932465.1. Taxonomy (NCBI): domain Eukaryota; kingdom Metazoa; phylum Arthropoda; class Arachnida; order Araneae; family Salticidae; genus Maratus; species Maratus speciosus. The sequence goes on from OZ010792.1 coordinate 586,542,007, forward strand.
GAATCCATAGACATAGAGTAAAATTTGTCTAAGGCGGAATATTGTCTACTACGGAAAATTTCCTCGGTCCCGATCGACTCCGCCTTAGACAGAGTTTACTGTATTTCAAATCTTCGGTTCAAACTATGCCTAGAAACGAAATTTCAAGTCTTTTGGATGATCCGTTTTTGAATTATAAACATTCAAAATTTAGTGCTTCTAATGTTAAATTACATTTTCACATATTTATTTATATCTCCTGAAATTATACTCCTAATGTGCTAATTTTTTGTGTAGCAATAATACTACCCAAACATAAATACGTTGAATTTGTAGTTTTTATAATTTTATGATATGAATTATGAAATTAATATTCGAAAAAATTATAAACCTACAATTTTTTTGATGGATTTAGATTTGTCAAGTCCTGTTTTATGGAAATCCAAAATTTCACATTTTTCTTCCAATTAGTTTTCAAATTACCGTAATTTCGGGTGTATAGCCCGCAGATCAAACAATTCAGTTTGGACCCAGAAATTTTATTCAGTATTTGAAGACCAATATTTACTGTGATCTAAAAAGTTACATTTTATTTTTAAAAATTTCTGGGTCGAAACACGATTGTATGATCCGCGGGCTATACACCGGAAATTACGGTATGCTTAAAAAACGGCAAAATGATAGTTTAAGGGACCGTCAATGATAGATGTGAGTAGATATTTTGAAATTTATTATGCTATCCAGTAATCTAGCAGTTTTTAATGACTCCTTGAATGGCGCTTACAAAGCCTGATCAAGAAGGGGGCTCTCTCGGTCAACAATCCAGACCGAACTTCAATTTGGATACAGCTCCTAAAATACGCTCGTTTTAAAGTAATTAATTTCTCGGAAACTTATCGTACGAATTGGGAAAAAAAAAAAAAAAAAAAAAAAAAAAATTCTAGGCTTTTTGAAGGATGTAGAGTTCATTTATGGTGTCAGAATTGTGTACTGCTATTGAAAAAAAAAAAAAAAAAAAAAAAAAAAAGTTATGGTTCGTTTCAGTATGTAGATGGCTCCCTAAGCAAATTTTATATACATAATTTAAAATTAGACTTTATTACCAATCGTGTGGTACCAGTAACTTTCTTTTACGGTAAATTTTTGGAGAGTTAGTAAGGGGTGTTTACTTTTTTTTCCACGACTGTACATGCCCGAATAATTCATTCGAATAGTCAAATCATTCATTCTCCCCATCTCTAGTTGGGCATTTTTTAGAACTTTCTCCCCAAAGTGAAAGGGCGGACTAAAGTACTGTATAAATTATGAAATTGAAATAAAAAAATAAATAAAAATACAACCCAAGGTACATCTATAAAATATTATAATTAAATTTTAAAACTGAGCCGCCTTCTCGAAATATTTTTTCTAGCTACGGCGCTGAGCATTGGTACGACGAGACCTTTACAATCTGTAATCAGTAAAATCTATTTAATTCACTTCATAGTAAAACAATGAATTATTGCTCATTTTTCTTTAATAATAGCATTCATTTCGTGTCTCCGCGAAAATCGATTTGTGGTAAACGAATCGATTATCTTTAATTGAAAATTTCCCAACGCGCAATCTCTTATAACATTTTTTTCCTTTCATTTTTTTTCTTTTTCTCGGTGAAAGTTTAATATGTGACGCCGAGCGATGCCACTACGCGATAAAGTCGTGAAGAATCATCCATCAACGTCGTAATACTCAAGGAGTGAGATCTGTAATTTTCTATGTTTTCCTACAATGTTTGTAACGTATATACGACTATGCAGATCTGCAAGCAAAGAAAAAAAAATCTAGTAGTAGTAGATTTTTTAACAGATTAGGGGTAAAAAAAAAGAAGGTAAACAGAGGTGTTTGAAATTTATCTGAAAGAACTACCAAAGAGAAAAAGGAATACAAAAGAAGGAGCAATAAGCTCTGCTCAACTGCTCTGCTCAACAAGCTCAAAGTGTTTTGACATATTTACAAATTCATTTTTTAACGGAAAGATATAAAATTGGAAAGCCTGGCCATGGAAGCGATTTGGAATTGAACTGTTTTTTTTTCCCATTTTTTGATCAATGAATTACTTATTGAGTTATAAGCAAATTCGATCACGTGACAAACACGTTTTTCGCCCGCTCTTTAGTGCTCATTCTCCCTTCGTGCGGAAATTCGGTTTAAAGCGCCCACTTTGACACTATTTTCTGAAAGATCTATTGCGTTTTCAAAAAAAAAAAAAAAAAAAAAAAAAAAAAAAAAAAAAAAAAAAAATGAGAGCTCAATGACATAGTTGCTGAACAACAAAATCAGCTAGTTTCATGCATTTTCGATCAAAAATAAATTAAATCTTATGTCAGAAAGTTGCCCTTTTGGATTTGAGAACACCCTTAAGGACTACTATTTTGATTACATTTCAAAGCAAAAACAAATCTAGTAAATTTTTCATATTTTGACAATGCAGTCCATTATAGCATCGACTTATTTTATTAAATATTTCGTCATTTAAATTGCAAAGAAAATTTTTGTTAAGACGTAGGTACAGGGCCTAATTACCAGCGGGTAAAACGCCCATTAGTAAATTTTAATAGACATTTTCATCTTATTTAGGCAAAATTATAACATTGACCACTCAATTTCACTCACTAAATTTATACTAGCATCTTGTATTATGGGACCAACAAATATAAATACCTCTATTAAAATTTCAATATTTAAAGAAACTTTTGATTTTGAAGGCAAAAATTTCTATTTATTTTTGCTGGAGGAAGTTTGCCTCGTCGGTAATCAGGCCCTGCATTGGTGTTCAACCTTTTTTGTTCTAAATTTTATTGGTTTATTTTCTTCTAGGTAGAATACGCTTGAAATGGTAACAGGTGGTACTAAACTGCCTCAAAAGAACTTTTTAAAGTTCATATTTTAAATATTAAAAAGTAAACTACTATATCTATAAGACTATTTAGAATCTTAGTATTTTAACTTTACCATAGGATAGATTGCCTCATAACACTTTCATTTTTGCAATAAAGCAATTTTTGGAAAAATATGACGTAACGTCTTCTTCCACTAAGCTCTGCAACGTTACCTTAGAACACCTTCACCTTTGTAATAAAAAGCTTTTTGGAAAAACGTGACGTCACATTAACATATTCTTCCACTGATCTCTTCAAGACTACCCAATAACACCTCCATTCTTGTAATAAAACAATTTTTGGATAACATCATCTTCCACTAAGCTCTTCAACATTACCTCAGAACACCTTCATTCTTGTAATAAAACAATTTTTGGATAACATCATCTTCCACTAAGCTCTTCAACCTTACCTTAGAATACCTTCACCTTTGTAATAAAACGCTTTTTGTAAAAACGTGGCGTAACAATAACATCTTCTTCCACTAAGCTCTTCAAGACTACCTCACAACACCTTCATTCTTGTAATAAAACAATTTTTGGATAACATCCTCTTCCACTAAGCTCTTGAACATTACCTCAAAACACCTTCATCTTTGTAATAAAAACGCTAAGCTCTCCAAGACTACCTCATAACACCTTCATTCATGTAATAAAACAATTGTTGGATAACATCTTCCACTAAGCTCTTTAACATTACCTAAGAACACCTTCATATTTGTAATAAAATGCTAAGCTCTTCAAGACTACCTCATAACACCTTCATTATTGTAATAAAACAATTTTTGGATAACATCTTCTTCCACTAAGCTCTTCAACATTACCTCAGAACACCTTCATCTTTGTAATAAAACGCTTTTTGGAAAAACGTGGCGCAGGTTTCGTACGGGTACCGTTATTTTCAAGGCCAAATATCAGTATTTTTTTTTATAGAAAAATAAATCTGGTTTAAACGGACGAGATTTCGCCTTATTTAAGGAGAGATTTTCAATAAGAAAATATTGGTACCGAAGAATTTCTTAGTCTGGAAATTCAAGGACCCGTACGAACACTGGCGTGACATTAACATCTTCTTCCACTAAAGCTCTTCAAGACTACCTCATAACACCTTCATCTTTGTAATAAAACAATTTTTGGAAAAATGCGACGAATAACATGTTTCATTAAGTTCTTCAATTCAATGGTTTACTTCTGTGATTCATTCGTCCAGCTCAGACCTTTTCTAGAGAGCAGATGTGTAATGTCTTGCACTATGTTCGGTATGTTATTTCAATTCCTAAGACTAAATATTTCGCATTTTCTGTGTACGGCATTCCATTCGGATGAAGTTCTCTTTCGGAGGTCAGTGTTACCTCCATCCCAGAAATTCCGAAGGTATCGCATATCACATCCTGCCATTAGGAGTCGAATTACTGCTGGGAAACCGCAGTGCAGGCTAAAAGCTTTCTCCAGAACGAAAGTAGTCACTACTAGAAAACGCGCTGTAGAATATTTTTGTAGCAGTCTCTATCTGAAACAGCAATTTATTTATAGAGTGATATTAATTGTTGAAACTGAAATGTTATATTTTTTGTTGAAATAGTCATTGTGTCATATCTCATATATAACTCTTTACAAATCTCCATAGAAAGTTTGAATAGAATCCATTTGAAGGTGGTTGGTTCTCAAATTCCCTGCTCAACAATACAAAAATTTCTGAGGCATTTTCCGACTCATTTTTTAAACTTAAGGCTGTTCTTAACTGCTCTGCTCAACAAGCGCAAAAACGCTTTGACGCATTTACAAATTCATTTTTTAACGGAAAGATATAAAATTGGAAAGCCTAGCCATGGAAGCGATTAATTGAACTTTTTTTTTTTTCATTTTTTGATTAATCCATTACCTATTGAGTTATAAGCGATTTCGATCACGTGACAAACCCGTTTTTCGACCTTTCTTGAGTGTTCTTTCTTCCTACGTGCGAAAATTCCGTTTAAAACGCCCACTTTGACACTATTTTCTGAAAGATCTATTCCGTTTGCAAAAAAATGGAAAAAACAGCCCAATTACATAGTTTCTGAACAACAACACCAGCTAGTTTCATGCATTTCCGAACAAAAATAAATTAAAACTTATGTCAGAAAGTTGCCCTTTTGGATTTGAGAACACCCTTAAAGGAAAAAGGTTGGTAGGTCTGAATATGGAAGCGATTTGTAAACGAATGGGTTTTTCCATTTTTTAATAAATAAATTAGTTATCGAATTATAAGCGATTGTGATCACGTGACGACAGGTTTTTCTGCTTTCTCGCGCTGTCGCGTCAGGAAATTCAGTTCAAAACGCCCACTTAGACATTTTTTAAAAAAGATCCACTGCCTTTACCAAAATATTGGTAAACGCCATTCGATTACATAGTTTCTGAATAAGAATACTGGCCAATTTCATGCGTTTCCGAACAAACATGAATTCAGAAAGTAGCTCTTTTGGATTTGAAAACATCTTTTAAGAATATAGTGTTGATTAATGAGATCTCAATTTCCGCTTGTTAATGTTAAACTTATGGTCCTTATTTTTAACTTGTTTTTTCTGTATACTATTCTTAAAAGGCGTGTCTTGTTTAGTTGACAAAATATTTAAAAAATATATGCTTAATTTAACATTTTATGCGTTAAAAGCTGGCGAGTTCTAAGTACGATTTCAACACTTTAAATAAAATTAAACATATATTTTAGAAAAATTTTGTAAACTGCAAAAGAAAGAGACATTCTTTAAGAAGAGTAAACAACAACAAAAAAAAAAAATAAAAAATAAAAATATTAATATCCCGAGGAGATATTTTAAAAATACGAATACATCGCCCATAGATTTAGCATTAACGGGGAGAATTTGAGATTTCATTGACCAACATCCTTAAAATATGATAAAACTGTCAAATGTGTTTTTGGTCAGAGTATAGTTTTTATTTTTAAAAATCATCATCGCATTGTATTTCGTTTTCATTCTAATTATTTATCTTCCGGCGTGTTTACGGACCTACTTAAAAAATTCGGATATGACATAAAATAGAAGGGCCTTGAGTGCGATTAAAAATTTTATGATCAACTTTGATCATAACGAATTGTTTATCTTCGGATCCATTTAAAATGGATCACGGAAAAAAGCGCACCGGAAAAAAGCGCACGGAAAAAAGCGCCCCGGAAAAAAGCGCCCCGGAAAAAAGCGCACCCGGAAAAAAGCGCCCCGGAAAAAAGCGCACCCGGAAAAAAGCGCCCCGGAAAAAAGCGCACCTTTTTACAAATCACATATTAAATAAGTCTGATAATAATACACAGGGTTAACCTCAGAATATAAACACCAGATTGAGATGACTTTTTGAAATCTGGCGTCTTGCTCCCTCGGTACGGAGAGGCTGGGGGGGGGGGGGGGGGGGGGGGGGGGGGCCTTTAAAAGGTATCTCAAAACCTGCATTGCCTCGATGATGATAAAATTTTGTAAGGTATGCAGAATCAGAATATAAACATCATGTACTTATACAGTGAAACCTCCCTGTGTGACCACCTCCATTAAGCGACCACCTCCCTGAACGACCATTTTTTCATGGAACGAAATTTATTCCCATAGTCTCAATACTAATTTTACCTCCATTCAGAGACCATTCCAGTTAAACTCCCTCCATAAGCGACCAATTTTTTTAAAAGAAAATGAAACAGATTTTGTAAGGTATGCAGAATCAGAATATAAACATCAGGTACTTATATATATACAGTGAAACCTCCCTGTGTGACCACCTCCATTAAGAGACCACCTCCCTGAACGACCATTTTTTCATAGAACGAAATTTATTCCCATAGTCTCAATACTAATTTTATCTCCATTCAGAGACCATCCCAGTTGAACTCCCTCCATGAGCGACCAATTTTTTTTAAAGAAAATGAAACAGATTTTGTAAGGTATGCAGAATCAGAATATAAACATCAGGTACTTATATATATACAGTGAAACCTCCCTGTGTGACCACCTCCATTAAGCGACCACCTCCCTGAACGACCATTTTTTCATGGAACGAAATTTATTCCCATAGTCTCAATACTAATTTTACCTCCATTCAGAGACCATCCCAGTTGAACTCCCTCCATAAGCGACCAATTTTTAAAAGAGAATGAAACAGATTTTGTAAGGTATGCAGAATCAGAATATAAACATCAGGTACTTATATATATACGGTGAAACCTCCCTGTATGACCACCTCCATTAAGCGACCACCTCCCTGAGCGACCATTTTTTTCATGGAACGAAATTTATTCCCATAGGCTCAATACTAATTTTACCTCCATTCAGAGATCAACCCAGTTGAACTCCCTCCATGAGCGACCAATTTTTTTTAAAGAAAATGAAACAAATTCCGTTTTTTCCAGGTCGCTTGAAGAAGGTTTTATTAAGAAAATAATTCCGGAAAGTGCATTTTTCATCAAACTTATAAACTAAGTTTAGATTTTTTTTAATTCCGGTAACCTTTAAATGTTTAAACTTCTTTGTGCTTTTTTAGGCAATGAATTTAACTCTGATGACAAATTAGGAATGACGTTCAATAAACTCCCTTGCACTATTCTGTCAGGAAACTCTCAAAGAAATAGATAAATTAATGATATCGTCATTATTTGTTTCCGTCCAAAAAAAATTGCATTTATTTACTGAACTTCGAAAAGAAATAAAAGTTATAAAATATAAAACTGTAAAATCAAAGCAAAGGTCAATGTATTCATTTTTTAAACTCTACAGTAATTAACTTATGTAATTAACTTTCGTTTTGATACTTAAAGTTTTATATTTTTTCCTAATGTGAAAATTAAATTTTAGTAACGTTAATTGTTACCTTTTTTCAACAATTAAAATCTAGATTTAAACAGGACCTCCATTAACAGGCCACCTCTCGGAGCGACCCATTTTTATTGGAACGGAACGTGGTCGCTTTAGGGAGGTTTTACTGTGTGTGTATATATATATTTAGCCTCCCTTATCCTTCCGGAGTACGGCCGTTTGTGTGTAGGGGTGGAATCTACAAAATCCGAATCTATTAGACGATAAAATTTTGGAACAGTATAAAATCAGGATGTTTTCTAAGTATATAAACATCCAATTGGATGAGTTTCTTTTAATTTGGCCCTTACCCTCCTCCTTGGCAGGGGGGGGGGGGGTTACAAAAATCTACGATTACCTTCCTCATAAAACTGTACAAGAGTCCATTATCATTTTATATTATTGCCCCCCCCCCCCCCCCCACACACACACACACTAAATTTTATAAAAAATTGAATATAAGACCCGAGAATTTTAAATTGTTATAACCAGTCATCAAATTGTCACAACGGTTTGTTCTTTTAAGGGTGTTCTCAAATCCAAAGGACCAACTTTCTGACATAAATTTTAATTTATTTTTTTTCGAAAATGCATGAAACTGGCTGGTGTTGTTGTTCAGAAACTATGTAATGGAGCTGTTTTTTCCATTTTTTTTGCAAATGCAATAGATTTTTCAGAAAATAATGTCAAAGTTTGCGTTTGGAACCGAATTTCCGAGGAATGAAGAAAGAGTCTCAAGAGAGGGCGAAAAACGGGTTTGTCACGTGATCGAAATCCCTTATAACTCAATAGGTAATTGATTGATTTAAATGTTAAATTTCTTAAATTAATTCTAAATTTTTAAAACAGTGTAAAAAAGCATTGAAATCTAAGATGAAAATAATTTGTAAAGTTTCTATGGGTATTTTGTCTGATGAATAAACGAAAAATGCTTTAAATATGTATTTACATAAGCTTAAATGATTATGTTTGTTAAAAAATAAGTACAACCAGTTTATAAAAAGCAAATTCTTATCAGGCATAAAATGCATTCGCTTTAAAAATGATATTTCAATCTAATGCTGCTATTTTATGGATTTCAAATATAACTTCAGATATAACTGGTCATTCTCATGTTATTTTGTATGCACAAATTAATGGTTGTAAACCATTTCCATAATTTGTTTTAATTAGCATGAACATACAGGCGTGTAAGTTTTGATTTATCAAAACTTACACGCGTACGGACTGGACGGAAACGGGACACACGCGGACGGATCGCCTATCTCCGTCCGCAGCCCCTTTTTCTACTACTTATTCTGACTCTTTTGCGGAAGCCAGGCTCATAGGCCCCCACCCACGTCCCGAGTATAAGAGACTCTAGCGAAAGCAAATGTAGGGAAAAAAAATCTTTCTTCTTGATGGGTGTAATAAAAATGATAAAGTGCAGAAACATAAATAAATTCTATCGAATAAGTATTTCGTGTTTATTTTGGAACTTTAAATGGTTTAATTTTAATTTAGGAATTCAGAACAACTAAATAACATAAAAGAAAATTACACTTATTTGTTAGAGAGTTCATGATGTTTTACGACAGGGGAAAAAATTATCAAGAGAGAAAGAAATTCCTCGAAAAGTAATCGGCGACCGAAAAATGAATAAATAAACAAATAAAACCGTGGTTACCAGTATAAATTTCGGGGCGACCGCTCCTTTACCCCGCCCCCTCTTTGTATGTCCCTGGGGAGCACACTAGAGGTCTGCACGGACCGCAGTTCCCGGGCCCGGCCCGTTTATATTTTCACAGTTTACGATCAGGCCCGACTCGTGCAAAAATCAATGAAAACAAGCCCCGCCCGTGAAAAAATCAATTCAGTCAGGCCAAGTTTGGCTCGACACAATTTCTTAAAAAATTCCGATTTTTCTTAACATACAATTGCAAGGCTGCCACTTGCTACTAAAATGCTACTAAAAGCGACTATTTTAAACATCCGGCGGCTATGACGACTATTTTAGGCCGAAAACCATTAAAAAGCAACTATTACAAGAAAACAGGGGACTTTTTTCGGATTTCAGCGACTAGTTTTACCGAAAATATTCAATCTTTTTCTTCAAAGCATCTAGAGTCATCTTCCAAAACGCACTTTTTCAACGGTTGTTTGAGGAGATTCGTGATTTTTTCCGCAACGAATTCCAAATTTCGTGATTTCGCCCCCCAAACCCCAATCGATTGACGAAAATTCATATTTATTTCCGAGATCTTTTTATACTATCGTTGAAGGAGATTTTGTGATTTTTTTTCCGCGATCCTTTGCCAAATTTCGCAATTTTTTCTTTGACAGATCGACAAAATTGATTTTTTTTCCGCCACCACTTGTCCAAATTCGCGATAAAAATTTTTCGCGACTGATTGATGGTAGTTACTATTTGTGTCAGAGATCTTTTGACGAAATTCCGGATTCTTTTCCAGATCGGTTGTCAAAATTCGTGATTTTCTTTTCACGACCGACTTACAAAATTCGTGATTTTTTGCGCGATCATTTGATTAAATTCTCATGTTTTTTTTTTTGGACCAAATTTGCGTTTTTTGGCCGCCACCATTTCACGAAACTTGCGATTTTTTTTCTTGCGATCGTTAGACGAAATTTGTAATTTTTGGCCCATTCTTTTGACGAATTTTGCGATGAGTTTTCTGCGATCGAATGACGAAAATCGCCATTTGTTTCCGCGACCTTTGGTAAAATTCAAGATATATTTTATGGTTATTTGAGGAGAATCGCGATTTTTTCCGAAACGAATTGCAAAATTCGCGATTTTTTTCCCTATCGATTGAGGAAAATAGTTATTTCTTTTCGCCATCTTTTGCTACGATCGTTGAAGGAGATTTCGCAATTTTTCCTATGACCTATTGCAAATTTCCCACTTTTTTGAGGGCGACCGTTCGCGGAACTCACATTTTTTTCCGTGATCCTTTGCCAAATTTTGCATTTTTGTTATCGTTTCACGGAACTCACGATTTTTTTCCGCGATCCTTTGCCAAAATTCGCGAATTTTTTTGCGACAAACGCGATTTTTTTTCTCCACCACCACTTGTTGAAATTCGCGATACATATTTTTTCCGCGACCGATTGATGGTATTCACTGTTTGTTTCAGATATCTTTTGACGAAATTCGCGATTCTTTTCCACGATAGATTCGTGATTTTCTTTTCAAAACTGACTTACGAAATTCTTGATTATTCGCACAATCATTAAACAAATGATTGCGCGATTTTCGATTTTTTACACGATTATTTGACCAAATTGGCGTCTTTTCAGGTGTGATTCTGTTCTGAATTTTCTGAAGATTTAAGGCATTCGGTTCCAAAAATTTTTAAAAATCGGTCATCAGTCCGAAAATTCGGCCATAAAAAATATCGCGAATTTCGGCAAACGGTCGCCGAAAAAATCAATTTCGACAATCGTTCACAGAAAAAAGTCGCCAATTTCGTCAAAGGATCGCAGAAAAAACGAATTTCTCTAAAGAATCGCGGAAAAAAACGCGAATTTCTACAAGGGATCACGAAAAAACGCAAACTTCGTCTAGGGATCGCGAAAAACCACACATTTCACCGCGCAAATTTCGTCAAAAGTTCGCGGATAAACGCAAATTTCGTCAAAGGATCGCGATAAAGAAACGCAAATTTCGTCGAAGGATCGCAGAAAAACGCGAATTTCGCCAAAGGACCCACGAAAAAACTCATAATTGGCGCCGGGAGATCCCCCCCCCTTTCCCTCCTCTGTTGTAACCTTTCAGAAAATTTGCTGTGAATTTCAGATTTTTTTCTTTTACTCAGAATCACCCCTGCTGTTTTTTTCTCCGCGACCATTCGACGAAATTTGCAATTTTATTTCTCTTTGTCGTTAGACGAAATTCGTTATATTTTGTGCATTCTTTTGACGAAATTTGCGCTGATTTTTCCGTAACCGAATGACGAAAATCGCCATTTGTTTCAAGAATCTTTGATAAAATTCAAGATATTTTTCCATGGTCCTTTGAGGAAATTCACGATTTCTTCGACGATGAGTTACCAAAATTCGCATTTTTTCCCCTGCCGATCGTTTCATGAAATTTACGATTTTCTTTATACTATCCTTTGCCAAATTTCATGAATTTTTCTACGACCGATTGACGAAATTGATATTCGGTATTTGTCGGAGATTTTTTGACGAAATTCGCGATATTTTCCCATGATCTTTTGTTGAAATTCGTCTTTTCTTTTGTCGACTGACTGAGGAAGTTCAAGGGCAAGGGGGCAAAAAGAAAAGAAAAAATCATTTGGGGGATAAAGGCAGGGACGACTTTATGAGCCATGTCGCCCTGTGGGAGATTTTTTACTGTACCACTGCAAATGCTATACTCATATTTTTTCTTTTAAAGGGTTTTACTAAAGCATTTTATTTTGTGCACTCCTTCCAGGGCCGAAACTAGCTATATTTTCACCCGGGGCAAATATGGATTTTGGCACCCCCTCCTTCCCCCGCAAAATAAATTTACAAAGAGAAATTTGCGAAAGTTTCTATTAGCGGGCTTATTTTTAAATTTTAAATGTGTAACAGTAAAATACGTAATATTGAAATATGTAACCATCTTTGTCAAATATTTATTCATTAAAACCTGTGAAAAAAATCAAAAGGAAGCGGAAATATTTCCGCTTTATAGAGGTTTCCGTCTTGGCAGATATAACTGTTGGTATTCATTCTGTTGGAACCATGCAGTTTTTTTTTTTTTTTTTTCATTTATGACAAGATTCCATTATAGACAGATTTCATTTTTCCAGATTTTACATTTGTTGTAGCATAACAAATTATTACAAATGAGGTACTTTAATGTCATAGTGATATGAGTCATATTGTTTTAGGAACTAAAAGACCAGGATTTACTGTAGGCATAAAAATGAATTCCAGCATTGTAAAATATCTTCCTGTACTATCTACACCAGTTTTGTGGAATTGTGACTTATACCACTCTTCTTATATATAGATTGTTATGTCTACATACTTTCCTCAACCTAATGCTAATTTTCAAATTTATGTGTGACTCAAAACAAATTTTATGAATTTTCAACCACTTCGTTTTTATTGTACCAGTCAGTTACCTGATCGCGCCCCCTCTAAGGCAAAATATGGTGATATGCATGTAAAAAAAAAAGTAATTGTAAGAAAAAGAATGAGTTATTCATTTGCTGTCTTGCATATTGTAGGCGAATCTTTTTATGTATTTGGCAATTTTAATTCTCTTTACTCAGCTTTTTTTTTTCGGCTAATATATATATATATATTTTTTTTACACAAATTGCATACGTACATATACATATTGTATAAAATGGCAAACCAAATTTTCATCTGGTGCCCCCTTCGCGTGGCGCCCAGGGCACATGCCCCCTTTAGTTTCGCCCCTGACTACTTCTCCCGTTTGTTTTTATTGCCCCGGGCAGCCACCCGACTTCGCCCATATTAAGACGGGAAAAATGAAAGCTCAACGCTTCTCAGGGAGAGAGAGAAAAAAAACTGAACAGCCTTCATGGAATCTTTTTATCAGAAAAGTCGGAGTCAAAGAAAATCTTCATTTGGTGCCCCCTTCACATTTTGGTACATTTGGAATTGAAGAAAGAAAATAGTCTAAGAGAACAGCTCTTTTTTCTAATTCATTTGCAGACTTCTATTATAGATGAATCTTTTTATATATTTGTAAATGTTAATGCATTTGGTTCAGTTTTCCTTTTGGATTTTCCGGCTGTGAGGCATTTTTATGCAAATTCAATATAAATACACACATACTTTTGCATGTAAGGACAAAAGAAAAATCTTCATTTGGCGCCCCCTACGCTTTCTGTTCTGGCGCCCAGGTTGTAGAAGATTGGGGGGGCACATGCCCCCCGACGCTACGCCTGTGCTACCAGGTATTTTAAAATAAGTATAATGGCGACTATCTCTTAAACTGCTGTTGCTAGAAACATTAATTTAATCACAAAAGTATACAAATCATGAACAGATTTTAGATATGGCATTTGTTTTATAATTAGTTCATGTTGTTGTTCAGAAACTATGTCATCAAACTAGAAACAGCTGTTTTTTCCTTTTTTTTTGCACACGCAATAGATCTTTCAGAAAATAGTGTCAAAGTGGACGTCTTAAACCGAAGTTCCCGAAGAAAGCAGAAAAACGTGTTTGTCACGTGTTCAAAATCGCTTATAACTCAATAGGTAATTTATGGATCAAACAATGGAAAACACAGTTCGATAGCAAATAGCTTCCGTAGTCAGGCCTTCCAATTTTATATATTTCCGTTTAAAAGGGAATTTGTAAATGTGTCAAAACGTTTTGCGCTTGTTGAGCAGAGCAGTTGAGAACAGTCTTAAAACACTTTTCAAATGTGTTTCTTTGATAACGGTAAATAAATTTTCGTACCATTACAAGCAGGGTTGTTTGGTTTAAACCACGTTGGTTTAAACCATGGTTAAAACCAAATGGTTTAAAAAAAACCATGCTGGTTTTTTTTCATGTGGTTTTTTTCTCTTTTTCCCTAATGTTTTCTTTTATTTTACACTTTATTCAAAAATACAAAATCCAAGTTATGCAGAAGCTACAAGCAAAGCTTTAGAAAAATGATGAATTAATAAATTTGTAAAGGTTGAGCAATGGACTTGAGAACAGTCTTGAGGAATTTTAATTTTATCCAAATTTTACGTGCCCGAAAAAAACAAAAAATCGTAAACGCCGTACATGGTGTAAACGCCGCACTTGACAAAAAATTAACTTTCAAACTCGTAAACGCCACGGCGTTTCTTCCATAAAATACGATAAGACTTGGGGCCCTCTATGGTCCCGTACGGCCTCCTTGAACTTCTTGGGCGCCATACATCCCCTCCCCCCCTTAATTTTCTCGCCTTCTCAGTGCACTGTTTTAAAGTTGAATTTTGGACTCTTCTTCCTGGACCAACACCCTCACATTTTTATTTGGACACCAAGGCCCTGTTTTAAGCATCCCCAGGCCCTGACTATCGCATGGGCCCTGGGCACGAAATTTTTCATAATTTCGTCTAAATTTCCATTAAAAAATAAAATAATTGTGAAAAAATGTAACATTTGAGATATTAATAACATGAAATGACAAAAATATGTCTCAGTATATGGTAAAAACAACACATTTCCATAAATAATAGAGAAAATATTTTATTTTTATTCCTGGAACTGTTTTTCAATTTCCCGAAAAACTTAATATTTTGAGTTGGCAAATGTGTAACATGTAAAAAAAAAAAAAAAAAAAAAAAAAAAAAAAAAAAACTAGTGTTAGTAAATCAACCATTCTAAAGGGGCTCGAAAAATTGAAAGTGCCCTGGGCATAGAAACTTGTTAGTCGGGCCCTAAGCATCCCCCCCCTTTTTTTTGCGCATTTCTTTAAAATTTTATTCTAATTATTAGTTCATACCCTATGCTTAATTTCGACTAAATGAAGATCTAAAGTGTTCAGAACATTTCCTAAATATTACATTTCCTAAAATCTTCTTATAATGTTCAAATAAAAGTTTATGATATTCGATAAAACAGACCCTTTGAAAAAAAACAACTTCTTTGTCTCTTTTAACAGGGACTTTATGCAGGAGAGGAAAAGATATAAAAATAATTCGTTATTGTCACTTACGCAAAATACTCTTGAAAGATACTAGGTCAATGGGTAAAGGTCAATGTCATACGGAAGACGAAACAGTGGGGGGGCTGGCCCTGTGCTTGTTAGTAATTTCTTGGAAAACTTGCTAAGTACATGAGTTTTGGAGGCAGAAGAGGGAAATTGAACAAAGATATTTTCCTTCTTTTGTCTCGGGAAAAGAGGGTAAAAATACTAAAAAGATGCCTTAGCAACAGCTGTTATCCGACTCGCGAAGCTTTAAAATTGCGAAAATAAACGCCATGCTAAAAGTTGCCCTAGTTTGTTCTATATGTTTACAAAGAATAAAAGTAAACAGAGAAAGAAAATTATCTACTGAAAATATTATAAATTAAATTTTATAAATTGTTATAAATTGCAAAATCTGATTTTTTTTCTATATCAAGTGGCAAAAAAAATGTATCCCATCTTAAAAAAATGTTGGAGAGGGGGTGGGGAGGACCCCACGGCCCATATAACTCTACGCCTATGGGCACAAGATTTTATTTTTTCTAGAAAAGAAAACTGGTTGTGTAAATATATAGTAGAAGAAAAAACCAAAAATAATTTAAATTGAATCTTAAAACAAACCTTTTAATGTCACATCAAGGAAGACGTCATTTGAACTTTAATATCATATCTTTTAAAACTCATATTTTGAATTTATGAGAGATGTGAATGAAAACGCATCAGCGAATAAACTTCTATACATCTTTTCATATTGAACATAAATTTGCATCTGCGATTATAAATAGAAAAAAAAAAGGATTAAATAAATAATGCATATATACATATTAATTAATAGCATAGCGTCACTCAAGATTTGATATTATTTTCAAGATCCATGCGTATAACATTCTTAGAGCCATAAGATTAAGTGCTGAGAACATTAAACCCATTTTGATATCATTACTTTTTAAAGGTTAATGGAGATAGAATAAAAAAAACTAATATATTTTTTTTTTTTTTAAACATTAGAAATATTTTGTATTTCATAAGTTTTAATCCCGAAATAGATGTGACTTGAATTAGATAAAAAATGATATCACACTGAAACAAATGTTAATAAAAGTTTCCAAATTTATGTATTAAAATGCAAGTTTGCTTTTAAGTCTGTTTTCAAATCCAAACTACCGGCTTTCTAATATATTTTTCACTTTATTTTGTTCACAAAAATTGTCAAGTTCTCTTATGCAGAAACTGTGTAATCCAGATCCATTTTTCGGTAAAGGCAGAATAGTTTTTTGAAAATACAGTGAAAGTTAGTGTTTTGAACATTATTTTCTGAAAGATCTATTGCATTTGCAAAAAAAAAAAAAAAAAAAAAAAAAAAAAAAAAAAAATGGAAAAACAGCTCAATTACATAGTTTCTGAACAACAACCCCTGCCATTTTCCTGCATTTTCGAACAAAAATAAATTAAAATTTATGTCAGAAAGTTGCCCCTTTGGATTTGAGAACACCCTTAAAAGAACAAACCGTTGTGACAATTTGATCACTGGGGGTCTTATATTAAGTTTTTTTTATCAAATTTAGTGTGTGTGTGTGTGGAGGGGGGGGGGGGTTATATAAAATGTTAATGGTTACGAATACAGTTACAGAATACAGTTTTATGAGGAAGGTAATCGTAGATTTTTGTAATCCCCCCCCCCCACTCCCGCCAAGTAGAAGGGAAAGGGCCAAATTAAAAGAAATTCATCCAATTAGATGTTTATATACTTAGAAAACATCCTGATTTTATCATGATCCAAAATTTTATCGTCTAAAACCGTAATAGATTCGGATTTTGTAGATTACCCCCCCCCCTTACACACACACACACAGCCGTACTCCAGAAGGATAAGGGAGACTAAATATATATATATGCATACAGTAAAACCTCCCAAAAGCGTCCACGTTCCGTTTCAATAAAAATGGGTCGCTCCGAGAGTTGGCCTCTTAATGGAGGTCCTGTTTAAATCTAGATTTTAATTGTTGAAAAAAGGTAACAATTAACGTTACTAAAATTTAATTTTCACATTAGGAAAAAATATAAAAACTTTAAGTATCAAAACAAAAGTTAATTACATAAGTTAATTACTGTAGAGTTTAAAAAATGAATACATTGACCTTTGCTTTGATTTTACGGTTTTATATTTTATAACTTTTATTTCTTTTCGAAGTTCAGTAAATAAATGCAATGTTTTTGGACGGAAACAAATAATGTCTATATCATTAATTTATCTATTTCTTTGAGAGTTTCCTGACAGAAGTTTATCGACTTTGCCGAAGTTTATCGGCAAGGAGTTTATCGACTGTCATTCCTAATTTGTCATCAGAGTTAAATTCATTGCCTAAAAAGGCACAAAGGGGTTTAAACATTTAAAGGTTACCGGAATTAAAAATAATCTAAACTTACAAGGGAACCACTTTTGGTGTTGCTCGCACCTAGGGTCGAGACCTGGTGCATTTTGTAGCCCTATGCATAAAAGTTAGAGAACCGATTCAAATTTCTTTGTTAAAATAATATTTTATATCCTTTTTTATACTTTTAATTTTTTATTATTACATTTTTATTTGTTTATTTCACGCCAAAAGTGAGTTAAGTCGCCAAATATGGAGCTACAATTTTTCCACCCACTTTATCCTGAGAGTAAGTACGTACATTTTAGAATTATATCAGATTGCGATTTGTTTGATAATTGATTGCATAAGAATCATGAATTAGGATTTTTTTTTTTTTTCTATGCAGACGATAAATATATAAATAGTAAGTATATTTCTATAAAAGCTTTCAAGATCGTTGAAACTATTTTTGAGTGAAATACGAAATAAACAAACCATTTTCTTTTGAAATCGAATGGAATAAAGTTTCGAATTTTTAAAATGAAATGTTACTGTATTAAATAGTCCTTTGGTAATCATAAAGTAAATTAATATTTTTACACAATTTATAAAAATTACTGTGACATAACAATTTCTACTGAAGTCCAAAAACCACTCCTCACGTAATACAAAAGCTATGACATTTGGCTAGGGTTGCCGGAAATCTCTACTTCTAAAAGAAACCCACCAACTTTTCCCCGCCAAAAAATATGAATATAATGTTGCAATTTTTCAAAGTCAAATTCGTGGTTTCTTGAAGGAATTTTTAAACTTTTTTCAATATTTTATACTTATTATTAACTAATTTGTATTTTTAAATGCGTTTCTTTAAAAAAATTCAATGTTAATAGTCCGATAAGTGGTCTCGAAAATTGCATTTTCAGAAAGTTATGCTGCTGTAAAACCAAGAAATATTATTTTAACAGAAAAATTTTATCGATTCTCAAACTTCGCAATATAGGGCTTTAAAATGCACCAGGTGTCAATGCTAGGTGCGAGCAACACCAAAAGTGGTTCCCTTGTTAGTTTAGAAGTTTGATGAATAATGCGCTCTCCGGAATTATTTTCTTAATAAAACCTTCTTCAAGCGACCTGGAAAAAACGGAATTTGTTTCATTTGCTTTTTAAAAAAATTGGTCGCTCATGGAGGGAGTTCAACTGGGATGTCTCTAAATGGAGGTAAAATTAGTATTGAGCCTATAAGAATAAATTTCGTTCCATGTAAAACTGGTCGTTCAGGGAGGTGGTCGCTTAATGGAGGTGGTCACACAGGGAGGTTTCACTGTATATATAAACACCTTATGTTTAAATTCTGATTCTGCGTACCTTACAAAATTTTATCATCTAAGCAATGCAGGTTTTGAGATACCTTTTAAAGCACCCCCCCCCCCCCCCCACAGCCTGATGGATAATGCGCTCTCCGGAATTATTTTCTTAATAAAACCTTCTTCAAGCGACCTGGAAAAAACGGAATTTCTTTCATTTTCTTTTTAAAAAATCGGTCGCTCATGGAGGGAGTTCAAGTGGGATGGTCTCTGAGTGGAGGTAAAATTAGTATTGAACCTATGGGAAATAAATTTCGTTCCATGAAAAACTGGCCGTTCAGGGAGGTGGTCACACAGGGAGGTGGTCACACAGGGAGGTGGTCACTTAATGGAGGTGGTCACACAGGGAGGTTTCACTGTATATATAAGTACCTGATGTTTATATTCTGATTCTGCGTACCTTAGAAAATCTGTTTCATTTTCTTCAAAAAAAATTGGTCGCTCATGGAGGGAGTTCAACTGGGATGGTCTCTGAATGGAGGTAAAATTAGTAATGAGCCTATGGGAATAAATTTCGTTCCATGAAAAAATGGTCGTTCAGGGAGGTGGTCTCTTAATGGAGGTGGTCACACAGGGAGGCTTCACCGTATATATATAAGTACCTGATGTTTATATTCTGATTCTGCATACCTTACAAAATCTGTTTCATTTTCTTTTAAAAAAATTGGTCGCTTATGGAGGGAGTTCACCTGGAATGGTCTCTGAATGGAGGTAAAATTAGTATTGAACCTATGGGAAATAAATTTCGTTCCATGAAAAACTGGCCGTTCAGGGAGGTGGTCACACAGGGAGGTGGTCGCTTAATGGAGGTGGTCACACAGGGAGGTGGTCGCTTAATGGAGGTGGTCACACAGGGAGGTTTCACTGTATATATAAGTACCTGATGTTTATATTCTAATTCTGCGTACCTTACAAAATTTTATCATCATCGAGGCAATGCAGGTTTTGAGATACCTTTTAAAGACCCTCCCCCCCCCCCCCCCCAGCCTCTCCGTACCGAGGGAGCAAGACGCCAGATTTCAAAAAGTCATCTCAATCTGGTGTTTATATTCTGAGGTTAACCCTGTGTATTATTATCAGACTTATTTAATATGTGATTTGTAAAAAGGTGCGCTTTTTTCCGGGGCCCTTTTTTCCGGGGGCGCTTTTTTCCGGGGCGTTTTTTTCCGGGTGCGCTTTTTTCCGGTGCGCTTTTTTCCGGTGCGCTTTTTTCCGTGCGCTTTTTTCCGGTGCGCTTTTTTCCGCCTACCATTTAAAATTATATCAGATAAAACAGAAGACCATTGACTATACGTTTAAAATTTTTATGATTAATTTCTTTCAAAATGTTTATTTTAAAATCACGAAAAAGAAACTTGAATTATATACACATATCTAAAAAGGGAAAAGAAGAAGAATTAGAATATCTAAAGTCATAAGTATACCCCAAGGTGAAGCATTTGAAGTCAGCTGTATGAATTCAAATTACTTGTTTATGACTTTCTCATTCCTGATTTCTCAGCATCCATAATTTTGAGTTTTACATTCCTTTCAGAGATCCATCAAAAATTCGCGCATAAAAGTGAAGTATTCCATTCTACAATCAGGCACGACGATGGAGGGAGTATAATCGTGCGTGTGCACATTTTATAATAAGGCAGACGGTTATAAAGAGAGATTAGACGCAACGAATATGCCAGGCCCCAAACCATCTATCATTGTCATCCGCTCCTGTAATTTGCAGATACAGCCCAAGACGCTCGAAAACGCTTGACCCCTCACCTGTGGTAACATCCAAGTTTCCGCCTATACCTCATCCAAGAGTGGCAAAACTGTCAGAGCGAATTTTTGTCTGCACCACAACTTTCTTTTCTTTTAACTTTTTTTTTTCGTATGTTTTCTTTTTAGTTTTCAACTGTGTCCCCCTGTTATGCATTTGCCTGTGTTGCATAAAGCTGAAGTTGGCTAGTTTTTGCACTTCAAGCTGTTGTCAATATTAATTTGTAGCTAAAGCATTTGTGTGCTTCTTGTAATTGCAGCGCATTGAAAATGAACAGTTCGTCGAAATTAATTGACGAGAACTTCTTTTGTGCAGTTTCTTGCATATTGATGAAGGATCTGGCTTTATTCTGTCTAAACTCTTTCTCCGTCTGTCATCGTCCTAAAGTAGGCGGGAAAGGTTTCAGTATTTCCTACTAGCTAGTGGCCATAAAAAAAATAAGTAAGATAATCGAAATATTGCCAAGTGAGCCTAATCGGAAAATTTTTAAATACATTGTTGCCTAATTTATATAATACCCTTAAGAATGAAAATACAATAAACAAGTTCTTCCCACAAAATCTGACCAAACCTCTTATTAAAGATTTTAAGTAATTAACCCGTAACTGGAGACATGAATTTCCTTACGTGACCAGAGAGACACAGAGTCAAAAAGACTCCAATGTTATTTTTCTTTTTTGTCTTTTGTAAACAGCTTTGAAATTTATTTTGGAAACGCAATATATTCTAGAAATCATGTAATGATAAAAGAACTACTTGACGGTACTGGGGCGATGATTTTATTCAAGGAGAAAAACCACGTGATAATCAGAGCCAAAGAACAACGCGGCATCATTTTGACTCCCGTCTCCAGTTAAGGGTTAAGATATATATAGATTTACCCTAAGCAAAATATAAATCAAAATCATGGTACAGAATTCTATATAATAGTTAAGTAATGAATTTCAAAGTAGATGTTATAAATATGCACTTTGAATTTACAAAGGATCAGACATTTGCAGCATTGATACCAAAAATTAGGATTGTAAAATATCTAAATATAAATTATACATATATGCTTGGCCTTCACCTATCTATATTATAAAGGACAAACATATCTGTGCGTAACGCATACGTCATTCTGCGAATGGCAACACTTTGAAATTTGAAATGAAATTTCGGTTTTGCAATTTTCGCTACTGCAAATTTTTAAACTTCTAAACATCCCACGTTTTAACTGTTTACACCGTTGTATGCAGAAAAAAATGCACTTTTAAATGCAATTTGTTTGAAAGCTGTATCTCAATTATTTTTGAGATATTAATTTTTTTATAGTTTTTAATACCAATTTTCTAATCGTGGCAACTGAAGTACTTCATTTCTATTAAAAGTGGTTCAGTTATCTTTATGGATTATATTCTTACTGATGCCATTTTCTCATTACAATTAAAAATATATTTTTTTTAAAAATTGAACAGAAAATGACGTTGCGCTTTAAAAAAGACACAATTTCCCTGATGATGCTGTTATATTTCACTATTTTTTTCATTTCGCTGATATTGAATTTGAGACAATAGGCATAATATTTCAGCGACTGAAAATGACGTCATATTTAAAAGAAAACGATAATTTTATTTGATAAAACGAGATATTTCCCCATGAATACGTCTAAAAGTTATAACTTTCTGGGATTTTTACTCGCAGGTACAGAGATTATACAAAGACCTCAAATCATGAGTGGGAATTTTAACATGGGAAGTTGTAATAGTTGACAAACATGACTTCAAGCTTGAAAATATATTTATTAATAACCTATTGCGCATTAAAATGTTTTTAAATAGTTGATATTAATGTGAAGCGTTGAAAATGCCTTGATTTGTTTAGATTTAAAGGGGGGGGGGGATTCTATGATTATGTCAAGGTGAAATTATTTTTGCTGATTTTTTCATTTCGTAATACCAAGCATCAATTGATAACTTAATCAAAATTACTTATGTTGATTATATGTTACTGATTACGTATATGAATAAAATTTAATTTTTCAATAATTTTAACAGTTGAAGTTTATGAAAAAAGTATTTTGTTAATCTTAGGTTAAAATATGTCTTTGGAGAGTTAAATTAACAAGTGTAAGATGGATTTTTTATTGTAATTATTGTTGTCGATGTATTATAAATTTGATGCAACAGTTCCTTTATAAACATTTTCTTTCGTCGAAATTCGACGGGTTCCACCTCGTAGCGGTAAAATCCAAGTTTCCGCCTATGCCTCATAGAAGAGTGGCAAAACTGTCAAAGCGAATTTTTTTTATCCACTGTAACGCAGCTAGTAGAGATTCTCTCTTTTATTTTTTATATTTTGCCTTTACGGTTTTTCTTTTATAGTTTTCGGTCTTCAAATGATATACCTGGGTAAGTTGCATGAAGTTGCCTCCAACTGGTGGTCAATACTAATTTGTATCTCAAGCATCTGGATGTCTCCTGGAAAAGCTTCTTGTAAATGTAGCCTTGCAAATATTAGCGTTCCCTGAAATGATCATATTAACTAGTACACGCCGCGCGTAGACGATGTAATTAAAATCGGATGTGCGACTAATGCAAACTGTAGAAAAAGAAAAATGCTTTTTAATCTACCAAGATGTATTATAACCAAGAACGAAAATATTCAATTAAGCTCTTCTAAGTTACCAATGATTTTGAAAAGAGTTCTTTATCATAAGAAACCTCAAAAACCAATATATTTTCGAGATTTAAAGAAATATTTATAAAAACAAAGCTTCATTGGCTGACACTGATTTTCGGAAACGCCTCCAAGTCGGTTTTTATAGTGTATTAATCAGTTTTTTCAAACTGGAATATCGGTTGTTTGGGATGTCATTTGCTAAGAGGGTTCTCAAGAAAATATTATTGCTACCTTAATAACGTGAAACATTCTGACGTGATCGATATTCTCCATGAAACATTGCAGTTGCAATGGACCATATTCTCCCCTTGGGTTCGAGGCTACGAAAATTCGTCTGCTTGGGAATAACATTCATAACCGCGCAATTGAAAAGCGTTGTGTTTAGAAAATTTATGCTTATATTTTATTTTAGAAGGAGTTTTAGACCTTTTCAGGGGCAGGTATGGGTTATGCATGAATTCTTTCCTCAATTTTAAAGTAAAGGCATGCATATTTTTCATTTTATTTACAAAGTAAAAATTTTAAATTTTAGTTAATACGTATATATGGATTTTAATTAACATGTATATAAGTATTAATCGAAAATAATTCGTACAAAATAAATCTGCAGTATTTTACGCATGCAGTTACCTGTATTTCTGCCACATCAAATGACGCAATAAGGTAACCAAACGCGCTAGTCGCTATTTTTACACCACGTGATTCCCACTGTGACGTCACGAGAATGCTGTCCATTACATAAATGAATACATAAGGTATTTATACACGCAATGGTAACAAAATAATATTAATTTAAATGTCAATGTGAATACTGTTAATGTATCATGTTTGTATGTAAAATATGTTTGTTGAACATGAAAATGTTTGATTGAGAATGGAAAGCATCCGAAAAACAATGTATATGGGCAATTCCATCGTAACATTTTATCATCGAATTTTATTTTCAAATCTATGTAGAAAATTTACTAATAAAGCTAGAACAAATTTTTACAATTAAAAATATTTCTTACTAAGGTCTTAATACCCATATACCTGCAGATTATTTCAATCTCTCTTTGAGTCCCGAAAATTGCAATTCAAAATTCTGTAACTGACGTAACATAAAATAGACAAACATTTTTTCTGCCTTCATTGAAGTGTAAAAATTAACAAAACTATCCCGTTAAAAAAGGTGATTTAATGTTCTCAACAACACTAAGTAATGCCAAATTATAACAGTAACTTGTTTAATTAATTTCTGAATAATAAAAAACAAAAAAATGGCATTTACACGTGTAACTGACGTAACTTTAATTGTGTAACTGACGTAACATTATGACTTTATAAAGACAAAAATGGCACTTAACTTAGTTTGTAAACAGTAATTTACGATGCCTTTTTATTAGGACTTTTCTATAGAATATAAAAATATCAAGTTTTCCAATCATACCGTTAAATTAAACATATTATAAATTTGATTTCCCCTCCCAAAATGATGATTTTCTGTGGAATTGCCCATATATTCCGGGTTGAGAAAACTGGGGAACATCAACTGAGAAAACATCATAAAAAGGAATCAGAAACGTTTTCGAAAACCAATGATTATAAAACAATAACATTGCTATTTATCCTAATGAGTTAAAAATGTCCATCTCTATAACTCAACGATGTATAAGACTGATTATAAAATAATTTTTATTAAAAATGACATTCTGTCCCTTTATTTTATTTATTTCTCATAAGGATTACATATAACCTCAGGAAAAATCGCACATGCGCAGGGTATAAATGGTTTTTACTTTGCCACTAATAAATACAAATAATAATCGCCACCTTATTTAGTCCACGATAAAATAAGTTGAAGATTACTTTTCGAAAAATAATGGTGTAAAATCCGTACGCATCGTGGGTATGTAATACCCGGCACGACTGTTCCCGGGTTAAACTGCTGTGTTAGATACTAAGCTATACGAGTTATTAAGCGAACTGTTAATAATTTTTCTTTTGTTTTATATTACTTTCCTTAAGAAAATATTTTTTTTAATTTTGAGGCGGTCGAAGCAATTTTCGAATCTATTGCTCGTTATTACTAATTTATGTACATATTTGAAAAAAAAGTGATTTAGCCATTTCTCTTATACAAATTTCCGCGAATTTTTATCTGCTGTCTCTATCACAACTTGTAAACATTTATTTTATTTTATTTTTTTTTTTTATATTTTAGCTTTTTTTTCTTTCTACAGTTTTTCCTGGCTTTCAGTTTTATCTCTTTATCATGCATGCACCTAAGGCTGACTAGTTTTTACACTTCAGGTTGCAGTCAATGCTAATTTGTATCTGAAACATCCGGATGTTTCCTGCAAACGCTTCTACTCATTGCAGTGCTGTGAAAATTAACAGTTCGCTGAAATTAATTGACAAGAATGTCTCTTCGTACCTTCTCTGCATATTGATGAAGCGTCTTGCTTTCTTCTAAACTGACGTTTGTTAACGACTTTTATTTATTTTTTTCTGCATTTGTCAACGTCCCAACATTTCAAAAAAAGGATCAGACATTAAAGGTTTTCAAATAGGATGATAGTAGCTGTCTGGTCTGCAGTGGTATGAAGTAGCGCGCAGTAAGTAGCAAAACTGCAGTACTTCCTACCTTTTCGGTAGTTTGTAGTATAGCGACTTGTTTCACTGCTGATTCGGAATGATGTATTCTTTTTAAATATAAAAGCTAGAGACTTTTGCGTTTTGACAAGTAGCGAAACTGTAGTAGTTTGTAGTGTAGCGCTCTACATTTTGAAAAATGTTATGCAGCCAGTAGCGCGATACAAAGAATAAGTAGTTTGTAGTGAACAGTGATGTTACTTTTAGCGCTACTTCGGGAAAGGGGGGGGGGGGGGGGACTGCCATTTTCTAATCACGTGATAATAACTCGCTTCTTTTGTGCAAAATGTGTTCTTCGCAATAATATGTGAATGTCAGTAACTCAGATGCAGCGTTTTGCAATGCATCATATGACGTCAGAGATTTTTCCTTTGACACTTGTCCACTTGATCCAAGTACCAAAATCTAAATCCAAAGAAATTAATTAATTTTCTTGCTAGAAACACTTCTCTACATACACCATTATTAGATCTTCACGTTTTAATAACCCGTTTATTTTTTTGCAATTGCTTTACTTATAGATTTATTATTAAAATTAACATTGAATTGCTTTGATCGGCATATAACTAGTGATGTGAGTTTAAAACAACATTTTACAGAGTAACACAAAAGATTTTCTTCTATGTTATCTTTCTTAAATTTTTATTGCCCTCGGTTTTATCGCATTTATTTCATTCTATCTCGGCAAACGCGATGTAACGATGAACCATTGCATTACTTAATACGTGCCCCCAATTTCAAGTGTAGATTGAATCCTATAACAAAATCTGGAAGTAGCGGAGTAGCGCCTCCTTCTGGAAACTAATTTGTAGTCGCTACTTTTTAAAACAAGTAGTTACAGTTGTACTGTATTACATTTCCGATAAAGAAGTTGTAGTTCCCTACAAAAATAAAGTAAGTCTTTCCGACCATTGGGTGTCTGCTATTAAAAATAAGCAGGATTATTTTCATGTTACATTTTAAAAAGGGATATAAAAGATCAATAACTTTTATTATTATTATTATTTTCATTATTACTATCGTATTTGCAGAACAAAGTAAAATTCAAATAATTTTTTTTTTCTTTTAATTTAATTCTTTTTTCTTTTCTTTTTTTTTTTTTACTTTTTAGAGACGGTGTTGCTTGTCACTCCCAATCGCCGGAAAAACGTTGTATCATTTATGATAAAAGCACCCCGATCATGTAACACTTTCCATTAGTCACTATTGGTTTCATTTGTTGAAGTAACATCTGCAGTAAATTAAAATATATTAAGATGCTCAATTTTTTTAATGATCATTTAAAAATTTAAATTATCAATTAGTTTAAAAATAATAATAATAAATATCAGTTTGCTAATATTTGTGCATAAATGATACAAATACACAAAACAGACTTTCGAAATGATACAAACTTTTGAATTAATAATTATTTTGAAATTCCTAAATAAATTAAAGACGTTGTTATTCCCTGAACTGATTAAAGTTTCTTTTTGTACGCTTTAGTAACCATGGAAACTCAAGAAATAAAGTATTAAAGCATGCTTTTTATGTTTAATAATGGTTTCTCTTGTGTTTTTAAAAATGCTTTTTCATTGTTTATAGTCCGATGGGATATCATTAAATATTTCAAGCTATTCTAAGCTGTCTCTGTGTTTTTTACAATTGTTTCAAATGCGAAAAAGAAAGATGGAGTGTTTGAAATAAAAGTAATTTTTATGTCATTCCATGAGATGTATTTTTAATGGATATAAATGATCGCCGAAAATATCGAAAAGCATTATATTTTTATATATTTATTTAAAATTGATTTGTAATATTTTTTAATGTAAATAATTCAGCTCTCACATTTACTTTCTCTCATCTAATTAAATGGATGTAATAAGTGACTTTTTATTTTCATTTTTAATTAATAATTATCCGGAATTTTATTAATAAAATAAACACATTTTTATTCTGTGAGCTGATTAAAGTTTATTCCTTGATGCTTTAGAAATTATGGAAACTCATAAAATAAAATATTAAATAATACACTTTTTACTTAATAATGTTTTCGCTTACGTTTCAAAAAATTCTTTATCGATTGTGGCTTGCGGAGATATCATTAAATATTCCAATCTTTTTTATGTTACCAAAGTCATTTTTATAGCTGATCCACATGTGAAAAAGTAAAATGGATTATTTGAAATAAATAATGTTCTATGAGAAAACATTTGGCCTCTTATTTACAATTAATTTAAGATCATTCTAACATATTGACGACGGGGAACAAGAGCTCTATTGCTTGTATAACCAAACACATTGACTAGGGGGAGTGGCTTCTACCTTGTACAAAATGTATTTATATCATGTTGTCCTTGTTTTGTTTTTTTTATTTTATTATAAGACATTTTATATTAAATCCGTACATTGAAAGATAGTTGATGGTAGCTACTCAAGAAACTTATCTAGGAACAATGTTGCCACATCTGGCCAGGTTAATTTTTCTTCCGAAATTTCAAACGTAAACCGGAAATTCCTAAAGAAGAATTTTTATTTTAAGTAATCACGAAATGTCTGTCAGTCATTAAATCAGAAAAAACTGTTCTTATTTTGTGGTATGAATTCAGAATTTCTGTTTAAAAGTGGAGGCCAAACTGGTAACCCTGCATCTGGCTGTTTTTTTATTCAGACATTCTGAAATTTTACCAAAGACAATCTGTATTTGTTTATAGTTTATAAGATAAAATAAAAAGAAATTACTATTTAAAATTTTCTGGTGTGAATTCAGAATTTCTAAATAATAAAAAAAACCCCACTAGATTGGCAACACTGTCTAGAAAACCTATTTACGAAAGGCTTTAAGAAGAAGGCGGAGCTTCTACTGTTTCAACGCATTCGCGATGGTACGTTTTATGAAATCTGGTGTTTAAAAACAACAGAAGCTCCTCCTTCTTCTGAAAGTATTTCGTAAATAGTTTTTCTAGATACTTTTCTCAAATTTATGCATCAATAAATATTTTTCAATTTCAATGGGCATATTTAATCCCTTAACCTACGATTTTACGATACGGTTTGGCAAATCCATAGCTACCACTAAAATTTAATAGAGATTTTCGCCTTGTTTAATCATGGCATTTCGACGATTAAATTAAACTATATTTACTGTGAAATTTTAGTGGTAAGAAGAATTTACATTTGGCTCGATCATCGTACGCGGGCTATGCCCGTTATTGTAGGTTGTTAGGAGTCATGTAAGGGGTTAATATAAAATATCTTCCAATCTAATAAAAAAAATATGGCAACATGATATAAATGCATTTTCTATAAGGTAAGAAGACCACGGCCTTAGTCAATGACGTTTTTTGAATCAAAACAACAATTCTCTTTCCGATGCGAATGTGTTAAAACCCAAATTTTATACAAAATCGCCGGTTGCCTATATGTTAACCTATATGAAGGACGGTGGTAAATGCCACTAAATTTTAATCCAGAAATCCCACAATTGCACCATAATTTTGGAATTAATTTTGTTTTTGTAATTTACATGAAGAAAAGCTTTTACTTATTTTCAAATGAATTTGTTCGTAAATCCTGATCTCAGACAATCATTTCATCATTTTAGCAACAGAAGTACTTTGGCATTGAAAGCGTTAAAAGAACCTAAATACCATTAGTTTTTTTTTTTTTTTTTTTTTTTATTAGTTCCTTATACAAGTAGTTTTATTTGCGTTACAGTATTATATACATATTGTAATATTCAATTCTCATCAATCAGTACTCATTAAGTTTGCACGATGCATTTGACATTTTAAATGATAAAAGTTGCATTGAGCAAAAATGAATAATTAAAACAAATCTGATTATTTTTATCTTTAAAAATTCTGCATTACATGCTACGATATTGTGTATTATATTATTATTTTTTATGCTTATTATATAGCGGGATGTTTGAAATGAAAATAATTTTTATATCACTTCATGAGATACATTTTTAATAATGTCTTTACACAAAACTTATTCACAACCCTTTTTATATGGATTTATAATGATTTTTTTTTTTTTTAAGCATACATTTTGATGTTTGAAATCACATATTTGTTTTTTCGCATACATTAATTAATTAAATATAAAGTAACTTTTTTTTCAACTTTCAGTTGAAAGTTATTTTGAATTTTATCCATAACTAAAATCCATTTTTATTCCCTTAACTATTTTAATTTTTCTAGATGTTTTATTAAACATGGAAATGAGTTAAATTAAATATTAAAGAATGTACTTTTCCTGTTTAATAATGCTTTTCCTCGTGTTTTTAAAAATGATATGTAATTATTTATTGTTCTCTGGGGATAGCATTAAAACTTATAACCTTATCTTAGTTGTTTATGTAATTTTTATACTTATTTTGTTTTTTGTTTCAAATGCGAAAAAGCAAGATGCCATATTTGAAGTACAAATACATTTATAGCCTTTCATGGGATATATTTTTAATAGATATAAATGATAGACAAAAGTCTCACAAAAAGCATTTAATTTTTATTTATTTTCTCAAAAGGGATTTACACTATTCGATTTTAGGATAACTTAAAAAAAAAATTTTTTTTAGCCTACATTTTAAAATTTTAATTCCCACATTGTAAAAAAAAAAAGGCAATTTTTTCTTAATCTACGAAAATATATTTTCGAGATTTAAAGAAGCATTTATAAAAACAAAGTTTCCTTTGCTGCTACTTGTTTTCGGGAACGTTTCCGAATTTATTTTATAGTGTATTAATCGGTTTTCTCAAACCGGAATATCCGTTTTAAGGATGCTATTTATTCTAAATTAAATATTTTCAGCTGCGTACCTGAATTAATATATGCAAGAGGAACAAAATAATAATATTATTAATGTTAATGTATCATATTTGTCTGTAAAACACGTTTGCTGAACATGAAACTGTTTACTTTGGAGAATGGATAGCATAAAAGAAAGCCATATTCACGGATAAAATAAACCTGATTAATACTAAAAAAACTACTTGGAAACGTTTCCGAAAATCAATGGCAACAAAAGAAACTTTGTTTCTATAAATGTTTTTTTAAATCTCGAAAATGCATTAGTTTCTGAGGTTTCAAAAGATAAAGATTGCTTTTCGGAATCGTGGGTAACTCGAAAAAGGTTATTGCACATTTTCTGTTATGGTTTTATTATATTTCCCTAGATTATCCCTCTAAATCCCAGGGTAGAATGCGTTCCAGAAATTGCGTTATTCAGAGAATCGGAAATCATAAAAGAAAATCTAACGGCAACTTTCGGTTCATTTAATAACGAAATGTCTGCTATTAATTAAATTAAAAATTTCTATTTTAAATTCCTAATTTAAATTTCTGGAGAGAATACGGAATTTCTGAATAAAAAACCCATTAAATCCTGAAAGCTGATGGTAGCAAATATGCTACCACGGGCAATAGAGGGTTAAACACTCGTCTTTTTTCTTTCAGCGTTTTCTCTAAAATTTAACTATGAAAATTGAATTTTTCCATTTTTAATTAATTGTTATTTAAAATTTTATCCATAAATTAAAGCCGTTTTTATTCTCCGAACTGATTAAAGTTTTCTTCTGGATGATTTAGTGTTAGTAACCATGGAAACGCAAGAAATAAAATATTAAAAAGTATGTTTTATGTTCAATATACTTTTCCCTTGTGTTTTTGAAAAGGTTTTGTCATTATGTATCATCCGTTGGGATATCATTTAATATTTCAATTTGTTCTGGGTTGCTGATGTAATTTATATAGTTACTTCAAATGCGGAAAATACAAGATGGAGTGTGTTGTTAGCAAAAATAATTTTTATATTCTTTCATGCGACATTTATAATGAATGTAAAAGATCGATAAGGTCTTTATTTTCTCTGAAACCATCAAGTTTTTTTTTATTTACTTAAAACAGATTTACAATATTTTTTTTGTGTCATTGTATGATTCATAGGGCTTTTCAGCCTTTATTTTTAGATTTCAGCTGACATCTTTGCTTTTGTTCATATAGTTAAAAAAAAAAAAAAAATTGAGTGTTTTGATTTTTTTTTATTATTATTATGATTGATTGCAGAGTAAGTAAAAATATTTAAAGACAAAATTGCAATTTTTTTTACGAAATTCTTTTATGTTTCTTATGATAGAATTATGGAGTATTTTAAATAGAAATAATTTTTATATAATTTCAGAAGATTAATGGTTGTAAAAATTCGATAAAAGCTTTTATTTTTTCCTCATTAGACATATGTATTTACTAAAAATTTATTAAAAGTATGTTTTTACATCGATTTTAACATAATACACAGCAATTTTTTCGCTTACATTCTGATGTCTCAGTACACATATTTGTTTCTCATCATATAAATTAATGTAAGTGGCATTTTTAACAGTATGATTGATTATATTTTGTGACACCATAAAAATGAATGATATAAGAAAAAAAAAATGTTTTTTTCCCTTGTTTTGAAAAAAAATTAAGTGATAGGCTGAAAAAGTAGTAGTCGAAAAGACTACACAATTATTTTTTAAACAATTATTTCCTATCAAATAAACAGCCGTCGTGCATTTTTATTCACTGTATCACTTAAAATGTTTTAAATGATTTATACGACGCAACAAATAAATGCAGATGTTCATGAAATACCAATATAAATTTTAGATTCCAAGAATGGATATTTATTATTCCCTGAAACGTTTTATAACTTTGAAATTTATTTGAAAGGTAAAATAAATGTAGCTGTGCATTTATGTACAATATTTAACAAAAGGATTTAGTTAGAGAAGTTAGCATTTAAGATTTTTTTCGCAATTTTTTATGGTATAGCAAAATAGAATAGACGAGGTATTTAATTTTAAATACATACATAAAGACATTGGTATTCGTTTTTTAATTTTATGAATATAAGACATCAGTCTTTATTAATGACGTGAAATTTTTAATCAATAATTGTCAAATTTTCTCCATATTACAACGTACAATTAGCACTATTTTTATTTCTATCTGTGTCAAACGACCCCTTTTAAAAGATTTTGATTTATGGTTTTACATTTGTAATTTTTAGATTGAAACAATTACAAATAATTTTTAATACATTGAAGACGATGCTTATTACATTAAAAAACTACGAGCAAAATAAACATAAATCAAAATTTTAAAAAGATGTCATTTGGCACCGGTAGAAATAGTGTTAAGAGTTTTAAAATAAAATATACTAGGCATATCCAGAAATTGTATAAAGAAAAAAAAATAATTTACGATCTCACAAGAAAACTAGAGGTTCACACCTGAGAAAATTAGAAGTAATTTATT
Organism: Maratus speciosus; assembly: GCA_963932465.1. Classification (NCBI taxonomy): domain Eukaryota; kingdom Metazoa; phylum Arthropoda; class Arachnida; order Araneae; family Salticidae; genus Maratus; species Maratus speciosus. The sequence continues at coordinate 586,575,433 of OZ010792.1, forward strand.
GATAAAATAAACTAAAGAAATTTTTATTTTAACAAATTAATTTAAAAGGATTGTCTATATAAATTTTCGGGTCATTGTATCCCCTGAACAGACTTAAGTTTTTCTAATGAAATATTAAAGATTTTTTACGCTGAATAGTTTGTTGCCTGTGTTTTTTAACAAAAATTAGTCGCATTTTTAAAAAGGTTTTGTCATTAATTATATTTCGGCAGGATATTAGACGTTGCAATAAGTTATTTTTGAAAAAAAAAAAATTAAAAACTTTTTAAATTGTGAGATAATAAAATGAAATGTTAGAAATAAATATATTTGTTACATGATGTTCAATGATTTGTAATGAATATAAACGATGCATAAAGGTCTTTCTTTTCTTTAAAAATATTTTTCTTTACCTTTATTTGAATAGAATTGTTTTAATTTTTAATATGATTTTGACGAGTTTCATGATAATATATTTTTGCTGCAAATAATGGTGTTTCAATTATTTTGTTTACAAATATTTCAAATATAATTCCAATAATTTACACAATGAAGACATTGGAAGTAATTACTATGTGACATCAACATAACAAAAATTTTGGTTAATTTACTGAAAATATTTCCAATTTAACCAAATAATTTACCAATATTGTTGAGATAAAAATGTTTCTACGAAAATATTTCTAATATATGATAATATTTCCTCATTATTAGTAAATATTGAAACGTAATATTAGATGGATGTGTATTTATGTAACCATAGATCATCGTATAACGGAATTCTTTTGAGTGTCCCCGTACACGAATTATGAATGCTACACATTTCATTTAAATAATGAACATGCCATAATAAACCTCAATAAGATACAGCATTTACATACCAATCCGAGTATATTTACGGCAGTTAGAACGCGGACAAGACGGCCAGACAAATTGAATTCATAAATTACTTTTCAGCCATGTTGGAAAGCGTTAAAAAATATAAAAACCTGTATACTAAAAATATATGAAAAATAAAAACAATACGGGGCTGTAAAAAGAGCTTATGACCAAAATGAAGTAAATAAGAAACCAACCTTTAAAGAAACAGATAAAACCATTTATTTTACCTCTTCCACCCTACTCATCATTTATTCCTGAGTCATAATCATCCTCAGCATCCTCTTGAAAACAAGGAGTGACAACAAAGGGGATGCTTGGATAGTTCGAAATATTGATTAAGTTGAACTTGGGTTTATCCCTCTTGAAATTTGTACTGAAAACGATGTTAAACGTGTGACATAGTGAATCATTTTTTTAGAAAAGTTACAACTTGAGTTACAATATCTTATGATATTCTACCGATAATATTCCTGAAATTTTATTTCACCTTGGTAATAGGAACTATGTCGCAACATCAGGATTTTCTTATGCGATTCGAATTCATATAATGTTTAATGAACCTGAGTTAGCACTCGAAATCTTTAAATTTTCCGCAGGAGTTTAAATTAAAAATACTTCGCCGTATTTATATAGAGCAAATAATATTGTTTTAACACAGTATTTTTCAAAGTCTCATTTTGTGTTAATATTCGTTTGTTCAATAAACAAGAAATATATAAACAAAACTAAAAAGTAGTAATGTCAAAGTGGAATTCCAAGGTGATTTCTTGGAATTTCCAAGGAGTCTATCACCGTTATTTAAGATAGAAAGTTTCAATAATCCCAAAGTAATTTCTTGGAATTTCCAAAGAGTCTACGACCGTTATTTAAGATAGGAAATTTTAATAATTCCAACGAGTCCACAACCGTTATTTAAGTTAGAAAGTTTTAATAATTCCAATGTAGTTTCTTGGAATTTTCAAGGAGTCTACCACCTTTATTTAAGTTAGAAAGTTTTAATAACCCCAAGGTAATTTCTTGAAATTTTCTAGGAGTCTATCACCGTTATTTAAGACAGAATGTTTTAATAATTCCAAGGTAATTCCTTGGAATTTCCAAGGAGTCTACCACCGTTATTTAAGATAAGAAGTTTTAATATTTAAAATCAAGAATTCGTAATAACCTCGTTTATTCACAGAATCTGTAATATTTTTTTGCTATTAAATAAGGCGAAAAACTATTTTAAAAATGCGGCAAAATTTATGCAACCTGAAATATATGAGTAAAATCTTTAAATATCTATTAAAAAACAGTAACAATACGCGGTTGCAAAACGAGATCATACTGAACTAAAGCAAATTAGTACCCATTTTATTAAAGAGAGACAGATAAAAACGCTTGTTTTACCTTTTTCATCCTGCTCATCATTTAATCCCGAGTCATAATCATCCTCAGCATCCTATCATCTGCTGCGAAACAAGGAGTGACAACTAAGGGCCCCACAATGATCTTGATTATGTGTTCAAGAACCTTAACTATCAGCTTCCTGATAAGGGCGAACACCCTGATGATGTAGCATCCAGGCAGAGAGACAGAGCAAGCAACTATGAGTAGGGAGATCTGGCAGAGAGAAAGTGAACAAACTAGTCATAGACTGTGATAGGAGAATTACTTATGTTCACCGCGCGCAGCAAATTCTATTTCATCCCCCTCCCTGCTAGACCACCCCCTCCACGACGGGGTGCTTAGATGAGGGGGAAGAGTAAAAAGTGCATTTTTTTTTGTTGCCTTAACTGCTCTCTTGCTTCTGAGGTGTTAAAGATGTGGCTAGATTGGGTCCTTGTTTTTTTTTCTTCTTTCCTACGACGATGAGTCAGTGCAATTATACAAATGACTTTTAGTTTGATAGCATTTAGATTATCTGATGAGGTCGTTAAGAGATATTGTTAATTGGCTTATAGTGTGTTATGTTTTTTGAGCTTTCGCATATAGCACTTACTAGTTGCTCGTTTTTATGAATGAAATTAGAGTAAAAAAGACATATTCTTTTTACTGGTGAATGCATTTGTAAAAATTACCTTTAACTTGGATAACAATTTTTAGATAAGTATATTCATTCTCTTTCCCATACAACACTCAAAAAAGTCCCCCCCCCCCTTTTTTTTATTTAAGGCTGTTCTCAAATCCAAAGGGTCAACTTTCTGACATAAGTTTTAATTCATTTTTGTTCGGAAACGCATGAAACTAGAAGGTATTGTTATTCAGAAACTATGTCATCGAACTGTTTTTTCCGTTTTCTTGTAAACACAATAGATCTTTCAGAAAATACTGGCAAAGTTGGTATTTTGAACCGAACTTCAGAACGAAAGAAGAAAACCCAGCCAATAAGGAGAGAAAAATGCCGTATCACGTGATCAAAATCGCTTATAACTCAATAAGTCATTGATTGATCAAAAATGGAAAAAATAGCTCGATTCTAAATCGCTTCCATGGCCGAGCTTTCCAATTTTATATCTTTCCGTTAAAAAATGAATTTGTATATGTGTCAAAACGTTTTGCACTTGTTGAGCAGAGCAGTTATGTTATGAAAATTATCCATCGATGTCGAATAAGTGGTCATCGTGGTCTCTAATGAGAGAACAGTGTGGATTACAACTTTTTTTTTTTTTTTTTTTTTTTTTTAATTATGAAGAAGTTAAATAAAGACGGAAAAAGTGTAATGATTATAGTTAAATTGTTTGAATTCGAATATGCATTTTCGATGTTTAGTATATAGCACTCCCGCATATAGCACCTACTCATGCCGTTTTGATGGATGAAATTAGAGTAAAAAAAAGTTATTTACTTCCCAAAATAGTCCCCCCCCCCTTCTTATTTAATGGATGATATGAAGTGATGATATGAAAATAATCCATTGGAGTTATGCAGCAATAATGTTTTTATGAAGAAGATTTGTGTTAAAAGAAGAAGGGGTAAACTGAAAGTTTGAACTACAAAGAAGTTGAATACGAACTTTTCATTATTTCAAAAGAAGTTGCTCTGGTAAACATACCAATCTTAATTCTCAGCCCCATTCTCGCAATTGTTATCATAGTTCTAACTTTTGATAAGAATAATTTAAGGATGATTATGCTTGGAAAGAAAAAAATAGTATCTGAATTTATTGATTTTTTCCTTTTTTTACAGGTGTAATTGCAAATATACAAATCACTTTTATTTAAAAGGGTTAATAGTTATGTGGTATACAAAGGGTGGTTTATATATATATTTTTTTTCTTTCATTAAACAATTAATTTTTTAGACGTTACTTTTATTTTAAAATACAATTCTTAAAGATTCTTTTAATTAATTATTAATAAAAAAAATTACACACATATGAAATTATTGTCGCTCATCGGATGGGTATTTATTTACTTTATTTATTTATTTATTTGGTGGGCGAGGGGTGACTTGCGGTGATTATTATACTTTAAATTTGGCTCATTTGAAATTATAAAACGGAGGAATTTATGAAAGACGGTTTCTTTTTCTTTTCAGAATGACGGCTGTCTGAAGAGGAAGTTCAATTTTTATGGTACAACTGTACATACACAAACACACAAAATAAACGAAATTATAGATGTACTGAATGCCTTTGTAATTGTTACATTTAAGATATGGATTCATTGTAAATAACTTATAGAACTGGGAGAAATGTAACCTTTTATAACTGCTAACAGTGTTATTAAATTTTGCATATGAAATTATTGCTCTTCATCGGATGGGTATTTATTTACTTTTTTTATTTATTTATTTGGTGGGGGAGGGGTGACTTGCAGTGATCATTATACTTTAAATTTGGCTTATCTGAAATTATAAAACGGAGGAATTTATGAAAGACGGTTTCTTTTTCTTTTCAGAATGACGGCTGTCTGAAGAGGAAGTTCAATTTTTATGGTACAACTGTACATACACAAACACACAAAATAAACGAAATTATAGATGTACTGAATGCCTTTGTAATTGTTACATTTAAGATATGGATTCATTGTAAATAACTCATAGAATAGGGAGAAATGTAACCTTTTATAATGCTAACAGTGTTTATTAAATTTTGCAATGTCGGCATCAATTTGTATCACTAGCAAGCTATTTAATCAATGCTTATAGTAGTATTTTAAATACTATGCATCAAATAGGAAACACTTTTCAGTTTGGAAAAGGTATTTAAAAAGACACGGTTTAAAAGCAATAACATTCCAGTGCATAATAAAGGGACTTCAAATTTTGGCAGTTCCTTTTAACCAGCTACATTTTCCTCTTTTGATTTGGATTAACATATTGCAAATAATGCGCTTGAAAACAAATATTTTGTGGAATAATACGGAAATTTTTCTGAGCAATGTTTAACTCTCTAATTCCTAGGGTAGAATATCTTCTAGAAATTCCGTAATTCAGATAATTTGAATTCACACCAGAAAATTTCAATAAAAATTCCCACTTCATTTAATGATGGAATTTCTGTTATTAAATAAAGCAAATATTGCTATTTTAAATTTCTGGTACGAATTTGGAATATCTGAATTAAAGCCACTGAATTGGAAACACTGATGGTAATGCTATCATGGGGCTTTAGAGGGTTAACTTTGGAGAAATCGCGCATATCCATAGTATGAATGGTTTTTACTTTGCCACCAATAAATACAAATGATAATCGTCACCTTATTTAGTCCGAGACAATTGTCACACATTTTGCGATAAAGTACCGTATTTTATGGAAGAAACGCCGCGGCGTTTACAAGTTTAAAAGTTAATTTTTTTCAAAGTGCGGCGTTTGCGATTTTTTTTAAATGCCAACTGAGTTTCCTTAATTTAAAAATTCATAAAAAATATTTAAAATCGGATTTAAATATTTTAAATATAACTTCAGACATATTAAGATATTAAAAACGAGGCATCCTACACTGCTCAGAAACCTTTGATTAAAGTTAGGTCAATGTGACGCTGTCGACAAAAGTAGCGTTCCGACGGATGCGGCGTTTAGGATATTTTTAAGTTTATTCAGGCCAATTTGAGGAGTGCGGTGTTTACGACGGGTGCGGCGTTTCTTCCGTAAAATACGGTAAGTTGAAAATTACTTTTCGAAAAATAGTGGTGGCAATTGTAAAAACCATATACGCACCCTGGGTGTGTCATACCCGGCCCGCCTACTCCCGGGTTAAAATATGCTGATGTTTAACCCTTTAGTGCGCAGCTTTACATGTATGCAAACAATAGCGTTTTAAATTTAATAGATTTTTTTATTCGTATATACCTAATTCACATCAGAAAATTAAAATAGCAATATTTACTTTAATTAATAACAGATATTCTGTATTTAAATAAAGCGAATTTAACCATTGAAACTTTCTGGTGTAAAGTCAGATTCTCTTCTCTGAACTAAGTAATTTCTAGAACGTATTCTATCATGGAAATTAACCCTCTCGCTGCGTAATTGCTTTATCAATATAGCTTCAAAATTGTGTATTTAAGAATTTTTATTCTTTTGTCACCGGTTTTTCAAAACAGAAATTTTTGTCTAATTTAATAGGGAAAATGCTTCTATTAAAGGGAAAATTTACAATAAAAAAATAACAGGTGGGAATAATCAAGGAGGTTTAATTAGACGAAAAAATGCATCCCCGAGAAAATCTTGGGTTCTGCAGCGAGAAGGTTAAAGAGTAAAAGTCTAAGTTTTATAAAATAAATAATTATATAAAATAAGGTATTTGGAGACATACTTATTAAAATATTTACTAATTTGCATTATTTTAGCGTAAAACAGCTACATGACAGTAGATTTTACTTGTATTGCAGATGTGCAACAGAAGAAAAGATTGACGTATTACATGAAAAATGTATCTCTGATTTTTTTTCATTATTTTTCCTGTGTAATAAACCTTTCAGAGAATCATATATAATTTTTTCGAAACAAAATAAAAATTCACGTATTTAAGGGTTAAGGGTGTATTCGAAAAAATAGTTTTTCACCCGCAACAGCTAGAAATTTTCTGACACATTTTCAGACTCATTCTTAAAAGTAAAAACATGAAACTTGCTGAGGTGATTTTTGAAGAGATGTATAAGAGGCCGTGTTATTTCACTTTTCGCTCAATTCATTAGAATTTGATTTTTAAACAATTATTTTCTCAGTATGACCATTTTTTTCATCCCCAGATCTCCCACTTCGGAAAATTCGGTTCAAAACGCACACTTTTACAGCATTTTTTGTAATATTTTCTGCATTTATCAAAAAATCGATAAGCACGGCACATTATGTAGTTTCTAAATAAGAGAATTTGCCAGTTTGATGCGTTTGAGAGCAAAAATGAATTTAAAAATACATCAGAAAATATGCAGTTTGTATTGGAATACACCCTTAAACGAACCTTTTGTGAAGAAATTTAGAAGTATTTTGCCTCAAAGTTACTATAAAGCTTTCAGCAGACTCAATACTTCTTAGAGACGTGTTTTGCTGAAATTGACACTACGTGATGCTTCGGTTAATTTCACTTCTTGCTGACTTTGTTCTTTTTTTTGTTGTTGTTGTTCTTTTTTAGATTTCTGTTCAGATTCTATTTTTATCAGTTGTTTCTAAAAATTTCTCTTTAACCTACTGGAAAAGATACAAAAGAATTTTTACTAAGACTAAGTATAATTTCTGTATTTTTAATGAGAAACTATAGTGCTTTCTTCGGAAGTAATAGCGGCATCATTTCAAATCGTCAGCAAAAGGAATTCGGTGGATAAGAGTTGATTTTTTGCTGCCCCCTACCTCCATTGGTTAAAAAGAACAAGCATATTTTGTAGACGTTCTGATTGTTATAAACAGGGCTGCCAGTTTGGACTCCTATTTATCGGAAACATGGAAAGCAGAATTTTCTCTTTATGTAATCGCTAAATGTCTCTCATTAAATAAAGCACAAAATACTGTTCTTTATTTCAGGTATGAACTCGAAATTTATGAATAAAAATGGAGGCCAAACTAGTAACGCTGGTTTTAATTCTTTGTGGTCGAGTGTCGCAGATTTTATTTTTATATTCTACTCCCACCACTATATTAGTTTTTAACACATAAAATACTATTAAATGAAGCCTGTACTTTAGAAATATTTTTAGAAATAAGGAAAAAAAAAAAAAAAAAAAAAAAAAACATCTTTTAAGAAGAGTACAAAGAGAAAAGGAGTGAAAAATATTAATTTTCCGAGGAGATGTTTTAAATATAGGGATGTATTCTACGCCCATAGACTTGATATGAAGGAGGGGAATTTGGAAATTGACTGCCTTTAACAGCTGTAATTGAAATATACCATATACCATAAATTTTACTATCTGATAATCGTTGTATAACGTAGATGAATTTAGGAGCTCTGCGATTATATTAGTTTCTGAATAAGAGCACCTGGCAATTTCATGCGGTTGCGAACAAAATTGAACTAAAAAAATTGTCAGAAAGTAGCCAGTTTGGATTTGATACCCGCCTTAAGAAAATTTCAGATGCAATTACTACAAAATGATGTGTGATATTTAAAAGTCACATGACACAGGAGCGACGTCAATGTCCGAGCGTCTAATTCCAGTAGTCCCTGAACCTAGCCACCCAGACAGGGGGCCGAAACTAGCCTTTTTTATACCCGGGGCAAACATGGACTTTGCCCCCCCCCCCTTCCGCAAAGTACGTTTACAAAGTAAACTTTACTAATTTTCTTATATCCGAGTTATTTTAAAATTTAAAATATGTAATCATAAAGTATGAACTACGTAATCTGCTTTGTTAAATATTGATTAATTAAAACCTTGAAAACGGTATCTAAAAAAATTCCGCTTTATACAGGATCCTTATGTAATATCATCCTTAGGTTCTTCTATGCTTTGGCACCCCCCAGACAGGACAATTTTAACAATACCATGCTAAACATAAACATAGACCTGAGAAAAATCGACAAACAATCTCTTCATTTGGTGCCCTTTCGTTCTGGCGCCCGGGGAACATGCCCTTTGCCTCCCCCCCCCCCCCCTAAATTCGGCACTACACCCGAATGTATATCAAATAATACTTTGTAGCTGCAGCTGGACCTACATGTGATCCTCATAGGATTACATGTTGGTCTAGGTCAGCAAGGACCTGAGTGTGAACAAGATTAAACAGATAACCGTTTTTAGTAACCTACGCGTTGTACTTTCTCCATTTTTACCACTTCCCCCCACGCAAACGAATCAGGTCTAGTTGTTTGTAACGAGACCCTTCGGCGGACGTCTTCAAAACACGGGGGCCCTCGCTGCTTGATGGACAGTGACAGGGTACTCCATGTACCCCCATTTGTATGAATGCGGGGCTCTGTCAGAGGCGAAATAACACATGTGTGCAGAGGGGAAGGTAGCGTTTCAGATTCCCGATACGCTTGCTGTGACATAGTTTGAGGATGTCGGGAAGAAGCAAAAGGATAAATAAAAGAGATGGTGTGAAAAAGAGAACGACCGTGAAAGAGAAAAATTGGGGATGCGATGGTTAATGGATATAAAGGCGATAGATGAATCACAAAGAAAGTGCCCCCCTCCTCTTACCACTCTAGAAAAAAAATATTAAAAAACACATTTTGAGAAAAATTTAAGAAACAGTCTCATTGGAAGATTTAATAGGCAGGGCAGAGTGGTTCAGATAAATACTAATAAATTTTTAAATTATCCATTTTTAAATTATTTTGGAACATATGTTACAAATTTCTTCCAAACTTTGTGATTTCTGAATCAAGGATTGAGTTTTAACCCTCTCAGGGGCGCCGTTTGCAATCTGCAAACGCTTTATTTTAATGCCCAAACTGCCAAAAGGCACCAGTAATTTTTTAGTACAATTTCGATCTCCTAATACACGTGAAGAAATGCTTTTGATTATTTTCAAATAAATTTGTTCGTAAATTGTGGTGTGAATTAATTATAGTGAAACCTCCCTGTGCGACCACCTCCTTGAACAACCATTTTTTCATGGAATGAAATTTATTTCCTTAGGCTCAATACTAATTTTACCTCCATTCAGAGACCCTCCCAGTTGAACTCCCTCCATGAGCGACCTATTTCTTTGAAGAAAATGAAACAAATTCCGTTTTTTCGTGGTCGTTTGAAGAGGTTTTATTATAAAAATAAATCCGCAAATCGCATTATTAATTAAAATTCTAAACTAAGTTTAGATTTTTTTTTTTTTTAATTCCGGTAACTTTTAAGTGTTTAAACCTCTTTGTGCCTTTTTAGGCAATGAATTTAACCCTGATGACAAATTAAGAATGACGATCAATAAACTCCCCTGCCCTATTCTGTCAAGAAACTCTCAAAGAAATAGAGAAATAGATAAATTAATGAAATCGTCATTATTTGTTCCCGTCCAATAATAATAATAATAAAAAAAAATGCATTTATTTACTGAACTTTGATTTGGAAATAAAAGTTATAAAAGATAGAACCGTAAAATCAAAGCAAACATCAATGTGTTCATTTTTTAAACTGTGCAGTAATTAACTTACGTAATACATTCTTGTTTTGATACTTAATTTTTCATATTTTTTCCTAATGTAAAAAATAAATTTTAATAACATTAATTGTTACCTTTGTTCAAAATAAATTTTAGTAACATTAATTGTTACCTTTGTTCAAAATAAATTTTAGTAACATTAATTGTTACCTTTGTTCAACAACTAAAATCTAGATTTAAACATGACCTCCATTAAGAGACCACTTCTCGGAGCGACCCATTTTTATTGGAACTGATCGTGGCCGCTTTAGGGAGGTTTTACTGTATTTGAAAATTTTTAGAGCAGAAATACCTTGCCCCTGAAAAGGTTAAATATGTCTTTTATTATCATAAACATAGAGAAGTTGCATAATTTTTTCATGATTTGCCTCACAAATATTGCTATAACTCTATGGTCGAACATCCTTTAAAAAAATGTTCGTCTACTAAAACATTTCTTCTAAAATTACCTTACTATAATATATATATATATCCTTCATTAGATTTTTCTACTACATTTTGATCCATTTCGGATTATTTCCTTTTTATGTCAATTTTGTTTGGTATCATATATTAAAATGTTTAGGATTGTCAATATTTTGAGACTTCTTAGGGATTCATAGATAAATAACTACTTTTTACATTAAAAATGTTTTTCAAACAATAAGAACAGTACATATGTAGTCATTTCTTTTCTTTTTATATTTCATTCTTTTTACTATTTCCCAGATCAGTTTTTTTCCTATAAAACATACCAAGTCTATTTAGCTCATATTCACAAAATACAATATATACGGGAATAAAAAAAAAAATTAAAAAAGGGGTTTATCATGTCGTTCCATAAATAAGCGTTGTATTAATATCCGTTTCTCAGCAATAGCGCAAGAAAATTAGAAATCATAATTAAGTTAAGGAAAATGTTTCTCTCTATTCTAAAAAAAAAGTAACTACCGCTGTCACCACCGCCGCCGGTTTTGAATTTTTCGTGACCGGAGGTCTTTCCTCGTTAATATTAAGAAAAATAATGCATACAAAAATATGAAAATCGGTAGTATTATACAGAAATGTTTGATAAACACGCTGATGCAGTTTTCAAATCGAAGAATTATTTTAAGAGATATTTAATGCTAAAGTTGGACAAAATCGTTCCACTAAAAAAGTTTTATAGGAGCAAAAACTATTCATGGGAATTTAATCCTTTTTAGATCATTTTATACGTTTGAAGTTCCCGGTGTGCAGACTGTATTTCTTTTTTTAATTTCACGCATTTTTTGAGGTTTTATTTCTATTTTAAATTCAAATTTTCAGCATTTCGAGATATATTTTTTACTTATTTTAGAAAATTGTACTAAATTTACCCTGTTGCCAACTGTATAAACAGCGCAAACAATAATGTTTGCTTCAAAAAAAAAAAAAAAAAAAAAAAAAAAAAAAAAAAAAAAAATTATACGTGTAAATAAATTAAAAATTTTATTTACACGTATAATTTAAAAAAAAAAAAATTTTTTTTTAAATAAAATTAAAAATTTTATTTACACGTGACTATTATAAACAGAAAAAATCATTTGGAATTAGAATTAAATAATTATGTACAAAAAGCAGGAACTTATTAAAAAAATACGTCATAAAAAGTATACACGTGAATTTTAAAAGAGAAAGGATATTGTAAAATAATAAATTCATTAACATGCGTTAGAAGTCTTAAATAGGAGAAATTACGTCATATTTACGTCACATTACAGTTATTACATAAAATGAACACAAAATATTGCAAAACAGTTTAAATTTAGAAATTGCGCTAGACATTTATTTGATATTTTGAGAGGATCTTTTCAACTATTTTTATTAGGAAAGTGCAAATAATATTTCATTTCTAACAAAAGTATTTTCACGTGAATATTTAAAAGAGAAAGAATAGCTTGGTCAAAATTACGTCAGATTAAAAACGATTAATTTAAAATGTTTCATTTAAAAGAACTTTCTTTTCGCTTTGTTAAAAAATACCAGGAGACAAAGACTCTGTTTACTTAATTCCTTTTATATTAGCTTATTTTGAAATGTTGTTACACGTGTCTACGTCATCAAGTTATTTTTATTTCGACGTTTTATTTGTATTTTTATTAATGTTGTACTAATTTATTTGTTCTTTCGTCATTTAAAATAAAAATTATGTCAATTTGTATAATTTGGCGATTTATATAATTTGGCAAAATTGGTCGACGGGATAATCAACTAGTACCGCAGCGGATTTGGCGTTAAAATTCCCCAATCAAAGAAAAATGAATAGAAATCCGTTTATAGGGAGATCGCCACTGTTTTTTAAATTATAATTCAATTTTTCGAAATCTTTTTAAAGCCGAACAAATTAGCGTGCATTTAGAGTCTGCGGTGTCTGGACGGGGGTTGGCGAGCGTAGCTCGTAGGGGGCCGAGCCCCCTAGTAAAAGAAAAATATATACATATTCCAGAGAATATAAAATTCTAGACTCGATGTTCATATTTAGTAAAGCAATGAAAAATCACAACACATAAAGCATTGTGTTTTTAGTGGAAAAATTAAAAATATTTTAGAAGAATAGGATTCCAAAATAGCGATATTTTGCTAAAAAGTACGGTAAAAAAATAAGATTTTATATTTAAAACAAAAATTTATTTTTAAATTATCACATATGACTCTTCTTCTCTATATGCCAATTAGCTTTACTTCAATATGCTCCAGTACAACGATTACATACTTGGCAACCTCCGACTTAACTTCCATAAAATGTGTGTTAATTTCAACAGGTTTCTAATCGGAAAATGTTTTAGATGTCTCATTAGCTTTTTAATTTTCTACCTATAATTAATCTATATGGAACCTGTTTAATATCATTTCTTAAAAAAAAAAAAAAAAAAAAAAAAAAAAAATCTGGTTCGAAACATGTTTATCCTGTTAGATGTAAAACATTGATTGATTGGTATGATTTATTTACCAATTAGAATAATTGTGTTAAAATTAATCTAATGTTTATCCTCGTTTAAATTAATTCGTATTTTACGGAAGTTAAGTCGAAAGTTGGCAAGTATGCGATTAAAGTATAATATTATTACACGCCATCTTCATTTAGAATTTTGGTTAATATTGTTCCGTTAAATTTTGATTCAAAGGTAATTTTATTACATATAATACAGGGTGCCTACAAATTAGTCAGGCAAAAAGAATGATTTATTGAATGGAATTGGCAGGAAAAACAATTAAAGTACATAGTGTTGTAAGATAGTTCAAAAATAGTTCAAGTTTACCATTATCACAAATGTTCGATGTGACTTCCTTTCGTGACTCTGCAAAGGTCACATCGGTAAGTCATTTCTTGCCACAGATTTGTCAGCATGTTTCCGTCGATCCAATGAGTTGCGGTGCAGATTCTTGATTTTAGTCCAAGAATAGATGTAATGCAGGAAGTGGCCCCTTGTACACTTGATCCTTTACAAAACCCCATACACAAACATCAAGCGCTGAAAGATCTTGTGATCGTGGCGGCCATTGAATAACACCTCCGCTCGCTAAGCGATAGCGTCCGTTATGACACCTAACGCCCTCTATGAATAAACTTCGGCAATATTACTACTAATTTGAGTTTCAACTAGTTAATTTCATTTAATATTTTGGAAGTTCTTAACTTACGAAATTGCTCAACTAATTTGTAGACACTCTGTATATATATATATATGGGGTGAGACTCCATACATAACTCACAACTCGCTTTTAGGACGAACACTGACATTTATTGAGACGAACACACAAACAAAAAATACAGATATAAACACTCTTCTCGTTCTTTAATTAGCTTAAAGTCTATAATTCAGGACGTCGTTGAGTATTTCTGAGATTTTCTTACGTCGTGTAAATATTCAATCTTATTTCACCGAAATATGTTCTGTTCTTTTTTAACAAAACCCTGCGTCGTACAAACTCATTTCGTTCTCTTTACTTCTTCTGCATTTCCACTTCACACAGCTTCGTTAAGGCTCGTTTCCTTTTTAATCTCGAAGCGGAAAATACGGGGACACTCAGTCTGATGCAGGTGTTGCTTGCGAAATCTCCACATATATATATATATATATACATAATGAAACCTCCTTGTGCGACAACCTCTATTAAGTGATCACGTCCCTGAACGAACATTTTTCAATGGAACGAAATTTATTCCCTTAGGCTCAATACTAATTTTACCTCCATTCAGAGACCATCCCAGTTGAACTCCCTCCATGAGCGACCCATTTCGTTGAAGAAAACGAAACAAATTCCGATTTTTCCTGGTCGCTTGAAGAAAGTTTTATTAGAGAACTAATTCCGGAGGGCGCATTATCAGCGAACGGCAGAGCAGTTCAAGGGGATACCCAGTTGCAGTGCTACTCCACTCCCTGTATATGAATATGTGTATAGCAAATCCTAGAGCAGCCATGAAAATAAAGTCTAATCGTAGCACATTAGTACTACTATATAAGAAAGAAAGATTAAAAAGAGTAAAAATGGAGAGGCTGAAAGTTTATGTAAGGGTAATCAAAGGATTATAGTATGAAGAGATTAAGTTAAAATTAAATTTATGGATAGAATAACAATAAATTAAAGGGTAGTTTAAAAAAAAGAAGATGTTAACACTGTTCATAGCAAACCGTACGAAGCAAAGCTAGAAAATTATACCAAATTCCTTCCTCAAAAAAGGCTGTTTTCAGCGCCATACATTTAAAATATAAAAATTACAGTTAGTTTAGCAGCTTTACCGAGGTAAAGCGATAATAATAATACAACTTTTTTTTTTTTTTTTTTTTACTTTTTAATCATGGCGCATTATTTATCAAACTTCTAAACTACCGTATTTTATGGAAGAAACGCCGCACCCGTCGTAAACACCGCACTCCTCAAATTGGCCTGAATAAACTTAAAAATATCGTAATCGCCGCACCCGTTGTAAATGCCGCATCCGTCGGAACGCTACTTTTGTCGACAGCGTCACATTGACCTGACATTAATCAAAGTTTCCTGAGCAGTGTAGGATGCCTCGTTTTTAATATCTTAAGATGTCTGAAGTTTTATTTAAAATATTTAAATCCGATTTTAAATATTTTTTATGAATTTTTAAATTAAGGAAACTCAGTTGGTATTAAAAAAAATCTTAAACGCCGCACTTGGAAAAACGTTAACATTTACCCTTGTAAACGCCGCGGCGTTTCTTCCATAAAATACAGTAAGTTTAGATTTTTTTTTAAATTATTCCGGTAACATTTAAGTGTTTAAATCCCTTTGTGTCTTTTTAGATAATGAATTTAACTCTGATGACGAATTAAGAATGACGGTCAATAAGCCCCCTGCTCTATTCTGTTAGGAAACTCTCAAATAAATAGATAAATTAATGAAATCGTCATTATTTGTTCCCGTCCAAAAAAAATTGCATTTATTTACTGAACTTCGAAAGGGTTTGCAAATAAAAGTTATGAAAAATAAAACTTTAAAATCAAAGCAAACGCGCGTCAACATATTCATTTTTTAAACTCTGCAGTAATCAACTTATGTAATTAACTTTTATTTTGGTACTTAATATTTTATATTTTTTCCTAATATGAAAAATAAATCTTAATAACATAATTTGTTAAATTTTTTCAACAATTAAAATCTAGATTTAGACATGACCTCCATTAAAAGACCACCTCTCGAAGAGACCAATTTTTATTGGAATGGAACGTGGTCGCTTTAAGGAGATTTTACTGTATTATGAAGTGTACTGGCACTATTATAAAAATATATATAACGCCAGTGCATTTGAAATCCATCTAATAAACTTTATAAGTTATGTTAATTTTGCATTAAATACATACAATAGAACCTTTTTATTTAACAAATGATTGCGATGTGAGTAATGAGAAATAATACTTCGTAATCCTAAATCACAACACATCAATCACTAAAATAATGGTTTCTTTGCATTACCAGAATGTTTTTATTATATATGACTGTTATGATTATATCGACTGTTCAACAAATTACGATCAATAGTTGAAAAAGTATAACTTTATTAAGTTTTCTCATTTCCCTAGCCTGTAGGAACCAAATTGACGATGCACCATGTATTGAATTACTAGGGCAATATATTTTTTGAGGTTACAGGGTTACACTGTATATATTTTATTTTTCAAAAATAATTTTCTATTTAAAAATTCGCAAAATCACAATATACATAAATACAGGGTGTAGCTAAACTCTTGGGCAAAACTTTAAGGGGTGACAGTACACATCAAGACAAACAATATTAAATAGGAAATAGGGTCCCAAACGTCTTCCGAAGGAGATAGGCGCCATTAAAGTTTAGGGTCCACAATTTCAAATGATTATAAAAAACGAAAAAATTAGTAGATTCGTTTGCGGTTTTCACTAAAACTACTCTTTATGTCAGTATTTTCTTGAAAATAAATTTTAAAGATAAAGTTTCGGGAGGGGTTAAGTAGCGCAAACTGAACTGTGTTCAGAAGGGGGTTCAAATTTCAACTCCTGAACACAGTTCAAGAAAACTGAACAAAGATAATCCTGAACAAAGTTCGTTCTTTTAAGCATTTAATGAGATACAAAAAATAACGGTAAAAAATACTTGTTCGTAACTCCAAGGTATAAAGCGCCCTCTATCGGCATTTTAAAAACTTTATCTTTAAAATTTATTTTCAAGAAAATACTGATATAAAGAATAGTTTTAGAAAAAAACTGTAAATGAATTGACCAATTTTTTCGTTTTTGATTATAATTTCAAATGATTATAAAATCATTTGAAATTTTGGACCTTAAACTTAAATGGCGCCTATCTACTTCGGAAGACGTTTGGGACCCTTAATTTCCTATTTAATATTGTTTGTCTTGATGTGTACTATCACACCTTAAAGTTTTGCCCAAGAGTTTAGATACACCCTGTATATATATATGTATATATATATATATATATTCGGAGCTTTAAAACTAAATGCGGCCATCTATCGGATTAGAGCGAAGAGAAGGTATATGCAGTTGAAAAATGCTATTAAAAACATCTCACGAATGCATGAAAATAACGAGCTGTCCAACATCTGGATTAACGAGGCAGTCTGTTCTGTTGCTAGATTTAAAGCCTCGTAAATTATAATCGAAGATGGGCAAAAGGACTTTTTCAACGGATGTGAGCTTCAGATTCATTCCGGAACTCCTCCTCCTTTTACTTCTCTAAATCAAGCGAGAGTTCTCAGACAGAATAAAAAGAGAACAGCAAGAGCGTTCGCTGAACTGCCTGCAGTACCGCCGTTTAAATAATATCAACAAGTAATTTCTTTCTATTTATTTGTCAATTTCTTTTTTTTTAATACTGTACATGACAGTTCTAATTATAAAATGTTGTGTGATAATTTTATCATTTCTGTAAAAATTGGTAAGTTAAGAAACATGCAACAGGTACTAGAAAAAAATATATATATACGATAATTAGTTATTTTATATATAAATATGTATAAAATATTTTTTTGTAAAAAATAACTACACAATCTAACTACCGTATTTTATGGAAGAAACGTCGCACTCCTCAAATTGGCCTGAATAAGCTTAAAAATATCGTAATCGCCGCACCCTTTGTAAACGCCGCATCCATCGGAACGCTACTTTTGTCCACAGCGTCACATTGACCTAATTTTAATCAAAGTTTTCTGAGCAGTGTAGGATGCCTCGTTTTTAATATCTTAAGATGTCTGAAGTTTTATTTAAAATATTTAAATCCGATTTTAAATATTTTTTATGAATTTTTAAATTTAGGAAACTCAGTTGGTATTTAAAAAAATCGTAAACGCCGCACATGGAAAAAAAAAAAACTTTTAAACTCGTAAACGGCGCAGCGTTTCTTCCATAAAATACGGTAACTATTAATATAAAAATATTACAAGTAATAAGCACAACAGCGTTGATAAAGACAGTTTGAAGCTGCTCCCCCCCCCATCCCGAGTATTACTGTAATGTTACATTTACACCAGAATTAAACAGAAAAAAAAAATTATATATATTCAAAAGTATGATACAAATCGTGATTAAAATTTAGTGATATAAAAAATATATCACTGCAAGGGGTTAAAATAATATACTATATATATATATATATATATACATATATATATACTAAAGTCACTTTAGTCACGCGAAGACACTCGAAAGCCAAACCGATTGCAGTGTTATATTAGGATTTCTCGTTTGAATTTCAGTATTTTTAAATATTTTTTGAATAGGACAAATGAGGTCAATCTTTAACCGAGCCCTTTTTTAATTTTCCAATTTTTGGTTGCAGGTTTTTTCTTTCTTTAATGAATTCTACTTTCTATTTCGGAACCTTTTCGAAAATCAAAGTATAGAAAAAACTGCTACCAAAAACGAAAATGTTAAAAGTATCCTGTTAGAGATCGACCTCAGCTATCCTATATATATATATATATAAATCATTTTAAAATAGTGAAATGAGACCAAGAAATTTGAAAAGAACGCTACCATTGGTTTAATATTAGCTTGCGAGTGTCTTGTCTCTAAACAGTACTTTTACTTCTAAGAACAACAATTATAAAATTAACGTTATGTCAACCAATATAAATGACAAATATATTCTATACTAATAATAAAAATAAAATAAAACCCTTTAAAATTAAATACAGTCATCCAGCGGATCAGAGAAAAACACAGTGTAAAATGAAAAATGCTGTCAAAAACATCTCACAAATGCAAGAAAATATCGAACTACACAACATCTGGATTAAAGAGCAAATTTCGACAAGATTTAAACATTCGTAAAAAAGAGTAGTAGAACAGAGGTTAGCAATGTATGATTGTGAACTTCAAATTCATTCCGGGTCTCCTCATCCTACTGCTCTGAACTAAGCGAGAAAACAACAAGAATATCAATGAATTAATTTTAGTATCGCAACTGTATAAATAATTTTAACTGATTTATTATTTTTATTTTTAATGCGATATACAGCAGTTAACAAGACATTTGGTTTATTTATTGACGAAATGTTTGTTATTTAATAAAATAAAGATCACATTTATAAATTTCTGCTATGAATTCGGCATATCTAAATTTAAAAATCCTCTAAATTAGGAACAAGGATGATAGCATATATGCTGTCATGGGCATTAGAGGGTTAATTATAAAATATTTTTATATAAAAATTAAATGATTTACTACAGTTAGCGATATAATTTGAATTCGTACATTGCAGGTATCTTCAAAAAAGGACTCGAAGCAGGGCATTTATAAATTCTGAAGTCATATCAGAAATTCCAGAATTTTTCTTTTCCCTTTATTTAATGTCAGACATTTCGTGATTACATAAAGTAGAAAATATTCTTTTGAACTTTCCTGTATGAATCCGGAATTTTTGAATAAGAAAGGAGCAGGCCAAACCAGTAACACTTGCGTAAAGCTGTTATTAAAAAAAAAAAATTACATTTACTGCAGTGGTATTTTGATAACACTCTTAGTCCTAAGAGCAACTATAGAAAACTTTAAAAAAAAAAAAAAAAAAAAAAAAAAAAAAAAAACTGCGCAACAACGCGAAAATTTCTGACACATTTACGGATTCACTTTTAAACACAAAAGCGGCACTTTCAGGCCTGGCTACTGGAGCGATTTGGCATCGAATAGTGTTTTTCATTTTTTGATAATTGAATTATCGAGTTATAAGTGAATTGAATCTTATTGTGTGACGACAGGTTTTTTCTTCTTTCCCGCTCTGTCGTGTCATGAAATTCGGTTCAAAACGCCCATTTTGACTGTGAAGAATGAAAGTTAAAAGTCTTTACCAAACAATGGAAAACACCATTCGATTGCATAGTTTCTGTATAAGAACACCTGCCAATTTCATACGTTTCCAAACAAAATAACTTTGCGCCATAAAACCCTATACAGCCAACCAACCAACCGAACAAAATGAATTTAGAAAACATCAGAAAGTAGTTCTTTTGGATTTGAGAACAAGATTTGAGTTACAGGAATAGTGGTACTTAGGAACCTTATCGTGGTTCCGAAACAATTTTAACCCCTTGGGCTCTGGCGCTGTTAGCGGATGTATGTCACTAGCCATCAGTGTTGTCGCATCTGGCAGATTTTTTCTTTTTTAGAAATTTTGAATTCACACCACAAAAATTTAATTGGTAATTTTCTTTTACTTTATTTACGGAAAACATTCGTCTCAACCCTTATCAGCTTTGTCCGACAGCTTGTTCTCTTATCTTTCTTAACTGTGCTTATATATTCTTAAACTTAATTATTAACTTTTATTTTACTATTTAATTTCTCTCTTAATTCTAAACCAATAAGGTTTAATCTATTCTACTATTATTATACCACTTTTCTTTAAAAGTAATTTTTCATTTTTAAATTTTTATTTTTAATAAATTTTTATTTTTATAGTAGTATTTATACTACAGTTAGACTTTATATACCCCAATGGCTCATTCATTTTAGACAATCATCAATAGACTGAGCGTAAAGCTGAAGACAACTCGGAAGCCCCTCAAAGTGCAAACACTGTTAGGCCACTGTTAATCATCTTGTAAGCCAAAAATAAGAGTTAAAACATTCTGGTGAGAATTCTGAATGGCTAATTAAAAAATCAGGCAGATATTGATGTCATTGTCGGAAATGACCAAAGTAGCATGACGTACGTCACAGGTCGCAAGAGGTTAATTTAAATTTCGAAAGCAGTTCTGTTTAAAGGAAAACATCGAAAAATCCTAATAGTAGATATGCTCACAAAATTTTTCTCAGCTTTTTTTCCCCCCTATATAATAATACCAAATAAAGTTATCCAGCTGATAAAAGAAGAGAAGATTTGTGTAACATGTGAGGGGAGAGGGGGTTGGTGAAGGAAAGAAAATAACGAGCAAACCGTTACTAGATTTAAAGCCTCATAAACCATAACCAGAGATGGGCAAAGGGGCCTTTCCGTCGGATGTGAGCTTCAAATTCATTCCGGGACCCCTCCTCCTTTTACTTCTCTAAATCAAGCGAGAGGACAGTTCAGCAGAGAGTAAAAAGAGAACAGCAAGAGGAACTCGGAGCTTACTGAAGCAGCAGGGGAGAGGATTGGTTTTTATTTTTCTCGCTCTGGGGGGAAAACTGAATATATATGGTCTGTACGGTCAAGGGTCAGTCTCTTTCTCGAACGAGGGGCTGGAAAGGCGTTCCAAGTGTTTGCCGTTCTATTAACAGTTCTCGGAATAGGAATCCATGGAAGGAAGGGCAATGTGTTTTCCAGACTTTTTGAAAATCGAGATTCTGGGGTGTATATCATATTTATTTTTCTTTTCACTAGAGTTTCATGCTTTTTTTCTTTCTCTCTCCCCGCTTTTTCATTTTAGTGGAGGAAAATAAACGCAGTGGAATTTCAATCTCTACTCTGAACTAAAAGGATAAAGCTGTGATGGATGCTCCAAGAAATAAATTTTCGAAATATTTATTAGTGGCGATATAAAAGATCATCAAAATTTAAAAGGGTTCTTAGGTTCAAATAGACGTATCCTTCAACAGTCCTCAGGTCTTTCTTGCAGTTAGTTTGTGTGTTTTTTTTTTTTTTCTTTGTGCTTTCGAAGGATCGAATCGGTTGGAAATCTTTCCGTCAAATCCATTTCCGCCTCTTTCCATTGCTGAGGCTCCTTTCTTTTGTCCATAACCACAGAACAGTTGGAAAAGAAAGGACTACTTGTCCCCAAAAATTTCTCCTGGAAGTTCAAAATCCCCCAAAATAGGGACAAAATCCCCAATCTGGCAACACTAGCATTTATTGTATTTTCTGTTTCGATGATGACTTTTTTCAGATGTGGAGTAAAAGTAGAAGTTTTTAATTTATATTGCAGACGATTCCTGTAATATTCAGCTTCGCAATTATTATTCCTGAAAGACATGCGGAATCGTTTACTAAAACATTAAAGAACGGGAGGGAGAATAAAAAGGAAAGGTTCAAATGAAATGTGTTCTTCAATTTATTTTATTATTATGAATATTGTTTAATTCTCCAAAATGCATAAAGTTTTAATTTAAATTGCAGACGATTTTTTTTTTTAGATTCTTATAAAAGCAACGACAACTTTGACAGCATTTTCTTAAAAATCCTTTAGTCTTTATCAAAAAATTGAAAACGTTATTTGTGTTTTTAATTTTTGATTTAAGAAGGCTTCGAGATGTTGTGCATTTAAGAATGAAAATGAAGTCGTGAACGTACAAGAAATTAGCAAGTTTAAGTTTGAGAACTTCTTTAACCCTTTCGCTGCGTATTTTTTTTTTTGAATCAAAATAGGTTCAATAATTGCGCATTTTTTTAATTACTTATTTCAAATCTGTATACCGGGTGTCCTAAAAAGACCGACTGACTTTAAAATTCAATAACTTGTAAACGGTGACAGATGTTAAAAAAATTCTTGCAGGAGGGTTATGCATGAGGTCAAAAGTTTTTTTTACGGTGATTTTCGATTTTAGTTTGAATTACAAACAATAGATGGTGCTGCGATTAATAGACGCTAAAATTCAGGCTCGATTTTTGGCACTTCCGGACCCAGTCAATACATTTTAATCTCCTTTTTCCGCATGGAAGAAGAGAAAAGCCAAAAAATCCAGCCTGTATTTAGCGCCTGTTGCTTACAGCGCCATCTATTGTTTGGCTTTTCTCTTCGAACTAAAATCGAAAATCACTGTAAAAAAACTTTTGACCTCATGCATAACTCTCCTGCAAGAATTTTTTAAATATCTGTCACCGTTTGCAAGTTATTGAATTTTAAAATCAGTCAGTCCTTTTTAGGACACCCGGTATATTTTAGAGTTTAAATATGTGAACATTTTTTGTAAAAGATTTTTTTTTCAATCCAAACATGAATTAGTAATTAAACATTTAAATCAAAGCTGTCACTGGAAACCATTTTTATATTCTCGTACCACTATTTTTAGAAAATCAATTTTATATTATATTTCTCTTGAAGATGTTATTAAAGTCTATATGGAATTTTCTGTATTTAAAAAGTGGTCAGAGTTGAATTAAATAATAGTCGCCAGTGGAAAAAATGAATTCCCGAGGACATCTCAGGTTGCGCAAATTTTGCTATTTTTACGTTGCCCGAGGAAATCTCGGGTTGCGCAGCGAGAGGGTTAAGCATATTTAATTATCATGTAAGTCACCACTAAGATAGAATTATTATTGTTGTTTTACATTCTTATGTATGTTTTACAGCTATTAAAAAAGGAAATAAAAAGTAACTTTCCAAGTGCAAAGCACTTATCTAAGGAAGATCAAAGCATATCTTATGGGAGTTGTGTGTGCAGACATGAATAAAGATTCGTGAAGATTTTACACGAAGGATAGAAAAGCAAGCAAGTGAACTATAGAAGAAAAAAGTTTTTACAAAAGAGAATTATCAAATTACAAATCTTGCAAAGGTAGTTTTTTTTTTCTTTAACAACTTTACAGATCGTACAGAAAGCTCCAGAGATAAAATTTTAACGACTTTTCTGCTTCCATAAAAAGAGGTGTTGGGAAAAAAGTTTTCCACGTTTTTTTCCCCCTGTTCTTTTCATGTGGAATATTTTTGTAAATTTTAACGGTATTTCAAAACTTTTTCGAGGCTTCGAATGTATCATCTTTTAATTTCAATTTTAGCATATTTTCTGACTATAGAATTATAGCAACAAAACGCATTGATAATGTGTTGCACCGCCGAAATCGGTTATAACGAAAACGAAATGACAGCAACATTTACTCATTATAATAGAATTCGGGAAATAACGAGATGTACGATTTAATATGTAACAACATAAATAAAAGGTGGATTAAATTATTAAAACCGTTTACTCACAAAGAATGTTATAGATTACTGAATTAGAAAAACTAAATTAAATTAGATTAAATAAGATAATAATGGTTGTTAACGTGGGATTTATAGTCTTTGTATTCTGAATTTATAGATCTGAAAAATTCTATAAAAATAATTATAGAAATCAGGTCTAGCATTTATTTTTTTAAGATTTTTAATAAAAAATAATTTTTATTATTACTTTTTTTCTATGTCATGTACATTGTAAATATAGACAAATGTTTCTTTATCTAGGTCAATATAATATTACAACTAATGAAAGTATAGAGCACTGAAAAAAGGGGTTCTCAAAATTGAGTAAAAAGTACTCAATCTTAAATACGTCACGTACCCAAAATAGCTCCGATACAGACGTACTCAAAATTGAGAAATTTTTTTTCTCATTTTTGATTCCATTTATGCGTTCAAATATGAAGCGTTATAACGACCCCTTAACCCTTCGTTTACTAAAGATTAAAGTAAAACGCACTTACATTTATTTCCCGCTCAAAATTATTAACAAGAAATATTTACTCGATTATTTATTAAAGTAAAATAGCAAAATTATTATCAAGATACCCAAATCAAATATTTTTATGACAAGAGCATTGCTTTAGCCCTTTGAGGGGCATGCAATTGCGTTTGTGTAATGCTGGATTCCGACCGGAAATTCAGATTTTTTTTTTATTTTCTGTTCCCCCAAAGTTATAAAAGTAAAACTTCATTAAAATTTTCTGGTGCAAATCTTAAACTTAGGTGGGATATAATATATCCCACCAAACGCACCTCATTTGCCACGTTTGACGAAGAATTTTCGACTTGTTGTTTGGGTTTTCATCAGAGGCGGATTTTCAAATAGGCTGAAGCAGGGCCCTGAAGGAAAAAAAGCTCCGCGTTGAGAACCCCTTTCGATTTTTGTGAAGCTTTTTGTAATACCACGTGTTTTAAAATATATTTATCATTAATTATTATTAATTGTTGATCTTTTTCATCTCGAAGAAGAATAAAGGCACACTTATACTCAAAAATAGGTAACTAAAAACTAAACCGTTTGGCAATAATGTACAAAAAAAATCGATGTACTACTTCTAATGAATACACATTTATTTATTAACGGTTTTGCAAATAAAAATAATGGTATTTTTCTAAAACACAGTAATGTGCAATATTAAAAAAGAAACCTGCAGGTAATGTGTAATATGAAAATTATTGTAGTAAAACTAATGACTAAATAAATAAAGTAAGAAAACTTTCTTTGTAGGTAGGTGTATTAGAGAGAATTCTATATAAAAAGGAATTACAGTCGGATCTCTATTTAACGAAGTCGCTAAATCCCGAAAAAAAGTTCGTTATATGGAAAATTCGTTAAGTAGAGAGTCACCTTTTAGAACCCTTTAAACTACATAAAACATGTCCATAAACACTAAATATAATTTAAAAAAGTAATTAACCACACTTTTTTTTTTTATAAATTATATCTATTTGTTTTATTTATTTTACCAATCCAAAAGAAATCTGCAAGGGAAATAAGAATGAAACAAAACATTGTCTGGAAATACAATTGTGTTTTCAGTTTAAAAAAATGATCTTACATTAAAATCACGATTTTTTATTATGGTTGATAAGCTGTTTGGAGGAATACCAAATTTTAAAGCAACATCCTTTTTCTTCACTCCTTTACCCACCTGATCAAGAATTTTTTTTTTTTTTTCTTTGATACTCAAACATTTTCGCTTTGACATTTTCGAGCTTAATTTCGAGAACCAAAATTACCAACACGGCTGATCATGATCAACAATCTAGAAAGCGGGAGACTAAGGACAAGGTGCAGTTCCATCGAGGGTTAAAAGAGGATATTGAAAGTTTGCACTTCTTGGATGAAAAGCAAAGAATCACAGCCATTTTACTGTTCTCGGTGAGTTAGGTGCCTGGGTCGTCAGTGACCTGGTCTTGGTCACTGATCATCATAAAATGTGTTAAAAGAAAGAATAAGTTTGAAATGTCCAGTAATATTTTGCGAAATAGCGAGGAAAAAAAATTTAGATCCCAAGAAAAAGTTCGTTAAATGGAGAATGCACTTCGCTATTTGGAGGTTATTTTACGAAGAAATTTGCAAAATGTTCTTCGTTCCAAGTAAAAGTTCGCAAAATAGAGAAATTCGCAAAATAGAGGTTCGTTAAATAGAGGTCCGTCTGCACTATTCTATATGATCTATTCTATATAATCTATTCTATATAATCTGTTCTATGTATACCTAAAAATTAATTACTTTTCTGTATAAAAATGAATACTTAATTTTTTTTTCTTAAAGACTTTTTATGCAGAAGAATTAAATACTTTCTCAGAATTGTGTTAAATACAGGGCTGAGGAGTCGGTGGGAAAAATGGACGACTCCGACTCCGGGAATTTTAACAGATCCGACTCCGACTCCTATAACGCAGACCTGCTTCTAAAATGGACGACTCCGACTCTTTCGCTCAAAAATGGGCCCGACTCTGCAACCCTGGTTAAATATCTATAAAAATGTGTGCATGATCTGGAGCAGAAATGATAGCATATGCAATTTTGAGCAAGGGAGACGTAAGACAGGCAAACCTAGAGGCCTAAGGGATAGTTAATCGTCTCTGGTTTTCGTAATATCCGAACTTGCCATAATCGAGTTCGACAGAATTACATTTATTCATTTTTGGGACCTGATATCACTCTGCACTGATACCAGACAAACTGATTCGGTGAATGCCAATAAAGCTGAGGTCAGATTTAAGAAATACGAGTAAAATCGGAGAAAGTCCAGACTATTGTTTCAAATGAAAAAAAGATAAACTATATATTTGAATATGAATGAGTATATCTTTTTTCTTCATAAAAGATAAAATTGAAATTAGAGACGACATGACTGTAGATGATTTTTCAATCGCTGCATTAACGGTGAATAAATTTCATATCATTTGAGGTTAAGTTTGGTACTCTTCGGCACAACTTGGTTATTGTAGCGACAAACTTCCGCCAGTAATTTTTTTGAGTAATCGTTGGCTTATTTTAACTCAAAGTTTTTGTCATAAAGCAGGAAAAAGTTTCTTTTACGAATTACTGGAGGAAGTTTGTCCCTACGATAATCAGGCCCATGCTCTGTCGGTCATGTTGCAGGCCAACGAGAATTACATTGTTCGGTTCCGGTTCGAGTCAAATTTTGCGATGACTTCGAATGGGATTTTTGGATCCCCGTGAAGGTTTCTAAACCAATGAACCCGAACCCGGTCAACAACAATTTTTTTTGCTGAAACGGAACCTGCCGGCTGAGGTTTTTTTTTTTTTAGCCACGCGAAAATTCCCATTCGCTAATGCTAATCCTATGGAAGAAATTTTTTAAGATATTCTCGTTTGCATTTCAATATTTTTAAATGATTTTTTTCTTTATTTCATTGGATAGCTGAGGTCGGTCTGTACTTACTTTTTCGATGTTGTGTGCAGACTTTTTTTTTTTCTTAATGAAGATGCTTTCATTTTCGAAACCGGTTGCGAAAGTGAAAGTGTCCTCATTAACACGTTAAGCGCCACGTCAGTCACCGGTGACTGACATTGAACTTTCCGTTTAAAATTCGTCATTCACTGATGACTGACGGTCTAAAATATGATATAAAACTAAATATATATCTATATTGTTTTAAGTAATTGGGTTGTTCTCTACAATACTTGCAAATTTGGCCAAGCAGTCTGACTTGAATGATACATATGTAAATTTTCATAAAAAATAGATAAATGGTAAGAAATCAGTCAATTATTGAAGATTTTAATAGCAGCAGAAATAGTTTTAAAAATTTGACTTAACAATAAAAATAAAATAAAAATTTATGGAAAAAATAAAATAAAAAATGTGAGGGAATGACAAGTGAGGGAATGATGAAATAAGACATTTTTACTAAGTTGTAGGGAAAAATGCAAAACTATGAAGAAATCCAAACTGTTTCCTTTAAGAGCAACACTTAATATATAATGTATGATACAATTAAAATTTTTGATATTTGTAAAAAAATTTGTATTCTGTGTGAGGGAATGACTGCTAATAAAAACACTTCCAGATATATTGACTGATTTTTTTTTTTTTTTTTTGAAAAATTAACAAAATCTTACACCGCCAATTTATGTTGCTGGACTGATAAGTGCTCAAAATGGCTTCTTCTCTGTGAAGGATGCTAGACTGCTACTGCTCTTTAGTGGTAGATATTTGAGATAATAGCAACGTGTGAGGGAATGATGGTCTAACATGGGGAAACATATAATTGATTGAGTAGCCTATATAATAATAGTAAAAAATAACATTTTTATTATTTTTTGTAATGTACCAAATACGAACTTTATTTTGCTTAGGGTATTTTTAATTATTTTTATTTCTGGATGGAAAGAAATAGGCAATAAAATAGGGTAGTACAGGTGGGGAAAGGTGAGGGAATGATGTTTGCATGATACATATTACATTTTTAAATACTAAATTTATTTATTTTTAAATTTTACTTTCTGTCCCTAATAAACTATGTTTAGATCTTCTAATAAAAATAAAAATAAATAAAAATGTAATGAAATTAAGAGCATTTATATGACTGGGAAACACTTTTTGCACTATTGTAGAGAATAACCCAATTACTGAAAATTTATTTAAAATTTACTTACCTTTTATTCATTAGAGGATTATACTTTCTTAAAAATTACTTAAAACATTGTAAATTTTTCAGCTTCAGTGTCAACGTGTTAAGGCTGTTCTCAAATCCAAAAGGGCAACTTCCTGACATAAGTTTTAATTTATTTTTGTTCGAAAATGTATGAAACTAGCTGGTGTTGTTGTTCAGAAACTATGTCATCGAGCTGCTTTTTCCATTTTCTTGCAAACGCAATAGATCTTTCAGAAAATAGTGTCAAAGTGGACGTTTTGAACCGAATTTCCGCGCGAAAGTAAAAAAATCACTCAAGAGCGGGCGATAAACGGATTTGTCACGTGATCGAAATCGCTTATAACTCAATGGGTAAATGATTGATCAAAAAATGGAAAAAAACAGTTCAATTCCAAATCCCTTCCATAGCCAGGCTTTCCAATTTTATATCTTTCCGTTAAAAAATGAATCTGTAAATGTGTCAGAACGTTTTGCGTTTATTAAGCAGAGCAGTTAAGAACAGCCTTAAAACTACCCGTAAACAAAATCGAAAAAGTAAAGAACGGCAGATGTGGAGATTGATCTCAGCTATCCAATGCAAAATAAAATCCTTCTGTATATAAAAAAAAGTTTTGATTTGGAAATGGACCAATGACAATCTGCGTAGATATTCCGGGTAGATCCACATCCAATTTGAATGTTTAAGCTTGTCTTTCATCGTTAATATTAAAAAAACTGTTACATACAAAAATATGAAAATCGGTGGTATTATAGAGAAAGGTTTGATAAACACGCTGATGCAGACAGTTTTCAAATCGAAGAATTATTTTAAGAGATATTTAATGCTAAAGTTGGATAAAATCGTTCCATTAAAAAAGTTTTACTGGAGCAAAAACTATACATGAGAATTTAATCATTTTTAGATCATTTTATACGTTATAACTTCCCGGTGTGCAGATTGTATTTATTTTTCTTATTTGACTCATTTTTTGAGGTTTTATTTCAATTTTAAATTGAAATTTTCAGCATTTCGAGAGATATTTTTTAGAAATTTTAGAAAATGTTATTAATTTAAACTGTTGCCAGTTGTATAAACAGCGCAAACAATAATGTTTACTTCAAATTAAAAATTTATTTTACACGTGACTATTATAAACAGAAAATATAAAAAGCAAGAACTCATTGAAAATTACGTCATAAAAAGTATAATTACACGTGAATTTTTGAAAGAGACAGAATATTGTAAAATAATAAATTCATAAACATGCGTTAGAAGTCTTAAATAGGAGAACTTACGTCATATTACACTTATTATATAAAATGAACAAAAAATAATATTGCAAAACAGTTTAAATTTAAAAATTGTTCGAGACATTTATTTGATATTTTAAGATGATCATAATATTTCATTTCTAACAAAAGTATTTTTACGTGAATATTAAAAAGAAAAAGAAAATTTGGTGAAAATTACGTCAGATTATAATTCTCAGATTCAAATTATAATTCAATCTTCCGAAATCTTTTTAAAGCCGATTAAATTATCGTGCTGTTAGAGTCTGCGGTGTCTGAACTGGGGTTGACGAGCGTAGCTCGTAGGGGGCAGAGCCCCCTAGTAAAATAAAATAAAAATAAATAAAAATGTTCAAATGTAAACGAGATATCTTAAAAAATGTCTCCCATTGGATTAACATTAGCGAACGGGTGTTTTCGCGTGGCATCATCTGAACCCAGCGGTGCACTCTTTCTCAACGGTAATATTTAACGCTTGATTTTGTATTATAGCACACTGCAAGAATATATTTGCACATTCACTTATTTCGACCCAGATTTGATTATGGATATCGAAAAGCAAAGGTCCATTTCCAAATTTTTATATCATCTTATTTTTTATAATTTAAATTGCTTTTTATCAATTGATAATTTTTACATATTTACTCTTAACCCTTAAATGCGCGATTTTTTATTTTGTTTCGAAAAAATTATATATGATACTCTGAAAGGTTTATAACACAGGAAAAATAATGAAGAAAAATCAGAGATAAATTTTTCATATAATTCGTCACTCTTTTCTTCTATTGCACATCTGCAATACAAGTAAAAACTACTGTCGGGTGGCTGTTTTACGCTAAAATAATGTAAATTAGTGAATACTTTAATAAGTATATCTCCAAATACCTTATTTTATATAATTATTTATTTTATAAAACTTACTCTTTAACCCTTTAAGGCGACAGTGGACGTTCAAAAACATTTTCTACAGTTTTTGCTCAATTGTTTTGAAATTTAAGACACATATAATTCGTGTAATAATTAAGAAAATTTCTTAATTTCATTAAAAAAATATTAATATGCAAATGAGTAATTAATTAATAATATGCTAATTAATGATACAAATTAAAAATGCTCCATGCGCATTAAATTTTGATTCAGAAACTTGTAATTTTTTTTAAGGATAGCTTTATGGTATTATATCAAAAATTGGTATACATTTTAAAGTTATACTATGTACCTTGGTAGAAAAAAATTATAAACATATAATATTGGCCATTTCGGATGGTAATTCAGGTTTATCATTTCAATGATAAAATATTACTTTTTTACCTTTATATGAAATAATAGACACATATTAATAGCAAGTTTTGTAATAAAGTATATCAACAACAATATTACCAAGTATTATGAAAATTGGTATAAAATTAAGACGCATGGAGCATTTAGAATTTACTCGCTCGGCGAAAATTCTCATTTTGTGAAAACTGGATTTAAAGTTTTATTTTCAGTGTAGATTAACAATTGTTTACGTTAGAAAAACACCTGTATCTCTGCAAACTATTATCGGATTTGAATAATTCTTTTTTTAGTTGAAAGTAAAAGATTGCCAGAACATTTTTTTCCAAAAAACAAAAAATTGATTTTTTAATGTTTTTTGCGATTGTGAACGTCCATTGTCGCCTTAATTCCCACAATAGACTATGTTCTAGAAATTACGTAGTTCAGAGAATTTGACTTCACACCAGAAAGTTTCAATGGTTAATTTCGCTTTATTTAAATACGGAATGTTTTTTTTTTTTTTTTTAACTAAACCAAATATTACTATTTTAATTTTCTAGTGTGAATCATAGGTATATGCGAATAAAAAAAATCCATTAACCCTCTCGCTGCGTAATTGTTTTATCAAAATAGCTTCAAAAATTGCGTATTTAACCCCTTCGCGACGAGCGTCTTTTAAGAATTTTTATTCTTTTGTCACTGGTTTTTCAAACAAAAAATTTTTGTCTAATTTAACCGGGAAAATGCTTCGATTAAATAAGGCAAAATTTGCAATAAAAAATAACTGGTGGGAATAATCAAGGAGGGTTAATTAGACGGAAAAAATGCATCTCCGAGGAAATCTCGTTAGCGCAAATTTTGCTACTTTTACATAGCTGACAACCTTCCACTAATCTTCAGTAATATCTGGATTAATTTAAACCAGGTTAACAACTTTCGAACCATAAAATTTATTTCATGAATCTTCATTTATTTAATTCAATGTTTATGCGTGGAACGTATTATTTTCATTTCTTAAAAAAATTTCTGGTTCGAAACGCATTAAACCAGGGTCAAATTAACGCACGTATTAACGGAAGATTAGTCTGAGGTTGGCACCTACACTGTTAAAAATTTTGCAGCATTCTGGCAGGTCATTCGATCGTTTTTTGAAAGAACGGTTTCATAATCATAATTTAATTATATTCTGACCATAAAATGGCCAATAATATGGTCAGAATAGTGTTAAATTACGGTTGTGTAACCGTTTTCGGAAAAAACGGTCAAATGACCTGCCAGAATGCTGCAAATTTTTAACAGTGTATGCTTTTACGTTGCTCGAGGAAATCTCGGGTTACGCAGCGAGAGGGTTCAATTCAAAATTGTGTTGTTTGCATATATGCAAAGCTGCGCGCTAAAGAGTTAACATATAAAAAATAAGTTTGGATTAGAATAAAACAAAACAATTTAAATAAATAAATAACAGTCGAAACATTTGGAATCTGTCTATAACGGAATCCTGCTTCAAGCGGAAAATTTCTTGTCCTCAGTTGGTTGGGTTTATGACGGCCAATTATCAACACGAGGGATATAGGCCCTAAGGGGGGGGGGTGCCCTTCGTGGGGGTCTTTCTAAGGGAACCTAACCCGTATTAACGCTTGGAAATCCAAGGCTCGAAGAAAACCACGAAAACTCCGAACGATTAGGCCGACTGGCGCGATTGGGTTCGAACCCAGCACCTCCCGTCTACCAGCTTCGAGAGCAGAACCTCTCGGCCACTGGTGGGGTCCTTCTTGTCCTCAGAGAAAGGAATATAAAATAATTGCAATAGACGGTGTTTCGTTAAGATAAAAGCCTCTCAGAAACGGAAATTTGTTCAGGATTCTTGAGATACCATCTAAGCATGTTTTGCTGTAATTGCATTGCATTCATTTAGCTGAAAATGTGACCATTTTTCTGTTTAAGACGAGTTTTTGCTTTTTAAAAACAAGTTGGAAATTGCACGTCAAACGTGGCAAATGAGTTGCGTTCGAACTATAACTAGTTTTAGAAATATTTTTTGCGCCGCATATTGTACTGAATGTATATTTCAGTGCACTTCATAAGTGCATATCCATTTCATTCTGTTCGAAAGGCTGTAACATGATTAAAATGTTTTAGGAAAAGTGTACAAGATAAGATGAAACCTGTTCAAAATGGATTTTTTCCTCTCTTGCAAGTTTTATTGAATTTTTTAAAACATTCGTAATCAAATGTCATACTAGAGCCAAACGATTAGTAGAAATTATCAGAGAAATCAACATTTTTCGGAGGGGGAGAGTTCCATCAGTTCCCCCGCCCTTGTATACTCACTAGCTTATATTGATGTAAGATATCAGTTTTGAAGTACTGTTATTCTCTGTAGAGATGAATTATTCACGTTTTCCTTTCCCAAGAACAAGAAAAGAAATTAAGATCCCCCCCCCGGGAGTGTCTTATAACCTATCAGACACTTGGCATCCATTTTCGTTGCTCTTCTGCCATTAATTCTCCACTTGCACGCCAAGTTAGGCCTCATGAATATGAAAATTAAGTTCATAGGAGTCAAGGTAGCATTGGTGGCGCCTTACAAGCGACGGTTGGCATTCAAAAGTACATTAATTGGGCACAGCCAGAGGTGGGGGGTTCAGCAAAAAAAACTAGCTTCTTTGTGAGCTCTCAGCGTGTTAAAACCTTAATCAAGTGGATGTAATTCAAAAGAAAAAAGAACTAAGCTCGGATAGAATTTGGCAGATATATTTGGTGTAAGAACATAGAGTTCATTGCATTTTTTTTCTTCTGCGAACTGACTTTTTTAAAGCTTTGTTAACAGTCGTTAGAATTCATTTATGTTTATCCAGTGAGATTACAGTCATCAGGTTACCACGAGATGGCCAGGAGGGTGTAAGTTGGAGGTGTTAGCAGGTCAAGGTTGGCGGTAGGGGTTCAGTATATGCTTTAAAAAATATTATTTTTTAGTTTTTCATTTGTTGATATACAATATAACATGAAATAAATTTGACTTCAGCTTTCACGAGTTCTTATTTTCACGTTATATAAAAGTGGGCAATAAATACTTTTTTTCAGTTATTAACTTGAAAAAATCCTTTAGTTTAAGAAAAAATATTTACTATTTTTTAATTATTGTTATTTAACTACATCCATTTTTTTCTCCGAATAAATTAAAATGTCCAAATGACTATGAGCACAATTTTAAGTAGCTTATATTTAAGGCTGTTCTCAACTGCTCTGCTCAACAAGCGCAAAACGTTTTGACACATTTACAAATTCATTTTTTAACGGAAAGATATAAAATTGGAAAGCCTGACCATGGAAGCGATTTGGAATTGAACTGTTTTTTTCATTTTTTGATCCATAAATTACCTATTGAGTTATAAGCAATTTTTGTCACGTGACAAAGACGATTTTCGCCCTTCACGAACTGTTTTTTCTGCTTTCTTCGGGAACTTCGGGCCCCACCAGTGGCCGAGAGGTTCTGCTCTCGAAGCTGGTAGACGGGAGGTGCTGGGTTCGAACCCAATCGCGCCCGTCGGCCTAATCGTTCGGAGTTTTCGTGGTTTTCTTCGAGCCGTGGATTTTCCATGTGTAAATACGGATTAGGTTCCCTTAGAAAGACCCCCACGGAGGGCACTTCCCCCCTGGGCCCATATCCCTCGTGTAGATAATTGGCCGTCAAAAATCAACCCAACTCAACCCAACTCGGGAACTTCGGTTCAAAACGTCAACTTTGACACTATTTTCTGAAAAATCTATTGCATTTGCAAAAAAACGGAAAAAATAGCTCGATGACATAGTTTCTGAACAACAACACCTGCTAGTTTCATGCATTTCCGAACAAAAATAAATTAAAACTTATGTCAGAAAGTTGCCCTTTTGGATTTGTGATAAAAATGCACTTACAAGGCAAATATTATTTAGCTTTTATCGAGATCAATATGTTTCATCGCTGAGACGGCGATATTCTCATGATCTATAATAATACAAATATTTTTGAAAAAAAAAAAAAAAAAGTGAAAACGGGTAAACAAAAATGACGAGATCTCATGCACTCGTATAATGAAATCAAGTGCAATAATAATGGATATTTGTGAACGCGAATTATTTTACACTATTGTTTCTTATTCTGCAGAGCATCTCTTTCCAAATTTCAGGTAACTCTTGGAGGCCGAATCATCGCATATTTTCTCACTGTGCAAAAAGATCTCTATTGATTCTCGGATAATAGATGGCAGATAAAATGTTGATCGATAAATACAACAAGAAAACTACAGCTTTGACCAGGCTATATAACGAAGAACCTTTACAGATTGATTTTAAAAATAGTAGAATAATTTATCCATCAACATTTTATTTGCTACCTTTTATCCGAGAATCAATAGCGATCTTTTTACGCAGTTAGAATATATGCACTGATTCAGCCTCCATGGACAACCTAAAATTTGGAAAGAGATGCTCTGCAGAATAAGAAACAAAAATATAGAATAATTCAGATTCACAAATACCTATTATTGTTGCACTTGATTTCGTTATACATGAGATCTCGTGATTCTTGTTTACCCGTTTTCGATTATTATTATTATTATTATTATTTGAAAATATTTGTATTATTAAAGATCTTGATAATCTCGCCGTCTGAGCGACGAAACATGTAGATCTGAATAAAAGTATTTATTTGCCTTGTCAGTGTATTTTATCACTTGTAGCAAGTATTAACTTAGTTTGATCATTTTAAGTGATTATTTAAAGATTACATTTCTCAAATTCAAGAGTTTCAATATACTTTAAACTAAACAACAGTTTTAATAGTTTAATAAATTTATCCTGATTAATTAAAATATTTATGATTTCAATTCTATGAAATTAATTGAATTTATCTTACCATACTTTTATTTAGTTGAATAAGCAAAAACCATGTATACCAGAAACACAAAGTATAGTGCAGAAAACACTCCCAGGGAAAGAAATCTGGTGACAATTTGTCTTTGTTCCTCACATGTTTACAATCTTGAAGTTTCGGGGTTTCAGCTGAATGCATTTTTTATGTATATTTGCTGGGAGAACACAGAATATGCTGCATATATATTGAATATTCTGGCGTATAGCGCTCAATTTTTGAAACAATAAAAATCATTAACATTTATAGATGCGTCGGGTATAGAAAGGTTGGTTGTATGGTGTTTTATGGCGCAAAATCCCTTTAGGGATATACTGCGTAAAAAAAAAAAAAAAAAACATCTAAAAGATTAATAAAAAGTGAAAGTAAAACATTCAATATAAAATCAAGTAATTGTCATACAGGAGTGCGGTTTGCAATAAAATGCTTCTCGCGATGAAAAATTTTCTTCTCGCGAATGAAAATAATTAGTTCCAAACTTTGATTATAGATGGCGCCACTTGTCCGTATGTTTGGTTTCAAAGAGGCGTTTTTTCTGATTTCCAGATTAGTTTTGACGCTGTGACACAGAAAGGACGACTCCCAACGAAAAAACTAATTGCGTAGGTTGGTACTTCGAAATCAAATCGAAACTAATATGAAAATTGGTAAAGACGCATGTTTTAAACGAATCGTACGGACAAGTGGCGCCATCTATGATCGAAGTTTGGAACTGTTTTTTTTTCGGTTGAAGAAAACTTTTCATCCTTAGAAGCATTTTAGTTCAAACCACACTTCTGTACTACGACAATTACTTGATTTTTATATTGAATTTTAAAAATGTGCCATGGATTTTTGGCACACCCTGTATATTTTCGTTTATTGTTATGCTATATTTTCCTAGATTAAGAAACATCTGCCTTTCTTTTCAGTGTACGCCGCCCTGAGTATAACGCCGACCTTTTTAAAATTATAAATTCTCTTGCACGAATAAATGCACGATTTCTTTTTTAAACGTAGCAGGTTAAACTTTCATTATCCAAACTTCTCTTTTTCTCAAATGCTAATATTTTCTACTCACTATAACGCAGAATATATATATATATATATAGAAACATATTTAAAATATTTATAAAATAAATTTTTCTTAAGTGTTTTTAAAAACAGCAAAAATTAAGCCCTATGAATAACTTATGCATTTTCGCATATATTTTAGTTAAAACGATACATTATCTTAAGCATTTTAAAGTAAAACACTGCCAGATATTCATTACGCTTATGATTTTTATTAATATATACGATTATTGAATAGTTAATTAAAATTAATTTAAAGCCTCTGCGACTTCAACAAATACCTTAATTATAAGATGGGGATAAAGCAAATATCATTTCTATATTTTTATTACAATATTTCAAATTTCTCCCATACATATTTCTTTGCGAATAGAAAATAGGTAAATCATCTTAATTACCGAAGAGAAAAAGATAAATGAAAAGATAATTAAGAATAATGTCTCGAGACTTCATTTTTTCATCGTAATAGGTAGGTTGAATCATTTATTAAAAAGATTTAAGAATAAGAAAATGAAAACGAGAGAATGTCATCCTCCTTTTATTTTTAAATTGGTGTGTTAAGTTTGAATGTGAAAAGTCGAAGTCGAAGTTTTAAAGTTAAATTACAACTAGCAGACGATTTTTATTTTTAAATTTATTTTAATTGTCTTCTAATTATTATTACCACTGTGAGTGAAATAATACAATAGTTTTAAAAAAAGTAAATAAAATCACCATTAGAAGGTAAAGAAAATATAGCTTATAAATATGTCATTTTTCATTTCATATCTGCACCTTTGCAGTATAAATCTTAATTACGGAAGGAAGAAACAGTAGATGAAAAGATAATTGAGATAAATGTCGAGACTTTATCATTTTTCTTCAGAATGGATACGCCGAGTTGTTTATTAAAAAAATTAAAGAGTGCGAAAATTAAAAAAAAATGGCAGAAAAAGATTTATCTTTCTCCATTAATGTTATGCCCGTACTTCGAATTCTTTCAAAGATGAAGTAAAAGTCGAAGTTCTTAATTTAAAGCATGCATCACAGCCGATTTTTCCTACGGTGGTTTAAAAAAAAAAAAAAGCTAAATATTCTTATTCATTTATTTTCAGCATAAAATAATGCTTCAATTTTAGAAAATGAAAAGAAAATATCACAACAGTACCGAGTTTAATGTAAGTAAAATTATGAAAAATGTCTTTTAAGAATTAGAGTTTAATGGAGTTTAGAAAATGTCAAGTGTATATTAAAAGAATGTTTTTTAGCTGGTGAATACTTTTAATACAGAAATATAAGGTGATAAAATAGAAATGTTACAGAAAAAGAAAATACTCCAGTTTTTAAAGCTGATTATTCCGTACAACTGTACAGGTTTTTTTTTTTTTTTTTTTTTTTTTTTTTCAAATAAAGAGAAAAAGAATATTCTGTAAACATAAACATAATTATTATTATTATTATTATTATTATTATTATTTAAATTCAGAATAATTTGAAATGCACGTCATCTTTGTTATAAGATACGTTATTACGGCTGTTTACTCTATGATTTATAGGCGTAAAATTTGAAAAACTATTGGGAAGTCTCAGCTTGAATAATTTTTTTTTTTTTTTACACCCAAACACATATGTGTATAGCATGTATATATATAATGTCAATGCCATGCAAAAATCTGAAAGATCGAATCAGCAATATATAAAAATATATAATAGGTCTTTGAAGGAACGGTGTGTATTATTCCTTTCCAAGTTTTTCTTCTATTAAAAAATAGAAAGAAAATTGACACATTTCGGGAAACAATTTCTACTAAAAAAAGCACATTATTATTACTATTATTATTTAAAATTTAGTACATTAAACATTGTACATTAGTACATTAAACAACAAATAAATCTTTGACGTGTCATTTGGGAAAAAAACAACAGACAAACCATCTTAGGAACTTATGACGGGGTCTAGACACTGTCCACTGATATGTAGTAGGCTGTGGTCTGGAGCACTACGATTCCAAACAACTCAGTGTTATGGTTTCATTTAGCCCTTTCAAGGGCGGCGGTTCATTTTTGGACCACTTAATTTTAATTCAAAAATGGTACATTGGCATCAAAATTTTGGATTGAAAATTTTCCTTTTATTAAGTACGTGACGTATCAACTGAGGAAGTTACTCCAAGAGTCTAAACAAAAGACTCTTGGAGTATCTTCCTCAGTTGATAAACACTTTACGTAGAGTTTTTAGTCCTGATGCACTAGAAGATTGGACGGCTAATTTTTATGACCTTTTGCATGAGATTATGAGTGCTTGTTTTAAAAGAGGTTCATTATCATATAAACCTACGGCAAAATGGTATACAGAAATTCTTAGGGTTGAAAGAAACAAAGTTAACGCCTTGTATAAGCGTTATAGGAAGAATTTGAATAGAGAAGATTACAAGGATAAATATCTGACTGCTAGAAGACAATACAAAAGTAATTTACGTCGTGCAAAACGACAGGGTTGGCTGTCATTCTGTGAACGCACTGATAATGCCTATGGGTCTCTATACAGACATGTCTCAGGTAAAACCCTGAAACATAACGACATGATCTTTACTACATTAGAAGAATCTTCTGTGTTTGACACATATGATAGCGTAGCACATAGTCTTATGTCTGGTCATTTTGACGTGGACTATCGACCTTCTGTCCCTTATGAGTACATTAGCTCATTCAATTATTCCTCATCACCTGATTTTATTCCATTTAAAGAAAAAGAACTCTTTCATGTACTGCGCCTTCAGGACATAAATAAAGCTCCAGGACCGGACGATATTGATGGAATAATTATTAAAAATTTGTGTAACAGATTTACAACTCTTATGTTGACGCTATTTAATACTTGTCTTTTACTTGGTCACTTCCCAAAATGTTGGAAACGAGGAATGATCATCTTTTTTCGAAAACGTAATAGGACAGCTGAAAAAATTAATTCGTATCGACCTATTACTCTTCTCCCTATGATGGGTAAGTTATATGAAAGACTTTTAAAACTTCGAGTTATTACGATGCTGGAGTCTTCTAATTATCTTGATGATGGACAACATGGCTTTCGTGAGGGACGGAGCACCTTGACAGCACTTTCTGCGTTAAAGAATATCATTGGAGAAACACTATCAGAATATAAATACTGTGCAATGATTTCTTTTGATATCAGTGGTGCCTTCGACGTTTTGGATTGGCGTATTGTAGCCGATATCATAAATATCTTACCTATTTTTGATTACCTGAAGTCTACACTTAAAAATTACATGAGTCATAGGCTTATTTGTTTTAAATATACGCATGGATTAACATGGTTTCATGTATTCCGTGGGTGCCCGCAAGGGTCATGTCTTGGGCCGTTTATCTGGACACTAGTTGCTGACAGGATTTTAAAGAGTTGCAAGCAGAGAGGATTACTGATTATTTCTTATGCTGATGATAGCGTTATTATAGAGGGCGCAGATACGCGCTCTGCGCTAGAACATAAAATGAATACTAGTGTTCATCACTTTTCGGATATCTGTTCTATACATAATTTGCAAATTAGTGCAGAGAAGTCAGCCGCAATGCTGTTTGGGAGCCACACTCTTAGTAAAAGAAGACCAATTTTTAAACATAATGGCAAAAGTATCAGTGTAAAGGACAATATTCTTTATTTGGGATTTCTACTTGACAGCAATTTTCGCTGGATGGATCACCTAGATATGATTAGAACTAGGCTTAACGATTTCACGTGTAAAATGCGCCAAACCAGAATCCGTGATAGAGGTCTTCCTTCTATTTATCTTAAAATATGGTACAATACCGTCTTGAAGAAACGTATTTCATATGGGCATGAGATCTGGATGCCTGACTTAAATCAACATGGAATAACAAGATTACTCTCATGTCAACGTCTATGTCTGCTATCTGTCTTAAAGGCATATCGTACGATTTCTAATGACGGATTGTGTGTTTTGGTGGGTGCTCCACCACTTGACATAGAACTGAATTTGTCTTCTAAGCGTTATAATATCATTTATGGAAATGGTACAGTCTTGATTGACAATATGTGTTTTAAAGGTGAAGATTTTATGAATAAACTGAGGACATATAATTATCCTTACTTCTTTGAAAACTTAAATATAAAATTTGTTAAGCCAGTGGTTGATACAGTACCAGTGGTGAATCATCCGATACTGTATACTGACGGTTCTCGAATGATGAACAGTGTAGGAGCTGCATTTACGGTTTGGTATAGGGATTCTTTTATGCTAGACATGAGATTAAAATTACATGACTATAACTCTGTTTTTCAAGCAGAATTGGCTGCGATAGACGAGGCTATCAGTTGGTGCATCGACTCCCCGCATGATTCATTTCATCTTTATACTGACAGCTTGTCATCAATTTACGCTCTTCAGTGCTTATTTCCATCTAACGGTCAGCTTTTTAATATCTTCAACTCTTTGCGCCTGTTACATAATAAAGTCATATATATTGGCTGGATAAAATCGCATGTTGGAATATCAGGAAATGAAAGAGCGGACATGTTGGCAAAATCAGTTATTATAAATGATCTTTATGATAAAGTTCTACGCATTCCTGCACCAACTTCTATTTTAAAGCGTCATTTTAAAACACTTCTACATGATCAATGGCAGGTTTCTTGGGAAAATTCGGAGAAGGGAAGAGATACTTATGCGATATTAAACAAGGTTAACGATTTATTTCTATGTGAATCCCAGGTGATAGGTTATTTTCTTTCTTCACATGGAGCATTTCCACAGTATCTGTTTAAAATAGGAAAACGCCCAGATAACAGGTGTAACTGTGGTGATGTAGGAAGTATACAGCATTATTTGTTTGGACATTGTCCGTTAATGCCTTGTACATTTAAATTCAACAGGAATTGTACACTGAGATGGAACATTCGAAACGTTCTCATCACCCGTTCAAACTATAGAAGACTGTGTGCTATGTACAACGCACTTAATAGGGAATACTCATTTATTAGGTATAAATTTTGATAATTTTTACACTTGTAACTTTTTACTTCTATCATACTGTTAATACTCATCAGTGGTTCGCTACGGACATTACGTGGTTTTCTGACACTACATCAAAGGTACAACATTGTGCCTTTTATAGTAACTGTCCTTTGTCTGACATTTTTCTTGGCGGCGATTATCTCTTGAGGTCTGAACATTATGGTGATCTTTCTTCAAGTTAGTTTTTCTTATATAAAACTTTTATGAACATTTTTCTTTCGAACACTGAACTCATTTGAACATTAGTGAACAGTGAACTTTTATGAACATTTACACTTCATATTCTTGAACAAGGATTTGTAGTCTTAACTTTTGTTATACATTTAAGTCACTTCACTTTTGTTTTTATTTTTATTATTGTGATGAAAGCAACATCAATTGTTTTGTAAATTTACGATTTACTATGTAAGTTCGTCAGAATATGTGCCTTTTTCCTTGTTATTTTGGGTGCTTTCCGATGTCCGGCATCGGTGATTGTTGTGGGGATTTTCCACCGGAGCGTTATATCCTATGCCATTCTTTGGTTGGTGCTCCGGTCGGGTGATCAAGTACGTGACGTAAAGATTTTACTTATTTATAAATAAATTTCATTGTAAATTCCGGTGTCATTCAGTCATTTTATTTTTTAACGAATAGAAGTACTTTACCATAAAAGGGTTAAAACCCTCATATATTTAATAATACTCATATTTAATAATACAAGATTATAACTATT
Source organism: Maratus speciosus (assembly GCA_963932465.1). Lineage (NCBI taxonomy): Eukaryota > Metazoa > Arthropoda > Arachnida > Araneae > Salticidae > Maratus > Maratus speciosus. The sequence goes on from OZ010792.1 coordinate 586,618,569, forward strand.
TTTGCTAACACAGGGCAAAGTACCTAAATATTTACGATTTTAAATTAATATGTACGGTTACTCCAAAAGTAAATTTTCAACAAAAGTAGTAATTATAGAACTTCGCCAAATTTCTGAATTTCCATCACAACTTCTCTTCTCACATGTAAGTAGAGAAGACATCTTAATTACCGCGAGCAAAAAGAAAAAGAAGAAAATCATGAAAAGATAATTAAGGAAAATGTCGAGAATTTTTCATTTTTCTTCATAATGTGTTTGTTCTTCATTTATTAAAACTATTTACTTTGAGTCTGTTCCTTTAATTAATTAAAGTATGAAGTGAAAGTTTAAGTTTGTGTTCCAAATTATACTTCGCAGACGATTTTTATTCAAATGCCCTTTCTTATCTTTTGAAAATTGTTTTTATTTTCTTGTTCAAAATACCTCAATTTTAGAAAAATTAAACAAAAATTTCATAAAAATTTTATATTATGATAATGGTTCAGATAGTAATAAAAAAAACTTTCCCTAATTAAGTTTTAATGTAAACATATCTTTACATGAAAAGTGTCACAAATATGTTGAGAGCAAAAGATTTTATTTAGAAGATGATGTTTTTTACGTGAAAATATCAAAGGTCATAAAAGACGGCCCCTAAAATAAAAGAAAGAAAAAAGTGGAAAAAAAAGTTTACAATTCCTTTTATGTTTTTTAATTTGATATGTTTCAGTAAAATTTAACCGTTTTTTCTTTCTTTTTTTGAAAGAAGAAAAAACTCTGTCAATAAAAGAAAAAAATACAGTTTGAATTGTTTTTTTCTTTTAAATTTAAAATGAGTACAATACGTCAAATGCTGGGCTACCACAGGGAATTATTTTTTAATTTTTTATCTCGCACCACTTCCTATCTTTGCCATGTATTTTGACAACATTTGAAAAAGTAAAGTTCTACAAAATTTATTTAAAAAAAAAAATAATGGTGCAAATATAATATAAAAATAGTCGCCAGTGGCAGCCATGCGAAATATCGTCTTTTAGATTATAAAAATAGAAGGTATCGCCAAAAATGCTCTCTTTCAATAACAGAGCATTTTCTTAACAGGGAAAAAATACATGAGTTTGTTATAAAAATTATTAAACTTTTAAATAAACATTTTTTCTTCGTTTGCTCAAAGTGTTAAATAACTGCTGTTAATAAAATTAATTGTTTGTGAGTGATTTATTTGGAGTGACATAAGGAATTAATAGCGATTCGTAATTTTATTCCTTATTCTGAGATAAGTAAAAATAATGTTTCTAGTTAGTTTCACGATGATGTTTTTCAACCATAATGTTTATGTAACAAAATTTCCCTCAATTAAGAAAACACACTTACAAGGGAAAAAAAAGAAGTGTGAATAAATTATGTGACTGAACATAATATATCCTCCGTATTAAGTAACACATGTTCCTAAATCATTTGTTTTTAAGTTTTTTATTTAACCCTTCGCGACGAGATCTCTTTGCTTAATTTTTAATCTTTTCCACCGGTTTCTGAAATCAGAAATTTTTGTGTAATTGAATCGAGAAAATGCTCAGAGTTCTGTTTAAATAAGGTAAACTTTAAAATTAAAGATAACTGGTGACAATAATGAAGGATGTTGTCGCAAAAAATATTCCACTACTTCATTACATTTAGTATAAAGTATATGGGATTTCAGCATGCACCGTAATTATAGAACATAGCAATGTGATAAAATTAACATTATTTATACATTTCACATTTATTTTCGTATCTACTCCTTTTTCATTAAAAATTCCAGCCGCCAGGTCGCGTGGCGACTAAACAATCGGAGTCGGGGATCAAAACTTTTTATAGTTATAATATTTCTGAGAAAAACGCAAAACATGAAAGAACGATTTCCACATTTAACTGTAATTAGGGAAAATTAATAGCGGGGCTGCAAGCGCTGCGCAACAAATGGCTGATTTTCACCACTAAATTTTAGTAATATTCTTCGCCTTATTAAATCTCAGAAATGCTGACAATAAATAAGCTGAAGAATACTATAAAAATTTAGTGGTAGCAATCAGCCGTTTGTTGCGCAGAGCTTGCACCCCTGTAATAGAAAACAAAAAATTAAAAACTGAACATTTTTTTCTTAAAATGTGACTTAAATATTTAAAAAGCAAACATTTTTTACACGTATTATGTACTTCTTGACGCAAAAAATATCGCATACATAACTGTTATGCCAGTTTCTACAGCTTTGTCTGAATGGAGGAATTATGACAAATTTAATAAGGAATAATTTAAGAATTCGAATAGGAGTTGGCGATTTACAAAAGTTTGAATGGAACTGATGTAAAAAAATTTAACCCTGAAAGAGCTGAAAGACATTTGTATTTAAAAAACGAAAGCTATTAGACGCAATAGTAAAAAATGTGATGTACAATACATATGTCAATTTTATTACACAATCTTTAAGTAATATTTTTAAATTTACTTTACGCTGTTTTTAGGGTTTCGTTCATCTCACGAAACCCTATTCGTCTCGCTCCACTGTCTGTCTGTCTGTCTGTCCGTCTGTCCGTCACAGAGCCCGCTCTCAGAAACTACACATGTTGGAGATTTGAAATTTTGCATACTTATAGATGACCACCACACATCATACGACAAATCATAAAATTTTGAAAAAGTCGTACATTTAACCCTTTGGGTTCCCACATGTGTATTTTAAACAATTCTTTCTAAGTGAGTACCTAATTAGGTTGCACGCATGAAATTTTGCGTACTTATAGATGGACACCTCAGATCAAACGACAAATCATAAAATTTTGAAAAAGTCGTACATTTAACCCTTTGGGCTCCCACATGTGTATTTCAAACAATTCTTTCTATGTGAGCCTCTAATTAGGTTGGAGGAGTGAAATTTTGCATACTTATAGCTGAATACCTCACATCAAACGACAAATCATAAAATTTTCAAAAAGTTGTATATTTAACCCTTTGGGCTCCCACATGTGTATTCTAAACAATTCTTTTTAAGTGAGCCCCTATTTAGGTTGGAGGTGTGAAATTTTGCATAATTATAGCTGAATACCCCACATCAAACGACAAATCATAAAATTTTGAAAAAGTCGTACATTTAACCCTTTGGGCTCCCACATGTGTATTTTAAACAATTCTTTCTAAGTGAACCCTTATTAGGTTGGAGGAGTGACATTTTGCATACTTATAGCTGAGTACCCCACATCAAACGACAAATCATAAAATTTTGAAAAAGTCGTACATTTAACCCTTTGGGCTCCCAGATATGTATTTTAAACAATTCTTTCTAAGTGAACCCTAATTAGGTTGGAGGCGTGAAATTTTGCATACTTATAGTTGAATACCTCACATCAAACGACAAATCATAAATTTTCAAAAAGTCGCACATTTAACCCTTTGGGCTCCCACAAGTGTATTTTAAACAATTCTTTTTAAGTGAGCCTCTATTTAGGTTGGAGGTGTGAAATTTTGCATAATTATAGCTGAACACCTCACATCAAATGACAAACCATAAAATTTTGAAAAAGTCGTACATTTAACCTTTTAGGCTCCCACATGTGTACTTTAAACAATTCTTTCTAAGTGACACCCTATTTACGTTGGAGGTGTGAAATTTGGCATACTTATAGCTGAACACCTCACATCAAATGACAAACCATAAAATTTTGAAAAGTCGTACATTTAACCCCTTGGGCTCCCACATGTGTATTTTAAACAATTGTTTCTATATGAGCTCCTAATTAGGTTGAAGGCGTGAAATTTTGCATACTTATAGCTGAGTACCTCGCATCAAACGACAAATCATAAAATTTTCAAAAAGTCGTACATTTAACCCTTGATCTCCAACATGTGTATTTTAAACAATTCTTTCTAAGTGAGCCCCTAATTAGGTTGGAGGCGTGAAATTCTGCATACTTATAGTTGAGCATCACACACCAAACGGCAAATCATAAAATTTTGAAAAAGTCGTACATTTAAGCTTTTAGGTTCCTACATGTGTATTTTAAACAATTCTTTCTAAGTGACACTCTATTTAGGTTGGAGGCGTGAAATTTTGCATACTAGCTGAACACCATCATGCGACAAATCATAAAAATTTGAAAAAGTCGTACATTTAACCCTTTGGGCTCCCACATACGTGTTTTAAGCAATTCTTCCTAACTGAGCCCCTTATTAAATTGGAGATTTGAAAATTTGCATGCTTATTATAGCAGAACACCTGAGGCCAGGCGACAAATTATAAAATCTTGAAAAAGTCTTACGTTTAACCCTTTGAGCTACCACATATATATTTTAAGCAATTCTTTCTAAGAGAGCCCCTAATTAAGTTGGAGACATGAATTTTTGCATACGTATAGCTGAATACCTCAGACCACACGACAAATCATAAAATTTTCAAAAAGTCTTATAGTATTTACTCCTCCGTGCTCTAACGTATATTTTAAGCAATTTTTCTAACCTCCGCCCTTTTCACCCGGGGAGCACTTTTTCAACTTTTGCCGACACCCCTTTGACCATTCTTTCATATTATGCACCATAGCCTTACATATTTGAGTTCCACTTTTTACCGCCAGGGGCGCCTACTTATCTCGGGTGCTATGGGCCCAATCCCTTCGACTAATATATATACGGATAGTATTTAAAACGTAGTTTCGTTCGGATAGAGATTTGTTTAGAATAGAGTGCGCCCCTGGTTGCGAAATGTGGAACTAACAGATTTTTCAAAGGATAAAGTGTTTTGAAATGAATATTAAACGAAACCCTCTGTGCGATCTGTGATCACACTTACCCACTTGTTTTTTCTTTGTGACTCTTGAGTTTTTCTTTTTTTAGAATGATTCGGCCAGAAAAAGAAAATGCACTAGTTCAGGGATGGCGAACCTTTTTGAGTATGCGTGCTAAAATTTCAAAACTTTTATATATCAACATTCTAACGTACCAGAAACATTTTAGCTTATATAAAATCAATAATTAATTTTGATACAATTTTTACTTAAATATTTTTACACTTATACTAAATTCGATTCCTAACTTATTTATTATGCTGTATTTACTGTTTTGCATCGAATTCCGTATTAATAATCTATAAATGAGTTTTCTTTTATTGTATACTTCCGAATAAGATCATTTTTAGTTCTTCGAGTAGAAACAGGTTCAATAGATACATAATTATTTACATTAACAATTATAATTCAATTTTCAAAATTAAAACCTCAATATAATAAAACCTAACTTAAAACCCTAAATAAAATAAAATCTAATCTGAAGTAGAAGAATGACAATTAAGTATATTACTATGCAAACTATCTCTTAAAATTCCATTTTCAAAAATGAAACCGTTAAAATTTGATAGAGAAGCAAAATGATTTGGAAAACACTATATGTTAAATGGTTTGGCGAGAAAATGACGCTACAGGGCGCTTTCGTTGAGATTATAATACCGTAATTCAGTCAAAAGTAACGGATTATTTAAAAGTAAATTATATACCTGTTACACAAAACTGTACTTTTGTAAAGAAACATAAAATGGATTGTTCTCCATAAACTAAATATAATCTATAAGTTTTCTCGCGTGCCAGAGAATTTTCTTACGTGCCAAGTTTGGGACACGTGCCATAGGTTTGCCATCCCTGCACTAGTTACACAATTTCGTAAAGAAAAAAAAAAAAAATAGAGTTTATTTTAAGTTAATGGTACTAAAAAGGACTTTATTTTCTAGGAAAAGTTAAAAATGTAGCAAATTATAATATAATTTTTTCAAAGTATTTAAAATTGTACGTAAATAGCTTCAGTAATTCACAAGAAAAGGCTATTTCAATATAAACTGTTTACCCATAGGATTTCGCTAATTTTGTTGACCCCTTAAGAGATTTTCCAATCTCAAGAGTAAAATAATAATAATGAATAAATAAAAAGGCATTTACGAAACATATCCCACCTTTATCTTTTTAATCCACAATAGGTGCGCCGAATCATTTATTAAATATATTCAAGAACGAGAGAATGACAGAATGTGACAACGAGAAAATATCTCGCTACGTTTATTTTCATTAAATTTCTTCAAGCATGAAGTAGTCGACGTTTTTAATTTAAATTACGCCTTGCAGACGATTTTAAATTGAAAGTTCTTTATCATTGTCTATAAAAGTTTGTTAGTTATTTTTTTTTCTGTGAATAAAAAGCACAGTTTTATAAAATACACATTTATCATTTAAATCCTTAATAGACGTACCGAGTTGTATTATAAAAAAATTTCAAGAACGAGGAAATGAAATAAAGGAATGAGACAAAGGATGAAAGTCTCGATGTTTATTTTCATTAAATTCTTTCAAGCATGAAGTAAATAAAAGTCGATGTTTTTAATTTAAATAATACCTTGCATACGATTTTACCAAAGAGCTTCTTTATTATAATCTACAAAAGTTTGTTGTTTTCCCCCCTCTATGAATGAAATGAATGAAGCCTCATCAAAATGATTGAAAAATCTCATAAAAAGATTTTTTTAATAGCAAATTTAAAAATATCTTCAATACAAACTCTTTTTTTATCATAAAAATGTTAGAAAAATAAAATAAAAGACTAAAAAACTTAGTTGCAGGCGATATTTTTAGCAAGGAAAAAAAATGAGCATAAATAGAGAATTGCAAAAGAAAGGTTATAAAAAATTAAAACTCTTTTTTACCTGATATTATGCCATTTAAGACAGCTTTCTAAAAAAAAAGGTTTAAGAGGGGGGGGGGGGGGGAGGACATTTTGATTTTCTTTTAAGGTAAAACTTGCTGTAATGCATGTCAACTTTTAGAATATAAAAGCAGTGATAGACTGTTGATGAAATAAGTTTTTTTAGAACGTGAAAATAATGTTATTTTTTAGATGAGCACAAGTTTGTTTTTATATAAAATTATATTAAACAAGAGCTTTTAAAAATCAACTTAATTGTCTTAGTTTCTTTTAAATAAAACAACAAATTAACTGTTTAGTTATATTAAAAAGTTATATTAATTAACTACGAGCTTTAACTCTCTGTTCACTTTAAATTTCACACGATCTTAAATAGTTTTACGTAACAGGCAGTTCGCCCTTTAATTTAATGAATAAATTTTAATTTAATATATATGATTACCGCTTCAATAAAGCTACCAATTTGCAATATCAACGCATATCGTAATTATAGATTATCTTAGACAAAAATAAAGAAATTTTGAATATTCTTTCATACTGGTTTCTTTGACAACATTAAACGACGTATTCATTAAGAAGAGTAAAGACAAAAGATAACCAGAAAAGTATTGCATGTTTCAAATTTTAATTCGTAACAGATGTGCTGAATCTGCGCTATCAACACACTCGCGACAAGAAACGAGAACTCTCCTTTTCATTTTAAAAACATTATTGACTAAGGGCGTGGCTTCTACCTTACAGAAAATGCATTTATATCATGTTGTCCATATTTTTTTTTAGATTGTAAGACATTTTATATTAACACATCGCCGACGGGCAATTTTTATCAAATCTGAATTTGAAAACAGCAGAAGTTCCTCTCTGTTCTGATAGTCTTTTGTAAATTGGTGTTTTAGATAGGTTTCTCAAGTGTATGCATCGGTAAATATCTTTCAATGTACGAATTTAACATAAAATGTCTTACAATCTAAAAAAAAATATGGACAACATGATATAAATGCATTTTCTGTACGGTAGAAGCTACGTCCTTAGTCAATGATGTTTTTTGAATGAAAACGAGAATTCTCGTTTCCCGTACTGAATGTGTTAATACTATTATACAGACCGCAAACAGTGTTGCCAAATCTGGCGATTTTTTTAATTAAAAAATTTTGAGTTCGCGACAGAAAATCTTTAATACTAATTCTCCTTTATTTTTATTCACCAAAATATTTATCATTATACTAAACAAAACTAACAATTCAAACTTTCTGGGGAGAACTTAGAATATCTTAACGACAGTTTCATAAATGAAGCCTAAATGAGTCAAGCGTTAATGTATATCAAATAATGGAAGAAAATAAAAGAAAGACTGAAAATGACTTTATCCACTCTGCAAAGAAAGAAGAAAAAAAAAGACAAATGTTGCTTCATCTACATAAATACAATATGACAACGTACAAAACTATACAATAACCTCATCCGAGATATCCACGATTTCGAAAAGCGTTTGTAATCATTAGAAAACTCAGAAACCTATGTATTTTCGATATTTCAAGGAGCATTTATAAAAACAAAGTTCGGGCACTGACTTTCGGAGACGTTTCCGAGTACTTTTTATAGTGTACTAGTGTAAATGCCGGTCATAGGACAGAGGGTAAAAATTGTGTTTTTCACTTAAAATTTAAAAAACTGATAAAAATAATTGACGATATGAGAGCGTTTTTAGATGAGCAAAGTTCGGCTAGTTTATGTTCTAATAAACACACTATTAGCATTTACAATACTTCTGGGTAAACCAGGCTTTCTGGCAACAAAAATCTTTTGTAACTCCGTTGGACATTGTCCATTCAAGTTGTGGGGCTACGGAAAGCGGCATTTCCCTAGTGTATTTTTTTTTCTCTGTACGATCTTTGTGTCACATTTTAGCAGAAACGGATTTACGGACGTGTCTCGGGAAGAACCCCCTCCGAAAAACACTGCTTATGGAACGAAGGGGAAGCATTGTTAAAATGTTCTTTACGCCTATTGGTGTTTTTCTTCTAATTACCCGCGGCTGACGTCACATGAGTAAACAAAAGTAAGACAGCTTCAAGTGACGTCATTTATGTCGTCTGCTATAGCTCCATGGTTTAATTTTTTTTTCAATGAATCGCGAATGAAAAGTGAATGACTCGTTACCACAGCTTCTTATTTACGTTTTACGCTAAGTTTGTTTTCAATTCGATTTCTGCAATGGCTGCGCAAATCAGGGTTGTAAAAAACACGGGTTTTTAGAAAAAAAACCCAGGCCGGGCGGGTTTTATTAACCCTTTCAAGGGCGGTGGCTAGAGGGTTTAGCCACCTAATTTTAATTCCAAAACTGACTACTGGCACCAACAATATTTTAATAAAATATTACTTTTGTAATTAAAGTGTAAAATAGCGTTTTGTTATTTACTAAGAAATTCGTTTGAATATTCTGGTGTCAGTCAATTATTTCATCATCTTACGAACAGAATTCCTCTGCCCCTGAAAGAGTTAAAAAACCCGGGTTAAATGGGCAATTTTCCCCGGGGAAATTAAATTAAAATGCCAAAATGTGGACGATGATTCCACATTCCTCACAAATACAGGGTTCCAGGCAAAACACGACTGGCAAATTCCCTGACTTACCCTATCCAAATCTCAAAAAATTCCCTAGCCAAATAAGCATAGAATAAACTCTTTTTTTTTTTTTTTTTTTTTTTTTTTTTTTTTTGCGATCGTTTGATGAAATTTGTGATTTTTTTCCTGAGACTATTTGAAGAATTTCGCGTCATTTTTCATTTTTCTCCATAACTTTTTAGAAAATATTTGTAAATTCCCTGACTTTTCCTATATATTTTGAAATTTCCTGACTTTCCATGACGCTGGGAACCCTGAAATAATAATCTTCACAGTTGCCACTGTATAGGAAAAACTGGAAAATCTGAGGGAATTTAAAAATGAGCATTAAAAACAAGGAATTTTACTAACTTTGGTACTTTGCAAAATTTATCCGTTGAAATTTTGAAAATTCTCAGCGGAATTACTCTGGGAAAATTTAAATTTTTGCTCAGGAAAGCGCAAGGAATTTGATTGCCGAAATAAGTGGCAATCCTGATCTCAAATACAATCTTTGTGAACACTTCATAGTCTAATAGATGGGAATGACTTCATAGTCTTAATAAGGATCTCACTATTTTTCTCTGTTCTTAAAATAATTACATGGTGTGTTCACAAAGTTTCAAGACTGTTCCTAGAATACAAAAGTTATTAAACATTTTTGTACAGTGAACTAAAATTCTTCGAAATATGACCCTTGGGCATGAACACACCGCTGCCAGTGTTTTTTTCCATTGTTCATAGGCTCCCTGGAAGTCTTTGCACGCAAGGCTGTTAAGTGACCTCATCGAAGCTGGAATCGTATCGAATCGCTTCCCTTTCAGGTCTTTCTTGATCCGGAGGAATTTAAAAAAGTCGCTGGGAGCAAGGTCGGGGCTGTAGGGAGGCTTGTGGTAGTATTGCTACATTAAACTTAGCCAAAACTTTGGCGACTGCGAGCGACGTGTGAGAAGGCGCATTGTCGTGGTAAACAATTGTGTCTGGGCGGATGAGGTCGGTTTTACACTGGAATGCACCACCATTTAAAGGATAGAGTTCGGTGCACCCACCCAGACATCAGAGACGATTGGATTGTTCACCACAACAAAGCTCCCTCTCACACGCCGCTCGCCGATGCTGAAGTTTTGACTAAGTTTAACGTGGCAATACTGCCGCAAGCTTCTTACAGCCCCGACCTTGCTCCCAGCGACTTTTTTGTTCACCTGGATCAAGAAAGACCTGAAAGGGAAGTGATTTGATATGATTCCAGCGATCCAAGCAGCTTCGACAATGTCCCTTAACAGCCTTGCTATAGAAGACTTCCAGGGAGCCTATGAAAATTGCAAAAAATGCTGGCAGCGGTGTGTTGAAGCCCAAGGGTCATATTTTGAAGAATTTTAGTTCGCTGTACAAAAATGTTTAATATATTTTGTATTCTTAGACCAGTCTTGAAACTTTGTGAACACACCCTTTATATTGATATGATCCCTTTAATTTAAATAACAAACAAATTTTAAATTGCAAAGCTATCAATTGTGTGTTTTTCAGTTGTTTCCAATTTAAAAGTGCAAGTAAATTAGTACAAATATATTTTCTAAGATTCAAAGAAGTGAATAAATAAAACAAAATAACTATAAACTGTTATATAAATACATCATCTGTTCTTTTCCAGAAATATATTTTAAAAAAACCCGGGTTTTTTATAAAAAAAACCAGCCTAGGCGGGCAGCTGGGTGGGTACCCGGGCAGCTACCCACTACAACCCTGGCGCAAATCATTGAAATTTTGTTAGTTTTGAATCTTTTATAGAAAATTATGTTGAACAGAAGGGATTTCAGGTAGAAAAAATTTGTATTTAGGCAGATAAGTTTTCTCATACACATCTCAAATCAAAATTAAGCCTAACGTGGCTCCGTCTTATCGGAGACTGGTAAGATTGATGTGTTCGCCCCGGATTCGTTACACTGTGTTTTATTATATAGAGATTATTCAATTTTTTTCAACCCGAAATATCAGTTTGTAAGATGTTATCAATTCCCACATAAACATTTTCAGCTACTCAACTGAATTCATACTTGCAAGGGCAACAAAATAATACTAATTTTAATGCTGTTAATTTATCATGTTGTCTGTAAAACATGTTTGTCGGACATTCAAACGTTTATTTGGCAAATGATAACATCCACAAAACCTATATACCAGGTTGAAAAAACTAATTAACACTAGAGATCGACCGAAAATTCGGTTTCGTTTTCGGCCTAAAATCAGAGTTTCGCCGAAAATGCTGCTGAAAATTCGGCCAGACCGAAACTATCTGTACTCCAAAAATCTCATTTCTTCCTTCGGGAATTTTCAACATGACTCATTGATTTGAGCTGTATCGGCTCAAAGGAGACACTTTTTATTGATCGCTGTGAACTTCACTGTTCATAATTATCCGTCATGACTTGACTCAAGACATGAGTGCAAATTATAAAGCAAGAAATGCTTATATGACTAAACATTGAAGATACTTTTCACGTGCTCATTAACATCTGCAGACTTAACAGCAATAGAAAATTTTTAGTTTGAAACCGCAGAAATGTTTCGAATACTCTTTGAGGAAGTTCTAGTTCAACAGATGGTTATTTAGAAAAATCATTATAAAAGATAAATCGAGGTAACCTAAGACATTTTTTAAGGAGATGAAATTCGTATAATTAAAAAATCATTCGCTGTCGTTGATGAATTAATTGCATTTTATTTTATATGAAAATAAAAAGTTTTGGTCAGAGGCACAGAGAGCCAACTTGGGACACACGTATAATTAACAAATAGTTATGTATATTTATGTATGTATTAATTACTTAATTTTTTTCCATTTCCTTTTTGGTTTTCGGCCGAAAATAGGAAGATTACCGTAATTCGGTTTCTGTCTTAAAAACCTGTTTCGGTCGATCTTTAATTAACACCAGTGTTGCCAGATTGGGGACTTTTTAATTCAGATTATTTGACTGCCACCACTTTTTTAAAATAGTACAATTCGCCTATTTTTCAGAATTTTTAATCTATTTCTAATTAAGGCGAGTATTTCTATTTCAAAAAAGCGGTGACAATCAAGAATCTGGGGACACTAATTAACACACTAAAACAATTGGGAAACATTTTGAGAAGCGAAGGAAACTTTGTTTTTTAAATTGCTTTTTTAAATCTCGATAGTTTCTGAGGTTTGTAAAGATAATAAAGCTTTAATAAATCTTGAGTAACACGGAAGAGGTTATTGTATGTTTTCGTTTGTGGTTATATATTATACTTTTCCCTTCCTTTAATCTGTCTTTAGATTTAGAAACATTTGTCTTTTTTTACAGTACATCTATTTTCTGTTTCCATGATGAATTATTTTCAATGCGAAGTAAAAGTAGAAGTTTTTTATTTATATTGCAGACGATATCTGTAATATTCAACTTCGCAATTTTTATTTATGAATCGTTTATAAACATAAAAGAATGGGAAAATAAAAGGAAAGGTTCAGTGGAAATATGTTCCTCCATTTATTTTATTTCTATGAATATCGTTTAATTCTCATAAATGGATTAAAATAAAGTAGAAGCTTTAAATTTAAATTGCAGACGATTTTTTGGGGTTTTTTTTTTAACTGATTATTTTTTCCTCTATGGATACCCTGCTTTTATAAAATGAAAATAAATCAAAGTAAAAAAAAAAAAAAGAAAAAAAAAGATAAATAAAAAGTGTAAAAAAAATAAAGAAAAATAAAACAATTAAAAAAAAATTAACAGGATACGTTTTTCTGCATGAAAGAGATAGAAAAAGTCTATGTAGATTTAAATTTTAATGGAAAATGCTCTTTACTTTGAAGATGCCAGAAGCGCACAAAAAAAAGAAAGAATCATCAGCAGGCGACATCTTCAGCGTGAAAATATAACAGGCCATAAAAATAGGGAACGAAACAATAATGCTCTCTTTTTAAAAAGTTGATATATTCCATTAAACTTTAACCTTTTCTCGAGAAAGAAGAAAAACCAAAGAGAGGGGGAAAACATTTTGAAATAGTATCTCTTTTTTTAATTTAGAAAGCGCTATAATGCCTGTCATCTTTTATATTATAATAGAAGGAACAGACTTGGTAATGGAGTAAGATTCTTTTTAAAAGTTCGAAAGAAAGAAAAGAAGAGCTTTTCATGAAAATCATTATTGTTAATAAAAGAACATATGTTTGTTCTCCTTTCCTCGTAAGATTAAATAACACTTTGCATTATATCTAATGAATCTTGTTTGGTTTATATTGAGTGAATTAGCAATTAAAACCAGATTTTTTTTAAATTGATATGTGTATAAGCGTCAAGGTTGCCCAATTAGCAATTAAAACCAGATTTTTTTTAAATTTATCTTTGAGTACCGAAAATGCAGTTTTTTAGCAGAGCAGCGAGTTAATGTATGTATAATAATTTATATATAGTTCAATATTAATCTGAATTAATTTATCACCATTGCATAACTGAACAAAATTATTTAATTATTATTTTTACACTGATATGTTTATAAGTGTCAAGTTTGCCTGCTGTCCACATTTTTTGGCTGAAGTTAAATATCCCCATAAAACAGTTATTTTCATATAATTTGTTTGAACTCAAAGGAATCACTCATGATTTCTTTTGGAACACCGAAAAGCAGAAAAAGAAGTACATGTTATGTGAAAAATTTAATTTGTTAAAACTATTTATTTATGTAAAAATGGAAAAAAATTCTAAAGATTTAGCAGCACGGAAGTGAAATTAGCTATTGAAGTCATCTTTAGATAAATGTACTAAATATATTTTAAAGTAAAAGTATTTTTAGTCGAATACTTTATATCTGGATGTTAAAAACAGATACTTTTCTAGAAAATATTTTTTCTCCTTTTTTACTGGCATTCTAGCTGATAATTTCCACGTAAACTCAAGAGTTCTTTTTAAAAAAAAATCCGGCTTAAATTAAGTTAAATAACTAAACTAAAATAGTGTTCTTCAAAAAATCAACTTCTATAAAGTAATGGACATGCTCCTTGATGGGCAAGCAAAAATCTCTCTAAATATTGAATTTTCACCGGAATAATCGAAAAATTTTATTTTTAAATAAGGAAAGGCAATATTTCAACGATTTTCCTCTAAAGTTAAAAATATAAAATTTAGTTAAAATTTTCTGTTGAGAATCTTGTTTAAATTAGGTGGGATATTTTATCCCACCGCCCTTCAAAGTGATAATCAGGGGTCGTACGCTTTAGGGAATTTTCAGTACAAATATCAGTATATATATATTTTTTTATAGAAAAATAAATCTACGTTAAACATGCAAAATTTCGCCTTTTTTAACCCCTTGAAGGGTGATGATGCCGCTATGGTATCACAGAATTTTAATTCCTAATTGACACTCGCATTTTTTTAATGAAAATTTCACTTTTATTAAGTACGCGAAACTATACTTTTACTTGTTTACAAATAAATTTTCTTGTAAATACTGTTGTCAATCAATTATTTCAACATTTTACGAATACAAGTACCTTGCCCCTGAAAGGGTGAATAAGAGATTTTCTATAAGAAAATACTGGTACTGAAGAATTTCCTGGTCTTGAAATTTCAGGACAAGTACGACCCCTGGTTATATCAAACGATTACTCCCTCCGCCCCAAATTAGTTGCGACATTTAGGTAGAAAATTTTGTCCCAAATTAGTTTCTACATTTCAAGTGGGTGGAGTCATAAATAACTTCCGATGCAGTTTAGTAGATCGACATCATTTTGTAAGGACTCTACTACCAGTATACCATAAAGATCATTTTCTTCCTAAAGAATTAACGGCTCATCAGCTAGAAGGTAGTTTTATGCGATTACTGGTGGAAGAATCTTTACAAAATGGGGCGTGGCTTAAGAGCGTGCGAACCCTGGATTTTTTACTTAATTTGGTACTGGATTTTTTACTTTAAACTAATTTTGTACTTATTTAAGGAGAGACGGAGGGAATACTTGTTAAGCAAATGTTGTTGATTGATAGCATAGCAGCCTGAAATCTCTGAAAAATGTTCAAACAAAATCATAAAATCATTAGTATCAATAATCAGTACAAAAGTAATCAAATGTAGCAACTTATTTGGGACAGAGGGAGTGATATTTTTCATCTAAAATGCAAATATTATGAGGATATGAGGTATCAATATTCAAATTCCAAGCTTCAAATCTGAGTGTTCCTAAGAAAGCGGTGATTAATTCAGGGGATAGCACCTCCCCCCCCCACCCCCACCCCCCCCCCAAAAAAAACAAAAACAAAAACACAACAGATTTTGTGTTTGTTAATGGCCTAGAATTGAAAATTACTTCCACAACCCGGAACGACAATTTCCCTTCGGAAGAAAACTATCTGAATACAACATTGCTAAGAGAATGAGCACGCGTTTTCTAGATTAACTTATATTTAATGAAAAATGTAGTCATTTAATACTAAAAACTTTCCCCGAAATATTTCTCGGCCGGAATTTATGGTTGTCTTACTGGAATTTTTTAACACGGCATTTTAGAACTGTGAAAAACATTCCATCCAATTTAAAGAATTTCCAGTACTTATTTACAAAATACAAAGTACATTTTTACAAAAAAAAAAAAAAAAAAAAACGAAGAGGAAAAGAGGAAAAAGAAAAAAAAAAAAAAAGAAATGGAAAGAAAAAGAGAGAGATTTCAATATAAAAAATCGATGGCTAAAGTGATGAACTTTAGAGTCTCAAACAAAAAATCAATATTTTTTCGTATACTACGTTTTTCAGATCTTTCCAAGAGCTCAAACAATAGGATTTTTTAAACACTTGACTTCTTTTATTTAATAAGATAACAATGAAGAGATCGAGAAAAACTTCTGCGACTCATTATTTAGCCCCCCCCCCCCTCCTTTTGTTTTCAAATGGCCAGTAGAAAGATATAAAAACGGATTATTCAAATATTAAATAAATGGAAGAAAAACACAAAAGATAGTTTTTAAGTAAAAAATCAAATCCTCTTACGGAGTGACAATCACGACTTTAAAAAAAAACTTCAACACCTCATTATTTCCCAATGATAGTCGAAGAATTATGAAAATTAATGGATCATTGTATAACAGGTTGGAATAATAGAAGAATGTATAATTTTTAATGCAAATTAATTTTTTTTTACTGTCTAGTATGAATATATACTGTGAATAAAAAAATTACTTTTTAAATTCTCGTTTCAAAAGTGATAAAAAATACTATAAATTTATTATTGTAACCAACAATGACGGGAAAAAGAATTTTAAAACAAAATTTCACTTTTATCTCATTCTTTATTTACTTTCGAGTCATATTATTTTATTAATCCTTAACTGACCGTAGCTTCAAATACATGATTCTATTTTTTTATATTTTATTCGCACCACAATATATTTAAAAGTAAAATTTTTAATAATTTCTCTTTCACATGTTGGCAAAGTACATACAAAAGTTTCTCTTAAAAAAAAGCGGTGCAACGCGAATAAATTTGGTAAGGGAGCCAATGTTGGCGGTATTGGTCCGTTAAGGGTTAAATTTTGGGGTAAAATTACTTTTTAGTATTAAAGAAATTAAAAGTAGCTATCCAAGTGGCACAAGTTAAGGTTTACTGAAACGTAACGAATTATTTTGCATACGGAAGGCTACGGAAGAATTTTGTAAAACGTTTGAAAAATGTATCACAACAAGATCAAATAGTCACAACTAGGGTTGAATTCAGGGGGTGGCCCGGGTTGGGAGGGGGGGGGACGTTCTCCCCCGGAGCCACAGAAATCCCTCCCGGAAAAAAGTGTCTGAATTCAACCCTGGTCACAACAGTTCTATCCGTTGCCGACGCTCATAAGTATTATCATATTCATATGAAAATTGAAATAAAAATTTAATTATATGCACTTGAATGAGAATACCTTAATATTTCAAGAATGTAAGCGTGAAAAGTTTTTTTTTTTTTTTTTTTTTTTTTTTTTTGTCAGAAAGATACAAATAGAAAAAACGAGACATTTGCCGATATTTTAAAGCAGGGTTTCCCAAACGTTTAGATTCATTTATCCAATATTGAAATTCACTTTTTCGCAGTATCACCATTGTAGAATGTAATTTTTTAACATTTAAAGCTGCATGATTATGGATAGAAGTTATTTGATTACTCTTGTTTACTGACATACAAATAAAGAATAACATCCTGACAATAATTTAATGGATGCACCATTCATCAAAATATCCGAAAAAATGTTATCAAGACCAGAAAATAATGTTATCAAGACTAATTAAGACCGATTAAGGCTAATTAATTATAAATGAGAAATATCAGAAGTTTCATACAACTTTTCTGGCTGTTATTACAATGATTATTTTGTAACTTTATACATTGTTGTATGGGAAAACTACAACAACTAATAGTTTTATTGGGTATTATTTTTAATGCAAAAATAAAATCTATATATTTTTAACAACGCCTTAACCTTTTGAATATGGGCCAGGACCAGGACCAGGACTTTTTATATTTAACGTACCACAATTTACAAAAGATTTTGCTTGCGGTGGATTTCGCTTTAAAATATCTTGATAAGTTCATGTCAGAGATTATTTGGAACAGTTGTATTTTAATCCCGTATCCGCCATTTTGGATTTTTTTCTTGACGTGAATTAAAAATTATTTTTTAATTAATAGTTATAATTATTATACTCCAGTTTTTTCAATATTATATTAATCTATCAACAATATTTAACCATTGGTGATATTTACTACTTGGCGAAAAAGCACTTTTCATGCAAGAAAAAAATGTAAGATGGCGGATGTGGGATTATAATACATCTAAGCTGTTTATTTTTCAAAAAGTAGCATGAATAGAATAAAAAAAATAGTCGCTGGGCCGTACGGTGTATCGACAACGTAATCAGAAGGTTAAAAGGCCATCATATGTTCTACATTATTACAAAGACACATCTGAAATAATAAGCTACTGGTCAAAATGTGTTACACATCCACGAATTCCACATAAAGATAAGCGACACGTTATCTCGACATTTTTAACTGCGGTGAGCAGCAGCGAACATTGCGGGACCTTCTTGGTTCATGTAAAAATTGTGTACCGCCAGGTATCCCCAAAAGGTAAACACCACCCCAAATAGAGCAATGACTCACAAGAGAGACAGCCCTTCGATGGAGAAAAACTGAGTCGAGTCAAGAAAGTAATCAGGCCTCGGATGTATTATTTAAATTAAATGTGCGAATTTTTTTCTAACAATACTTTAACGATACTATCAGCGCCCGATCAAGTCAAAGTGTGAAACTGGCGCTACTTGGGGATCTGTCCAGTACTTTCGGAAAGAAAACAACAACAGAAAAAATAATCTATATATTTGTACTTATCTTGTTCAGATTTGCAGGACTGCTACAGGCGACTATTTTTTTAATGAAATCTCGCATCATTTTTTACAAACAAAAATTTTTCACATACACTTTGAGAACAAATGGAACAATGTAAACTGTTTTATGGACTTCCTAGTTGCGTGGCAACTTTACATCTAGTGGATAGGTGATTGTGTTGCAAGGGCATTAGGTAGCCTTAAAAAAATAACGTTTAGACGTGGCTGGTAGCCACAATAAGAAAATAACTATGAGAAAGTTAAGAGAAGAGTAACAAAATAATAAAAAGTACATAAGTACTTAAGTATAACATTATAAGTGAGGGGAAAAAAAAGAGAAAAAGAAACTTTAGAAAAAAGAGAATTCCATTAGTTCCGAAAAAACTACCGGGGGATACCCTCATCAAAAAAAGAGACAGATTCTTTTCGGAGACCATACGTAAGTTAAGCTGGTCAATATGCTATATTTATAGCAGAAAAGCAAGATATATATATATATATATATTATACTATAAACAGGACAGAACAAACAGAAAGGTTAAGTATAAAAGAAGGTGGGGGAACCTCAGTCTTCATCATTAAGTCAAAGCAACAACATTTGCAAAAAAAAAAAAAAAAAAAAAAAAAACCATACAACAAAATTTATTTTCTTAAGATAGTAGTGCGAATAGAATAATATTAAAATAGTCGCCTGTGTCAACCCTGATCTGGGGCGCACGTATGTGGACCTCTGCTCTTTTCCAGGGGTGTAGTGGAGGGTATACGCAGGTATTCGCCGTATACCTTCTGGATATTTCCCCTCAAATAAAACTATAGCGTCTATTCTAGGCATGGCGTTCATAGTTTTAGTGTATACCCTCTGTTTTTTTTTTTTTTTTTTTTTTTTTTTTTTTTTTTTTTACAACACTGCTCTTTTCCTCATAAAAACTGTTTGATTTTTTACATTTTTACTTTTCTTCTATATAGCTGGATGTTTTTTACTTTGAAACAAAATCAATAAATGGCAGTACTGATGCTTAAAAAAAAATAACAATACTAAATGTTATTTTCAGTTGAGTTTGCAAAATAACTTCAAGACAGTGTGGTTAAGAAATTAAGAACTTTACATAATTATTTAACTTAAACCCTTTACAATAAAAAATTTTGAGGATTGGTAGATCATGCACTTGTTTAAATCCCTAAAATTTGTTATTGCTAGAATTTAGGCTATGGATAGTTAAATTGATATTTTAAGGGGGCTAGTCATTTTAGATGCCTATTTTTTAACCTAAATTATCATTCTCCTAAAATACCAATTTCAGAAAAAGGGCTCTTTGTGTCACCGATGTTGTCATTTTGTTTGTGAAAAATGAATGAAGTATTATTTTGACTTCAGGTTTCAAGAGATTATAAATAGGTATTGAGATAAATAGATTTTTTTTTTTTTTTTACCATCACCGTACACTGAAAGTACTAAACATTGACTGAATCAATACAGTGTCATTGACTGAATCAATACAGTGTCAACAAGTCGGAAATTGCACGTCAAACGTGGAAAATGAGGTGCGCTCGCACTCTAACTAGTTTTATCAATATTCAGATCTTGGTGCAATAGCTGTTGCACTGTTATGCAAAAATGCATGAATGCCAAAATTTATTACGATTATATCTATATATTAAATTCATTAAACAGAAATCTTAAATAGGAAGGCATCATCATGGCAATCCAGAATCATGACCTATCATGGAATATCATTGAAATAATGACGTAGGATAGGATTTATAATAGAATGAAGAAAACTTTTATGAATATCTTTTTAAGTTTTTATTCAATTTTCGTAAAATTTGAAATGACTCGACACAATTCTGCAGCGATTTTATATATAAATTTGAAACCATTCAGTTGGGTAGTTTTTGAGCTGCTTTTACAGACGGACAGACAGACGGACGGACAAGACGACGACTATAGGTGCTATATATTTGTATAATTACGAAAGCACCTAAAAACTGATTACGAGATTCCTCATATGAATCAGGCAGTACTGATGCTTAGCACAAAAACGTGAATAACGAATTAATCGATATTTCAATCTGGTGGGTGTCAAGGTGGGGTGGTCGGAAAGGAAATAATAACTTGGGGGGGGGGGGGGGGGGGCTCAAAATCAAATGCAAAAATGCCGATGCTTTAAACAGGCCCCGTGTCCCGCTTTAATAAAGACATATCATAACGACACTTATCATAAAGACATATCTGACAGTATTAGCAACTGTCTAACATGTGATACACAAGTCCATATAAAGATAAGAGACACTTACCTTATCGCGACATTTTTAACACCGTGGTGCAGAAGCGACAAATTGCGGGGTCATCCTGATGCATATAAAAATCGTCTGCCACTAGGTATGCCCAAAAGGTAAACACCACGCCGAGTACCTGTCTGGAGCAACGACTCACAAGTAGGTACCTTCCTTTGAGAAAAACCGGACTGGTTATGGCTCCCTACAGCGAAAAGATGCAGAAGAGCGCGCGTCTGAAATCCTTTGCCGCTAGGGGGCCGGCGGTTGCTAAGGGCGGGGATGAGTAAATATGCTGGGCTGGAAAAGATAAAGAATTGTTAGGCGTGAAGTTGTTGAAGTGGAAAAACTCTGTGTGCTTCAATTTTGGTTTTTAAAGAGTCTGACTTTATTCAATGCCAAAGAAGAGTATCTTAACACTCTTTGCGCCAGTGTCAAATGACACTTAAAAAAATATTTCGATTTATACTTGTTTTGTTTGTGATTTTTAGATTAAGGGATCTCAAATCCAAAAGGGCAATTTTCTGACATAAGTTTTAATTTATTTTTGTTTGGAAATGCATGAAACTAGAAGGTGTTATTGTTCAGAAACTATGTAATCGAGCTATTTTTTCCGTTTTTTTGCAAACGCAATAGATCTTTCAGAAAATAGTGTCAAAGTTGACGTTTTGAACCGAAGTTTCCGAAGAAAGCAGAAAAACCAGTCCGTGAAGGGCGAAAATCGTCTTTGTCACGTGACCAAAATCGCTTAGAACTCAATAGGTAATTTATTGATTCAAAAATCGAAAAAAAAAAAAAAAAAAAAAAAAAAAAAACAGTTCAATTCCCAATCGCTTCCATGGCCAGGCTTTCCAATTTTATATCTTTCTGTTTAAAAAATGAATTTGTAAATGTGTCAAAACGTTTTGCGCTTGTTGAGCAGAGCAGTCAACTTTTTTTTTTTTTTTTTTTTTAATATGATTCAAATGGTGAACTCAGTGCATTTCAATGTTAAACTAAAAGTACATTTTGAACAAAAACATTTTTTAATTGCATATTTAAATAAAATTTTTAAAAAATTTACAAAAAATTGAATTTTTTAAAATCCTTACTACTTTTTTAAATATTAATATTTTTACCCCATTTTTTTTTTTCCAAATTTGTGTTATACAAGACTGCGCATGGATTTTAGATACATCTAATATTACGTTTACATTATTTTGACTGATATATATAGTGTAAAACGATGAAATCTAACACATCTTCATGTACTTTTATTTATTTTTTTTTTTTAAGAAAAAAAAATGAGAGCTAATTCCATGCGCAGATTTATCACCTATATAATAAGGAACATGTGTAGAAAATTTTAAATCTCTACCTCAAAAAAAAAAAAAAAAAAAAGGCCTTAGCATTTTTAAGGGGTCTCAGGACTCTAAAAATTGGAAAAATCGAAAAAAAAAGACCATTTTCAAAATATAATATCTTAAAATGTAATTGATTTTAAGATAAAATTTTATATTGGGATGAAAGATATAAGTATGTTCTTTCATTTCATGTATTTGAAAAATTACAAGAGGCAGAATTAGAATTTACAGTGGGCTCCAAAATGTCAGACATTTGACGAGCGGAAAATCGGCATAACAGATTATGCGCACGATTACAAAATAAATTTTGCAAGTAGAAGGAAAATTTTGGGTCCTACCTATGCTTCACATTGTAATAATTACTCTGAACCTAAATAAATTTGTATTTAAAGCATTTTTCTATTTTTAATACAAAGTTGTGTTTAGTTAATACAAAATTTAGAAATTTTCAACAGTATAATCTCCTATAAAGAATACATTTCTGAACAATAAGAAGGAAATTTTAGGTTCCGTTTATACAGACTAACATGAAACATATGTTTTGAAAATTTCATGAAAAAAAATTCAGAAGTTTTTGAGATATCGTGCGCGTTATGCCCAAAAACGTCATTTGGAGAAAATTGACTTCAAAGTTTCTGAAACGCCGCTTCAGCTATTGTATAATTCTAAAAGCCATAACCAGGGCCGTACGAAGAGAAAACTGCGCCCGGGGCAGCGTGCCAATTTTGCGCCCACCCCCCCCCCCCCTCCTTCGAAATTGATGAAGGACAGAAACAGAAATAAATTATACTGAATAAATATTTTGTGTTTATTTTAGAAATTTAAAAGATTTAATTTTAATCCAGAAATTCCAAACAACTAAGTAACAGAAAAGAAAATTGCACTTATTTGTTAATGAGATCATGATGCTTTGCGACTGATTTTTCTTAACCTTTCTCACATGTTTTTCTAGATATTTTTAGTTGTTATTAGTCTTTAAGCTGCAGAAAATGGGTAAAAATCGCTAACAACCAGGTTGGAAACAAGTGGTTCCTTCAACCGATAAGTACTAAATAAGCGAAACAAACAAAAAATCTACAGAACATAACGTAAAAGATAAAAATTAATTATAATTTCAGTACATTAATTAAGGAAGATAACTGAAACAATGTTTTAATTAACATAAAATAAAATATAATTATCAGGCAAACACATTTACTTCCATTTTATTTTTCTTGTGTTTAGGGTAGCAAAATCGTTTATTATTTTATGTGTAAAGATTGCGACACACTGAATTTTATAGAAAGTAAATTCAGGTTGCTTAATCTATCGCTCATAGTAGATTTTCAGTAGTTTTTTACTATTTTATTGTTACTGGAATACTTATAAATTATGTACGCTGTCCCCACGTTTTTGCAATTCCTTGTTTTCCCTAAGTTAAAATTATGGAGCAACTAAAGGATTTCTAAATGATCCATTTTATAAAAGTTCTTATCTAATGGTAGAAATAATGTTTTCGCATTTAAAACCTCGCTTAACAATTCAAGTCCATTCAAGTCAACAATAAAGGGCAAGGTCCAGGCAATATTAACAGATATTCGGTAACTGATTTTAGATTCGCACCAGCCAGGAACTCAAATTCTTGTTATACATTTCTCAGTTTCGTAAACTTCCAGTTTAGTTGCACGGTTATAGTGCTTCTTTGTAACACGAAATCCTTTACTTTCATATAAATTTCCACTTTCATCAGGAGCTTCGTAGTCATACTGTTCTGCGAATTTTACGTTTTTTGTTTTGCTCAAATAAGGACATAACCAAATCTTCGCTTTCATGTTCAAAAGTTCCCTTTCTTATTGTCTGAAATGTGTCTTTTAGTGTTTCAATCAGTTTGCTGGCGATCAAAACATTGACAGTTTTTTTTTTCTTTTTTTCGTGATTAACTTTTTCTATTTCATTTAAAATGCTGTGCCAAACTACTAGGCCGTAAATAAAGGAGAATTTCTTTATTTGCTTTATTAAGCTTTTTCTCCTGAGTAAGTTTACTCATTTTACTTCATTTCTATAAGGTCTTCCAGAGCTTTTAAAATCTGTGACAATTGTTTGTAAGCTGCAGATATAGCTTTATTTTTTTCATGACCATAGAGTATCGCAATGTTTCTTTAAATAAACTGATAAGTGGGACATAAGTATATCTCATCTTTTAGTAGAAGAGAAGAAAAAAACAAACACATTTTATTGCAGTTCCGGTCATTTTTGGACATACACCAGCAGCACGAACTCAAAGTTTAGAGAATGTGCAGAGCATGGTAAAAAATAGACGAATTTATTTACTTCGACGATTCGAGCTTACACAACATTATATTGGGAAGCCATATTTGCACCATATCACAACATTGAGCTCTGAAGGGTTGATATTCGTATTGTTTATGATGGCCGATTACCTACAAGTTGGATATAGTAAACCGGAGTGGGATGGGAGTGTCTTCTGTAGGGTCTTTCTAAGGGAGCCTAACCCGTATTTACGTAAGGTTTGAAGAAAACTACGGACAATTTCGAACGATTAGGCTGACGAGCGCGATTGGATCGAACTCAGCATCTCCCGTATACCATTTTGAGAACAGAACCTCTCGTGCAGCTGTTAATATCGAGATTGTCGGCCCCCCTTTTTACTTGATGTAGTCAAGAAACCTTTCCACGATTGAAAATTTTTTATTTTCGGTATCGTATAATTTGCGTTATTTGTTCTTTGTCAGGTGTACTGGATTCCTAAACTGTATTGTGTTTAAAATTCAATAACTTGCAAATGGTGACAAATATTAAAAGAAATTCTTGCAGGAGAGTTATGTAAGATATCAGAAGTATTTTTACAGCGGTTCTTGGTTTTAGTTCCAAATAGAAGAGATAAGTGGCAAGCGATAAGCGGTCAATGGAGGTCTAAACTGAAGTCCCCTAGCATCATGCACAGGAAGGAGGTTAAATATATAGAGTAGGCCCCTAAAAATAAAATTGTATTGGAAAATGAGACCCACGCTATATATTTAACCTCCTCTTTTCGCATCAGTGTTGGGCGATTTCGGTTTTGGCCTTGGCTGAGCACGTATGCCGCTAGATGTTGTCTTTATAGTGCTTGTGTGGTTATACATTGCTGACATAATTGTCGATTCACAGGGCTCGCACCGTTCCTAAAATTTTCGCACTTTGTTACCACTAAATTAAAACGATATTCTTTGTTTTACAATTCTATTATATATGTTAAAGGAATCTACCGCAAAGAATTCTTATTTAAAATACTGGTACCAAATTGCAAAAATTTTAGGAACGGTGCGAGCTCTGAATTCAGTATAAACTTGATTGATTTTCACGAATATGGTTTAATAAAGTATACTGCTGAAACCTGAATTGACTATAAACCTGTTTAATTCTTCAACAAATTTATGTTGTAATGTGAAATTGTAGAACTGCAGTATAAGAATTGAAAAAGTCATTTGTAACGCGAGCAGCTAGTGGATTTAGGATTGTACTCTCGGGATTGTACTATCACTCTAAAGCGTAAGCTGAGTTCCCGAGGTGGTCATCCCTGCTTGCAGTGCCATCTATAGCTGCTTTTGGAACTAAAGCCGGGAATCGAGGTAAAAAAAGACTACTGACATTTTACATTACCTTCTCGCAATTATTTTTAATAGCTGTCACCATTTACAGGTTATTGAATTTTAAAAACAGTCAGTCCATTTTAGGGCACTCGGTATATGGAGTGCGATCGAATGAAATTGGAAAATACCTTGCTCTATGAATTTCTTCTACAATCGCTTTTCTTACTTCGTTGGCAAGAAGGTTCATAATTTCATCCTGAATATATTTCACCATTTATCTTTTTCACTTTCAATAATTTTCACTTTTGCTCTTTTCAAATTTGCTGTCGATTAAATGATTTAATTTTAAACGTCTCTCAAGTTTCTTTTTAGCGAATACATGCATTCCATGTGTTCTAGAGTATTTTTATGTTCAAGAATTTTAGGATTTAATTTCTTCCACTTGAAAAACCCACAATCTGGATTGGCTAACTTTGGAGGGCGATCATGATAGTTGGTGAATCAAAACTAAATACAGGGTGTCCACTCTCAACGGTGGCCAATGGCTAATTCCCAAACCGTTAGTCATAGACATATAGTTCCAATTACAAAAATGTTTTAAATGAGGTAAAGAAATGTTTTTGGGTCAATAAAAGCATTAAAAAAAAAAAAAAAAAAAAAAAAAAATACGAAATTTAAGTTTTTATACGGTCCCCGGGTCCTATAAGTTATATTTAGTAAAATTTTTCTGTTACACTGACAAGCAAGACAAAAAAAAAAGCTCCGTTATTCTACGATTAAAATTGACCGAGAAATTTAACTTTGGCAATTTACGATTTCCTGACGAAACATCCTGACATGATGGTTAAAAATTAAGTTAATTTTCGAATTCAGTGCTAAAAAATACATAAAAGTTAAAAAACACAACCATCCTAACCTTGTGTTATCTAATCTAAAACTTTTTCTTAAACTTCTTGGCGGTAATCTATCCAAAATTTGTGTGTTATCCTGTAAATTCTGTAAAGTATAAGAGGTAAACACCGAAATTCATAATAATATTAGATTGTCATCGGATTTATGTCAGTATGTAAAATTTAATCTCGATCGGATATTTGAAAGTGAGTTAAAGTTCTAATACAAATTTTGAACTGGAAAAACATACATACGATCGTTGAAGTTAAATAAAAACTTATAAAAATAACATATTTTTTTGTTAAAAGAAATCATGAAAAGAAACTGTCTCAAATCCTTAGAAAATAAAGCATACGTTAAAATACAATTATTTTAGCCAATCTGAAACTTAATTAACGTTAACTCAATCGTAATACTTGTAGGATTTTTTTTCAAAGCACAGGTACACATGAAATAAGTTCTTCGAATACTTTAAGCACTTGGTTTATGACCCCTCAAACCATGGCCTAGCTGATTTGTGTTCAGATGCGGGAAAGTGGTATAAGTCATGCATTTTTAAAGTTTCATAACTCGGTCAATTTTAGTGCTATATGTACGGGGCTTTTTTTTTTTGTCTTACTTGTCAGTGTAATAGGAAAATTTTACTAAATATAACTTATAGGACGGCGGACCGCATAAAAATATCAATTTCGTTATTTTAAAAAAATGTTTTTATTGACCCAAATCTCTTTTAAAATGTTTCTTTAGCTCCTTTAAAACATTTTTGCAATTGGAACTATATGTCTATGACTAACGGTTTAGGAATTAGCCATTGGACACCGTTGAGAGTGGACACCCTGTATAGCGATCCCCTTAATTAAGTTATCCAATAAGCCGCAATCACGGTTAATAATTTCTCCACAAGGTATAATTTTATTGAACGTTAATTTGGAAAATTGTCGTCCTTCTGCAACCGCAAATTTCATGTAATCAGCATTTCCATCCTGTGCTGGACCTTTTTTTAACAGCAAAGTAATGACCGAATGACTATAAGAATAATCCCATAGTGGAATCAGAATAGGTTAGCAATTCATATTTACTGAATGTGGGAGGTGGCAGAAACTTTCGTATACGATGTAAAAGGGGCCGCAGAGTGCAAAAGTTTAAGAAACACTGCAATATAAGATATCACAAAAGCATATTATATAAATTTTAAAAATCAAAAAAACCGACTGCGTAAAAAGCGAACTAATTAATTATTTCTCATCAATAATCATTTTTATATTACTTACCTATTTCTTTTTTTTTTATTTACTTGTATTGATGACTTTTAAGTTGTGTTAGTTCCTATCTATAAACACTGTTTTGATGAGGTCTATAGATGTCTATGAAGGTTAGAGTTGCAGTAAAGCTAGAGATCCTACCTACACAATTGACAGGTTGCGTAATATTTAACCGGAGTTTCTGACTGTAAAACAGTCAATGAAACATCATCATCATTTTGAAAGACCTATCCAATGATATGCACTCAATAGAGTAATTTTTTTCGTCTCTACCGCCATTTTGTATTTTACGGCCGCCATTTTGAATTTATAAAAACAAAACCTAGCTTATAACCATCGGACGGTTAAGACGAATCGATAGAGACCTCATTCATTAAAATACTTCCAACCGTTGGGATGTTTCGAGGGTATAAAGAAATCCACATATCCAGATACGCGTGAAACACATAGCCCTTCTTGGCAGTCAGGTAAAAATCATCGTCTAAAAAGCTCAATGAAAAGTAAATGTGAACGATGCAATAACTTTGAAATGAAAAATGTACATACTTTCATTGGGAAAAAGAATCCCGATATGTAAATATATACATTTTGTTTTACAAAAAAATATAATATCGAAGAGTGGAAAAAAAATTCTAATGAAAATGATCGAAGACAAAAAAAAAAAAAAAAAAAAAAAAAAAAAATAGTAGTACAAATTTGGCGCCCTTAAATTTCTGCGACCGCCCCCTTCGCCCCCCCCCCCCCTTTCGCACGGTGCTGGCCATAACTTTTGTTCTAATAGGAATTTCAAGGAAACATTTATATCAAAATGTTCAGAAAATATAGTAGTTTAACCCTTTCCGGCACAGGCAATTTTTGTTGTAAAATGAGGAAATGATTGACTGACACCGGAATTTTAAAACGACTTTCTTAGAAATTAGAAACATGTTACTCTTAACTGTAAAAGTAAAAGTAAAATTTTACTAAAATATTCTTGGTGCCGTTCGTCAGTTTGGAATTAAAATTAGGTATCCCGACCCGGGCACAGTGTGCCGGAAAGGGTTAATATCTAAAAAAAATTAAAATTTCGAAAATTTTAAAGCTTTAAGAGTCCTGAGACCCCTTAAAACAGGAAAGTGAAGAAAATAAGAACATGGAGAAAAATCCATGTAAAGTTTCCATTTGTGTGAGTAATTACACTGTGTGTATTAAAAAAAAATTACAATATCTCGCGATATAATTGCCGTATAAATAAAAACGAGAAGTCAAATCATTCACAATTAAATAGGCTTTCATATAATATTTAAAAATGAAAATAGATTTTTTGATGAATTTTGTGGTAAACTGTCCCATTAAAACAACCACAAATCATTTTTTAACACTAAATACACTAACAACTGACCATTTGACCGGTATGAAAAATATTTTGATTTAAACCATAATTTAAAAATTAAATAAATAAATAAAATGTAAAACACAGAGTGTGGAACAGTGTTAAACAGTTGAGCATCATTGAGGGGTTCCCTAGCTGCAATCAGCTTAACACCCAGTCTATTGTTTTAATGTCTTGTATAAATATGAGCCAGTGGAAAAAGAAAAAGTGTAGTTTTAAACCACGTAATTTAAGTACAAGAAAAAAATTAAGGTAAAAAACTAAATTAAAAAATCTTTTAAAGATAAAAAGATTAAGATTAAAAATTAAGTCTTTAAATTTAAGTCAAAGATAACACTCGGCGAAATAAATTGAATAAAACAGTCAAATAGTTTTAAATAAAAATTCTGGTGTGAAGTATTTTATAAAACCAGGGTAAAATTCTCGGCAGGTTTAGTGTTAATAATTAAAGCCTTACTTATGCTTATGTTTATTTTATTTGTAATTTTTAAAGCTAATAAGTCAAAACTTTAAAAGCTGCCAGTAGAAATAGTGAAAAGACGATCCCCATAAATAAATAATAATAATAAATAGCAATAATTTTCGTCGCCCAACAATCCGACACTCATTTACAGAAGCATTTTTGAATGTAGCAGCATGACGCTTTCAAGCATGATTATTGAAGTGATTTATAATCGATTTTTTTTTCATTTTTTGATAAATGTATAACATCTTGCATTATAATCTATTGTTGTCTCATACCAACTTTTCTCAGGCTGTCACGTTCGAAAATTCGGCTGAAAACGCACACTTTGACAGCTTTTTTTAACCCTTTCAGGGCTCCCAAATGGTCCGCCAACTGAATACCAATATTTTTTTAGAAAAATTTTCTTTTTAGATTTTTCTTACAAATCGCCCCGGAAGCACCTTTGAAAGTTAATTCTAGCGCACACCTACCATAAAATTTTCTGTTAAAATTTATTGGTATTCAGTTGGCGGACCATTTGGGAGCCCTGCCCTTTAAGAATCGCTTAATATTTATAAAAACCATAAAAAAAGTACCTATTTTTTTTATCGCAGAAATTGAGTAACTATAAGATTTCTAAATGAAACAGACAATTAGATGTTTGAGGTAAAAAAAAAAAAAAAAAAAAAAAAAGCTATAGAACAAATTTACATTTGCCGAAAAGACATCATGAGGGAATTTTGCACCTTAATGTTCGTTTTACGCCAGACCAAACAAGTTAAATTATTTAATTACTATATTTACTTTTTAGTCAGTGGCGCACCCAAGATTAAGAGCCTACTTCAGTCAAGTGAGAAGACCCGTTTGCTAATGCTAATCCTATGGTAAAAATTTATAAAGATATCTCGGTTGCATTTCAATATTTTTAATTTTTTTTTTTTTTGCATTGGATAGCTGAGATTGATCTGTACAAAGGACGTTTTTGACTTTATCGATTTTATTTGCAGATTTTGTTGTTATGAGAACACTTTCATTTTCGAAACAGGTTTCGACACTAAAAGCATCTTCATAAAAAGAAAAAAAAATGTGCAATCAAAATCGAAAAAGTAAAAAAACGGCCTTTGTACAGACCGATCTCAGCTATCCAATGCAAAAAAAAAAAAAAAAAAAAAAAAAAAAAATCATTTAAAAATATTGAAATGAAACCGAGATACCTTTATATATTTCTTCCATAAGGATTAGCATTAGCGAACGTGTCTTTTCACTTGACTGAAATAGCCTCTTAAGTTTTGGAGAGGGCTAGCATATTTCAGAGCTCTAGATGTGTCCAGATCTGGCCCGGCACGCCGGACCTCGGTCCAATTTTCTTACATTTCATTCGAAATGGACGAGATGGGTCGAGCCCGGACGTATAATTTTTCTGTTGACTTGAACAGAGCTGTTATCCGACAGCGAAGCCAAGGGGAGGGAGGGGTGGGGCTCTGAAAATTTTTGATGGGGTTAATTCGGAAGTCTTAAACATGTTTCATAATATATATATATATATATATATTATTTTAATTAGTAAATATTAAATATGTTAATATTTCAAATTTCATAAGAAAATTTATAAATAAGAAAAAAAAAATTGGGACAAAGATCAATATTTTTCAAAATTTCCATTTTTCTAACGACTTATTAAAAATAATAAAAACAAGCTTTTATAATTTTAGAAAACTTTAAATATTTAGTCTAGTCTCGTGGTCTAGGAGGGGATTCAGCCCCCTTAGCATCCCCCGTGGGAGCGCCAATGCTTTTAATGCACAGTCCATGCACTAACCTCATCCTATTATTTTTTTTCTAAAAATAAAATCTTTGAAGGAAATGTTAGGCGAAATTAACAGGATATTTATGAAAGTATTTACAGTGTGATTTCAAAAATTCAAAAGTGATTTCATGTGATTTCAAAGTATCAAAATCATCTTTTCCCTCCCTTTTTTTTTACACTTCTAACTTACGGGATAAAGAAAAATAGCAGGATGAACACGTGTATTTTTCTACTTTGAAGTTTTGGAAGTTTTTATTTATTTACTAATATATAACCCCGTCAAAAATGACGCAATGTTGATCTGCGTTTCATTTTCGTAAAATTTCATACAAACAAACAGAATGAAGGTTTTATTATTAAAGGGTTTGTATTGTAGAAAATGACAGAATCAAATTTATTATTATTATTATTTATTTCGTAAAATTTTAATTTAATTTTATCAATGTTTAAGATCTTAGCTTCTATCCATTTGAAATTTGCGTGCATTGAAAATAAAATTTATATTTCTTATCAAACATAATTAATATGTAAGGAATATACAATACGATGTACTACATATATTAATTACATCAATGCAGATAAAATTTTGATTTTTAACATTGTAAAATTTGAACATAACCTTATAGTGAAAAACAAAATTGTAGTTTAATAAGAGAATGTGAAAAAATAACTTTATCATACTAATGCAATCATGATAACATCTTATATTTCATAACACCTGGGGGGGAAACTAATTTTATTTATAATGCAAACAAAATTCTTTAAAAAGCGGATAAATGTTAAAATATTAAAAAATTAATTAAATAAAATTTAAATTCTATCAAAGGCATCATAACAAAAAAAAATCATTTTATTTATATTGAACGAAATTTTAAAATTACATAACGAAAACATTTAAAAAATGGTCTCGAATTACATCATAACGTCCTGCATTTTTTAAAAATAAAAAACTATAATTTCAGTCAAACGTTACATCATTTATATTGATTGCAGAGAGATGGCGCCAAAAGAACGCTGAAATATAGCGTAGTTCATGCATGCAACTGCTGTCTTGTTTATATAAAATGATTAACTCTGTTTTTTTACAAAACACAAGTCGGTATGTAAAAGTGGAAAACGCATTTCAAAATATTTAAAGGCTTTAATATGCTTTTACAAATATTTTAAGTGCAGAATCGGGTGTTAAACAGCATTTTTTAAATGAAACAATCAAAGAGTTGTTCATTTGTTTCTAGATTTGGAATTTATGCTTATGAATGACAACGGTATTCGTTTCTTTATATCGATAATCTGTTGTTGGTAGCTGGGTATTTTTAAATTAGAACTTAAATCATCATAACTGTATAGTTCTTGAAGCTTTTAGAGAAAATGAAGAAGAATAGGTGTATACAACGTGGATTACTAAAAGTCGAACAATTGCCTTATTCACGGGATCGGAATGCTTAAGCCTAACATGGCCGCGATATATTTTCTTCCGAGAATGAGCACGATTATCGGGGTCCGGATGAGTTCACTCCCGAACAGTTATACACTTAGCGCTAATATATATATATATAATTTATTAGATCTAGTAAGAAGTCTTTTTTTTTCAAATCAAGGAACATTGTTTCTAAAATAAAGCATTTAAATTTGTCTATCGCAGAAAAAGTGGACTTGATAAGAAAGTCACATGATGACTTTCAGGTGACAGAGAGACTACTGTGATGTCACCATTGTGCTCTTTTGTGAAATATCACCATGTGACTATAATGTGATATTATTTGGTGACTTACCATAATGCAACGTTCATGATGACTTTGAAATTGAGTCTAAAAATGACATTCAAATGAGAGTCACAATGTAACTACATTGTAAAGTCACCTGGTGACTCGTCACAAAGCAGTAGTCACATTGACGTCTCATTGGAGTCACATATAGTGATCATTTGGGACTCATAATGAGACATGTGGAATTTCCTATTTTTTGTTTCACCGTAGTCACTGTAACACTTGTGACCATGAGTGACATGAATGAGATGCTACACTATGACGCAAAAGTTTAGACAATGACGTCATTCAGCTTTAAAATGTAGAATTATGACGTCAGAATTACAAAAACCTGTAAATATATTCAAAAACTGATTTAAAATGCTATGTACAAAAGACAGTCGTTTTATTTGCTATAATACTAATTTTTTTCATAAAAATTCAAATGTGCTTGTCGCAAAAGTTTAGACACTATTCTAAATTTCTTTGAATATTCGCTGGCATATGCAAATTTAGAATCGATATTGTCACAAATTTGGAGTACTTAAGTTCTGCAAACGATTGCGCTTCATAGTCGACATGCCGAGAGCTAAAGAAATTCAAGTGAATGAGGTTTCAAGGATTTGGCAGTTGAAAGGTGAAGGGAAGAGCGTTTCTGAAATTTCTGCTATTATTAATAGGTCAAAAAAATCTATTTATCGAGTTTTATCGAGTGGTTCCGAATATAAAGCAAAATGTCGGTCTGGGAGGCCACGTGTGACAAATGTACGAGAGGATCGCCTTATACAAAGACTAGCGAGTACTCAACAAATGAGCGTACGTGGAGTTCAAAGCTCATCGGGACTCTCTGTATCAAAGGATACGATTCGTAGACGAATTTTGGAAAAAGGAACAATCGTTTATAGCAAAATGCAGAAGAAACCAGCTCTGAAACCATATCATAAGTTACAAAGACTTATGTGGGCTCGAAAGCATATGTCATATGGAGAGAAATGGCAGTCAGTCATATTTAGCGATGGAAAAAAGTGGAATCTGGATGGTCCAGATGGTTGTTTATCGTATTGGCATGACTTGCGGAAGGAACCTCGACGTTTTTTTAGTCGCAGACAAGGAGGGGGCTCGGTGATGGTTTGGGCAGCCTTTTGCTATAATGGACAAGTATCTCTGACCTTCACCAGTGGTCGTCAAACTTCACAGCATTATACACAGACATTAGAAGAAAACCTACTGCCATTTGCTGAGCTTCTAGGGGGTCCTCAGTGGGAATTTCAGCAAGACAATGCTTCAATTCACACTGCAAAACATTCAAAATCTTGGTTTAATTCCCATAATATAAGAGTTCTCGACTGGCCAGCATGTAGACCAGATCTTAACCCTATAGAAAACCTTTGGAGCATCATGTGTCGCAAAGTTTATAGCAACGCTAGACAATACTCTTCTGAAAAGGAACTTAAGACATCTATTGAGAATGCATGGTACGATATCGATCCACAAACTATGCAAGATTTAGTTTCTTCCATGCAATCTCGTGTATATGACGTAATACATAAGCATGGATGCGCAACCAGGTTTTAAAAATTGTTTATTTCGATTTTATTTAATTTGTGTCTAAACTTTTGAGACAGCAGTTTATTTTTGTTACCATTTAATTTATTGCAATATGCACAATTCCACTTTTCTTTGTTATAAATATTGTTTATATGTACAGCACATTAATTTCAAGCAGTGATTTGAAAATTGAATAAATATTTTTCAAAGTATGTAAGAATTTCTTCATTGTCTAAACTTTTGCGTCATAGTGTATATGGACTAGCTGTGCTGTAGGGATAGTAATTATGTGAATTATATTATTTTCTTTTGAGTATTCGCTTACTTAAAAATTAACATTTTGTGACTGGTCCTTAATTTTGGACACCAGTGTATTGTAAACTCTATTAAAATACTAGCGTTACCATATGGTCACAGCCTACCTGACAACCCTTTTTCTGTTTGGATACCAGTAATTTAGAAAAAAAAAATTCAGTTTCTCTAATGACATAAACTCTGCGATAAAATCTGATAAATATTTCTTTTCTGAAAAAGTGGTACGAAATAAAATTTTTGCATTTTAAAGAGAAAAAAAAAATTCCGTCTTTAATGGCTTAAGTAGAAAATATAAATAAAAAATAGAAAGTGTAACACATATTTAAAAAAATACTCTCTAATCAGTTAATAATTTTCATATTGATTGAATTATGATTATGCGTTGAGATATCAATGTAGAAAGATAGTTTAAATAAGGCTTTATTCCTTTCCTTTTGCCATATTAAAAAACAAAAAAAAAAACAAAAAAAAAAAAAAACAAAAAAAAAACAACAACAACAAAAAAAACAGAGAAAAGATTATATGTATATATTTAATAATTATAAAGAAGGAGCTTGGTGCAATATAATAGAAGCGTAAAAAATACAACTTTAAAAGCACCAAAATTTCAAACATACCGGTTTCGGTAGCATATAGCATACCTTCCTCAGTGCTGAGGGAGGTATGCTATATGCTACCGAAACCGGTATGCTTAAAATTTGAAATTTTGGTGCTTTTAACGTTGTATTTTTTACGCTTCTATGTATATATTTGCACTGTAATTATATATATTTTTTTGCTTCACTAAATCTCGCGTTCTACCAAGCGTAAAAAAAAAGTCTAAATTAAAGGATTTTTTTTTTCCGAAAAATTATGATAATGGAATGAGAAGTGATTTTCAAGATAAAGATCAAAAACTTATAAAAACGCAATAACAAGCTCCTCCTCAAACTGTTAAAACAGAAGGGTGTGTTTTGATCTCATTGCGTGTATATACTTAAAAAAAAAAAGATAAACTTCAAACCGGAAAAATAAAATAATAAAATTATTTAATTAAAAATTAAAATAAAGTACGAGTATCAATTCAAAATAAATAAATGAATAATCGAGCTGCCTAATCCTTCGTAGTGATGATTAGAGGCTGATATTAAAGAAGAATGTGCATATTAGGTGGCCCACAGTGATGGCCAACCTTTTTAAACTGAAGGTGCTTCAAATATCATGCATTTGTGCTTGATCCAAAAATGAAATCAAGTTCAGCTATTTATCTACTAAGACACACATGCACAGGGGTGGGGAATTTTTAGAAAATCTTATCAGCCAAGGATTTATTTTACCAGACAGCAAAATGCAACGTACAGTTGAAAATTGTTATGACAAAATTTAGGCAACTGCAAAAATAGTTGAATACTGTTATTTCAATTCATTTTCACAATTTTTTTCATCTAAAATAAAGAAATATATACAAGAGAGGAAAGTTTAATATAGAATAGAGCTTCGTATCATGTTTACATCGCAGTAATTTGGAAAGTTGGAAATTAAGCTAACTAGCAAAAAAAAGTTTTCGGTATATCTCTATAGTTTGCCGTCTTCGAAGACTACCTAAAAATTAACTCACCAGTGACGAGTAAAATTATGAATTTCCCCACCGCTGTAAAGAGTATATATTATAAAAAAAGAAAAACTATTTTTATTTTTACACTCATTTTAATATAAAACTTCACATCAGTGTCACACTTTTCCCCGTAGAGTCCCCCTGTATGGCTCTCGGTGGATTCATTGTTCCACACGAGGGCTGTTCTATCTTCTTCCCCCTTCCTTCACGCACAAACCATTATTTATCATCTCCACGTACAACTCAAATTTCTGTTTCATCTGTCCTTCTAGAAGAAAGGCAAATTCAGCACGTGGTAAAAGACCAAAATATGTAAATATACAGGGTGATTAAAAAAAAGTTGACAAAATGACATGGCAAATCAGGCATACAACAAAGATAAAAAATCACATAGGAACATAGGGTCGGAAATCACTTATTGAGTCACTAATACATGGTGTTTCATCCTAACTGAACTCGGGTCAGCGGCCATCATTTTGAGAAAAATGAAAACATTGCAATGAAAATGCGACGATATGCACTTTGTTTCGTGTGAAATGTGATAACATCACGAAAAATTCTGAAAAAACACGTTGCTCAAACAATCGAGGATACCGTATGAATGGATCATCACAGTCCAAAATGTAGGCGTCCAGTGCATACTGATGTCGCGTATATTGCAAACTTCAACCACTTTTGATGGGTGTTATCCCATTTACAACGAAGACAAATTCATTTTTTAACGGAAAGATATAAAATTGGAAAGCCTGGCCATGGAAGAGATTGGGAATTGCACTGTTTTTTCCATTTTTTGATGAATCAATTACCCATTGAGTTATAAGCGATATCAATCACGTGACAACCCCGTTTTTCGCCCGCTCTTGAGTGATTTTTCTGCTTTCGCGCGGAAGTTCAGTTCAAAAGGTCCACTTTGACATTATTTTCTGAAAGATCTATTGCGTTTGCAAAAGAATGGAAAAAACAGCTCGATGACATAGTTTCTGAACAACAACACCAGCTAGTTTCATGCATTTTCAAACAGAAATAAATTAAAACTTATGTCAGGAAATTGCCCTTTTGGATTTGAGAAGAGCCTTAAATGTTTTATTATAATAGACTTCAGTTTTCTGAAAATTATGACCGTAAACCCAAATTGAGTTAGGATAAAACAGCCTGTATTTGTGACTCAATAAGGGATTTCCGACCTTATGTTCCTATGTGATTTTTTTTTATCCTTGTTGTATGCCTGATTTGCCATGTCATTTTGTCAACGTTTTTTTTAATCCCCCTGTATATCTCCCTCTCTATAAATTGATTATCGGATAGTCGTACACATGAAAGCTCAGTAGGTAGAATGGTGATAAGTGTTGATTTACAAAGTTTTGCTCGTTACAACAATTTCCTCCAATGCATTTTATCTTACACCAACCATTCCTTTATTTTTTGCTCGTTAACCCTTTCAGGGGTTATTTGTGTTTCTGTAATGTTGAATTCCCACCGGAAATTTCGAAAAAAATTGTTTCAAAATAAAGAAAAGCAATCTTTCAACTTTATACCACCAAGGTTATAAAAGTAAAATTTAATTAAAAGTTTCTGGTACAAATCTTAATTAAAATTGCGTGGGATATGGGGTGAAAACCCTCTGAGCGCCTGAGAACTTTCCTGCATTTTCATTAAAATTTTCGAAAAACAAGCTCATTAAAGTTCGTTTGTTAATAATAATTTTAAAAAAATCCCTGTTTGTATAACACTTCATATCTCTTTATTTTACACATATCTTTAAATACAATTCTGTTAAATCTTTTATCGAGCAAGTCAATTCTGTCGCTAAAATGTTGAATAGATTCACTGCCACCAGAATCTACAAACAACTTAATTTGAAAATAAAAACCTATTTATTCATTGCGCGCATTATAAAAACAAAATATTTTACTAAAAATTCCGGGGCGAATCAACCAGTCTTCGATAAAAATTAATTGGGAAGTATATTCCCATCACCCGATAAAGGGTTAAAATATTTTTATCTACGCCGATTTGAGTTGTTTTTGGGGAAACCAAAAGATACGATTAAAACGGTTTACAGGGTTAAAACCAGGTGATCGTAACATCCGATCACGCTATAACTGAGCTAAAATGTATTAATTCTGGTGAACTTGCAAAGCGGTGATAAGAGATAATGTTTAATAACTTCTAAATAATTCTTTTAACACTTTTCACATGGATATATTTAGCTGTGAAGCTTTCCAGCACAAGTCTAGTAAAAACATATTTTTACGTGAACCGCGCTCAAATGTCAGGCCGCAAAATGCGTAAAAGTACGTTTTCCTCATAAAATGTGTTAAAAGCACGTTATACTGTTAGATATAAAAAATCGTCGAAGCAAACTAATTTTTCCTTTGATAATTTTTAACCATTGTGTTTTTATCTCACCTAAAAGTCTATTAAGGCTGTTCTCAAATCCAGCGGGGCAACTTTATGACATAAAGTTTTAATTCATTTTTGTTCGGAAACACTTGAAACTGGCAGATGTTCAGATACTATGTAATCGAAAGAAGTTTCCGTATTTTTTTTTTTTTTTTTTTTTTTGTAAACATAATAGATCTTTCAGAAAATACTGTCAAAGTGGGCATTTTGATCCGAATTTCCCGACGAAAGCAGAAAAACCAGTCAGTGAAGGGATAAAAACGCCTTGTCACGTGATCAAAAACGCTTATAACTCGATAGGTAATTTATTTATCAAAAAATGGAAAAATCATTTCGATTCCAAATCTCTTCCATAGTCAGGTTTGCCAATTGTTATACTTTTACGTTTAAAAATGTGCACGTCATTGAGTCAGAAATTTTCGCGCTTGTCAACTTGAGAACAGCCTTAATTACAATAAACCCTAGTCTTACCGAATCCATACCTTCATCAAGTCTTTTTATATAAATATATTCACATC
Organism: Maratus speciosus; assembly: GCA_963932465.1. NCBI lineage: Eukaryota > Metazoa > Arthropoda > Arachnida > Araneae > Salticidae > Maratus > Maratus speciosus. The sequence continues at coordinate 586,658,324 of OZ010792.1, forward strand.
AGTGTCACTTGCGTCACACTTTCTCCCCACAGACTCCCCTTGTATCGCTCTCATCAGATCCATTGTTCCACGAGGACTCTTCTATCATCTTCCTTCTCTTCCACGCACGAACTACTGTTTATCATCTCTCTCTAACATCCAGCTCAAATCAAGTCTAGATGGGAGAGAGCACTTCACCGTGTTTACTTTCTCATCTCTCCCTCTACAAGGATGAATCGAGATAAAACAGTTTCTCTATCACAGCCCGTGATAGAGAGGCAAAATATGTAAATATGGCACAGAGTGGAAATTCCTCCTCTCCATGTTGATTATCAGATAACTGTGCACACAGTGTTCCCTGCACGTGGAATGTTATATTCAACTGATGAATTTTTAGGTTTATCTCAGTAAAATATCTCGGACTATAATAGGGACGAGTTAGAACAACTCCACAATGTTTTAAATTTTGTAACAAAGTAATCACGTTCTCTGGGGTTCGCAAGAAGGGGCAAATCTCTTTCCAACTAGAAATTTTGCTTTGTTGTTATTTATTTTTGGCACTTCAATCTCGCTGTGAGACAAAAGCGTTGAAAACTGGTAGATTTATATACTTTTTTGGTGTATCGGTTTGAAGTATTGTTGCAGTGGCGTAGTGAAATATAGTGTCTTGAAGCCCTCTGAAATAATGTAAAAAGGAAAATAAAGAAGTTGGAAATTGCGCGTCAAACGTGGCAAATGAGGTGCGTTCCAATTATAACTAGTTTTATAAATATCTTTTCCACCGCCTATTGTACTGAATATATATTTTAGTGCACTTCATAAGTGTATATCCATTTCATTCTGTTCGAAAAGTTGTAACATCATTAAAATGCACTTGAAATATTTTTTTCTCATTTGCCGCAATGGAACGGAAAACTTTTGACTGTCCCTGTCATTAAACTATACATCCGATTTTCATAAAATTCGAAATGACTCGACAAAATTTAGCAAAAATTATACAGTTAAAATTTTAGACCATTCGGAAGGCTGTAACATCTTTAAAATTTACTTGCAATAATTTATTCCCATTGGTCGTAACGTAACGGAAAACTTTTGACTGTCCCTGTCATTAAACTATAGATCCGATTTTCATAAAATTTGAAATGACTCGACAAAATTTTGCAACAATCATATATTTAAAATTTCAGACCATTCGGTTGGGTAGTTTTTGCTCTGTTATATGCGGACGGACAGACAGACAGACGGACTGAGCGACGACTATAGGTTCTACGTATTTATATAATTACGAACGCACCTAAAAAAGACTTAAACAATTAAACCACCCGTGCTGTATTTATATTCTCACGGGGCTTTTCCCATAAGTGTTTGTGAGGTAGCATCGGTGATCCTTTTCGGATGTTGTCCACTTATGCCCGTCTCATTTGATTTTCGCACATTTGGAATCGCACATTGAGCTGGAATATGAAAAATATCTAACCGTCAAGATCAAATTATATATATATATATATATATATATAAAGCAATTTAACAAATTACAACGACCATTTGGAAAATGATTTTTTCAAAGACTAAAATTTAAGACATAAAAAATCGCACGGAGTTGATCCTACATTACGTACACCATGAATTAAACATTAACATTCCTGGACCCATCATGAACAAATTTTAAAAGAAATTTCTGTTTTACAATTTTCGGTACTGTAAATTTTTAAACTTCTAAGGAGCTAGTCATACATTACGTACGCCATGGATTAAATTTTAACATTCCTGGACCCATTTTAAATGAAATTTCATTTTTAAACTTCTAAACATCCCACAATATTACTTTTTATATCGTCGTATAGAAAAAAAAATGCATTTTTAATTGCAATTTGTTTGAAAGCTGTATCTCAATTTGTTTCTGAGTTATTAATTTTTTTTGTAGTTTTTATTACTTTTTTGTCACAGTGGCAACAGAAGTATCCATCTCTGTTGAAAGTAAAGGGAAAATACAGATTACTATATAGACCAATCAGAAAACGAATAAAATGCGGGATTCAACAAATAAAACGCTTCAGATATGTTTTTGATTTCCTACCCTGACCGAGGACAATAACCATTTTTCCAAATGGTTAATAAAATTAGACAAATATCTAAGGAACTTAACAAACATTTTTCTTTTATAAAATACAAGTTCTGATTTTGATTTTGGTTTTTAGGTCATAAGTTTTTTTACTATTCATTGTTTACTTTTATGAGACATTTATTAATTAGCTCAGATTAATATTGCCTGAGCAAACCCATGCTTCATTGGCCATTGGGTTGCTAGGAGATTCTATGTCTGCTAGCATTTTGTATAAGTTTACTTTAAGATTTCATTTAAAGTTTTTATTCTCATTTACAGTCATATGTAACAGTATAAATGACTATAATTATTGCAATTATTTTGTATTTCATTTCCTGGTGCTGGACATCATTTTCTGTGATTTTTTTTCTCATTACATGCCGTTGTTTTTCTGGGGCTGCTCCCTTGCTAGTGGCTTTGTATTTGACAGAGGGAATTTTTCTGTCGTGGGTTTTTTGCCTTTGCCATTTTTGGTCTGCTCCACGGTAGAGTGTCCCTGTTCCTGTATTTATATTATGATCCTCCTACAAAGATGGGGCAAGATAAAATAAATTTCAACCTGTGATAAAGGGGCGAAATATGTAAATATGGCACAGAATGGAAGTACAGTCGTGGAAAAAAAAGTAAACACCCCCTGCTAACTCCTCAACAAATTATCGTAGACGAAAGTTACTGGTACCGAACGATTGGAAATAATGTCTAATTTTAAATGACAGATATAAAATTTGCTTAGGGGGCCATCTACATATTAAAACGAATCCAAACTTCATTTTTTTTCAACCCAATTTTAACGAGATATTTCAAATCTTCGGTTCAAACTATGCCTAGACACCAAATTTCAAGTCATTTGAATGATACGTTTTTGAATTATAAACATTCAAAATCTAGTGCTTCTAATGTTAAATTACATTTTCATATTTTTATTTATAACTTCTGAAATTATGATCCTAATGTTTTAATTTTTTGTGTAGCAGTAATACTAATATACCCAAACATAAATACGTTGAATTTGCAATTTTTATAATTTTATGATATGAATTATGAAATTAATATTAAAAAAATTATGAATTGCCACCTACAATTTTTTTGATGGATTCAGATTTATTAAGTCCTGCTTTATGGAAATCCAAAATTTCACATTTTTCTTCCAAGTAGTTTTCAAATTAGGCTTAAAAAACGGCAAAATGATGGTTTAAGGGGCCGTCTATGATAGAGATGACTAAATATTTTGAAACTTCTTATGTTATCCTGTAATATAACGGGCTTAATTGACTGCTTAAGGTGCCTTGATCAAGAAGGGAGCTCTCTCGGTTAACAATCGAGTACCGAACTTCAATTTGGATACAGCCCTTAAAATACGCTCGTTTTAAAATAATTAATTTCTCGGAAACTTATGATACGAATTGCATAAAACTTTGTTTTTAGACTAATTGAAGGGTGTAGAGTTCATTTCTGCTGTCAGAATTGTGTACTGCTATTGAAAAAAAAACAAAGTTATGGTTCGTTTTAATATGTAGATGGCCCCCTAAGCAAATTTTATACACATAATTTAAAAGTAGGCTTTATTTCCAATCGTTCGGTACCAGTAACTTTCTCCTACGATAATTTGTTGAGGAGTTAGTAGGGGTGTTTACTTTTTTTTTTCACGACTGTACCTTACCCCTGAAAGGATTAAAAAGGAATGTACTACATGGTTAGTACTGATATCGTTATTTCTCCAGGAGAACTACCAGTATCTTTTTATAGAAAAAAAATCTAGGTTAAATGAGCAAAATTTCTCCTTCTTTTAAGAAGAGATTTTCTATAAGATAATGCTGGTGGCGAAAAATTTTCTGGTCTGCAAAATTCAAAGCGTACGAACCATGCACTAACTTTTCTTGAGTTTTTCAAAGAACAATGAAGAGGAAAAATATTACCATTTGTAATTTTTATTATTGTAAAGAAGCTAAGTGATCTAACACTGAACGTACCATGAATTTTACTACAGCTTTATAAAAATATTCCGCACCAAAAATTTTATGTGAAGTAATTTTTTTAATCTATCATTAAAGTTATTACTGTGAGATTCATATTTTATTTATTTTATGAAAATAATTCTGGTTCGAATCGAAATATTTTCATTTGGTACCGGTCAAAAATTTTAATTAAGTTTCTCAAAGAACAACGAAGAGGAAAAATATTACCATTTGTTTGTTTTATTATTCTAAAGAAGCTAAGTGATCTAGAAAAAAACATATCGGGAATTTTACTTAAGTTTTATAAAAACATTCCGCACCAAGATTTTACTTGGAGTAATTTAAATCTACCATTGAAATTATTACTGTGATATTCATATTTTACTTATTTTAGGATGAAAATAATTTTGGTTCGAATCGAAATATTTTCATTTGGTACCGGCCAAAAATGTTAATTAAATTTTTCATAGAACAGTGAAGAGGAAAAATATTACCATTTGTTTGTTTTATTATTCTAAAGAAGCTAAGTGATCTAGAAAAAAAAACAAAAACATACCGGGAATTTTGCTTAAGTTTTATAAAAACACTAGCAGACCCGTCCGGCGTTGCCCGGGGTTTGTAAATGATAACCTTAAACAAAACTTAAGTGTGTATGATTTTATATCTTTGGAAATTCTTTTAAATGAACCTCATTTTGGAGGCCCTATTGCCTTCCGCAGCGTCTAATGTGTTCCCATCAAACTTCTTTCCGAACGAACCTGTAATTTAGAGATCCCCACTACATATGGCAACATTTACCAGAAGTGCCCGCACGTGCCGGAGACAATCGAAAACGAAGTTGAGTGAGCCAAACCTCGTAGGAATCAATCTCACAGAAAAAAAAAAAAGAATGCTTCATTAATGTTAGAAAATGTTGGTAACTAAAGTCTAAGATAAAATTTCATAATACAGAAAGTAGTTGAATTGTAATCTCAGTTGAAGGAAGCAAATCCCGTTGAAATTGGGCCCTTAAACCCGTGGAAATAACTCGCCACCAAACGGTGGAAGATGTCTCCTCAACCATGTAAATTTCATGAATTACTGTTAGCATTAACACGATATTTAATAAACGGATGAAATCCTTTATCTAAAGTTACCTTTAAAGTAACTCGATTTTTAATTTACGGCTGTAGTGAGTAGACGTAAGTTAATGCTGAAAAAGGAGATTAATGTTCGAAAAAGGTGGTAGTTGATGTATAAAGAAAGACCGGGACCTGGGGCCAAAGTCTTAACTGGAATGTATGGGTATAACAAAATTTTTTAGGGGTTTTAAAGTAGCTGGAAGTCGCTGAAACTATGTTAAAGAAAATTGCAATAGAATAGGATAGTTTTTAAAGAAGCTGCAACAAAGGCCCCATGAAGACGATTAATATTTAAAATTGGTGGTAGCTGAAGTCTGAAATTTTTTTTGTCGTTCATGTAGTAGCTGGAGAACCTAAGAAGTTGTTAGAAAAGAAAGTTCGTGAATTGGATTATTTTTTAGGGAGCTATAACAGCCCAAAGGGCCCAACTGATAGTTGAAAGCAGGGCCCTAACATGAAAACATGTTTAATTGTTTTAGTACTTAGCATTTTAGATCTTGTATTAGTCAAAATTAATCATTGGGTATGAAATAATCATTAGAATAATATTTTAAAGAAATGCGCAAAAATGGGGTAAATGCTTAAAAAGAGGCCCTAGAGCTCCAATAAAAATATGAGGGTGCTGGTCTAAGGGGAAGAGTCCAAGACTCAATTTTAAAATTATGCAATGAGAAGGTGAGAAAATTAGGGTGTAAAAAATGCATAGCACACAAAAAGTTCAAGGAGCCCCGGATCGGGCCCTACAGGACCCTAAGGTGCCCCAGGATTTTAACTGGAATATAGAAATTGGAGATTAATTAAATGGAAAAATGGTTCCAAAAATGAAGATGGGATTAAGAGGGGCAATTTATTAATAATTTATGGTGCAAAAGCTTCAAGGGGCCTTGTACCTGGCCCCAAGGGGGAAGGGACTTAAGTGGCATGTAGTTTGGTATAAATACACTTTTTAGTAGTTTTCAATGTAGTCTGAGGACTCTAGAACTATGGTAAAGAAAATTGCAAGGAATGCGGATCATTTTTAAATAAGGTGTCAACGATTTAAATCAGTTGATTTAAATCAGCGTTTAAATCATGATTTTATCAAGTGATTTTTTTTAAAAAATCATTGATTAAAATCAAAAATTTTCTAAATGTTTAAAATGGCATAAAAAAGTATTCAAATCTAAGATGAACATAATTTGGAAAGTTTCTAGGCATTGTGACTTATGAATACACAAAACAAAGCTTTAAATAATTGTTTCTAAACGTAATTCCTGAATATTGTGAAAATTTTTAAGTACAGTAAGTTTGTAAAAAGCATGGTTTTTATCTAACAAACATAAAAAGCATTTAATTTAAAAATGATATTTAAATCTAATATAACTTGCAATGTCATAATTTCCTTTTAATAATCAAGTTATTCATTCTTTTATTTACAATAAACACAGCAATCGAATGTCAATGATTTTAATGAATTGATTTAAATCAGATGATAAAATCACATATTTTCTGATTTTTTAAAATGGTGTGAAAAAGCATTATAATCAATAATGAAAACAATCACTTAACCACTTGTAAAAAAATATTACTTGTTATTGTTAATTATAACAATATTAAACTGTGTAAAAAGATGTATTATACATTTAAAAAACATCTAACTAAACGTTAAAAAACTTAAAAACATTATAATATTTAGTAGCTATTAAAATATTTTAATATTGTGGGGAAAAAATCTGATTTAAATTTCAAAAATACAATTTGTGTAATCTATTTATAAATTATGTGTGAATTTCCTGTATACATTGCTACAATTTTTGATCAATTTGATATACATGAAAGGATAAAAAAGCCTTTAAAATTCCAAATTTAAATTAAAATCCGAAGTTTCTTTCTCCTAACTTTAAATCTCATTCTAAAACCAGTTTTACCCCTTGTAACTTTGTTTCCCAGCAATACATCTTATTACTTTCAGAGATCATTTTAGGACGATTCTTAAAAGTGGAACTGCTAATCTAAGCGCTTTTTGCAGGCATCTGTGGGTAGGGCTGATACGTCACAGTTCCTGGGCATTGTGCGGGCTTTGACCACAGATCAATCAAAAGTTAATGAACCAATTAAATTAAATGTTCCTCCCAAATTAACAATTCTACCCTCTGCTGGAAAATATTAGAATCTTCACCATATTACCCAGAACACGCGCGAAAAACGAGGAACTTTGGCAATTTGAGATGCTGGCTAAACTTACGCCAATGTAATCTCCCAAAATATACGCTGTTGGCTCCGCGACCGGCGATCGGCTCGCGAATCCGATGTATGATGAGCAGCCTAATAAATGAGTTCGATTCGCATAAAGGGTCCCGAGTCAATTTCTCATCCCATCTTAGTCATCATCTAGGACCATACCACTGGAATCATTATTTTATTATTACATACATACGCTTTAGAACCTGTGTAAAATTACTGGCTGCTTTATGAATTTATTAAACTATTATTTATCACCCTTTTTCAATCACTTTTTCAAAAATGTAGATTGTGTTCTTAATTAAAGAGTTCATTGTTTAATAATTACAAAATTTAATCTGTATTATCAATTTAAAATTAAATGCAATTTATCAATAACTTTAAAATATAAGCATTATTTAATATTGGTTTACATAATTATTCCAAAATATATGTTGTACATAATGTTGTATGTTACTAAAGAATTTTTTTATTTGCAGTTTTTTGTAATTTATATAATTACATAATTAAAATTTTATTAATATAGGCAAAAAAAACATAGATTATGTTAGTAATTGGAGGGTTATTCATTTTTGAAATGCTTAATTCTTGGTAGATGTTTAATATTTTAACACAGGGAAAAAAGTAAAAAAAATCCAATTTAAATTTAAAAAAATCCGATTTTTTTGATTTTTTAAACAAAATCATGATTTTTTTTCACCTTATTTTTAAAGAAGATTAACCAAGGGCCCTAAGAAGACGATTTATATTCAAAATTGGTGGTAGTTGAAGCCTGATTTTTTTTTTTTTGTCGTTTATGTAATAGCTGGAGAACCTCAGATGTTGTTAGAAAAAAAAGGCTAGCGAATCGGACAATTTTAAAGGGAGTTGTAATAGGGGGCCCAAAAGGGGCCAACTGATAGTTGAGAACAGGGCCCTAATATGAAAACATGTTACAACGTTTTAGTACTTAGCATTTTAGATCTTCGATTAGTCGAGATTAGGCATAGGGTATGAATTAATCATTAGAATATAATTTAAAATAAATGTGCAAAAAATTAGGAAAATGCTTAAAAAGGGCCCTAGGACCCCAATAAAAATACGTGAGTGTTGGTCTAAGGAGAAGAGTTCAATCCTCAACTTTAAATTTACGCATTGCGAAGGTGAGAAAATTAGGGTGTGAAAAACGCATGGCACCACACGAAAAATTTAAGGGGCCCTGGACGGGGCCCTACAGGACCTTAGACGGGCCCAAGGTCTTAACTGGAATGTAGATACGGGAGAGTAACTAAATGGAGAAAGTATCCCAAAAATGAAGATCGGATTAAAAGGAAGCAATTTATTAACAATTTAGTGCACTAAAACCAGGGCTAAAGAAGATAAGGGCTAGGTCATCCCTTTGAAGTGATCTGTACCGCCTTGTGACTGACTGTCGTCCCCACCGGGAACTCTGTGACGTCATCGCGATCACGCTGTCCTAAAGTTCCTGGCCAATTCAGTATCAATAGTTCCTTGAGTGTTCTCGGGAAAGCACATAAGTTAATGATTTTATTTTGCGTGTAATTTTATATTTTAATTTTTATATGCTAATCTAAATTTATTATTCAAATATGCCGTCTTGTACCGTCGCTACATGTAGAAATACGCACCGTAATACAAAAGGAAAAGGTGTAATTTTTCACACGTTTCCACAGAAGAATGAAAAGTTATGTGACGAATGGATACGAAGATGCAAAAGGAAAGATTTAATTAACCCAAAAAATGCAAGGATCTGTACTGATCATTTTTTATTAAGTGATTATATACAGTCGTGGCCATAAGTTTAGGACCACCACTGAAAATTAAGATCCAAACAATAAATTGAATATTTACTCGTTAGTAAAATTATAAACTCTGTTTATTACATGAATATTGCATTTCTACGCATATAAATTACATACATTAAACACAAATTTTACAGAAAAATCAATATTTTGTTGGTCGCTGTTAGCTTTTATTACGGCCTACAAACGTTTTGGCATGCTCTCTACCAGACTTCGGCAGTGTGCAGCTGATAATTCTTTCACCCAAACTTCCTTAATTGCTTTTTCCAGTTCCTTAACACTGTTTCTCAGAGACCTTGTGCTTTTAGAGTCCATAAGTTCTCAATTGGGTTCAAATCGGGGCTGTTTCCAGGCCAGTCAAGGATTTCAATTTTCTTCGTGTTCAGAAACCGAGTAACAATTTTAGAGCGATGACATGGTGCACCATCATGCATAAAAATTGTGCATTTATGAACATCCATGTGTAATTCTAACTTCTCCTTCAACAAATCAACGTATTTTTTCCCCTTCATAGTCGTTTCTGGTGGTAGGAAGAACAATGCAGCCGTTCCGTTCACTGACATTCCACCCCAAAGCATGACACTTGGGGAGTGTTTAACAGTCTGTAAAGTGTAACGTTCATCGAATCGCTTTCCAGGAGGTCTACGGACATACTTGCGTGTAGAAAACTGCTGTATGGTAGATTCATCTGAAAAAAAAAAAAACCGTTTCCACTGACGAATTATCCATTTGGCATGTTTCTTGGCAAAGTCCAAGCGCTTAGCTCTCATGGCCGCTGTTAACCTGGGTTTTTTCGCAGGTTTATAGGATTTTAAATGAAAGTCGTCGAACAAACGCCGACTTACTGTTCTACGACTGACATCCACACCTTTTTCAAGCAGTACTGACCGTATCTTGCTTGCGGAACTCATTGGAGAACGAACTGCTATTCTCCTAATGACATGGTCATCCCTAGGTGTGGTTTTACGATGTCTACCACACCTTTTGGCATCAACATAACTCCCTTTTTCTTTAAATTTTTTGATCGCATTGTGAACTGCATTCTTACTACGTCTTACTAGTTCACTAATTAAACGTTCAGAATATTCTTCATTATGAAGAATAACAATTTGTACACGCTGAGCTTCAGAAACTGACGATTTTCGACCCATTTTCATACGTTTTCAAAATTTGTAAATCAAGCAACAATTGCGTCTACGACGTTTATTGCTCAAAGATCAAATGAAAAGTGAAAACCTTACTCTACTGCCAGACGGAATGACGCCATCTGACGCAATCGATTTGATTTATGACGTTATCAGTGGCTTCAATTGTAAAAATGCTAGTTTCTGCACGGTGGTCCTAAACTTTTGGCCACGACTGTAGAAAGTTTGAAACATAGGTTATTGGGATTACCTGAAAAGAAAAAATTAAAAGACTCGTCTGTTCCAAGCATGAAAGTGCCCTCCTTTATGAATGTAGATGATGTCACACCTCGATCTGAGAGACAGAGAAAAAAAATATTTTGCAAAATGCTCATGACCGACTAAAATCTTTAAGCCCGATAAAAATAGTAGAGATCGAAGAGAATAATCTTGATAATGATAGTATTGCATCCTGCAATATAGATAATGCGAATAAAATCGAAGCGCATAATGGCAACTGCCAAAACTGTCAAAATTTGCAAAAGAAAATAGAAGATATGAAACAAGAACTGAATAAAACAAGAACTATGTTAGCCCTTTTAAAAAAGGGTAAAAACCAAAGAGAGAGGATACTTACTCAAAAACTGAAACGAAATCTACTCTTTAAAACAACCTCAACAACAAAACTGAATCAGCAAAAGAGAATGTTGGATTCTTTATCTAAAGAGGATGTAAAGCTGATAAAAATTAAAGAAAGCGTAAGTAGTATTTTTACTGAGAACCAATTAAATTCTTTAATAGAGAAAAAAAAGGATTAAATGGTCTCCAGAAGAAATATCACAAGCTATTGTTTTGAGAGCCTTGTCAACAAAGTCATACGATTTTTGGAAGGATAAGGTTGGATTTCCCCTGCCGGGTGCCAGTACATTAAAAAGATGGAGTGCTAAATTTACGTGTTGTCCTTGAATCTTGCATGATGTTTTGCTTCTGATGAAAAAGAACAGTGAAAGCTCCAGTTCAAGAGATAAATTATGTATTTTGAGTTTCGATGAAATGCACGTTGACAAAAATTTATGTTACGATTCAAAATTAGACGAAGTACTAGGCCCTTTTAAAAAAGTTCAGTTTGTTTTGATAAGAGGTTTGATTTCACAATGGAAGCAGCCCATTTATTTTGACTTTGATAAACAAATGAACAAGAGTCTTTTGTTGTCGATTATCAAAAGCATTGAGGATATAGGCATTAAAGTAGTAGCAATTGTTTCGGATTTGGGTGGAAGTCAGACATTATGGAAAGAATTAGACATTTCTGAAACAAATTCATGTTTTGACAGTCCATCCGATCCGTCATCTAAAATATGGGTTTTTGCTGATTTACCCCATTATTTAAAATTATTGCGAAATCATTTTTTGGATAAAGGATTAGTTTTAAGTGATGGCACATTCCTTGACTCATCCATCATTCATCAAACTTTAGAAAAAGACGATGGTGAAATTAAACTTTGCCACAAACTTAAACCCCAAATGCTTTATGTGAAAGGAAATGAACGTCAAAAAGTTGCACCGGCCAAAACATTATTTTCTGCTACAACGGCAAAAGCAATTCGCCACTGCACTGGAAATATTAAAGCATCGGAATTCCTTATGCTGATAGACAGTTTTTTTGACATTATGAATAGTAAATGTCCAGAGCCTTTGAATAATAAGCCATTAAAAGCTGCTTTTGGCCACGAAAAATACCTAAATCACAAAATAACTGTATTAAATTTCGTGAAAAAAGAAATTTCCGACCTTCGTGTATTTGGCAAACAAAGCATGTTACCTTTCCAAAAAGCAATCATAATATCAATCAACTCTCTCTTTGATTTATATACTTCTCTTAAATTTGATGGCATTAAATATATTTTAACCTCAAGACTCACTCAGGACGCTTTGGAAAGCTTATTCAGTCAAATTAGAGGTCTTGGCCGTTTTAATGATCATCCCTCATCCTCAGAAGTAATAATACGTGTAAAAAAACTGCTATTAGCGAATAAACTTCCAAATTTATCGTCAAAAATTAATAACGGACAAACTATTGAAAACTACGCATACTTAACAAGTGAAGTATTAAAGAATGCATTCCATTCGGACGCAGATGCCGTAATCGAGGAAATTTCATTCGACGAAAGTGGAACAGAAGAAAGTTTTATATATTTTGATGATATAGATGAGAATATGTTTTTCAAATGGGAATCCAATTTTGACATAAAGCTCTCCAAAAGTGAAGAAAAAGCTCTGGCTTTTATTGCAGGGTTCATAGCTTACAGAATGAAATTAAAATACAATGATACAACACTTGGAACCCAAACAAAAAATCTTACTGAAATTCCAGAATATGGGAATTGGATTTCATTACTTTCAGCAGGAGGCTTAACAATTCCATCTTCATCATGGATGAAAACTGTTAGAGTGATGGACTTTATATTTCGAGAAATTCACGGAGATAATTTTCGTAAAGGCAGGAATGTCATTAAAAACATGACCGCAGAGCTTAAAACACGTTTTCCCCATATTCACTTTCAAGCTATTCATCTATTTTCACGAGTAAGAACATTTATAAGAATAAGGCACTTGAACAGGGCCGCATCACTTGTCAGTATAAGAAAAACCCAACAAAAATCAAATAAATGGAAAAAGTAATCGGGACAATGCATTTTCAAGGTAAAACATTACGATTATTATTTATTAAAATTTTTATTTATTAAATTATTATTATTTATTAACTGATTAATAATTATTTTGCATTTTATTATCATTTATAATTTTCTCACGTAAGTAAAAGGTGGATTTTAAGTATATTTTGTAAAATACAACAAATTTGGAATTTTTGTTTTAAAATATTTGCATTTTCTTCTTGTTTGAAATTCCATGCTAATGTTATATAAATTAAAAAATAACCCCTTATATTTAACTAAACAGTAATTTTATAGAGAGAGAAAGTGTATGAAATGCAAGCATTTAAATACTTTTGTTAATTTTAAAAAGTATGAAACATACAAATTATTACGTATTTAAGAACAATATATATTATTCTTTCAATCTTTCAATTGTATTTAAATATTTTTTCATGTAAATCATTCAACATTAATATTAGCCACGAAAGTTAATAGCATTATAATAAACTAAGTCCGAAAAAGCGATAAATATAAAGATTTTAAATGTATTTTTAATATTTTTACGCAAAACAACTTCCAATACGTTTAAATCCTATTTATTTATTATTGTTCCTCTCACCCAAAGTGATCGTAACAACGTCATCACCGCTAACTTCCTGTTTCACTCTCCGAGGTCCGATGAACCAGCCCTTCTTTTCTCTAGCCCTGACTAAAACTTAGAGGGCCCCTTGACAGGGTTCCAGGGCCTTAACTGAAATGTAGAAATGGGGCAGAAACTAAAAGGAGAATTCACCCCAAAAACGAAGAAGATCGGATAGAAAAGAGGCATGTTATTAACAATTTAGTGCACTAAAACTTCAAGGGGCCCTGTACTGGGCCCCTTGCAAGGGTGCCAGGGTCTTAAGTGAAATATAGAAATGGGGCAGAAACTGAAAGGAGAATTTACCCCTAAAACGAAGAAGATCGGATAGAAAAGAGGCATATTATTAACGTTTTAGTGCATTAAAACTTTAAAGGGCCCTGTACTGGGACCCTTGACAGGGTTCCAGGGTCTTAACTGAAATGTAGAAATGGGGCAGAAACTGAAAGGAGAATTCATCCCAAAAACGAAGAAGATCGGATAGAAAAGAGGCACGTTATTAACAATTTAGTGCACTAAAACTTCAAGGGACCCTATACTAGGCCCCTTGCAAGGGTTCCAGGGTCTTAAAGGAAATGTACAAATGGGGCAGAAAGTAAAAGGAGAATTTACCCCTAAAACGAAGAAGATCGGATAGAAAAGAGGCATGTTATTAACAATTTAGTGCGCTAAAACTTCAAGAGGCCCTGTACTGGGTCCCTTGCAAGGGTGCCAGGGCCTTAAGTGAAATATAGAAATGGGGCAGAAACTGAAAGGAGAATTTACCCCTAAAACGAAGAAGATCGGATAGAAAAGAGGCATATTATTAACGTTTTGTGCATTAAAACTCAAAGGGGCCCAGGGGCCCCGGCCCTTAAAAAATTTAAAATATGAGCCTCAGGTGCATCAGGACCTGTCTTGGACTAATCACACCTGAATTTTCAGACTTCTACGTGCGGTAGTTTTCGCTAGCCATCGCCAACAGACACACACACACACAGAGCGATTTGTTCTTTTATTAATATAGATTCCGTGTTGAAATTTTACTTGAAGTAATTTAAATCCATAATTTTTTATTGTGAGATTCGTATCCTATTTATTTTATGAAAGTATTTCTCGGTCGAATCAAGATATTTTCATTTGGGTTGTTAGGATATTTAGTGTTTTATATTTCTGAGCTTATCAAATACTATCATATTTTCTCATTTTGATATGTTGCTATCTTTTTAGGCACTTCAGTTTAGCACACTAAAAATGATTGGTTATTTGATGAAACTGGTAAATTCTTTCTTAATGAATGGAATCGTTAATGCGTGCTTTGGCAGTTTTTTTTTTTTTTTTTTTTTTTTTTTTTTTTTTTTTTTTTTTTTTCAAGGCCTGACGTAAATAGGCGGTTTTCAGCAAAATGCCGTAATTAGAAACGCGTTATAAGAAGGGTTCAATGTTGCAAGATTTCCGACTGGCTTTCCTGGTCTTAGCAAGTATTTCAGAGTTCGAAAATTTTCTTTTTTCTTTTCTGAGTTTTCTTTTCAGTTTCATTCACAAAGAGTGGTATAAAATTTAAATGATGAAAACTGATACATATGTTTTTAATGAATCAGTATTAATCGCTTATGTGTACCATCAATATGACGTCTGCATTATTTACGAACTTGTTTTTGCTTCAGGGAAAATTTCAATTTCAGTCTCCGAAACTGCACATTTCTCGTCACGTTTTTATTTTCATCTCCCCAGTTACGGGAGAAAAATATCCATTTTAGAAATGAAACTAAATTTTTGTCTTTATTTTGTTCATAATATTCACCATTTCTAGCAAATTTCGTACCTCTGAACCTGTTTGTTAAAAACCATTTTTACATTCCAGCTGTTTACTTATATGTTCTTTTAGCAACATTTCATCCGGCTGCACATAAAGGCACGCATTCCATACCCAATCTCCACTTCCGAGGCCGTAGCCAATGGGGTGGATCACCAGGGTTTGACCCCCTCCGAAGTTTTTGTCAGAATGACTATAAATACGGCATTAAGTATCAATTAAGACAGTTAAAATTTAAAAATCAACTGCAATCAAAAATTTTAAATCCAAATAATATACGTTTTGATTCCGTCAGCATTTTGAAAAGATGAATGAAAGTTCTAGAAAGTCTAAAATTCTTGCAGTTTTTTGGAATGGGACTGTGTAAATGCTATCAAACAAAATGGCTAAAATATTCCAATATAGATCCTCCAGCTTGTTAAACTGAAACTCTTGAAGAATACGATCTTAATTCCAAATATCCACAAATTGGCAAATTTGTCAAACGTAAGCATTTTGACAAATGCTTCTTGAAAGTCATTTTTGACAACATATATATATATATATTGCTTTTTCCATTTCATGGCATTTAATATTATTCTGTTTTCATATTGAAACTATTCTCTTGGTCATATTAGTCATTTGAGTACAGGAGGAAAAAAATTTCAGCTTTTAACTTCTTTTCTCACAGAAAAAGACTATTTTGCTTAGATAATTGAATTCTGTACTCTTGATAACGTAATTTAATATGTAAGCTTTTCAATTATTTTTATCGGTATCCATATTTTTCTTTTTTTCTCCCATATTAATTCTCGTAATATAGTACAGGTACTTTATTTTATACATAGCTTGTATATTATATGTTTTTGGTATTCATATTAAGTGTGTTGGAGGAAACTGTATTATTGTCATTTCATTCATAATATCACAATTTTTGATGGTGGTCGGTAATGTTTAATTAATGGTTATATATATATATATATATATATACAGGGTGTTCCGTTAAAGGGGTCCAATATTAATAGGGGTAATAGAGGAGATCACATGGAGCATAAATCAGTATATAAAGCCTGGTCGGATCTCAATAGTTTTCAAGTTACAGCAAATAGAATGAAAATTCGGAAAATTGTAAAAGAACCCTCATTGCTAAACTATCGATAATGCTATATAAAAACGAAGCACATATTTAGAAAGAGCAGAAAAAAACCTACAAAATGACATCAATTGTATTAAAATAGCAATATTTATTGACGAGTTACAGGCCCTGAAACAGTAAAAAAAGTACGAAATCCAATATACATCAAAATAGTTAATCGTTAATTCCAAAAAGACAACTCTAGCCACAACAAGGAAAATGTAGTAAAATTTGGTCCATTCCGAAAACTTTCGAAAAAGCTTACAATGAACCATATCGGTTTAATTGTGTGAGAGAAATTAATCAGTTTCTTAGTTACAACTCCGCTTTCTTTGACACTAGCAAAGGTTAAACTCCGCCCATCACGATTGGAAACACCGCCTTTTTAATTACTCTCAACTATACATTTTCGATCATGCTTCTTCTGAGATGCAACATTTTTAATTATTCAAGAGTTGAATGAACCAAAATAACTTTACAATAATAGTCTACATTTTAAAGTGGTCTTTTATTGATATAAAGCTTAAGTTAAATTCTTTAAAATGAAACTGGTGGTGAAAATTCGGAAATAATTAAAAATATTGCGATTTGTAACTATGCAAGAAGTTTCAGTACATGTTTTACATGGACAATTATTGTATGTATATGTGCATCATAATTTATGATAGGAAATAATAATAACAAATAGCATAATAATTTTATTAATTATAAATTTAAAAAAGACACTAAATTTTAAATTAATTCATACAAACTTTGTAATTTACAATTTGAGTACACCACAGTCTGTGACTTACAAAATACTGTGCCAAAAAGTGTTGAAAATAAAAGAAAAATGACAAATAAAGAATTACATTCCACGTACTTTATGACATATGTGAAGCATAGTCTTCTGGCCTGCGCTGCACAGTTCAATGTCGGAAGGCAGACGAACGGACATTATTATAATAGGTGTTCGAGGTTGCGCCCATTAACAGAATCGCACAGCCGACAGCGACGTCGTAAAGATTGGCGAACACGCCGAAAAACTCCGACGTAGTTGGGAATGTCTCCTGCAGCGACAACGATTCGCGCTAGTAAATCCTCCGGTGTATCCACAGGCGTTTCATACACCAGCGATTTAAGGTGTCCCCAAACAAAAAAGTCTAACGGATTGAGGTCTGGAGAGCGTGCAGGCCAAGCAACAGGTCCACTGCGTCCAATCCATTTCCCAGGATATGTTGAATTGAGGTGATTGCGAACACCTATGAAAAAATGTGCCGGTGCGCCATCGTGCATAAACCACATATTGTGGCGCAATGTTGCTGGCACATTTTGCAGTAACTGCGGTAAGATATCCCGTAGGAAAACCAAGTACGTACTGCCATTGAGTACATCTGGGAGTAAATATGGTCCTATGAGATAATCGCCGAGGACACCTGCCCATATGTTCACACTGAACTTTTGTTGTGCGTTCGACGGGAAAACAGTGTGCGGATTTGTATATGACCATGTGTGCATATTGTGCGTGTTTACCACGCCCTCTCTCGTAAATGTTGCTTCATCAGTAAATAAAATATTTTCCAGAAATTGTGGATTATTTCCTTATACATTAAGCAACCAGCGTACGAATTCTGTCCGCTGAGCACAATCTGTTACTGATAACAGTTGTACCCGCTGCACATGAAAGGGGTGCATGTTTTCTGCACGCAGAACACGCCACACACTTTGGTGAGAAACACCGACTTCAGACGCAGCAGCTCGTGTACTCGTGGAGGGGTTATCTTTAAAAATATTCAGTACATCTTCTTCCATTGCAGGTGTTCGTACATGTCGAGGTTTCCCTGCATCAATGCTTGCTGTATTAAACGATCCAGTCTCCCGTAATCGTCTATCGATTTTTATGAAGAGTTTCGAACTTGGGCAACGTCTCCTCGGAAATTGCTCACGGTACATGCGCTGTGCTAGACATGCATTTCCATGAGCTTGCCCGTACATCAGATGCATGTCCGCATATTCTTCGTTAGAGTATTCCGGCATAATTATTATACATCAACTTACTACAATCCCACTTACAACAGCCTCCCTTTAACATAACGCCCACTGATGACTGCTGTTTTATTACACTTTTCTTCCTATACACATAGAAAATTTGCATAAAAAGTACTTCTTCTTCATCATCCTGAAAGTTCATGGAGGAAACGCAGCAGTCACGGAGTTTGCTTTAAGACAAGGCGAGAGCTGCACAATATGTCATTCACTTGACCAGACTGAATAATGAAAGGGTATTGATAGAGGTTGATCAGAAATGTATAATTGAAAGATATTAAAACGGGGTGTTTACAATCGTCATGGGCGGAGTTTCGCCCTTTCCGAGCGTGCAGCAGTACAGAGTTGTAACTAGGGAACTGCTTGATTTCTCCCATACAATTAAACTGATATGGTTTATTGTCAGCTTCTTCGAAAGCTTTCGGAATGGACCAAATTTTATAACATTTTCCTTGATGTAGGTAGAGTTGCATTTTTGGAATTAACGATTAACTATTTTGCTAAATATTTGATTTTGTATTTTTTCACTGTTTCAGAGCTTGTAACTCGCCATTAATTCTCAATATTCTAAAACAACTTATGTCATTTCGTAGGATTTTTTCTGCTCTTTCTAAATATGTGCTTCGTTTTTATATAGCATTATCGATAGTTTAGCAATGAGGGTTTTTTTTACAAATTTCCGATTTTTCATTCTATTTGCTGTAACTTGAAAATTATTGAGATCCGGCCAGGCATTATGTACTGATTTATGCTCCGTGTGATCTCCTCTATTACCCCTATTAATATTGGATCTCTTTAACGGAACACCCTGTACATATATGTATATATATATATATATATATATATATATATATATATATATATATATATATATATATATATATATATATATATATATATAACCATTAATTAAACATAACCTACCACCATCAAAAACCGTAATATTATGAATTAAAGCTGTAAGTATAAAAAAAATTCAATTAATTTATTATAAGAATTATTGTGGAAGAAAAAGAAAAAAGTGGACACCGACAAATAATGGAATAGCTTATATATTGAATTACGTTTATATATATATATATATAACCATTAACTGTGAAATTATGAATAAAATGACATTAATAAATTGACTAAAATACAGTTCCCCCCAACACACATAACATAGATTCCAAAAACATAGTAAAACTATTGAATAGATATAGGACAATATCATGCAATAACAACAACAAAATACATATAACATGTATAACGAGATTGGTTAAATTCATTTATTAAATGTTTGTGATGATAACAATACAAAATTAATGGAATTTCCTATGAAAAGGTATCACATATACATTTATATGAAAGGTTTGGAAATCTTTAATGTGGTTAAAACTAACGTTGTTCGATCAGGGGAAAAAAATTAACATCAATACAAATGAGATTATAAAAATTTTTGCAGTGAACAAGGCTCAAATACTGTAAAAGCACTTATTTTCGCGAGGCTTTAATTTTCGCGATTTTCACGAGCCCGTCGTAATCGCGAAAATTTAAGCCTCGCGAAATATTTTTTCCCCCTCAAATAATGATAAAAAAATAGAAAATTTTCACTTATCCAAAATTTAGCGATTACAGTTACTTAAATAAGAAATAAGTGCAAAACTTTCTTCAATACTTACAACTATTTCTTGAATAAAAACATTAATACAATTAATAGAAAGAACTTTTCGGACAAAAGGAATGTTCTTTAAATGCCTTATGCAAAAGGGGTTCTATTTAGGTAGTTTCGGGATTTTTCAACTTTCGGTTCTGTTCTTGTAAAATTCGCGAAATCACCGATATCTTCACTTTCGCGAAAATTACGACTCGCGAAAATAAGTGCTTTTACAGTATTCAATTTTATTTTGCATGAACTATAGTATTGAGTTATTTGAGTTCACAATAAAACTAAATAAGACTTCATTAATTTCACATCTTTTAAAGTATTAAAAATCAAATCTAAAATAAGATAATAAAATTTTGAGCCTAGAAATCCCCCTCCGAAATACTTTTCTGACTACGGCCTTGTAACCACTTCTCCTAAATATTAAAACTTCCTCTCATAACGAGCCTTTTTATCACCCTGTAAACCGATAAGACACTGTCGTGAAGTCGTTTCAACTTGGAAACGGAGCTTTCTGCAGTAGCGCTTTAAAAGCGAAATATTTTCTCTTCACACGGCACGAATCATTGTGGTTACCCCCGTATAGGCCACATAGGAATTTAGTATATTCCACATTTTATCTGTTTTCGCAGTAAAAGTTCAGTAAAGCATGGAAAGATCAGCCATTTATCCCAAGCTACAACGAGAACGATAAAGCGATAGACGTTTTAAACTGTTGATAGAAAAGTTTATGCATTATATTACGTTGAAAAAAATGCCTTCTATTATTGAAAATGGTGAGCATTTCAGAATACGTCTTAAGCGAATTTTGAGTGTTTTTTCTAGGGTAATAAATAAATAAAATAATAAAATAAAATAAAATAATAATAATAATCTCCGCTTAACAATGCGGAACGTTCTAATCAAGGATCGGCCGAAAAAGGTTTATAAGACCGAAACCGAATATCTGTAATCTTCCTATTTTTAACACTAGAAAGACGGGAATTTTTATGCAAGTTTAATAAAAAATTTTGATACAGGTATTTTTATTTAAAATTTTTTAACTTATTTAATTAGTCTCTTTTACCGTTTGTATCTTTTAAACTTATTTTATAAAGAAATTTCTTGTTCGAGCCGAAATATGTTCATATGGTTAGGGCCAAAATGGCCCCTCGCCGTCCTTCTAGTGTTAAACAAAAACTAAAATGAAAATGCCCAAATACTTTTTTCAAGTAATTAATACATACATACATAATAATATATAATTTTTAATTAATTATAAATGTGGCGCAAGTTGGCTGGCTCTTTGTGCCTCTGACCAAAATTTTTTTTTTCCTATAAAATAAAATGTAATTAATTCATCAAAGACACAAAATGGTATTCTAATTATACGAATTTCATCTAATTAAAATATGTTTTATGTATACATACATCGATTTAATCCCTTAATTCTCGCTCCCGTCATATTCACGGGCTGTGTCTTTTACTCAGATTGTTTGATTCCCACCAGTTTTATAAAATAGTGAAATTGGCTGTATTTTAGTATCGTTTTACCTGTCATTAAATAAGATGAACATTTCTTTTTCATATAAGTGGTGCCAATAAGCAATTTGAAATTTTAAACCGTAATTTAATTCAAGCGTTAAGGGTTAATCTTTTATAATGGTTTTTGTAGATGATCATTGGTTATACTAGAACTTTCTCAAAGAGTATTCGAAACACTTCTGCTGTTTCAAACAAAAAAATTTATATTACAGTTAAGCCTGAACCTTTTATGAGCACGTGAAAAGCTTCTACAAAATTTAGTATTATAATTTGATTTATAATTTGCGCTCACGTCTTGGGTCAGTCATGACTGATAATTATAAACAGGGAAGTTTATAGCAATACACAAAGAGTGTCTCATATGAGCCGATATAGTTCAAATAAATGAGTAAGGTTGTAAATTTCCGTAGGGGGAAAAGAGAATTTTGGAATACAGATAGTTTCGGTCGAGTTTCGACCGAATTTTCGGCAGCATTCCTACCGAAACTCAGATTTTGGGTCGAAAACGAAAACGGAACCGAATTTTCGGTCGATCTCTATAGTTTTAATACATTGACGGAGTTCTTTTAAAGTACGAAACTGGTAGGCATATTATTGAAGTGATTTGGAATCGATTAGGTTTTTTCTATTTAGATAAATATATTACATCTTAAGTTATAAGTGTTTGTCTAAGGGTGATCAATCCTGGGCTGGCGCGTTCCGAAAATTGGCTTAAAGAAAGTGCCAAATTTGACAGCATTTTCTGAAAGATCCTTAAATAACGCTGTTCGAATTCTTGGTTTCTGAATAAGATCACAAAAAAAAAAAAAAAAAATAAAAAATATATTAAAAAAAAAAAAAAAAAAAAAAAAAAAAACTGCATTTGAAAAAGAAAAATGTCAATGTTTCAGAAAGTAATCAGTTTGGATTTGAGAACGCAGCCTTAAAGCGTTTGGTTCTAATGAATCTGGTTTTCTGGATGGTTTGGGGAGTTCGTTACAATCGTATTTAAACACAAGAGATAAGCAGTGTACGACTTCCGTTTAATGTGGAATCAGACTCAATACAAACAATGAAGTTGTTCGAACCCGATACCTCCTGTACTAGCAGCCAGCGCCTAACCACTAGGCAATCATGTGGTCATCTTATGCGGCTCTAAACAACAGCAAAAAATTTTCTAACATCAGATTTCACAGAGCGGTAGCATTTCTGCCGTCAATACTGCCTCCGATGTTCCACCAGCAAGTTTTTTAGGGAATGCTCGACCATAACTGCAAAACAACGGAAAAGTAACAGAACTTCAGTAAATAAATAAATAGAAATGCTTAATTCATCTTTAAAAGTTAAACTTAAACTTACACTATGTGTAAGTTTAAGTAACGTATTTCCTTGAAAAAGCATTTGTTCCTTTTCTGAACCTTTTCCTACCACCGTCTAACTATAGTTTATCGTCGACCATTGATTTCATTAACCGGATTAAGGATTTGAAGCTCAATAAAGAGAGTGTTTTAGCAAGATTTGACATAATTTCATTTTCCCATCAATCGATGTTGACGAAGTAAAATTACTTATTAATAACTTTATTGATAACGAGCCATCATTAAACTCAGAAATGAAGACAACCGTAAAATCTGGATTTAACCTAGTAACTGGAAATAATATTTTCATGTTTAATAAGAAGATTTATAAGCAGACTAAAGGAGCACCAATGGGTTCCCCCTTCTCAAGTATTTTAGCCGAATTCAAATTACGTCCATTTGAAGAAATAATTTTAACCGACAGCGTTTTAACTCCGTCTGTATGGTATCGTTATGTGGACGACATTTTCAAAGTATGGGATCACGGTTTATCTGAACTGTATGCATTTCTTAACAAAATAAATAATATGGACCCTAACATAAAATTTACCATCGAAATAGAAAATAATAACCAACTGTCATTTCTTGACGTAATGCTAATTAAAAATTTATCAAACTTAACAATTGAACGCACAGTCTACAGGAAAGTAAATAAGCCTAACAGCACCATTCCTTTTGAAAGTACATCACCTTTTAACTACAAACTTGCTCCGTTCAACTTTTATATAAGACGAGCGTTTAGTGTTTGCTCTATTAATCACCTTGAAAATGAATTAAATACCATTAGAAACATTGCAGTTGAGAATGGTTTCCCAATACGCATTATTGATAAGCTAATCAACTCGCAGAAGAACCATGTGAAAATACAAAAAACTCCACGGAGTAATATGAGATATTGCAAAATGAAGTACATACCAGGACTTTTTGAAAAACTCAGACATGTACTTTTTCGCTTTGGCGTAATCTTGGTCGCCACTCCTCCTGCAAAACTGAATGATCTGATTAGTGCCAAAGTGGACCCGATACCGAGGGATGAAGTTTCTGGGGTATATGTAATTCCACTGAAAACAGAAGACAGTTATCTCGAATACATAGGCATGACTTCTCGTAAACTTAAAGTTCGTATTAAAGTACATTTGAGAGATTTAAAGTATAACCGACCTACAACAGCCCTATCAAGACTTAACCAGAAGCAGAATATACAAGTTAATTTCGAAGACGCAAAAATTATATATCCCTCAAAGAATTATCATAATTTAATTATCCGCGAATCAATAGAAATTATTACTAAAGAAAATACTGTTTGTAATTACGTTTTATCCTACAACTTACCCAGAATTTGGCCCATTAAAGACGGAATTATTTTTTCTCTTTAAAATGTAAAATTTCATTTCGTACCACTTTTTCAGAAAAGAAATATTTATCAGATTTTATCGCAGAGTTTCTGTCGTTAGAGAAAGTGAATTTTTTTTTCTAAATTACTGGTATCCAAACAGAAAAAGGGTTGTCAGGTAGGCTGTGACCATATGGTAACGCTAGTCCTTAATGGGTTTTTTCTTATTAATAATAAGAGTAATTTTCCACTTCCCTATATCCATGTTTTATTTTCCCAATGTTTCCGGATCTATAAATTAACTTCCACTTTCACCCCTTTCGTCACCATCTACGTGGTTTTTGAAAATTAGGCGTCAATAATTGTTGTATTTCTTATATTCCTCTGAAGAAGGCTATGTTTTTTTATAGTTGAAAGTTCTAAGGTATTAAAATAATTTAACATTTTTTAAATACTGTGTCATCTTTTAAGTAATTTTGCACATAGTGTAAGTTTAAGTGTAACAGAACGTCTTTAAAATTTGTGATTTAAAATGTGTGAAAAGTGGGTGGCCTGGACCTAAACAACAGCAAAAGTTTTTCTACCATTTTGAAATAGCTATTTGAACACAAAAACATCTGCATCTGCAAGCACATTTTAACCATACTTTTCTATCAATTCGTAGAATTAAACAAAATACATCTGCACTTCCATCGGCTAACAATAACCAACATCAATTCTTTCACAATAGGGTCGATAAACAATCGATTATAAATGGATTAATATCGATGATACTACCGTCGATTATTCTAACGACGACAGTATCTTCTTCCATCAGTCATTCCTAATTTAGGCTTTACTTTTTTCTCTTTCTATCTTTCTGTTTGAAGAATCTTTCATAATTTTTCTATCGTCAGCTTTGACTTTTATCCCATTTTGTCTGCTTTTTTATTCCCGCAGCGAATTTTGATGGAAAAGGTGGTTCTTTTCCAGTTCCACCCTACGGGCGGGATCTGTCTGTCTGTCGCTCTTCCATTCGGATTTCACAGCTGGAAACATTTCTGCCGTCGCTTTGCATTCGATGTTCCCTGCTACAAGCAGATGGCAGCTTTACAGGAGATCTTCCAAAACAACAGAAAAGAAACAAAACATCTTTAAAATTCGAGAGATGGATGAGGCAAAACGCATCTCTTGAGCGAAAAAAAAAAATATATATATAAAAAAACAAAACAAACAAAAAAAAACAATGACGCATTTTTTGAGCTTTCCTTTTATTATGTTTGCCTATCACAATTTAATACAGATAGAGTAATTACCAATTACTGTAGTTAATTTAATCCTTTCAGGGACAAGTAATTGCGTTTCTGTAATGTTGAATTCACACCGGAGTATTCGAAAAATTTTGTTTCAAAATAAGGAAAAGCAATTTTTCAATTTTTTTTTCCACCAAAGTTAGAAAAGTAAATTTTAATAAAAAGTTTCTGGTGTAAATATTGATTAAAATTAGGTGGGATATACGCCCCACAAGGGGTTATAGGATAACAGCACTTTGACGCCTGGAAATTTAACGTTCTTTACAGGAATTTGTTAACCCCTTAACAGTGTGGCCCGAACTGGATTCGGGCAAGAACACTTTGCTTGCTTCGTTATTAAAAATATTTTGACACCACTAATTTGTAACTGTAAATTTATCTTTATTGATTGTCAGATAGTTTTCGATTAAGTAAGGTAAATATTTTAGTATGGAAAAAGTGGTGTCCAGCCCCATTTTTAATTTTTTTGTAAGAAAACAAATGTCACTGTTAAGGGGTTAAAGGGTCATTCCGTGTCAAGTATAGGGCAGTATTCGATCTGTAGGTTGATATATATACTATATAATGGGAAAATTTAGTTTAGCAAGAAAATGCATAACAGGTTGAAATTCATCTTTTAGCAATTTATACTAACAGATGGAAGCATACCTGAATACTTTTGTACAGCCCTGTAGTTTACCTAGTACCTTTATTACATGCCACTATTTGGCTAAAATTTAATTCAAACTAAAACGCGCTTAAAGCTACTGAAATTACATTTCCAGAAATTATCACCCATAGACGGCTATGTATCCAACTCTTTACGTCGCCCTGTATATCATTTTATCTATATTCTACAAATATTTCTTAGTACACTAAATTCAGTTCAGCGTAAAAATGCATAACTCTTTTAAAACCCACCTTTAAGCAATTTATGCTTATACTCAGTAGCGTTTACGAATTCATTTCTGTAGCTCTGTATATGAACTATATCATTTATACGCACTTTATAGTAAGCATGAATATAGTGAAAGGGTAGCTAAGTGTGATCGCAGATCGCACAGAGGTTTTCGTTTAATATTCCTTTCAAAACACTTTACCCTTTTGAAAAATCTGTTAGTTCCACATTTCGTAACTAGGGGCGCAGTCTATTCTAAACAAACCTCTATCCGAACGAAACTCCGTTTTATATACTATCCGTACATATATTAGTCGAGGGGATTGGGCCGATAGCACCCGAGATAAGTAGGCGCCCCTGGCGGTAAAGAGTGGAACTAAAGTATGTAAGGCTGTGGTGCATAATATGAAAGAATGGTCAAAGGGGTGTCGGCAAAAGTTAGAAAAGTGCTCCCCGGGTGAAAAGGGCGGAGGTTAGAAAAATTGCTTAAAATACACAAGTTAGAGCCCGGAGGAGTAAATAATATAAGACTTTTTGAAAATTTTATGATTTGCCGTGTGGTCTGAGGTATTCAGTTATACGTATGCAAAAATTCATGTCTCCAACTTAATTAAGGCCTCTCTTAGAAAGAATTGCTTAAAATACATATGTGGTAGCTCAAAGGGTTAAACTTAAGACTTTTTCAATATTTTATGATATGTCGCCTGGCCTAAGGTGTTCTGCTATAAGTATGCAAAATTTCAAATCTCCAATTTAATAAGGGGCTCAGTTAGAAAGAATTGCTTAAAATACGCATTTGGGAGCCCAAAGAGTTAACTGTACGATTTTTTCAAAATTTTATGATTTGTCGTATGATATGTGGTGCTCAGCTATAAATATGCAAAATTTCACGCCTCCAACCTAAATAGGGGCTCACTTAGAAATAATTGTTTAAAATACACATGTGAGAGCTCAAAGGGTTAAATGCACGGCTTTTTCAAAATTTTATGATTTGTCGTTTGATGCGAGGTGTCCAGCTATAAGTATGCAAAATTTCACGCCTCCAACCTAAATAGAGGCTCACTTAGAAAGAATTGTTTAAAATACACATGTGGGAGTTCAAAGGGTTAAATGTACGACTTTTTAAATGCATTTCGAGCAATCATTACTAATATACAGTAGTTCGGATACAATATAGTATTTGAAATCTTTTCAAATACACCGCAAACAATTTCCCCTATACCATTATGAACGGAATTCTTTTGTGTGGCCCTGTAAATCAACAATAACTATTCTTTGCACCGCATATTCAACAGAATGCATATTTTAGCGGACTTCATAAATGAATAATCAATTTTACTATGTTTGAAAGAGTGTAACACCATTAAAAATCATTTGAAACGATTTTTTCCCATTGGCCGTAATGTAACGGAAAACTTTTGACTGTCCCTGTAAATGAACTAAACAGGCTACAAACTTCACTTGAAATAGGGAACATGCTATGGTAGAGGTCACTAACATCCAAAAATTTCAGAACGATCCGAGCATATTTACGAGAGTTACAGCGTGGACAGACGGCCAGACAAACCGAAGTCATAAACACTTTTCAACTTTGTTGGAAAGTGTTAAAAATGGAAAAAATCATCTAGAATAAACAAGTAATCATGTAGTAATAATCATATAGGGCGCGTTATATGATTACTTGTTTATTTTCGATGATTTTTTTTCCATTTTTCATTATGCATTTGTAATTTTCTGGTATAAATTCTGACGACGACTCAGAAAATGAGTTGAAACATGTAAATAAAGAGTTTTTAATTTACTTTTAATGTGTTTTTATAACGTGTCTTTTAAGCAAATAAATATTTTAATATTATGACACGGTATTATAGTCAATAGATATAAGTATTCATGTAAATGTCCCGCGCAGGACATTTTGTCATTTTTTCATTGAATGGACCTGAAACGGGCAGATTATAAAATCTTGATATCGCGTTAGACGTATGAGGATGTCATGCATTTGTTTGAATTTATTTGTTTTTAATTATTTTGTAATACTAATTGCCTAAAGTTTATGTATGTATGTATATAATGAATAATAAGAAATAAATGAATTTTTGCATAAAGTCCACTGTTTCTAGATCCAGCCCCCCCACCCCCCCAAAAAAGTGCTCCAAATGCATTTTTTTTTCAAACAAATGTGCACCTAAAGGGTTAATTCTCAAGGTATCCATGTGCATACCACAAACATTGACAAGGAATATTGCATTGCAGTTTCTCGTGATCAGAGCTTAATTTCTGACAAAAATAGTACTACAGCCTTAACAATGTGCAGCTGTAAAAATCGCAGCGTATCCCTCATGCTCCCTCTCCCCGCATATTTATATTTCATACATTACTTGCAAAATGTAAAGCAATTTTTTTCCCTCAGAAAAAAATTAATATATTTTAACTATGTTCATATATATACGTTTGTGTGTTCTTTAATAAACTCTAATGAATGACAAATAGGAAAAACATTTATAACCAGGGGTTGGAAATTTTCAGAAAATCTTTCCTTATTTTTAATAGTAATAAAAAAAAAAAAATCCCCAGCAAAATGCAATATACAGAGTGTTTCGGTGTACAGTATTTATAAGCTTTGATGGGGTCCGACTAACACTTAAAAAGTAAAAAAATTAGAGTAATTAGAGAGATTCCAGTGAGTTCCGGTACGAATTAAACACTGATAAGTAATTATAAGTGATATAATTAAACACTTACCCTCAAACTGCGCCTTTAAAATAAGGTATGCCCTATACAATAAAGGTACAGAATTATACATGTATATATATATTTAGGTATTATGTTTGGTATTTCTTATGTTTGTGTAATGCATACGCATTTGTTAGTAGCACTTTGTTTAAAAATGAAAAAAAAAATGGTGTCTTTTTGTGTGTAGCGTATGTCTCACGATACTACAGCAAAAACCAACCGATTAGTCTGTAATGATGTAGGTGGGTGAATATCACAAAATGTGAGATTTTGAAAACAAAAATTTTGAAAATTTAAATCGTTTCAAAGCTTCTGATTTTTTTAATAACGTTGGTTGAACAGCTGAATAAAGGAATTTACGTGTAAAATTGTTAAAGTTTGAAGAGCGTAAGTTCATTTTTATGTAATTATAATTATGTGTCATTTTCTTCACATATAAGGATATGACCGCCAGGATAATGACAATTTCATTCTAAAATATTTTTCACATTCTTGGTTTTTTTTTTTTTTTTTTTTAGATCTAACATTTTAATTTTGTTTAAAGGAACATGTTTCCTCTATAGTATCTCAAATTCGGTGTAATGTTGAGTTTTATTTGTAATTTATAGAAGTCAGAAAAATGACATAATGAAAGTCTACTCAATTTTTACAAAGCCTTTAAACACATTATTTTCAAAGAAATATATAAAAGATCTTGCTGGCAGCAATGATTTTACTACCTCTGACCTTGAACTATGTCAAGAACAAGAAGAATTATTCTGCAGCGCCATCTTTATACCTCATAAAGAACAAAAATGAGCAGGCCAGGACAATGACATTCATTTTCAGTGACAATCATATTTTAATTATGGAAAATTATTTGTAAAATACAGAACTTGTTACCTTCCACATATATGTGTTATATAAGGTAGAATTATTAATTAGAAATTTAAAAAACTAGAAAAAGATATTTGTACATGATAGGAGAAAGCCTTTTACTTTGAATACATCAAAGTGTGACATGCCAGGAAAATGACAATCTGAATGTCTTTTAATTACTTTATTTTTGTGTTATTATGAATATAATATCGCTTGAAAATACTTCTAAGAATATTTTTTATTAGAATGTAAAAAAGAAAATTGCATTATGTAACATTTAATAGAAATTTAATTGTGCGGACTGCAATTTTCGTATTTTGTGATATTGACCCATAAACCAATGGAACGAAAATCTTGAAATTTGACATGCATATAGTATAGCTAAAATTAGTAAACACATGTTTCGCAATTTTTCAAATTTCGAACCCAAAGGGGGGGGGGGCTGCCCTCCAAGCGTCCCCCCGTTTCCGAAACACATCGCAAAAACACTACTTAAACTGAATGATTACTCAATTACAGTTTGATTTCTTGTGGGGAAATTCAACAATGAATACTTGCTGAAAAGTACTAATTGCAAGGTTACCACAATAGCGCTAAATTTTGGCCAACTTGGCGAAATATCGCCAAATTTGGTAGTGCATTAAAAAAGTTATATATATATTTTCTACATTTAAGTAAATTTTAATTAAAGCATATTTAAAAAAACTAAATTAATATTATTTTATCCAGTTGAATGAAACCTTCCAAATGGTAACGGATACATTTATTCCTATGACATGTGAACTCGCTTTTGTTGAAGTATTGCCTGCTGATAGTAAACAACAACAACAACAACAACACATGCATGCAGGTAATCGTTTGCATCTATCCAGTTAATATTTGGTACTATGGACAGGACTGGACTTCTACTAAAGCTGTTCTGAAATCCGAAGTAGCAACTTTTTGGCACATTTTCAATTTATATATTTGTTCTCAAACGCATGAAATTGACCAGTTTCTCTTATTCAAAAACTACGTAATTGAAGAATTTTTTCCATTTTTTTTTTTAGTAAAGGCAAAAGATCTCCAATCACTTATAACTCAAATTATAATTCATTTATTAAAACATAAGAAAATAAAATAAACTGTTCGATCATTTCTATAATCATGCTCCCAGTTGTCATGCTTTTACGTTTAAAAATGAGTCAGAAAATGTGTCGCATATTTGAGCGAGGAAAAAAATATTTTTGAGATCCGCAATAAGGGGGTTCGGATGTAACAAATGTCTTCGGAAGTCTTTTTAGGGAGGGTCGTAATTATAATAAATACGTAGCACCTATAGTCGTTGTCTGGTCCGTGAGTCCGTCTGTCTGTCCGTCTGTCCGCATATCCAGCGCAAAAACTGCCCAACCGAATGGTTTGAAATTTAAGATATAGAATCATTGCATAATTTTGGCGCGTCATTTCAAATTTTATGAAAATAGAATCAACATTTAAAGATATATTAATAAAAGTTTTCGTCATTCTACTAAATCCTATCCTACGTAATGAATTCAATGCTATCCCGTGATAGGTCATGATTCTAGGTTGCCATGGTGATTATTCTATTAAATCATATCATACGTATTTAATTCAATGATACCCCATGATAGGTAATGATTCTAGGTTGCCATGGTGATTATTCTATTAAATCCCACCCTACATAATGAATTCAATGATATCCCATGATAGGTAATGCTTCTAGGTTGCCATGGTGATTATTCTATTAAATCCTATCACATGTATTTAATTCAAAGATGTCCCATGATAAGTAAGGATTTTAGGTTGCCATGGTGGCGACGCCCTATTTAAGATGGAGTCCTATTATTTCCGTGTTACTGAATTTAATCTATAGCATCTTAATAAATTTTGTATTCATGCACCTTTGCATAAGAGTGCAACAGCTATTGCACCAAGATCTGAGCAGTTATAAAACTAATTATAGTACGAACGCACCTCGTTTGCCACGTTTGACGTAGATGCAATTTCCGACTTTTTTATTTTCATTTTTTCTTCTTAAATTAAAAAGAAAGAAGTGTTGGGAGCCTATTAGCGTGTGGGTGGGGGTGGGATAGATGTACGTTTTGGTGCAAACCTTTTTAAAGCATTTTTTCTATTTTTCAAAAGTTAACAAGCAAACAAACAAATAGGTCTTTAACCCTTTCGAGGGTGGTGTCCTTAAAAAAAGGACACCTTATTTTAATTCCAAAACTGACAAACGGCACAAAGAATATTTAATTAAAATTTTCCTTTTATAATGTACGTGAAAATAAGCAAGTTCGTATTTTCTAATAAATTCGCTTATAAATTCTGGTGTCAGTCCATTATTTCATCAGTTTGTAAACAGAATTACTCCGCGCCGGAAAGGGTTAAGGGCGTTCTCAAATTCAAAAGGGCAATTTTCTGACATAAGTTTTAATTTATTTTTATTCGGAAATGCATGAAACTAGCAGGTGTTGTTGTTCAGAAACTATGTAATAGAGCTATTTTTTCCGTTTTTTTTTGCAAACGCAATAGATATTTCAGAAAATAGTGTCAAAGATGACGTTTTGAACCGAAGTTCCCGAAGAAAGCAGAAAAACCTGTCCGTGAGAGGCGAAAATCGTCTTTGTCACGTGACCAAAATCGCTTATAACTCAATAGGTAATTTATGGATCCAAAAATGAAAAAAAAACAGTTCAATTCCAAATCACTTCCATGACCAGGCTTTCCAATTTTATATCTTTCCGCTAAAAAATGAATTTGTAAATGTGTCAAAACGTTTTGCGCTTGTTGAGCAGAGCAGTTAAGAACAGCCTTAACTTATTTCAGACGAGCGTCACCCATACGTAATGCATCAAGTGCTCAGAATTCGTCATGATTAAAAATTTTGTAAAGAACACTCGTCGCGAAGGCAGGGCTGCCACTGGCGACTGTTTTTTAATTCTATCTCGCACCACTTTCTCCAAATAAAAACCTTCCACATACACGTTGACAACATGTGCAAGAGAAATACACTACAAAATTTATTTTTTAAAAATAGTGGTGCAAATAGAATATAAAACTAATCGCTAGTGGCAACCCTGCGAAGGGGTTAATCCTTCCAACGCGCACAC
Source organism: Maratus speciosus (assembly GCA_963932465.1). NCBI lineage: Eukaryota > Metazoa > Arthropoda > Arachnida > Araneae > Salticidae > Maratus > Maratus speciosus. The sequence goes on from OZ010792.1 coordinate 586,691,572, forward strand.
AGTCGGAAATTTTACGGCAACCCTAATTTTTTAAAACTTTGTTTTCACAAATGACACCGAAATTAAAATTCCATTTTTACTTTGGACATGCGCATTTCTCTTCTAATGTGTATGCTATTATTGTTATGAAATATTTTACGTTTTTATAACGGAACTAATCTCCGCTAAAAATACATCACGTTCCCGCTCACGCAAATAATTTAAATGGGCTTGCTGAAAGATTAAACATCAATGGGGGATATAGTATCATGACAAAAATAATAATAGTTACTGCTATATCCTGATTTACACTGGTGTCCAAAATTAAGGACCAATCACGAAATGCTAATTTTCAAGTACGCGAATACTCAAAAGGAAATAATATAATTCGAATAATTACTATCTCTACAGCAAGGCTAGTCCATATAACATCTCATTCATGTCACACATGGTCACAAGTGACATAGTCACTAAGGTGAAGCAAAAAATAGGAAATTCCATACATCTCATTATAAGTCTCAAATGATCACTATATGTGACTCACTGAGACGTCACTGTGATTGCTGCTTTGTGACGAGTCACCACGTGACTTTACAATGTATTTACATTGTGACTCTAGTGAGACTGTCATCAGCAGGCTCAATTTCAAAGTCACCGTGAACGCTGCATTGTGATAAGTTACCAAATAATGTCACATTAAAGTCACATGATGACTTTCAGGTGACAGAGAGACTACTGTGAAGTCACCATCGTGCTCTTTTGTAAAAAGTCACCACGTGACTATAATGTGATATTTGGTGACTTATCATAATGCAACGTTCATGATGACTTCCAAATTGAGTCGAAAAAAGACAGTCACATGAGAGTCACAATGTACATTGTAAAGTCACCTGGTGACTCGTCACAAAGCAGCAGTCACATTGACGTCTCAGTGGAGTCCCATATAGCGGTCATTTGAGACTCATAATGAGACGTGTGGAATTTCCTAGTTTTTGCTTCACCGTAGTGACTGTGACACTTGTGACCATGTACGACATGAATGAGATGCTGTATGAACTAGCTGTGCAGTAGAGATGGTAATTATTTGAATTATATTATTTCCTTTTGAGTTTTCGCTTACTTAAAAAATAGCATTTTGCGACTGGTTCTTAATTTTGGAGGTCAGTGTACATACTCATATACTTCCATGTTACATGCATCCATCCATACTTACATCCATACATTTACAATAGATAAACACATTTATGACACATATACTCAACAAAGTCTTTTCTTCAAATGAAAGTAATAACGACTACACCTGTTGCTATAAATGACGAATTTGCCATGATCGGAATTCACCTAAATCAGTGTAGATTTCAGGGGGTGGCCCGGGGGGGACATTCCCCCCCCCGGAGCAATGAGATGTCCCCGCGGAAGATTTGAGATTTTGTGTTTTCAATGGTCAAAAAGTGCAATTTCCCCCCCCGGAACTCAATAATGTCCCCCCCCCCGGAGCCACAGAAATCCCTCCCGGAGAAAAGTGTCTGAATTCAACACTGACCTAAATCTTAATAAATATACATTTAATTACGCAATTTCCCCTTGTTTGAGTATTCTATAGTTTTGTTTAAAACAATGTTTTTCAATAGACGAAAACATAGCTAAACTGTCGCCAAATAAAGATTAAGTGCCTACTTCTAAAATTATTAAAATAACAATAAAAAGAAGTATTTTATTAGATCTGTGAATTTGTCGAAAATTAAAGTTTTCATGGTATAGAAATACAATGCAACCTGTGAAAACGGAATAGCTGGTAACCGAAAAAATCCGTTTTATCAAGTATAACTAATATGGCATTCCGTCTGGACCATAAAAATATTCCATATAAGACAAGATTCTGTTACAGACAGGTTTTGTTTTCCCATATTTTCATATTCATTTAAGCCCGGAATTTATTTAATAAAAATAAAATTTATATTTATTATATATATATATATATATATGTACAGTGAAACCTCCCTGTGCGACCACCTCCATAAAGCGACCCCCTCCATTAAGCGACCCCCTCCATTAAGCGACCCCCTCTCTGAACGACCATTTTTTCATGGAAGGAAATTTATTCCCATAGGGTCAATACTAATTTTACCTCCATTCAGAGACCATCCCAATTGAACTCCCTCCATGAGCGACCCATTTCTTTGAAGAAAAGGAAACAAATTCCGTTTTTTCCTGGTCGCTTGAAGGAGGTTTTATTAGAAAAACAATTCCGGAGAGCGTATTATTCATCAAACTTCTAAACTAAAATTAGATTTTTTTTTTTTTTTAATAATTTCGGTAACTTTTAAGTGTTTAAACCCCTTTGTGCTTTTTTAGGCAATAAATTGAACTCTGATAACAAATTAAGAATAACGGTCAATAAACTCCCCTGCCCTATTCCGTCAGGAAACTCTAACAAAAATAGATAAATTAATGAAATCGTCATTATTTGTTCCCTTCCAAAAAAAAAATTGCATTTATTGACTGAACTTCGAAAGGACTTGGAAATAAAAGTTATAGAGGATAAAACCGTAAAGTCAAAGCAAACGTCAATGTATTCATTTTTTTAAACTCTACAATAATTAACTTTTGTTTTGATACTTAAATTTTATATCTTTTCCTAATGTGAAAAATAAATTTTGGTAACATTAATTGTTACCTTTTTCAACAATTAAAATCTGGATTTAAACATGGCCTCCATTAAGAGACCACCTCTCGGAGCGACCAATTTTGAATGGAACGGAACGTGGTCGCCGCTTTAGGGAGGTGTTACTGTATATATATATATATATATATATATATATTAAATTGAGACTAAACTGCTCAAGAAGGCAACGACATATTCCTGTTAGCTGCTCAGAAATACGGAACCGTACTTAAAGAAAAACTATTAAAAATGAAATATTTGTACAACCTCTCATACGAATAAATCAAACTTACAGTAAGAAAATCGACTTCTAGACGAGTAGGTAAAAAAAAGAAAAAGAACTGATGGAAGAACACTTGGAGAGTTTGAAAAAAGAAAAAAGAGAAAAATGCAGGAAGATTGATGATTTCTAGGTGGAAAAAAGTAATGAAATAGATGAAGTATTTGGAATCCGATGGCAACATATGTGTAAGCTTCATCTATCATGGGAAATTTTTTTGCCTTAAACGGCTGCTGTTTGTGTAGCACAGACAAATTCCTGCTTCAAGTTAAGCATGCTCGAGATATTTAGATGATTGCGTAGATATAAGAAGTGACGAAATCTTGTAAGAATTAATGATCGTGTGTGATATCAAGTTATAATATGAAAATATATCATGAAAAGATATTAAAAAATAAGAAAAAAATGTGGGAAATATTAAAAGATAAGCTTGTTGATAGGGAGAAATACACTGTTACGTACAGGATATTCATTAATTATGCTTAGCTGATATCGATATCCGGATAACATATTAAGTACTGTACAATCTCTCGAATCCACGTAGATTGGGACAAAAGTTTCGGTGTAATTTAGAATTTTGGAGAGACTTTCGTCATAGCACATTCATATTTCCTGAAAACACGTCATTAAAACATGATTAACCCTTAGATGCGCGATTTTTTATTTTGTTTCGAAAAGAAATATATATATGATTCTCTGAAAGGTTTATTACACTGGAAAACTAATGAAAAAAATCAGAGATACATTTTTCACATAATACGTCAGTCTTTTCTTCTGGTTGCACATCTGCAATACAAGTAAAAACTACTGTCGTGTGGCTGTTTTAAGCTAAAATTATGGAAATTAGTAAATATTTTAATAAGTATGTCTCCAAATACCTTATCTTTTATAATTATTTATTTTATAAAACTTAACCTTTAACCTTTTAATTCCCATGATAGAATACGTTCTAGAAATTACGTTGTTCAGAGAATCTGACTTTACACCAGAAAGTTTAAATGATTAGTTTCGCTTTAAATAAAAACGGAATGGCTGTCATTAATTAAAACAAATATTATTATTTTAATTTTCTAGTGTGAACTAGGTATATGCGAATAAAAATATCTATTAAATTCAAAACATTGGTGTTTGCATATATGCAAAGCTGCGCACTAAAGGGTTAAAAATCTAAGTAAATGAGAAAACGCTTCAGAAGATAATCTTAACCCATTAGTGTCTGATTTTTTTTTCAACTAAATATTGTGCTTAATTATAGTAAATGGTGTAAAATGGAAGTAAAAAATAATAATAAAAAATTCTCCTTGAAAAAATATTCATTTAACATATAAAAATCTAAACGTCCCAATTTTGGGACACTAGGCACGAAAGGGTAGGGGTTTCCCCGTTACTGTCTAAGCATTAGATCTACGTTTTATGGCATTTATTTTGTTACAAAAAGGTTATATATCATTCGGGTTATTATTTGACTATAAAAATTTCTTTATTATTACTATAAGGGGGAGGAGGGGCTGGGCTCAGCTCAAGAAAAAGACCCCCTTCCTCCCCACTCTTAGCTATTGGCATAGTAAAAATTTATATAGTAAAAATTTATAATAATGAATAATTACTAATAGAGTATATATACCGTATATACTCGCATATACGCTGACCTCCTAACTTTTGAATGCAAATTCTGCAAAAAATCGAAAACTCGCGTATAAGTCGACTCCCTAACTTTTTATTTCAATTTTGCACAAAATTAAACCAAAGATTTCACTTACGAATGCAAAAAATTAGTAAGTAAACAAAAACAAATCATTGAAATGTTTTTAATAATAAATTATTATTATTTGTATATTTTATATATTATTTTATTATTTATACACATAAAAAATTAGACTTTTGCAGTATTCGAAGTTTTTTTTTTTTTGGCTTTTGTAATTGATTCGCGTATAAGTCTACCCTCCAATTTACTTGCAGAAAATTGTCAGGAATTCTTAGTTTTACACATGAGTATATATGGTACGTTAGAACTTCGATTATCCGACCCTCGTTTAACCGGAATTCTCCTTAAACCGGTGTCAATATCTTGCATTTTTTCCAACTTTTTTTAATACTTTCACATTCCTTGTCTATACAAGTGTTCATTTTCAAACCACGAGTAGAGATAAGTATTTTGGTTCCCCTTTCTTCGAATTCCATTGAGATTAGCTTGGGCTCTCGCCAGATCCGATCCCGGCATAATTGTATTCCCTCCCCCCCCCCCCCCTTGTGTACACGTCCCTATTCTAAACAAATAAAATTATTTTCATTTATAATTTGAATTTAGATATTTATTAAGCAGTTTAAATAGTCCTAATAGCAGTATGATGACGATGTTACATATTAAACTAGATGATTATTGATAAATCTCGATTATCCGGGAATTTCGATGATCCGATGTAGGTTCGGTCCCAATTACGTTGGATAATCGAGGTTCTACTGTATAGGGGAGGTAGGAGAGGTATGATACACTTTTTTTTTACTAATTTTTTACTACCCTTTGAAACTTATTTTGAAACAAATTTTTCGTGTTTTCTTATAAAGTGATCTTTTATTCATTTATTAAAAATATTGTGAATTTAAAAAATAATCATTCAAAAAATATATCCCAATTATTGTGAATGGTTACTACTGCATCAAATCTCCCCATTGCTGGGGATGATTGATACACTAGCAAGGGAGATTTGATACATTGTTATGTAAATTGAAAAAAAAAATGCAGACAATTCAATTTATATGTCATACAATTTTGATAAATCTTGAAATATTTAAGTAAAATTTAAAAAGAAATGACATTGACATATTTTTGTTTCAGAAATGTTTTTTACAAAAATATTTAAACAATTGCTATTATTTAAACAATTCTGTTAACACACTTTTTAGAAAATAAATAATGAAAAAAAAAAAAAAAAAAAAAAAAAAAAAAAAAAAAAAAACGCTAGAGATCTTGCTGCAAGGAAAAATGAAGTGAATATTGCTGATTTGCAAACAATTTAACATAAATTTAGCACATTTAAGATTTCTTTAACCCTTTCAGCAGTGTTGAATAAATGAATGGCACCGGAATTTGCCAATAAATTTAATTGGAAATCAGAAAAGGGTTATATTTTACTTTCATATTAAATGGAAAATATTTTACGGAAATGTGGGTGCCAATGTGGCGTTTGGGAATTAATATTAAGTGGTTTCATAAACATACCACTACCCCTGAAATAGTTAAAAGAAAAACTAATAACTCTATCATTTTGATAAGCAAAATCGGGTAGATTAAAGTTTTTTCAATTTGCCCTTCGTGAATTATACAAACATTTTCCCTTTCAGGCCATTTAAACTTTTTTCTTTCTACATGACGAGAAAAGCGAACTAACCATCTATCATCGCACTGCTTTTCTATGTAACCAACATAATGTCTATGAATAGTCTCTTTGTCCTTTCTTACCAATTTCAGTAGCTCTTGCTATAAAACAATAATGAATATTACAGTCTTATATTAGTTTACAGCTTTAAAAAACTATTAAATTTCAAATATACAAGTGTATCATTTCTCCCCAGCACTAATGTATGATTTCTCCCTATCATGCCTTATTGGATTTTCAATCACTTTGTATAAATGCAGTTGCAAAATACCAATCTGTTTTCTGGTAAAATTCACCCTAACAATGTGCTTTACAAATAAAAAAAAATTACAAGACATTATCTTCACAATAATAAGAGTTATGAAAGAAAATCAGTATTAAAAAAAAAAAATTACATTGACATTCCAAAAGTCTTCAAAATTAAAAGAAAAAAAACGTTGTCAGTTCTTCCAGCTAAAGATGACCTCTGCTAATAAAAGAAGACTTTACATCTGTTACAATGGCTGTTAATGCCATTTGTTGAGAACAATTGTCAATGTATCAACTCTCACCATGTATCAAACATCCCCTACCTCCCCTATATATTAGTAACCTCAGGATGTAAACTACTAAACTAGTACAAAACATAACGGTATGATCTAAATTTTTACTAAGGCAATACCTAAGTGTATGAAGGTGTGGCTGCCTTGTTCTTGAGCCGTGCCCAGCCCCTACTGCCCCTATAGTAATAACAAAGAATAGCCAAATAATAATCCGAATAATAATTTTATAGCCAAATAATAATCTGAATGATATGTAACTATTTTGTAACAAAATAAATGGCATGAAACATACATTTAATGGATAGATAGTAACGGAGAAAACCCCTACCATTTCGTGCCTAGTGTCCCAAAATTGAGACGATATATAAAGGTTCAAATTCGAACAAAAAATAGAAATCTAAAAAAATGCAGAAATACATATTCTAAAATAATGTTTCGTCTTAAAAATAATACCACTTATAAAATGATTGATAAAAAAATAAAAGAAATATTTTACTTTTTCTTACCCGTTATTTTATTTCAGGAAAATCCAACTTTGTGCTACAACAAACATTTATTTCACCTTTTTATTCTTAAAAATGCACTTCAATTTAGGAATAAATATTGAAAACAAATACTAAGGTAAGTAAGTGATCAAAAAGTTTTGAAAGAATATCATAATCCCACTTGTAATGGTTTTTTTTTTAAAGAAAGCGTCCCAAAATTAGGACGCCAGGCACAAATGGGTTAAATAGTGTAGTGCGAAAGCCTCGTACCGGTCAGCAGACAATTCAATGATACAGTTTGTTGCACCTATCCAGATATAAAAATATTTTATATGTTTGTATAATAATGGTCTATTCAATGATACAGTTAGTTGCACCTGTAAAAAGATCAAAATATTTTATACATTCGAAAAATAATGATCTATTTAATGATACAGTTAATTGCACCTGTACAAATATAAAAATATTTTATATATTCAAATAATAATGATCTATTTAATGATACAGTTAGTTGCACCTGTAAAAAGATCAAAATATTTTATATGTTTGTATAATAATAATCTATTCAATGATACAGTTAGTTGCACCTGTACAAATATAAAAATATTTTATATGTTTGTACAATAATGTCCTAGTTAGCTGCACCTTTACCTGTACAAATATAAAAAGATTTTATATGTTTGTATAATAATGGTCTATTCAATGATATAGTTAGTTGCACCTGCACAAATATAAAAATATTTTATATGTTTGTATAATAATGATCTATTCAATGATACAGTTGATTGCACCTGTACATATATAAAAATATTTTAAATGTTCGTATAATAATAATCTATTCAACGATACAGTTAGTTGCACCTGTACAAATATAAATATTTTATATGTTTGTATAATAATGACCAATAAAATGATACAGTTAATTGCACCTATAAAAATATAAAAATATTTCATATGGTTGTATAATAATGTTCTAGTTAGTTGCGCCTGTATAAACATAAAAATATTTTTAGATTTGTATAATAATGGTCTGTTCAATGATACAGTTAGTTGGACCTCTACAAATATAAAAATGTTTTATATTTTTGTATAGTATGATCTATTCAATGATACAGTTACTTGCACCTGTACAAATATAAAAATATTTTATATATTCGAATAATAATGATCTATTTAATGATACAGTTAATTGCACCTGTAAAAATATAAAATATTTCATTTGTTTGTATAATAATGTCCTAGTTAGTTGCACCAGTACAAATATAAAAATATTTTATATGTTTGACCACGGCCAGACTCGATCGCCTTTGTCTAACAATGGTCTATTCAATGATACAATTAGTTGACCTGTACAATTATAAAAACATTTTATATGTCTGTATAATAATGGTCTATTCAATGATACAGTTAGTTACACCTGTACAAATATAAAAATATTTTATATGTTTGTATAATAATGTCATAGTTAGTTGCACCTGTACAAATATAAAAATATTTAAAATGTTTGTATAATAATGCCTAGTTAGTTGCACCTATACAAATGTAAAAATATTTTATAGATTTGTATAATAATGGTCTATTCAGTGATACAATTAGTTGCACATGTACAGATATAAAAAATATTTTAAATGTTTGTATAATAATGGTCTATTCAATGATACAGTTAGTTGCACCTGTAAAAATATAAAAATATTTTATATATTTGCATAATAATAATCTATTCAATGATACAATTAGTTGCACCTGTACAATCATAAAAATATTTTATATGTCTGTATAATAATGATCTATTCACTGATACAATTAGTTGCACATCTACAGATATAAAAATATTTTAAATGTTTGTATAATAATGGTCTATTCAATGATACAGTTAGTTGCACCTGTAAAAATATAAAAATATTTTATATATTTGCATAATAATAATTTATTCAATGATACAGTTAGCTGCACCTGGACAAATATTAAAATATTTTATATATTCGAATAATAATGATCTATTTAATGATACAGTTAGTTGCCCCTGTAAAAATATAAAAATATTTCATATGTTTGTATAATAATGTCTTAGTTAGTTGCACCAGTACAAATTATAAAAATATTTTATAGGTTTGTCCACGGCCAGACTTGATCGCCTTTGTCTAATAATGGTCTATTCAATGATACAATTAGTTGACCTGTACAATTATAAAAATATTTTATTTGCTTGTATAATAATGGTCTATTCAATGATACAGTTAGTTGCACCAGTACAAATATAAAAATATTTTATGTGTTTGTTTTATAATGTCCTAGTTAGCTGCACCTGTACAAATATAAAAATATTTCAAATGTTTGTATAATAATGCCTAGTTAGTTGCACCTATACAAATGTAAAAATATTTTATAGATTTGTATAATAATGGTCTATTTAGTGATACAATTAGTTGCATCTGTACAATCATAAAAATATCTTATATGTCTGTATAATAATGGACTATTCAATGATACAGTTAGTTGCACCTGTACAAATATAAAAATATTTTATATGTTTGTACAATAATGTCCTAGTTAGCTGCACCTGTACCTGTACAAATATAAAAAGATTTTATATGTTTGTATAATAATGGTCTATTCAATGATATAGTTAGTTGCACCTGCACAAATATAAAAATATTTTATATGTTTGTATAATAATGATCTATTCAATGATACAGTTGATTGCACCTGTACAGATATAAAAATATTTTAAATGTTCGTATAATAATAATCTATTCAATGATACAGTTAGTTGCACCTGTACAAATATAAATATTTTATATGTTTGTATAATAATGACCAATAAAATGATACAGTTAATTGCACCTATAAAAATATAAAAAAATTTCATATGGTTGTATAATAATGTTCTAGTTAGTTGCACCTGTATAAACATAAAAATATTTTTAGATTTGTATAATAATGGTCTGTTCAATGATACTGTTAGTTGGACCTCTACAAATATAAAAATGTTTTATATTTTTGTATAGTATGATCTATTCAATGATACAGTTACTTGCACCTGTACAAATATAAAACTACTTTATGTGTTTGTATAGTATGAGTTATTCAATGGTACAGTTAGTTGCACCTGTACAAATATAAATATTTTATATATTTGTATAGTAATGATCTATTCAATGATACTGTTAGTTGCACCTGTACAAATATAAAAATAATTTATATTTTTTTATTGTAATGATCTATTCAATGATACAGTTAGTTGAACCTGTACAAATATAAAAATATTTTACATTTTGTATAGTAATGGTCTATTGAATTATACAATTAGGTGCACTTGTACAAATATGAAAATATTTTATGTTTGTATAGTACTGGTCTGTAAAAGAAAAACCTTTTTCTAACAGAATTATTTTCTAACTTTGTTGAAAGTTACACAAGAAAGACATTTTGAAATGGAAGAAGGTGAAGTATTGTCTATGAGATGCTTTGTGCCTGGTCGGTTTAACTCAACAACATGTATAGGTTCCGCCAAATAACCACTGAAGGAATGTTCCAGAAAAAAGCAGAAAAAAAACTTCTAAGAGTACAGTACAGTGGAACATCAAAATCAACTTAAAAAAAAAATTACAGCAAATTTTGATAGTTTTATTAGATATCAGTATGCAGATTTTGGTTAAAATATCTTTAATGGTTCTTGAGCTAATCAAAATTTTAAAAATTAAAACTCCCAATAATTAAAATTCTTGAAAATGCTCTATGCCCATTCCATTTTTTACATACAGGCTCAAAATTCTTCCACAATAATGATATAAAAATGAAAGTTACTAAAAGTATTTCTTTTATTTCATAAATAAAGCTTTTAAAAATGAACTTAATTTGAATTTAGACTGAATTTAAACTAAATTTAGATTTTATTAAAAAGTACCTATATCGAAATTTTAATTTCGTTTTAATTTTTTTTTTGTTTCATCATCTAAATGGCATTAGTTTTAATAACTTATGTTCATACATATAGAGAGAGTATCTGTGAGAAATTTCGATAAAATAAAATAAAATAAAATGAATTGCACATGGAACATTTTCAAATAATAAAAACGGTGAAAAATATTCAATCCATACAAAATAGGTTTTATTGAACAAATGAATTATAAATTTTCAATATATAATAATAATGATAACAATAATGATAATAATGATAATAATAATAATAATAATAATAAGTATGAGCAAAGGTTTTAATATAATTTATGATTCATTTCCCACATTTTTATGCATTTATGATTAATATTGCCAGTTTATAGGTCCACTAATTAATCTTTCTGTAAGGTTTGAAATAATAAGATTTCGACACGTAACATATACTCATCAGTGTTAGGCAAAACTATGTTTTTAATATATGCAAACACGCCAATTTTGTTTCTAGTAATTTTAAACTACATATAATTTATAATTCCTAATAAAATGGAAATTTAATAAAATAATCTTAAATTAGAAGATATGTTTTAAAAAGAAGAAATTATGAAAATTTAAAATTTTTGATTATTATTATTTAGTTTCTAAAAGTTATTTCTAATAAAATAACATATTTTTCACAATACTTGATAGTTGTTTTTTTAAGAGGTAATAACTGCAAATATTTTATAATATTTGCAACATAATATTTACAACATAATATAACATAATATTTACATAATATTGCACTGTAAAACTAAAGATTTCTCCAATCAACATGCATTAAAAGTTTTATATTTTGCTTTGGTACGTCCTAATCTTGAATATTGCAGTCTCATTTGGGATCCTTACTATAATAATGAAATTCTCGAGCAAGTACAATCTAAATTCACACGTTATTTATTGTTTAAGAGTAATAATATATATTCTTATGATATTTCTTCTTCCTATCTACGTAGCATTTTTAACATTCCAAGTTTGAAATCTAGACGGGATCTTTTTTGTGTTTTAATTTTTTACAAGGTTATTAATAATATGATTGGTTGTATAGTGATATACTTAATTCTATTAATTTTAATGTGCTGAAGAGATCCCTCAGGTGTACTCAATTTTTTATATTACCATTTCTTAAATATAATTATGTTAGTAATTTCTCTTTATATAAATTTTACAAAATATTTAATGAATTTTCTGTGCATCTTGATATTTTTTGATGTGTCCTTTACTGCTTTTAAAGATAAATGTTCTGCACTTTTAATATCTTAATTTGTGTTTGTATTCTTGTTGTATGTGATTTACATCTATGTGTTTATATATGTATTAGTCCAGGCAATAGGGAATTTTACCTAGCAAGATTAATGGTAGTTCTGGAAATCGGCTTACTTTATGTTTTTTGGGTCGCTGAATCCGAATTTGTAACTTCCCACCAAAATTTCCCCCGGCAACCCCCCCCCACAAATTTTGGTAAAAAGCCCCCCCCCCCCCCCCCAAAAAAAAAAGGTTTTTATTAAAAAAATCATTTTTTTTATTGTTTTAGGGTAAAAGTATCTAGAAATTCAGAAAGTAGACAAAATTTGCAACAAATTACATATATGACATTATGACTTAGGATCAAGGGGAAGGGGGGATCTGCCTCGGAACATGCGCGCGGTGCTGCGTGGACTAAGTTGCGCAATTCCACTTAACCACTCACACATTTACATTCGCCCTCCCATCTCCACTCCGAACTTTCCTTATAATGTTTACTTTTACTTTAAGTTTTTTGGGTAAATTTTTAACTTACCCCCAAAATTCCCCCCCCCCCCATAATAGTTGTTATTAACTTAAATTTCTTATTGTTTTAGGGGAAAAGCGTTACAAAATTCAGAAACTAGACAACATTTGCAACAAAAAAGATGCATGACATTATGACGTAGGATGAACGGGGAGAGAGGGGGCTGCCTCGGAACATTCCCCGCGCTTTTCTCAAAAACCAAATTTTTTCAAAAAATCAATTATTTGGGAGGTTGCCGGGTGAAATTTTCCTGGGAAGTTACGAATTCGGATTCAGCGACCCAAAAAAACATAAAGTGAGTCGAAATTCAGAACTAGTATTAATTTTTCCAGGTAAAATCCCCTATTGCCTGGACTTCATAACTTAGTGCACGTAGCGCCGCAGTGTATGTTCAGAAGCAGCCCTCCCCTTCCCCGTTCGTCCTACGTCATAAAGTCATATACCCTATTTGTTGCAAATTTTGTCTAGTTTCTGAATTTCGTAATGCTTTTCCCCTAAAACAATAAGAAATTTAAAACAACTTGGAATTCAATTCCAGACACTAAAAGCTGTAGATTCAGGTGCTTGCTATTTTGACAATTTTAAGTATATTTTTTCAATCTGACAACACTAGGTCAAATACACAAATTTTAAACCAGAAATTTTACAAAGGGAACGAAGTGAAAATAATTTGAAAATTAGAAGTTTTCGCCCAATCAATTGCATTTAAAACTTATATAACCCTGTATATAATCCTTTAAGTAACCATTTCGTTCTTCTAATCTTTCTACCTCATTATTTGCCTTCGTAAAATATGTCTCATACGGGATAATAACAACTTGAAAAGCATGCTTTACATACTTTACAACAGTGATTCCCAACGTGGAGCGTACGCCCCACCGGGGGGCAATTCCAAATTACTTACTCACTCATTCGCTATCAGTTTCTTTTGTTTTTTTGGGGGGAAAGTAATGTTGTAGGCTAAAAATAAATGGAATACGAGGAAAATTTAAGAAATCAGATTTTTTTATTGAATTTTTAAGATGTACCCTATCGAAATTTTAAAATAGATTTTTCACCGGAATGTTTATGCGAATAATCTTTTAAAATATTTTTATACATAAGAAAGTATTAAAACTCACTATAATTTTTTTGGTGGTAATTATTGTAACGTTTTCCATTATTTATTGAATGAGTTTTATACTTCTATTCGCGAAGACAATTAACAATATTGGAAAAGGGAAAATAGAGAGAAAGTGTTATGCTGAATAATGGCTACTTAAATTTGATAAAGATGATAATCTTGAAATACCTCTTATGTATTGTGTTATCTCTAGAAAGAAAAGTCAGTGCCCAAAGATTTTCCACTAACTCTTAATAAGTTACAAGAATGCATTATAAAATGTATGAATTTAACAGTTTTAACGTTAAATACAAGTGTATTTTTAAGATATTTTGTAAAGATAAAAATGCAGACTGTATAACACTTTTCTTTAACATTGAGTTGGAAACGACAAGTTGGAAAAGTACAACAAATCTCGTTTTGGCATATAGGCAAAGATGTATAATCTCATTGCATTTTTAAAATTATGTTAAAAACACATTTGTGGTAAACGATTCACCTGTTTGACAACTTAAAAAATGTGAAATGGGTAGTTTCTGTTAAGACACTATTACACTCCCACCGTGTGAATAGAGTTCACTTTTTAAATAATAAGAGACATAATTTACAGATTACGGAGGGGGGGGGGGGGACATAGTGACTTTACGGATGCTTTGGTGGGGCTTGGCCGATAAAAGGTTGGGAACCACTGCTTTTTAAGTAAAGGTGGAAAAATTGTTAGTCAATGAATTCTACACAACAACATTCACTTAGACTTATTCTTAAAATATTTCTAAAACAGGGTACCACTCCTCTCACGTTATAGACAGTGCAGCTTTCTGGAAAAAAAGGAGTGGTTATTTTAGCCACTCCATCAGCCATTTTTGTTTAATATTCGATTGCATCTGAATATTAAACATAAAAAAGAACAGAAAAAAAAAGTATTTCCTGCATTGAGCCTGAAGAAAAACAAGAGGCAATCGGCGTATAATTTATAAACTCAGCCGTTGTTACGATGGATGCATTATGCGACAGATTCATTGAGATATTCCATCGCGACACAGGTGCGGTCCTTTAATGTCGCCAAAATTAGACGTCAGTGGACCTTCAAGGACGTTGAGGAGTTGAGATGATAAAAGAAGCTTGTCCCAAATCAGTTTAAGTGATTAGACGTTTGTTTCTTCTTTTATCATGTTTTTCTTTTTTTTTTCATAGTCTTTTCGGTTCTTGAGTAATGGTTTATGCGAGAAGGATATGACAGGCAATATTTAGGAGTTAAAATTATTTAGATTTATAAAGAATAAAGTCGCCGATATGTCGGAGTATGTTCCGACCGGAATGGAGGCCTTACGGTTTTCTCTAGTCAAATGAAAGTAGGAATTTTATTAAATAAGAGAAATTAACGATTTACCCCATAGAAAACAGTTCAATAAATAATATTTCTCCTTCAAATTATGTTTAATTGACTGGAACACCCCCCCCCCCCCACCTCTCCCTCCAAAGTTGCAGCTAGGTTGAAGGTAAAATGCATTCCGGTTCCTTGCTTATAGAGGACCTGAACGAGGCTTAAAAAATTGAGATAATCTCTGAGAGAAATATTAGAGGATCACAAAAAAGTTTTGCACTCAGGTCCATATGTGCCCCCCGCTTTACACACACACACATACGTATTTCAGTGGCGTGGCGTCCGGTCATCGGTGGATGCGGCGATGACCAAGCAATATTTTAAAACTCTTAATAAGCTTTTAAAACTCTACGATCCAGTTTTAGCAGAACATTTGGAGTTCATGTATAAGTGAAGGTAAGATTTAAAGTTTCTTTTTTGAACATTCAACCATTGAATTTTAGAGTTAATAATTTTTCACCACAAACTTAAATAATTGCGATGACCACCGAAAATTTTCACGCCACGCCACTGACGTATTTATAGGAATGCCTATTGACAAATTTGAAAAACAAAATACTTTTCTCTAATTTTTTTTTTCTTTTTTACTTTCTTCTATTATATATTTATAGAGTGAAACCTCCCTGTGCGACCACCTCCATTAAGCGATCACCTGCCTGAACGACCATTTTTTCATGGAACGAAATTTATTCCCATAGACTCAATACTAATTTTACCTCCATTCAGAGACCATTTCAGTTGAACTCCCTCCATGAGTGACCAATTTCTTTGAAAAAAATGAAACAAATTTCCGTTTTTTCCTGGTCGCTAGAAGAATGTTCATCAAACTTTTAAACTAAGTTTAGAATTTTTTTTTATTCCTGAAACTTTTAAGTGAAACTTTTATTCCTGAAACTTTTATCCCCTTTGTGCCTTTTTAAGCATTGAATTTAACTCTGATGACAAATTAAAAAAACGATGGTCAATAAACTCCTCTGCCCTATTCTGTCAGGAAACTCTCAAATAAATAAATAAATAAATGAAATCGCGTCATTATTTATTCCTGTCCAAAAAAATACAGTTGCATTTATTTACCGAACTTCGAAAGGACTTGTAAATAACAGTTATAAAAGATAAAACCGTAAAATCAAAGCAAACGTCTATGTAGTAATTTTTTAAAATCTGCAGTAATAATGTATCTAATTAACCTTTGTTTTGATACTTAAATTTTCATATTTTTTCCTAATGTGCGAAATAAATTTTAGTCACATTAATTGTTACCTTTTTTCAACAATTAAAATCTAGATTTAAACATGACCTCCATTAAGAGACCACCTCTCGGAGCGACCATTTTTTATTGGAACGGAACGTGGTCGCTTTAGGGAGGTTTTACTATATATAAATAAAAAGTATTGGAATCGCTAAAATTTTCGATTTCCGTTTGCTCGGATTTTCAAGTTTTGAGATTCCTGTACACGATTTGACTATTTTTGGAAAATGTCTGTCTGCTAATAGCTTCGCGACGAGTGTCCTTTACAGAATTTTTTATCTTTTACCACCGGTTTTTTAAATAGAAATTTTTGCGTAGTTTCACCGCATAAATGCATCAGTTATATATGAAAATATTTGTAATTAAAAGTTTCTTGTAGGAAAAATGAAGAATGCTGAGCATTTTATGCGTCATGTACAGGTTTGTTCAAATTAAAGTATCCCTGTCTGAGACGCTCTAGAGAGAGAAGCAGTGGATGTAACGACTTCATATTTGGATGATATACATATCAGACCATGGGAAACTGTTTGGTGCAAAAAATTTTTTTAGTTCAAACAAAGGCCGTTAGGGGAAAATGAGGCGCTGCTATCGGTTTGGAAAATGTAATATGACCAAAGTTGTAAACATCTAGATGCCAATAAGCCGATTCCCACTAATAAATTTTATTAGTATTATTCGTTTAAACTTTATTAGTATATGCTCCGATTAATTTTGTTAGTATTCTTATTCGGCAAAGAATACTAAAAATTTAGTGGTGAGAATTTTTAAAAAAATGTTAATTACAGACACCTTGCATTCTTTGCTTATTTGTTTCGCTACATTTTCCTTACCTTAAGCCGATCACAGCGCCTCATTTTCCCTTAGCGGTCTTTGTTTGAACTAAAAATTTTTTTTGCACCAATCAGTTTCCCATGGTTTGATATGTATATCCTCCAAATATGAAGACGTTACATCCACTGCTTCACTCACTAGAGCGTCCGAAACAGGGATACTTTAATTTGAACAACGCTGTATATTCAACGCTCGTCGGGAAGCGGTTAGTCTGTCTATCTATTAATATGAATGTGACACAATTTTGGTGGACGCTCTTTCTCAAGTACTAATGCACGGAATTTCATAAACTTTATATTTTGTTAGATCTTGACATGAGCTGAATCTGATTAGATGTGTATGCACATCGCCCAACAGGTGGCGTTGCTATGGTGCGGATGTCACGATTTTCGTGATAGCTATATCACAAGAAGTATTGGGATTTCACCAAACTGCACATTCTTCACATGAATGGAGGCTGTTTAGCTTTGTGTATACCTTGATAGTATGAACATTAGCAGCAAGTTTAATTTTTCCTGACTTTATCTGGCCGTGAGAAATTTGAATTGAGAAATTCGCAGCAAATTTCCCGCAAGGTATACCATCCCCCACTTACATAAATAGTTTGTTATGAAACTGATAGCAAGATTGTCTTTAATTCACGAAAGTGTCAAAAGCAAAAAATCCCTCTGTTGAGAGAATAGACAATCAACGCATACGCAGAAATTGCAGACATTTTATTCGGTTGGCACCGCTTTTTCTAAACGCCATACTTATCAAATATAAAAAAAAGGGTCGTATTGAAAAGTACCAGTATTACCTTAACTTGATTATGGTGATGAAAACGATACATGCATCTTCTGACGGTGTGTTCGCGTCAATAGACCTGATGAGGTCTATGGACCCTTCCGAAGGCGTTAAATTTATAGTGTAATAATTGTAAACAAATAGTGGAGCGTGGAATGATTACTACTTTGCAGTAAGTTTGCAGTATTTTTGATTACTTGTTTGCCGTTAATTTGCAATAAATTTGATACAGCATGAATTTAACTTGCACGACTAGTTAGCTGCAAGTTAAAAGTGTGGTGACTTCGGCGTTTGCGTTATCTTGCTGCAGTCTTGTCATGCTGAGCTTGCTGCAATTTTGCAGGTTTTCAAAGCAAGACTGCTGCAAATTTTCTGCAAATTAAAAATGCTATCTGGGTATCGCCTAGCAGGTGGCACTGCAATGTTGTTTTTCACGATTTCCGTCAAAGGTATATCTCAGCATCTATAGGAAGGAATTTCATCCAAGTTTATATTCAATCAGACCTAGACATAAGTTGGTACTATTTTGGATGCATGTTATCCAACAGATGGCGCTGCTGTGCTGTGTTTTTAACGGCTTCCATGATATCGGTATCTGGGATTTTATGGGATGGTGTTTTATGGTGATTTTAACAGAGTTTTATTTTTCTAAATTAGTATGTTGATTCAGTTTTGATTTTGTTCCCTCAATAGCAGGCGCTGCTATTTTTTTTTACAATGAACATTTTAGCAGTATCTCAGTTTTTACTGGGTACCAACATCTGGTATGTTAGTACCAAATTGATGTATTTGAAATGCAACTTGAAGATATTAATTAAAAATACACATATTGGTCCTATTTTGTATTTGACGACCTAAACAGGGGCGCTGTTGGACTGTGCTTTTATATATTATTATTGCTATATTTTATATAATCTATAGCATTGTGCTTTTACTCACATCTGACATCTAGACAATAAAAATAAGTTACTTCTATATATCTTTGTATAATTTTTTGCTTGTATTTGCTGGGTATAGAGCCCCAGATAGCATGAACATTAGCAGCAAGTTTGATTTTTTCTGATATTATCTTGCCGTGAGAAATTTGAATTGCGAAATTCGCAGCAAATCTCCCGCAAGGTATACTATCAACCACTTGAGTAGTTGTAAATCTGATGGCAAGACTGTCTTTAATTCGCGAAAGTGACGAAAGCAAAAAATCCCTCCATTGAGAGAACAGACAGTCAGCAGATACGCAGAAATTGCAGAAATTTTATTCGGTTGGCACCACTTTTTTTAAGCGCTATACTTATCAAATACCAAAAAAAAAAAAAAGGCTCCAACAGCAAAGTACAAATATTACCCTAACTTGTTTATGGTGATAAAAACGATGCATGTACCTTAACGTTGCGTATGCGTCTATAGACCTAATCAGGTCTATGGACCCCTTCGAAGGGGTTAAACTTATAGTGTAACAGTTGTAAACATTTAATGTGGCATGGAAAGATTACTACTTTGCAGTAAGTTTGCAGGATTTTTTATTACTTGTTTGCCGATAATTTGCAATAAATTTGATACAGCATGAATTTAACTTGCACGACAAGTTAGCTGCAAATTCAGAATGTGGTGATTTCGGCGTTTGCGTTATCTTGCTGCAGTCTTGTTAAGAACTTTCAGTCTTGTCATGCTGAGCTTGCTGCAACTTTGCAGGTTTTCAAAGCAAGACTTCTGCAGATTTTCTGCAAACTAAAAATGCGATGTGGTGCAACACAAACTGTGACAAGCGGGCCAACAAGCAACTGCTATTTTCTAAGAGAATAATTTGCCTTACTTAATTATAGACACTTATCGATTGAATAAGACGAAGATTACTTTTCGGAATTTGTGGTGGCAAGCGATTAGTGCATCACTCCTCTTTTTTATGCAAGAATTCGCAGATATGCTTATTTTATAATGTGCTGGGAAATATTAACCCTCTAATGCGCAGGTGTATTTAAAAAACAAACAAACATAAAACAGATTACTTAATTGCCTCTACTGTTTTGAAGCAGTTATATTCCTTCAGTCCTATTTAATCTATCATTTTGTGAAACGATTATTACCCAGTTGGCATGAACATTAGCAGCAAGTTTGATTTTTTCTGATATTATCTTGCCGTGACAAATTTAAATTGAGAAATTCGCAGCAAATCTCCCGCAAGGTGTATCATCATCCACTTGCATGAGTAGTTTGTTGTGAAACTGATATCAAGACTGTCTTTAATTCACGAAAGTGATCAAAGCAAAAAAGCCGACTGTTGAGAGAATAGGCAATCAGCAGATACGCAGAAATTGCAGAAATTTTATTCGACTGGCACCGCTTTTTTTAAACGCTATACGTATGAAATACCAAAAAGCCTCTAATCGAAAAGTGGCCTATCTTGTTTGTGGTGGTAAAAACGGTGCATGCACCTTAACGGTGCATATGCATCAATAGACCTGATCAGGTCTATAGACCCCTTCGAAGGGGTTAAACTTATAGTGTAACAGTTGTAAACAGGTAATGTGGCATGGAAAATTACTACTTTGCAGCAAGTTTGCAGTATTTTTGATTACTTGTTTTCCGTTAATTTGCAATAAATTTGATACATCATGAATTTAACTTGCACGGCAAGTTAGCTGCAAGTTCAAAGTGTGATGACTTCGGCGTTTACGTTTTCTTGCTGCCGTCTTGTTATGAACTTTCGGTCTTGTCATGTTGAGCTTGTTGCAACTTAACAGGTTTTCAAAGCAAGACTTCTGCTAATTAAAAATGCTATGTGGGTACTAATTTTAGAAAAAAAAAAGTGGTAGCAACCGAGCAATCTGAATTTAAAAAGTCTCACCGAACTGGCATCATGCCCCTGGTAGAATATGTGTAGTGTTGCATGTATAGCGTGTAATGTATATGTGTAGTGTAGCATATGTGTAGCGTTGGAAATATTTTAACCTTCTAATGATAAGAGGGTTAAAATATTTCAATTTTAGCAAATCAAGTTTTTTTTTACCCCTTATTGTTGTTTACATGAAGCTACATTGAGTTTGACATCCTTATTAAAAAAAAAAAAAAAGAAAAGAAAAAAAAGTGCGATACGTTTTTATGAGGTGACGTTAATTTATCAGATATTTACATAACTTAAAAATCAGCCATCATAACAAGTGTTATAAATGAGCCATTTCAGACTGCTGATGTACAGCACCTAAACACTAAAGGTTAGGTAGAATTCGTGCAATGAATTTCTCACGCGCGAATACAAACGTAAACACCTATTTTTTTTTTAACAACCGTTCTCATTTTAGCAGACTGTTTTTTTTTGTGTGTGTGTGCGTGTGTTAAAAGAAGAATACCCCCCCCCCCCCCCACCTCCCTGCCGCATGTTGTAAAAAAAATATATCTGCAATTACAACGAAGGTGTTTGCTCCGGGCAATGAATCGTTCAAGTCAGACACTCCCCTATGTTAGTTGGGTGCAAATGCATGGAACTGCATGAATAATGGAGTAAGCGTATAGAACTGGCACGCTGAGACGAAAAAAAGCAAAAGAAAAACATGTGTTGCTAGAGAACCTGGATGAGAGCCGGTATTTTTCAAAACTTAGGGTGTAATTATCCGAGTGGTATTATAAAGTAAAATGAAGTAAAAAGCTCAAAAATATAGCTCGGGAAAGAAGGAGGAGGAGTTGAGTGAAATATTGTGGTTTTAAAAATCTGAAATGCTGCTATAGAAAGAGGATTCATTTGAAAGATATTACTATAGATTAAATATAATTAGTTGAACGATGTGGTTATTCTGAAAATTGGGTGAATCCAATACTAAGTGGTAGAAGGGGGAGGGCGAATAATTTTAAGTAATTTTTAATAAGCAATTTCATATAGTAACAGTTTAAATTGCGAAATATCAAATTCGAAAAAAAAAAAAAAAAAATTCTTCATAAATGAAAAAGTATGGAGATTTTTCATACAAGCAATTTTGTAGTTTATATCTACAATTGCGAATAGCACCTCCATTTAAGGCTGTTCTCATATCCAAAACGGCAACGTTATGACATAAGTTTAAATTTATTTTTGGTCGGAAATGCATGAAACTAGCAGTTGTTGTTGTTTAGAAACTATGTCATCGAGCTGTTTTTTTTTCATTTTTTTGCAAACGCAATAGATTTTTCAGAAAATAGTGTCAAAGTTGACGTTTTGAACCGAAGTTCCCGAAGAAAGCAGAAAAACCAGTCAGTGAAGGGGGAAAAACGCATTTGTCACGGTATCAAAATCGCTTATAACTCAATAAATAATTTATTTATATATATAAAAAAAGGAAAACACAGTTCGATTCCAAATCGCTTCCTTCGTCAGGCCTTCCAATTTTACATCTTTCCGTTAAAAAACTAATTTGTAAATGAGTCAAAACATTTTGCGCTTGTTAACACTAGAAAGACGGCGAACGGTCATTTTAACCGCCACCAGACGAATATATTTCGGTACGAACCAGAAATTTCTTTATAAAACTGATTTAAAAGGTACAAAGGAAAAAATCTATTTAAATAAATAAGTTAATAATTTAAAATAAAATTTCTGGTGTGGGCCATTTTTATAAAATTTGAGTAAAATACCCTGTCTTTCTAGTGTTAAAATACTTTCCTCCTCTCAACAACGCGAAACTTTCGATTATATTCATGGATTCATTTTTATGCGGAAATGTATAAAATTAGCAGGCAATTTCATTATTGAAATAATTGTAAGTATTGTGCAACAATTGTCATTATTGTAATATCATTGTGATTACCGGAGTGGTAAAATGAAGTAAAACAAATATAACATAGGAAAGAAAGGGGAGGAGTTGAGTGAAATTGTGATTTTAAAATTCTGAAATACTGCAATTGCTAAATCTGGCAGATTTATTATCCAGGAATTCTAAATTTTCACCAAAAAGTCGGAATAGTTATTTTTGCTTCATGTGCGAATAAATGCAGATAAATCAGTAGTGCCTTTCGTTTATCTATACCATCTAAGATGATAAGTCGATGTATCGCGATTCGATACGTAGATCGTTAAGGAAGTGGAATTTGTTCGCAATTTCTCAATAAAAAATCAGCCAGATTTTGGAACGAGGATTTTGAAAGATATTGCTTGGTTAATAAATATCTTTAGTTGCATGATGCGGTTATTCTGCAAGCTGAGTAAATTCATCTGTAGGCAAAAATAAGGGAGGGAGTGGGTTAATGTATAGGAACGTTCGGGAGGACAATTGCTCAGTCAGGACGCAAAACTTTGAGGGACCACGAAACATTTTTTGTCATAAAAAACTGTTGCATAAAAATTCCTATCCTAGATAACCACCAAGGAGGAGAGCAATATTTTGAATTGCTCCAGGTGTGGAAGCATAGTGCGCTTTTCAGTTTAAGGCTGTTTTCAACTGCTCTGTTCAAAAAGCGCAAAATGTATTGACACATTTACAAATTCATGTTTTAACGGAATCATGGAAGCGATTTGGAATCGAACTGTGTTTTCCATTTTTTTATAAATAACTTACCTATTCAGTTATAAGCGATTTTAATCACGTGACAAACACGTTTTCCGCCCTTTCTTGAATGGTTATTCTACTTTCGCGCGGAAATTCCGTTCAAAACGACCACTTTCACTCTATTTTCTGAAAGATCTATTGCGTTTGCAAAAAAAAAAAACCATCTCAATTTCATAGTTTCTGAAGAACAATACCTGCTAGTTTCACGCATTTCCGAACAAAAATAAATTAAAACTTATGTCATAAACTTGCCCTCTTGGATCAGAACAGCCTTAAAATAAATATAGTGACGAAACTAGACTACATTTCACCCGAGGCAAGGTAGTAGATTGGCACCCCCCCCCCCCCCCTCACACACACACACTTCCCCACGAACATTTTTAGAGGAAGAAATTTGTAGAGTAATCAAGTGACAAACATGTTTTCTCCCTTCGCTGACCGGTTTTTCTGGCTTTCTTCGGGAACTTTTTTTCAAAACGTCAACTTTGACACTATTTTATGAAAGATCTATTGCATTTGCAAAAAAAAAAAAAAAAAAAAAAAAAAACGGAAAAAACAGCTCGATGACATAGTTTCTGAACAACAACACCTGCTAGTTTCATGCATTTCCGACCAAAAATAAATTTAAACTTATGTCAGAAAGTTGCCCTTTTGGATTTGAGAACAGCCTTAATTAGAACATTTCCGAAGAGCAATGCGTATCAAGACTATCGATGTAAGTCGGGATACATTTAGATGAGCAAAAAAGGATGAGTCATGAAATTCCCCCAAAATCTAAAGAACATATTCTATTGTATTTAGGGAGTATGTTACATACATACATTTATCACTAGTAAACAAATGCGTTTGTAATACAAGAATTTGGACTAAATCAATAAGTTGTTAACTTACAATTTATTGTTCTTCAGCTGCCCCGTGCAAGTCTTTGAGCATGTGAAAATATCTTGTAATGAAGTTTGAACCGACAATTTTTTTTCTTTTTTTTTCTCTAAAGCTGCGTTTTCACTGGTCTACCCAAAGTCTAACTTACCTAACTTTTTACCTAAGCACAAGATTTTAGGTCGTTGGAACGTGATTTTGAAGGAATGCTCTCTGTTGAATCCTAAGCACGGCTAACCCAAGCGCAGCCAATTAGAAAAGAGATTTTCGGTAATTATGGCGGTCGCTTAATATGGTGTTAAAAATAATATTTATATTTCGCATCGGTGATTTTATTTAGAATTACTCTTGTTTTTGCATCAAACAAGAATCTATGTTTTTTGATTGAAGAAATATGGTAAGTTTTATTAAATTGTGTTGGATATACCATCTTTTATTAATGCGTTGTCGTTTAACAAATAGTGTAGAAGGATACATATCTATCTGTTTTTGGTAATCAATCAGATGCATTTTATTAATATTAAAATACTAATTATATAGTTCATTTATGGATTTTCTTTCGGATAAGAATGAAGATCTAATACGCTGTTCTCAAAATTTTATTGAAAGTTAACGGTACAAAGAATAAAAGTATTTTTTCTATATGAATATTTGTTTCTTAAAATTAATTACATGCTTCTATTTGGTTACTTGATAGGCTATTTCTGATCAATTTTGAATTAAATATCTCTTTGCTCACTAATTGGTCTGTAATTGTGTTAAGAATTATTTGTTACTATAGCTCATTGGTTTTTAAATGGAAAATTAGTTAAAGGCAAGCTCCAATTCAGTTTTGGAAATAGTACTTGATTATGCATATTTATGCAAGGATGTAGAAAAGCTTATAAACTTTAAAATAAATAATCCACTGTATTTTGTATTTTCCTATTCTCTTTTAAGAAAGAAAGATTTAATTGCAAATGAGTTTGCTCTTTACCCATTTACTGAGATTTACTTGTGAACATTGTCATACAATGAAAACTCTGCTGTTCTACTTTTTATCTTATTTTTAATGCATTTCCCCTACAGATCTTCCTATCTATACTTTCTTACTTCTTGTTCTTGGATTCATGCTGAAAATTCTATGAAGGATTATAACTTTGTATGAGATTTGAAATCATGTATAGCTTTTTTTTTTGTCTGGGTATTTCTAAGAATTTGTATGCATTATCATGTGTGGTTTGTTGCTAATTGAGCAATGTTTTCGTGTGTAGGCATAGTATAATAGGCATTTAAGTTTTATTTCACTAGAGTTTATACATAAATCCTGTAACTTTGATCAGAATTAATGCTTCCTTAACTTTATTTTAAAATTGTTTAGTATTCTCTAAGTGTGTACTAATGAATCTGAAAGTTATACGATTGAATTTGTAATATACACTTTGATTGGTCCGTAGTAGCTTAGAAAGTAGAAAGTAGCTTAAAATTATAAACAAGGGTTGTTAAATTTTGATTCTTCGATTGCTTTGTAGTATTATTGTTTTGTTAATAATTATAAATGCAGAAAAAAAGAAAAATTTAGATGTGAGGTCTTTGTTTATCTTTAGGAAAATTTTAAAAATTTGATTGAAAGCAGTGATTTATAAAGCATGTAACTTGAAAAAGAAATACCTAAATAAACAAACTGTCACATTATATAGGTATCTAAATAAACTGGTATGTTTCAAATAATGTTTAAAAAAATTAATGGAGGTAAGGTAATCTTTCATAAATTAAAATCATGTTGACAAACATTTTTATTTTTATAATTAGAGGTATGTTTTATATGTATAAAATAAACTTAATCAAAATAAGAACGGCTAATCAGTGTATACAATATATTAAAAAATCTTCAATTAAAATAACATACTACTCACAATAGTATTTTAATTGAAGATTTTTTAATATATTTGTATACACTGATTAGCCGTTCTTATTTTTATTTATTGTAACACAGCGTAATGAGTCCTTTTAGTAATAAACTTAATCCTTTGCAGAAAAATTTTAAAGTCCACCAAAACAATTTTAAGTATGTGCAGGTAGGACAATCTTCTCCATTTTTTAAAGGATTAATATAACTGTTTTTGTATTTAAATGTAGTTTTATTAAAGTCTCATGACAGTTGATGGAATTTAGGCCTAATCTAAATGAAAGCATGTGTAATTTCATACTAAATCATTGCTTAGGTATAAAATTCTTTTATGAGGTTTTCGTTAATGTTACAAATGATACTATTTTAACAAATACATATATAGTCAGCTATTTTCAGTTTCCCATATCTGATTTTGAGTAGTACTTTAATAAAAAATCAACATTTACCGTTTGAATCAAATATTTGTTTTATTATATTTTGCCTTTCATTTTTTAAATATTATATGTATGCATGCATTACATTATTTTCTCTCTTTTAATTTGCTAGTTGCTTTAGCTGCTACAGTTGATGATAGAAATGCAACAAGGATGGTGTAGAAATGCAACAAGGATGGTGTGAATAGGTGTTAAGCAGTATGATCTGTTCATCAGCAGCATCAGTTATTGTCACTAACATGTTGACGATCGGTGCAGAAAGCAGCAAAGTCAACTACAATTTCTAGTAGAGTTGCAGCTTGTTGGTTCCTCACTTCTGTGTTGGCCTGTTGGAATGCTTCTGGAAGGCTATAGGTTAGAAATAATCTTAGTCTTTTGGATGCTAACTTGCAGGCTAAATCGCTTTTTGTATGCAGCATGGAGGCTACACTTATTTTATATTTTGATGAGGATTTTATTTTGCTTTATTGCCTATCTTTATGAAAAGTAAGTCATTTAATTTATTACTTTAAAAAAAAAATGTTCCATTATGTACTGATTGGGTACTTTTTGTTTAGCCGCGGCGCCAGTGTTATATATACATACTTATATACATATATGCATGTGTTGTATATATACACACACATTATATATATATATATATATATATATATATATATATGCATATATACCACTGGCACCCGGCTAACCGAAAAGTACCGATTATTGTTTAAGGAAACATGCCGAATATAAGTAAGCATAAAAAAAAATTAAAGCATCTTTTTATTAGAATACTCTAATAGAACAGAATATTTATAAATAATGTGGAGGTAAAAATAAATTATAAAAGCATGTGGCATTGACAGAAATATTCTGCTCTTTTCCTTTAGATGAACACCACTTTGCGCTGAATGCAAATGTTGGCACAGAATTTGCAGACATGTATAAATGGCTGTACAATATATTAATATATCATGCATTCACCATTTTTTACTTTTGGTTGCAGATTTTTTAATTAATTTTCTTTCACTTTAGGAACCTGTTCTAAAAGTAAAAATGTCCTCTTAAAAAAAAAAAAAAAAACTGCAAGCAAAATTGAAAAAAATAAAAATCGAATGTAGAAATTTACAGCTATCCGATGACAAAAAAATATATATATTGAAATGTAAATAATATTTTTAAAAAGAATCTTCCCATAGGTTTAACATTAGCTTGTGAGTGTCTTTGCATGAAAGGATGGGAGCCTTAACCTATTGATCATACTGATGACTTTAAAAAACTAAGAGGAATGAAATTAAATTTTGCAACTCTTTTAATAATTTAAAAAGAAATGGATGGAGTGCAAAGTCTTTTTTGCATATTTTTAAGTATAAGAACTGAATTTTTTAAAAACAAGACTATATTCTTCCAGAAATTGTATTTAAAATTCCACCAAACTTTCTAGTTTAAAAGTAAAAGCTAAAAGATGTCATATTTTCTGAACAAGTATTTTAGGTCTGATGAAAAGAAAAATGCATTTTGTCAGATCTTTAATGAAAGAAGGAAGAAAGAATTTGTGAGCAAAAAATTAAATATGTAAATTAAAATCTGTAACTTAAAAGCGCGAAGTCGGAGCCGAGTTGGAGCAGTTGCCGGAGCCACAGTATTTTATCTAGGAGCGGAGCTGGAGCATCAAAAATTGTTCGGCTCCGGGTCACTGCCGAACCCAATTCAATATCTTATTCTTGTTAAATCCACTGTTTACTTTAGTAGAATTCATTTGTATTTTTTTTTAGAAGTGTGAGCTGTATTATCATTAAACTGTGAATTTGTGTCTCTTTTTACACTATTTTGGTTAACTTGTAAATATGTCGAGCTAGAATTTTACAATAGATTTTTTACTCACTTCTTGATAGTCCAGAATCATAAAAAATATGTACACAAGTGTGCTTCTGATGATAATAATATTTTAAGGAACTTTATTATAATATAATAAATGAATTTTAAGGCATTTTTGAGTTAGCCACAGGTGATAAATCACCAAACATTCTTTATGGTTACAAGTTACAACAGAGTTAATTATGCTCCAAACAACACACCAATAGAACATGCCAACTGGCTGTGAAATAGTAGCAACAAAATATTTTAACACTCTTAATGGTAGAAAATAAAATGTAAATAAAAAATAAAGAGTAATATATATTTTTTAAAATCTGCTTTTATCAATTAATAGCTTAATATTAAGTTGATTATAAGTTAAGAAAACAATTTAAAGATTCTGAATACATAGTTTTAAAAATGCTTTTTTCCTCTTTCCTGTTGTCATATCTGAAAAAAAAATTATAGAGCAATTGTAATTTTTTTAATAAATTTGGCAATTCATGCTTTCTTATCAAGTGTAAATCAAACCAGTGAATTTTCAATAATTAGAGTCATGCCAAATTCATGTATTGTAACAAGGTTTTTGGACCAACATGATTTGCAGTCCTGAAATTATAGACATGATTTTTATAAATATTGAATGCTTTATGGGTGGTGGTTAAAGAAAAAAAAAACTATTTTTGATACATGTGTATTATTCGGTCCAGGTCATACTCACTGTGCCAAAAATATTACAGTAACCCCTTATTATTATATACTTTTTTTTTTCATTTTAAGTCATATTATACAGTTGCCATATTAAAGGCGATGGCAGAAATATGTATATACATATAACTATATAATATGATATAGCATACTATATATAGTAGTTATATTATGGCTATATATATATGTTATATAAAAATTTTACCTTTTACTATTCATTTAAATTATTCTAAATTGCCGGCATATTCATTATTTCCTTTTTTTAATACGCTCTATTATTTATTTCTAGCTAAATTCCTCTATTTTTAAAACGCGTATCTTAATAATAGATTTATTCCAAAACGTAATCTAAACTTTTAATCCCTTCATTAATCTTTATCGTCTACCAAACTGTAAAATTCTGAACGCAGTTACTTATTTTTCGAATGTTTATCAAAGCCATTTTTACTTTTTTATTCTATTTCATATCTTTTTCCCGCCAGCTGGGAGACAACCTTTTCACATCGAAATCATTCCATTAGCGGCGCTGGGATTCTTTCCTGTGACGTTTCTTGATCGCTCTCCATTGGCTGAGTGTTGGATCCCAGTTTCACTTCGAGGCTCGTTCGTGATTTTCGTTGGTTTAGCTTGAAGTTTTCATTTCAATCGGAATTCCTCCGCGCATTCTCATAAATAGCAAGAGCATGAGCTCAGAATGAGAGATTTTTGTGCTGTGATTGTTTACATAACCTGTTACCCGGTGTCCTTAGCCATGTAGAATATTCATTTTGTAAATTAACATCTATTTAGCATGAGTAACTAGTTTATGCTCGAGTGGAATGCTCTGATTTCTCATCTGCGGGAATTGTTTAGTGTTGGTGTGTTCTGATGGAATAAACAGTTGTTCTATGACTACGTTTCCATGTGTTTAATTGGGAAAACCCCATATTTCTTCATACGCCTTTTTTCGCCACTCACGCTGCCTTGTTTTCATAATGAAATAATAAGTGTTTGATTGGACTATACCAATATTATCATCGCTCTACAGCTGCTATATTTTCACAGAGTTGATACCTCCGCTAGCAATGCTTGTGCTAAGTGGTAGGATTGCTTACAACATCACCAACGGCTGATTAAAATGTGGTATGACTCTAGTAATACGTAATAAGCACGATGTGATATTTCAACTACACCCATTAAATTGTTTCGTAACATATATATATAGACATAATATATTGTACTAATCATTCTGGTGAGCATAATAAATCACTGGAAATAAAACTACCATCGTTAATATCATTTATTGCTAAAAGCCGTCATTTTGATGTTATGTATTTAATAGATGTATACTAAATTGCTGTTTTGTATTATTTCAGTTTTTCTTTTATATTATTTATTCTTTTTAACGATGTTTTGTATTAAATTACCATTTTGAGCAGCATGGACAATTGACAATGATAAACAAAACAGGCAATTGACAACCATTTTTGGCAATCTCTTTACCTGGCCCGGATAAAAACAAGTACCCTATTTTTACTTTTATACTTGTCCAGTAACAACTCTACAACTTTTTTCATATTTTAATTTTTAAACCATCTCAGAGATAACAGAATGTGTTTTATTTGCACGTCATGGATGGGGAGATAGTGAATAGTGTAATCCTTGTTATGCCGTTTGATCCCGTTGTTTAAATTCACAACCCTTTTGGGCACTTTATGTCAGCCGGGCACATCAGATAAATCGTTAAATATCGTTCCTACAGGAACTATTCATTTCTTTTGAAATATAAAATTTTCATTCATTTCATTAAAAAAAAGAATAAATGAAATACAACAAACCAAAATATGTATTTCAGTACCAAGGCGTTGTTTCTAAGTCACACAAATGAAAAATAAAAGGTTCTGTCGTTGAGAGGAAAAAAAAAAATATTGCAAGATTTACACCCAACTAGCATTGAAGTACCCTTTTTGTGATCTACTGACAAAATCAGGGAATCGTTCAAGGCAAACATTCAGACTCCTTCACAAAATTCTCCTAAATAATAATAAAAAAAACTCTTCACAAATTTATTTTCCATAAAAGCGACTTCACACTATACGAAAAAATTGTAAGGATTTAAAATGTGGATAATTTGTAAACAAAACAAACTCACGAGAAAAGTAAACGTCAGAAAGAGGGGGGGGAGGGTGAATGAATTTTAAATGCTAGATTTTCTGTTACAAAAGTTTATTTTTCTCAAATCTATAATAAAAAAAGGGGTACCTACACAAAAAAAGAAAAAAAACTGCCATTGACCCCTGATGTAAAATTATAAAGTAAAATTTACAATTTTAAATATTTATTATGGTTATCTATAATTTATTTTGCCCTTTTTCTGTGAATTTTTCTTCTTTTTTTCACACAAAAAGTAGATGTGTACCTACATTGGATAATTTTAATTGTAATGATAGAAGTGAAATATCCATTGTGTCTAAATGTCAGTGTCATCGCCAATCAAATTATTTGCCTCTAATATAGAATATTAATACAGCCTGGTTATTTTTATAGAGTGCTAATAACTGAAGAGCTCAGATGATAAAGGCGGTGTATGGCATAAAAAAGAAAAGAGTTGATCAAGTGATTGAAGAAAATCAATGGTCCTCTACCATTTGTTAAATTACTATTTGAAAAAAAAAATACTCATAGATTTTAATTGATAAAAGAGGCATTTGACAGTAAAAACATTGTAATTATCCGATTTATTAGTTGATTTTCTGAAAGTGTCACTTAACACCTTTATCAATCGAGCTCTTCAAATAATAAAATTAAATATTTACACAGGGCAGGCGCTACACATTTTGTTAACTCTTTTAATATGATAATGTACTTATAACATAATATAAAAATCAACCGACACATATTTAATTAAAATGTACTTTGAAGCAGCCTCATGTCCAATAACAATCCTGGGTAAAATATTTCTCTTATAACTGTATCTCTGAAGTGAAAAATTACTTCTGAGTTTTAAAATTAATCATTAAAACATTATGATTTATTAACACAATATTAAAAAAAAAAAAAAAAAAAAAACTATTCTATTTATTTCAGTGTGTAACTGCACTGCCACAAAATACATATGTACAAATAATGAGCACAGCACTGAAATGAACATAAGAAACATATATTTAGGTTTTTAACTTGACATGAGAAAAGCTAAAAAATAATTTTAGATGCGAACTATATGGTATCAAAACTACTGACAGATAAAATGACCTTCTGGATTATTTCTAAATCTTTAGATTCACGAGTGTCATTATTAAAAAAATTATTGTTTGAATCCACAAGGAAATAATAAATTTCGTTGATTTTTTATTATGCATAACAAGAGCTTGTATAGACATTGATTTGTGAGGCATTATTTTCAAGACCCTTTAGCGGCGAAAACCCGTCAAAATTTGCGATTATGCCCTATACAAAGTGTTTGTGAACACATACAACTTGTGTGCTTGACATAAAATATTTGCTACTAACATGACAAGAGCAACGAAGAATTATTTTTTTTTTTTATCTCGTGTTGTTTATAACTGAGACAGCTGATCGATCTGTAGACTGTAAAGCCATAAAGTAGACGCTTGCGCAGTAAAATCTTGCCTTTGATTGGTTGGCGTAAGGGTTTATCTGTAAACAGTTAAAACGCTCTTAGGTTAAGGTTTTGGGTAGCTAAGGTTTTTTAGGTCGTTAGAACGACCAGTGAAAACGCACCTTTAGAAGCTCTTTGTAACAGCAGAGTGAATTTTTTAAGCTTTTTCTAATCGTTGTTACTCTTTGAGCGTCTGAATCAGTGGTGTAGTCGTAAAAAACACAGAGGGCATACGCTCAAAGCAGAGGGTATACGCTCAAGGCAGAGCGTATACCCTAGAGTGTATATACTATAGCTTTCTTAAGACACAGAGGGTATACGGTGTTCCTTAAAAAAAATCCAGAAGGTATACGGCGTATACCCCCGTATACCCTCCACTACACCCCTGGTCTGAATCAATATTTTCAAGAACCGCCCATCCAGCTTCAATAAGATTTAACCTTTCGGTTAATTTTGCAACCGTCATAATCTTCCCCTTCCCCCAAATCTCAAAATATTTATGTATTTTTTTTACAGTACTTTGTTTCTTTAATTCGATAAATTTGTCGATGGTGAATTCCGGATCAGAGGAATTTAAGAGTTTAAATCACCCCAAGAATTCTCTATGACTGTGACTGCATCTGAGATATTAAATTTCTTCCAAAAATCTTCAAAAAAGTCTTAAAGGTGTTCTCAAATCCAAAAGGGCAACTTTCTGACATAAGTTTTATTTTATTTTTGTTCGAAAATGCATGAAACTAGCTGGTGTTGTTGTTCAGAAAGTATGTATTGAGCTGTCTTTTCCATTTTATTGCAAACGTAATAGATCTTTCAGAAAATGCTGCCAAAGTGGGTGTTTTGAACCG
Source organism: Maratus speciosus (assembly GCA_963932465.1). Lineage (NCBI taxonomy): Eukaryota > Metazoa > Arthropoda > Arachnida > Araneae > Salticidae > Maratus > Maratus speciosus. The sequence goes on from OZ010792.1 coordinate 586,725,660, forward strand.
AATTTCCGCGCGAAAGAAGAAAGGGCTACAAGAGCGGGCGTAAAACGTGTTTGTCAGGTGATCAAAATGGCTTATAACTCAATAGGTAATTGATGGATAAAAAAAAAAGTTCAATTCCAAATCGCTTCCATGGCCAGGCTTTTCAATTTTATACCTTTCCGTTAAAAAATGAATTTGTAAATGTGTCAAAACATTTTGCGCTTGTTGAGCAGAGCAGTTAAGAACAGCCTTAACCCTTAATTGCATAGTGATGTAAATTTCCATCACCTTTTTATTTAATTTTTAATACATAAATTAAGTTCTTACAACCACTATATTTATAGAAATATTAATCATCTAAAAATTACAAAAATATGCTACTAAATAAAGTTAAAAATCTATCTTAAGATTTCTGGTGTCTAACCCTTAATATAAAAATAAAAAACACAATTCTAAAAGAATAATTCATGGAATTAAGGGTTAATGAAGGAAATTATTTTTTTCCAATCTGGACGACGTAAATGCTGGGAGACGTAAGTCGGGGTATTACTGTAATTGAAGGTAACTTCTTTTAAAAAAGTGGTGCGAACCAAATAAAATTTGTTTTTGAGTCACCAGACCGCAAAGTGTTAATTTCAACCATTTCCATTTATTATTTTGGTTTTTAATTCTTTGCTCTGGAAAAGGCGTTAGAAATTTTCTTCTGCATTTTCGGAGAAAATGTAGACTATAAAAGAATTTTGTGGTACCTTTCGCCAGAAGATAAAGTAAACCCGTGTTCTAGCTCTATGTATAGTTAGTTAATGCTTGTTTCCAAAATTATCGAACGATCAAAAATCTTTATCCGTTAACAAGTGTTTGTAAAAGTTGCTTAAAATGCTTCTAAATTTCAATGTTGCAAATAATAAACTAGTATGTTGTGGCCATCACAAAACTTTCTTCTATATAAATCACGTCAATTAAATCATTTAAATAATACAAGAAATTACATCAATTTAGCACAATTTCATATCAAAGTACATCTGAATTTGAAATTTGATGAAAATTCGTGCATTAGTTCTTGAGATAGAGCTGTAGCGGAAATTCTGAAAAATGTAGCATAGCAGCGCCACCTATTGAGCGATTTGCACCAAAACATAAACAACAGTAATTCATTTCAGGGTATAGGTGAATCTGATATTTGATGAAAATTCGTGCATTAGTTATTGAGATAGAGCTATAGGAGAAATTCTGAAAAATGCAGCATAGCAGTGCCACCTGTTGAGCGATTTGCACCAAAACATAGACAGCAGTAATTCATATCAAGGTATACCTGAATCTGAAATTTGATGAAAATTCGTGCATTAGTTACTGTGATAAAGCTATAGTGGAAATTCTGAAAAATGCAGCATAGCAGCGCCACCTTTTGAGCGGTTTTCAAAAAACATAAACAGCAGTAATTCATATCAGGGTATACATAAATCTGAAGTTTGTTGAAAATCCATGCTTTAGTTCTTGAGATAGAGCTATTGCGGAAATCGCCAAAAATGCAGCATAGCAGTGTCACCTGTTGAGCGATTTACACCAAAATGTATAAAACGTCAATTCCTGTCAAGGACTAACTGAATCTGAAGTTTGATGAAAATCCGTGCATTACTTCTGGAGATTGAGCTATTGTGGAAATCGTGAAAAATGCTGCATAGCAGCGTCACCTGTTGAGCTATTTACATCAAAAACAAATCAGCACCAATATATATCAGGGACTAACTGAGTATAAATTTTTATTAAATTCTGTTCCTTAGTTCTTGAGATAGAGCGCCCACAAAATTTGTGTCACACTCAGACAGACAGACTCACAGACAGACATTTTGTAAAAACATGTTTTTGGGGTTCTCTGACCCCTAAAACGTGTAAATCCGTCGAAAACAGAAATTCGAAAATTTTCATGAATCCAATAGTTTTTTCTTGTAAAGATGGAAGAAAGTAAAAACTAGTATGTTGTGGCCATCACAAAACATTCTTCTATATAAATCACGTCAATTACGTCATTTAAATAATACAAGAAATTACATCAATTTAGCACGAATTCATATCAAAGTATATCTGAATTTGAAGTTTGATGAAAATTCGCGCATTAGTTTTTGAGATAGAGCTATAGGGAAAATTCTGAAAAATGCAGCATAGCAGCGCCTCCTTTTGAGCGATTTGTATCAAAACACAAACAGCACTAATTCACATCAGGGTATACCGGAATCTGAAGTTTGTTGAAAATCCAAGCATTAGTTCTTGAGATAGAGCTATTGCGGATATCACAAAAAATGCAGCATAGCAGCGCCACCTGTTCAGTGATTTACACCAAAAGGTGCAAAACGTCAATTCATGTCAAGGACTAACAGAATCTTTTGATGAAAATCCGTACATTAGTTCTGGAGATTGAGCTATTGTGGAAATCGTGAAAAATCCTGCATAGCAGCGCCATCTGTTGAACGATTTACACCAAAACATAAACAGCACTAATTCATATCCAGGTATACCTGAATTTGAAGTTTGTTGAAAATCCAAGCATTTAGTTCTTGAGATAGAGCTATTGCGGAAATCGCAAAAAATGCAGCGTAACAGCGCCACATGTTGAGCGATTTACACCAAAATGTATGAAACGGCAATTCCTGTCAAGGACTAACTGAATCTGAAGTTTGATGAAAATCCGTGGATTAGTTCTGGAGATTGAGCTATTGTGAAAATCGTGAAAAATGCTGCATAGCAGCGCCACCTGTTGTGCTATTTACATTAAAAACAAATCAGCACCAATTTATATCAAGGACTAACTGAATATAAATTTTTAATAAATTCTGTTCCTTAGTTCTTGAGATAGAGCGCCCCCAAAATTTGTGTCACACATAGACAGACATTTTGTAAAAACATGTTTTTCGGGTTCTCCGACCCTTAAAACGTGTAAATCCGTCGGAAACCGAAATTCGAAAATTTTCAGGAATCCAATACTTTCTTGTTGTAAAGATGGAAGAAGGTAAAAATAATAATAGAAAAACTGTCAAAAATAATTTGGCTGGCAGTGATGAAGTTTAAAAAAAAAAGGAATGCATATGCTATAGGTAAAGGGTATACGCTGGAGAATATATGTTATAGCTACGGAGAGTATACGAAGTTTCTTAAACAAATCCAGAAGGTATACGGCGTATACCATTGTATACACTCCATTACATCCTTGTTTGACTCCGGGTTCGGCTCAGCTGAGAATCTTAAAGATATCGTATGTAGAAGCAACGTTAAAACTCCAAAATAAATACAGCGCATACCACCGTATACAACCCCCCCCCCCCCCCATACACACACAAATACTACATCTCTGCTAACAACATTCATTTGCCATAATCCATTTCATATTTTCTTCTGAAAGGCGGAGGTATATTTTTTATACCCTTCATTTTTATCAAGATTCGTGCTACAATTTTTGAGCAAAATATTACTTTTACAACTTCGGGTCGAAAAAAGCTGTAAAATTGCATTCCTTTATTTTCAAATGAAAATTTTTGAAAATTCTGATGTTAAGGCTGTTCTCAACTGCTCTGTTCAACAAGCGCAAAACGTTTTGACGCATTTACAAATACATTTTTTAACGGAAAGATATAGAATTGGAATTCCTGACATGGAATCCATTTGGAATTGAACTATGTTTTCGATTTTTTGATCCATAAATTACTTATTGAGTTATAAGCGATTTTGATCACGCGACAAACACTTTTTCTCCCTTCGCTGACTGGTTTTTCTACTTTCTTCGGGAACTTCGGTTCAAAACATCCACTTTGACACTATTTTCTGAAAGATCTATTGCGTTTGCAAAAAAACCGGAAAAAACAGTTCGATGACATAGTTTCTGAACAACAACACCTGCTAGTTTCATGCATTTTCGAACAAAAATAAACTAAAACTTATGTCATAAGGTTGCCTTTTTCGATTTCAGAACAGTCTTAATTGAAGTACTGCAATTACTTGCCCCTGCATTTTAGAAATATCCCTGTTTCAGCAGGAGTACTTGTAACTGGAAATTTCAATTGAAAAGAAATTCATACGTGAATAATACAATTTAACCCTTAAATGCCGGGTAAAACCCTTAATTGCTTTTCGGCAACATACCCAATTTAGGCTCTAAAATACTGAAGCTATAATGCCTAATGTTGCCAATAAAATACATTCTGAAAATACTATTAAATCGATTTTCAACATGTAGATGGCAATACTTGCGCTGTTTAAGAATAAAGATAGATTTATTTTTTCAATTGTTGCTACTTGTTCTTTTTGTCTGTTTGGAAGCTTGCGAAATAACCTATTTTGTTCTGCAGCGAGCAAGTAAAATTTATTTCTTATTATAGTTCCTAAACTTCTTGTGTGTTTAATATTATAGAATTTTATCAAGGAAAGTTATTTTTTCAATTAAAGACCAGTATTGCCGATGAGTAACAAACTGTTTTTTAGCCGTAAATCGTACTTAAACCAAAATATGATTTTTTAAAGTATTTTTCCCATGATTTATTTAAACAATGAAAGCCGAAAAACATTATTACAATGGTTTTTGAAAAATCGGGCATTTGAGGGTTAAGATGACGCGACGTAGCACATCATCTCTTTTCACCTTAAGTCTGTTCTCAAATCCAAAAGGGCAACTTTGTGACAGAAGTTTTAATTAATTTTTGTTCGGAAATGCATGAAAGCAGGTGCTGTTGTTCAGAAACTATGTCATCGAACTGTTTTTCCCGTTTTTTTTTTGTTTTTTTTAAACGCAATAGATCTTTGAGAAAATAGTGTCAAATTTGATGTTTTTAACCGAAGTTCCCGAAGAAAGCAGAAAAACCAGTCAGCAAAGTGAGAAAAAATGTTTGTCACGTGATCAAATTCTCTTCTTCTAACTCAATAGGTAATTTATGTATCAAAAAATGGAAAACACAGTTCGATTCCAAATCTCTTCCATAGTCAGGAATTCCAATATTATATCTTTCCGTTAACAAATGAATTTGTAAATGTGTCAAAACGCTTTGCGCTTGTTGAGCAGAACAGTTGAGAACAGCCTTAATATTAGATAAGGGGTTTTGCGGTTTAACTGATAATAAGCCTTAACATAAATGAATAAATTTCAAAATCAGAAACAGACACTGAAAAAATAATACTGAAAAAAAAATGTTAATCAATAAACGAATAAATTTTTTTCACGCTTTTTTTTTCTTTTAACTTAGTGAAAAATTTCATCTAATGTATGACCCTTTCCCTAAAAATGAACATATATTTCTTTATTTTCGCACGCATATTTTCTATCCAGAACCTTTAGACATTCCCTTCGTATAGTGAATGTGTTCCCCGAAAGCACCCCCTCCCCCTCCCCCGTGACGCTTTTATCCACACAACTTTTGGAATGTCTGTAGAAGGGAATCGATAGTCAATATACTGAGATTTTGCTCCACTGGAGACAGATCCGCAAAAACAACTGCAGAACTGGGGAGAGGAACAGGAAAATAAAAAGTCCTTCCGGCCAGTGCCGGGAGGAAGAGGTAGCTTTCATATTCCTTATTTTAAAAAAGCCAACTTATATTATTCAAACACACGAAGCACAATTTAGTGGAAACCGAATATAGGAGATTCAATACTAATTTTTATCAATACTAAATCATTATGAATGAGAATTTCGCGAAATTAGTCAGCTTTATCCAAGTTGCTTTTATTTAAAGTAATTTATATTTGGCTGCCAAATGCGGCGATTTCTTAAAGTGCCTGCCATTTTAAGACAACATGGTGGATGAGGCTAACCAGTGAACTTGGTCGAGACCTTAGAAATTGCTGTGCACATGCTCACTCACATCGGAATCGATTGATATACACGAGTGCTGTCGCAGGCAAAAAATCAGATTTTTCAAAATGTCACCCACATTAGATATTGAAATTGCTATATCTGAGCCATTTTTTAAGATAAAGACAAACAAAAAATGCTCCTGAATTCTTATATCAAGGTCAAATACTTAAGAAAGAAACCTTTTTCAATTTCTAATTTTTTTGCACCTCACTTTAAATATAATTTTTTTTTTTAATTTAATGGCCGCCATTTTGAAACAAAATGGCTGATGAAGCTGGCCAGCGAACTTGGTCGAGATATTGATGTATACTATCCACATGCCTTCTTACATCGAAATAGGCGAATACGTGTGGTATCGCGTGGCAAATACAAGATCGTTTCAAAATGTAAGCCATGCTAGAAATTCAAAGTGCTATAAATCAACCATTTTTTAAGATATAAACAAAAAAACAAATTTTCAGAAACAAAAACTGCTCCGGAATCTTTGTATCAAGGCCAAACACATGAAAAAATCTTTTTCATTTTCAAAATTTTTAATACTTCCTTTTAACTTTTAAATTTATTTTTTTAAATGGCAACCCTTTTGAAACAAGATGGCGAATGAAGCTGGCCAACGAACTCGGTCGAGACATTGGTATGTACTATGTACAGACCAAGTTACATCCAAATCGGTTCATAAATACGCCTGTTATCGCGTGACAAAAATCAGGTCGTTTTAAAATATCAGCCACAATAGAAATTCAAAATGCTATAACTCAACCATTTTTTTAGATATAGACGAAACAAAAACTGTTCCGGAATCTTTGTATTAAGGTCAAACACATACGAAAAAAATCTTTTTCATTTTCCAATTTTTTGGTGTCTCATTTTTAATTTAATTTTTTTTTTTAATTTTTTAAATGGCCGCCATTTTGAAACAAGATAGCGGATGAAGCTGGCCAACGAAGTCGGTCGAGATATTTGTATGTACTATGTACACACTAAGGTACATCCAAATCGGTTCATAAATACGCCCGTTATCACGTGACAAAAATCAGGACGTTTCAAAATGTCAGCCACGCTAGAAATTCAAAATGCTATAACACAGCCATTTTTTAAGATATAGACGAAACAAAAACTGCTCCCGAATCTTTTTATCAAGGTTAAACACATAAGAAAAAAATATTTTTTCAATTTTCAATGTTTTGGCACCACATCTCAAATTTAAATTTTTCTTAAAAATTTAAATGGCCGCCATTTTTAAACAAGATGGCGGATGAAGCTGGCCAACGAACTCGGTCGAGACATTGATATGTACTATGTATAAACGAAGTTACATCCAAATCGGTTCATAAATACGCCTTTTATCGCGTGACAAATGTCAGGACGTTTCAAAATGTCAGCCACGCTAGAAATTCAAAATGCTATAACTCAGCCATTTTTTAAGATATAGACGAAACAAAAACTGTTCCGGAATCTTTGTATAAAGGTCAAATACATAAGAAAAAAATATTTTTCCCTTTTCAATTTTTTGACACCACATTTCAAATTTTAAATTTTTTAAAAATTTTTAAATGGCCGCCATTTTGAACAAAATGGCGGATGAAGCTGGCCAACGAACTCGGTCGAGACATTGGTATGTACTATGTACACACCGAATTACATCCAAATCGGTTCATAAATACGAGAGTTACAGTGTGACAAAGGTCAGATATATATTTATATATATATTGATATATATATGTTACGGCCAAAACCCGAAATTGGCCAATTCGCGAACTGGCCAACAACATTTTAAACTGACTGGCCAATTCGGGAATTGGCCGGCCAAAACCCGAACTGGCCAGATGCAATCGGCCAGTTTGCGAAGTGGCCATACACTATCGGCCAATTTGCGAAATTGGTATATAGAAACCGATTTTTACGTTTTATCATTTTCTAACATAGTTGAAAGTGTTTATGAATTCAATTTGTCTGGTAGTATGCATGCCCGTGCTCTAACTCGGGTAAAGACTCGGATTGACTTGTAATTGTTATAATATTTAGGTTTATAAATACATTTTGGTATTTCTAGTGAAGTTGTACTATTTTTGGTTAATTTGCAGGAACACACAAAAGTATTTCATTACAATATCATCAATGGTTTTTTCAGTGCATTTTAATGTTGTTACATCATCTCAATTATAATAAAATAGGTATGCTTCATTAAGATGGACGACAAATTGTTATCTAAAGGGTATGAAATAAGTAGCAATTATAGTTTGTCTACAGAAACACTCAAAAGTATTTCGTTACATTGCAGTGAATGGTGAAAGATCATTTCTAGTGCACTTAATTGATATTACACTATTTCAAATATAATAAAATTTACATGCCTAACTCATGTAGTGAGCAATATGTTTTTTTTTTTTTTTAAATAGAGTATTGATTAAGTAGCCATTATGGTTCGTTTATAGGACTCCCAAAAGAATTCAGATAAAGAATTATGATACATGTGAAAAAATCGTTTATAAGGTATTTTAATTATGTTACACTACTTCAAATGTAATGAAACTCTTATATATTACTAATATGCTCTACAACATTTTTCTATAGTTTATTGCCTAGGTAAAATTTGTCGTTTATTTACAGAGTCCCTCAAATAATTTGTTTATTGGATTGGACAATGAATCCGATGCATCGATATTTGTCACAGAGGACAGAAATCTTCAGCAGATTAGAATATAACGCTCACAATAAACCCAATTTATCGAAATATATCAAATAGGCGGGAAATTGTCCAACATATCAGAATATAATCGTCACAGTATAGAACGTTCTTTCCTATCAAGTGTGCACGTCATTGCCACCTACCGGGTAGGGTAGCCTTGAATCCCCACTTCGTATATTGGCCAAGGCTTCCCGGCCAGCTCGCGAATTGGCCGGCCAAAACCCGAAATACGCTGTTCATTTCACGTATTTCGGGTTTTGGCCAGGAATCTCGGCCAGTTCCCGAATTGGCCGGCCAATTCGCGAACTGGCCAAGCTCCGGGTTTTGGCCGTAACATATGTTTATATATATATATATATTTATATATATATGTCAGTTTTGAACGGAGGGTGGTTTCGGGGTCTGGGGGTCATGATCGATGAAAATATACCAAAATTTTTTGAAATCGCTTTCCTCCGAACGGCTGCAATAGGTAGCTTTTTGTAATGAAAACTACCTAAAATGTGCATTAGAAGTGGAAATTTTAAGCTGGAATTAAAATGTTTTTACAGTTTCTAAATTAAAAAAAAAAAAAAAACTAATTTTTTCAAAATCTAGGTTTATTATACATTTTGTTCTGAACAGCATATTCTTTAACAATTTTATTTTTTAATATCCTAAGAAGGTAAAAAAATAAAAAAGTAAACGGTCAAGTGCGAGTATTACTTGCGCTCAGAGGGTTCCGTAGAATAAATATATGTATCATATAAATTTAAAAGCAACGTTAAAAACGCCAGAATAAGCAAACATTCAGCAGACTAGTTTCGGTAGCGTTTAGCAGACGAAATTTGGCACACGGGATGCAGGTAGGGGACGCATGAACGACTGGGGCAAAAAATCCGAAAATTTAAAATAGATTTTTTTTATTTTATGTTTTTGACGAATTTTTGCCCTTTTTTATGTTCAACCCGTAATCGCGCGTGTTCTAACCAGTTCTAAATGTTTACTCCAATGAGAAATATACATATTACGTACGCGACGCTGCAATACTAAGAAGCTGTAGCGGGTATTACAATAATTCTTTTACCTCACATGCAAAAAATTAGAGATTATTTAATTGCGCTTAATTATTACCTTTTTAAAAAAAAATAAAGAAAAAGATTTTATCACAAACATAAAAAAAACTTTTTATTCCCTTATTCCAAAGATATCGTTTTATCGTCTGCTGCCATAGCAACATGATAATTCGTCAAACGTTTATTTTTAATTTTGGTTTTAGAATTAAATTTATTTGCTCCTGTGCGTAGAACGGGTTTAACAGCTAGTATTTAATATATTTACATTTCAATTGCACTATATTATTTCTACTACATTTTGTCAAATTTTCTGAAACGGGCGTTAAATTTGGTAAAAAGCCCTGGATGACATAAACAAAAAATATGCAAAATTTTTTTCAACTTTAAAAAAAAAAATCGATAGATCTCCATGAATATACGCTCTATTATTCCACAAATGAATGCATATATTGTACAATATCCATCTATTCGTAAGTTATAGCGATACATCATTTCGTGCATTTCATTTTACAGGATGATCCCAAATATTGTTATTTTTCTTTGATTTTTTATTGGCCCCCTAATTGTCCTTCTGATCAAATCTCAGTTGATAAATATGAAGTCGAACATATTCTTCATAAACCTGAATTTCCAGAAAAATCTGAAAAATATATCTTTAAACATTCGATAAAATGTTCAAAATTGAAAATGTCCGGTGATTAATGGCCATACAGTGTAAATTAATAGAAAAGCTTCCCTCATCATAATGAGCATTTAATCTGAAGTGTTTACTTATTGTATAAGTGATTTTGTTCTTCTAATTTTTTAAGGTTAACTTAAATCCAAACTGCTTATTTTCTGATTTATTTTAAATTCATGTTTGCTCTCAAACGCATCCAACTGGCAAATTATCTTATTTAGAAACTACATAATGTGCTGTGCTTCTCGATTTTTTGATAAATGCAGAAAATATTACAAAAAATGCTGTCAAAGTGGTCGTTTTGAACCGAATTTTCCGAAGCGGGAGATCTGGGGGTGAAAAAATGGTCATACTGAGAAAATAGTTGTTTAAAAATCAATTTCTAATAGATTGAGCGAAAAATGAAATCACACGGCCTCTTATACATCTCTTCAAAAATCATCTCAGCAAGTTTCACGTTTTTACTTTTAAGAATGAGTCTGAAAGTGTGTCAGAAAATTTCGAGCTGTGTAGGGGGGGGGGGGGGATATTTTTTCGAATATACCCTTAATTGAATTTCTTTTAAGGCTGCTCTTAACTGCTCTGCTCAACAAGCGCAAAATGTTTTGACACATTTACAAATTTATTATTTAACGGAAAGGTATAAAATTGGAAGGCCTGCTTAGGGAAGCGATTTCGAATCGAACTGTGTTTTCCTTTTTTCGATAAATAAAGTACCTATTAAGTTATAAGCTATTTTGATCACGTGACAAAGGCGTTTTTCTCCCTTCGCTGACTGTTTTTTCTGCTTTCTTCGGGAACTTCAGTTCAAAACGTACACTTTGAAACTATTTTCTGAAAGATCTGTTGCGTTTGCAAAGAAAAAAAAAATAAAAATAAAAATAACGGAAAAAAACAGATCTATTACATAGTTTCTGAACAACAACAACTGCTAGTTTCATGCATTTTTGACCAAAAATAAATTTAAACTTATGTCATAAAGTTGCCCTTTTGGATTTGAGAACAGCCTTAATGCTACATTGATTTTTCTTAATGTTTGGCTAATATTATAAAAATAAATATTAACTTTTAAATGCATAATAAAATGTCAATACAATTTGTATCGATTTATTATGTGGTTGTGAAAAGAGGATTACTAATGAAAAAAAAAGTATATTTGCAGTATCTGGTTGAGTGGAGGGGAAGAGTTTAAGAGAAATGGGGGGACTCCGAAATAAAAAGCATAAGAAAGGGGTACGCAAAAGAAATAAAGTTTTGAAGAGCTCATCTAAGCTAACTTTGTGGATAGCTCAGTTACAACATTACGTCGAAAGAAGGTTATGATTCCAATTTAATTTGACAAATTTAATTATAATTTTATTCACATTATTCTTCTGGTAGAAATTATTTTTTAATTATCAAATTAATAAAAATTATTTTTAGGTACAAAACGCAAGCGAGAAGCGAGTAAAGTTTGGTTTCATTTGTTAATCTACATAATAAAAGCAGAAGTCATGTGAATGTCATCAACAGTTCCGGGCTACCCGCTTCACTTTTTATATCTCAGGTGGCCATTTGGCACTTTAATGTTAGCCAGGCGCAAGTGATAAGTCGCCAAATATTATATAGATTATTATTATAAAGCGCAAAGCATTTGGCTGTCATCAACAGTGTGCAACAGGATAAAACTGCATAAAAGTTACAGTTTTAGAAAGATGGTATTAAAAAAATTAGGCACAGATGTCATATACGATGGCGCGATTTTTTTCCGACGCCAGTTTGACGAAAACATCAACAGCATAAACAACAACATCCTGGTTACCATATCAAGCAAAATGACGGCACTTTGGCGCCAGTTAAGTACCCGTTGCGTATATGACATTTGTGCCAAAAAGTATAACGTTTGAGCTAGATTAGCTACATTCAAATATCTATTTATTCTGAGATAACTTCAGTTGAAATGACATTGACAGCCCAATATCTGTTTCAGTGGTGACCATCCCCCCCAAACTCAATGACGCAAATTCCCCCCCAAAAAATCTTCATACATTAACACTGAGTCCCCCCCTAAACAGAACATCAATTGTAAGATATATTCTTATTATTAAATTATTTAATAATAGTATTCTTACGTACTGTCATAAAATAAAAGTTTTAACAGCGTAATAAATAATAAAATATATATTTTTTATTATTAGCAGTCTGATTGTTTTCACATTTATAAGTCCTGACTGACAAGCCCGTGTTAATAACATCACTATATACGTTTTAATAAATAAAGCTACTTTTTTATGAAAATAAATATTTACTTACAGGTATTCAAAATAAAAATCTTTTATATTATTACAAAATAAATCTTAAATATAAAGATTGCATATCGTTTTAAGAAAACTAAAATATTAAAGACGAGTCGTTTCTATCAAACGCATATCAAATATATTTGCATGTACATACGCCCTTGTTTAAGATTAAATCTTAACGCTTAAGATTTCCCAATCATTTTTTTAATACTATCTAGTCATACAGTTTAATCTCACCCTTCCAAAAAAATTCTCTAAATCACTCCCCCCCCCCCCCAAAAAAAAAAAAATAAATAAATAATAAACTGTGGATTGAAGCGTTTATTTCAGTACAAGTGTTGCTTTATACTGCTTTAACAACACACAATATACTCTTATACAAGTACCGATTCTTATAAAATGGCAGACATTATACCATTAAAACATAGCCCTAAATCTATTATAAGCCCCTGTATTCTGTATAGGTATGTTTTTCTTTCACACTATAATTTTTCAGTCTTATTACCTAGTAATTAATCCTCCTTTCCCTCCCAAAAAAATCTAATTTTTCCATAAATTTCTCCCTTACCCCTAAAGCGATTTGTAGCTGAAAGTAGTGATGGGAGATTCTCGAAAAATTTACCAATAAAAAAAAATCGTAATCGTAAAAAACACAATCGATATAGTCATCGATTACTTCCGAGAACCTACAATCGAGATGTTCTACAATCGTTTATTAAAATCATTGTTTTATATGTTTATAAAGCAGTATTTAGTAAATACATGGTAACTGAAAACAGATGGATTTAAAAAACAACAAACCGAAGGGAGGCTATAATGGAGCCATAATAATGGAAAAGTCATGTGACGGCGTTCTTTGGTTGCAAAAAGTTGAAAAGTCGCGAGTAGGTATGAAACGGTAAAGGGAGTTTAAGAATCAAAATTTAGAATTTTTCGACAATTAGCAGCAAATTGGCCAAAGAAATAAGAATAAAAAGTACCTCTAGTGGTAAAAACATGAACTAAAAGGATGGTAAATGGTATCAATATTTTTTATTGATTTTTTTTACGTCATTTGAAATCAGTTCTATGATTTCCCCTTTATTAGAAGACCTTCTACTGGAATGCGTTAAACGACCCCCCTGGGCGGAAGTAGGGGAGGAGCAATAAATGCATAATATGAATAAGTGGTCATAAGGCTTTCCAACGATATATCACATGAGGGGTGTCGGCTAAATTTAGAAAAGTGACCCCCCGCGGGGTCAAATGGGAGAAGGGCGCGGGAGGTATGTACAAATGAAGTAATAGTCACAGAGCTTTCCAATGACATATCATATGACGGGGTGACGGCAAAAGATAGAAAAGTGCCCCCGGCATACACCCTCCCCCCCCTCTCTTTGAAATTTTAATGTATTATAAATTATTCATCTGACGGTTCCGTAACAAAATCCGATCTAAAATGATAAAAACGCTACGATTTCAAAAAGTTCGAAAAGCGCCTCACCCGGGGCGCCAAATTGGGGAGGTTGGAAGAAAGATTCATAATGTGAAAGAGTGGGCCGAAAACTCTCCGATGACATATCACATGACGGGCCCAAAAAGTTTGAAATTTACCCCTCACCCATGGGTTCACTCTTTCTTCCCAGAATACACCCGGAAATCACACAACCCTCACTTTTAAATTTTTATATTTAATAAATAATATTTACCGGAGGGCTCCATCAAAAAAAAAACACACTTAAAATTATATTTCTTGTAGAAATCGCAACGATTTAAAAAATTCACCCCCTTACTGCTTCCCCCCCACAGAAATTTACTCCAGGAGGAGAAAGGTTCATAATATGAAAGAGTGGTCAAAGGGCTTTCCGATGATATGTCACAGGAGGAGTTCGGTAAAAGTTTGAAAATTAATCCCCCGTCGGTTCATTCTCGCGCCTTCCAGAATTCACTCACCTTCCTCTTCTGAAATTTTTATATTTGATAAATAATATTTATCTGAGGGCCCCTGGTATGGGACAGCTTGACAGAGCTAAAGTAAGAGAAACATTGAAAATTTGGGGCAAAATGACACTAGATTCAATAGTAATTATTGAAATTAGGACTATACAGAACTGAATAAATAAACCACTATGCCTCCTAACCCATATCGGTTAATAACAAAAGAGATTGGATAAGCAAATGCACTCCTTCGAGAAATTATGAATTAAACCAGAAATGCGCTAAATTTGACTCTGAAAGCTTCATTTCTCTCTTTCTCTGGCATTTCCGTAAATCTCATCTCGATGATTTCACCGGCATCTCGACTTTTGACTTCTCGATTATTCCCCTCGCGCTTTTCAACATTTCGTAATGAGAAATCAATTTTCTTCTCTTCTCGAAATGTTGTTCTCGATTAGTGTCTTTTCATAGGTTGCCGAGAACGAGAATTCAATTTCTCGTTCTGGGCACGGAAGAGATGTGGGAAGATTTATCGAGACGAGATAGAGAAAGAGGCATGACAATGAGCTGTGAAATGAAGCCCTAATTTTCAAAGTTTCTCTTATTTTAGCCATATCAAGCTGTCACATACCTGGAGCCCTCTGATAAATACCATTTATTAAATATAAAAATTTCAAAGAGGGGGGTGCGGAGGAAGCGAACAAATTTCTAAAACCGTAGTGATTTCTACAATGAATATAATTTTAGATGTGTTTTTTTGATGGAGTCCTCCGGTAAATATTATTTATTAAATATAAAAAATTAAAAGTGGGGCATGCATGAATTCCGGGCTGAAAGAGTGGACAAACCGGGGGGAAGGGGAGGATTTTAAACCTTTTTTTAAGCCCTTCATGTGATATATCATTAGAAAGCCCTCGGATCACTCTTTGATATTATAAGACTTTCTTCTCCCCTCCCCGATTTGGCCCCCCACGGCGGGGGCAGTTTTTGAACTTTTTAGCGTTTTTATCATTTTAATTCGAATTTTTTAAAGAGTTTTCCGAAAAATATTACTTATAATATATGAAATTTCAAAAAAGGGGGGCTGATTTCCTGGGGGGTTGCGAAAGTTGGACCCCCGGGGGGGGGGGCACTTTCCTAATTTTTGCCAACACACCTCATGTGGTATATCATTAGAAAGTCCTGCGATCACTTATTCATATTAAGCACCTACCGTGCCCCTTTCCTCACTTTGACACCCAGGGTATTCTAAATTTAGCCGAGACCCCTCATGTGACATATTGTATGAAAGGACTATGATACTTATTCATGTTATGCAGCTCCTCTCCACTTTGCCCCCACGGGGGTACTTTTCTAAATTTAGCCAAGACCCCTCATGTGGCAAAGCATTGGAAAGGTCCGTGACTACTTTTTGATATTATGCATCTCCGGTGTCCCTCCCCTCACTTTCCACGGGAGGCACTTCTCGAAATTTAGCTGAGACCCCTCATGTAACGTATTGTTTGATAGGACTGTGACCACTTACTCCTGTTATGCACCTCCCGCGTCCCTCCCCCCCCCCACTTTTCCCTCACGGTGCGGTGGTCATTTTTATAAATTTAGCTCGAGACCCCTCATGTGACATTTGGTTGGAAAGGCCTGTGACCACTTATTGATGTTATGCACCTCTGGTGTCCCTCCCCTCACTTTGCCCCCACGGGAAGCACTTCTCGAAATTTAGCTGAGACCCCTCATGTGACGTATTGTTTGATAGGACTGTGACCACTTACTCCTGTTATGCACCTCCCGCGCCGATTTCCCCCCACTTTGTCACCCCGGGTGCATTTTTATAAATTTAGCTCAAGACCCCTCATGTGACATTTGGTTGGAAAGGCTTGTGACCACTTATTGATGTTATACCCTCCGATGACCCTTCCTCCACTTTGCCCTCCCGGTGGCACTTTCTAAATTTTGCCTATAACCCTCATATGATATATCGTTGGAAAGCTCTGCGACCACATATTCATATCATGCAGCTCCTGTGCCCGCCCGTTGACACCCCCAAGGATCCGGTCCGAGGTTCGTTCGGTTCGAGATTTTTTTTGTTTACAAGATTTTGCAGTGTGTGCACACCACGCCTTCTATACGGTGCCGTATGCAGCGGGGACCCAGTTTGAGATTTCATATTACAAGATTACGTATAAATTAGAGGCCCTAATTAAAGAAGGGGCACACTAGCGGGCGTAGCCAACTAGTCCTTATTAACCCGACTCATTGCAGTTTTCCCGCAGACGATTCTTGATAAAATCGAATCGTGTATGTTATAAAAGCAATTGGCAAACTGGAGTCATCCAGAAAAATTTTGCAGAATAAAAAAATATCGAAACGTCCATACAATCGATAAAATCTATAAAAACATCTCGTTTTCGCCCATCACTAGCTGGAAGTCTTTTTCTCTGTACTGGTTGTTTACCTTATACTGTTTTAATGACATACAATACTACTCTTCTAACATCACTAAAATATACTGTACTTAAATCCTAGTTTTCTGAAAATCGTCAAGTAATTTTAGCGTTGTTTCTGAAATGCTTATTTTGTTGTTATTTCTTATCATACCCATCAAGAATGTATTTTTGCACTCGGACTGTACGATTCGACCCTGTCAAACAATATAATAAATTACTTAAGACGCTTCTGGAAAGCTATTCCTTTTATCACGTCTTGCGGTCCTAATCGCCTTTCAGAATGTGTTAAACATTTTCCCACCTGTATACCAAGAATTTTTTGTATTCCTGCACTTTCAAATATATTAAGATGCAAAATCGGTTCTTATTGCCCTTATCTAGAATTTAAAGAGTGTAAAAAACATGACCATTTCTGGAAATTGAATGTTGAAAAGAAGTTAAAAGTGATATTAAAAAAATCAAAAACTTTTTTAATAGTGAAAAAAAAAGGAAATAGTATTAAGATTTTAAAAATCCCCCCCCCCCAAAATGTACTTTTTCTCTAAATTCCCCCCCCCCCCAAAATTTAATTTTATGACGCATTTTGCGTCACCAAACCCCTCTCTGGGCACCCCTGATCTGTTTCCACTAAAGTAAACACAAAAGATTCGTTCTTCATTGAGCGAAAAAAATATTAATTTATGGAGGTAATCATTCACACAGGAAGCTCTCCAACAATGAATTTTGTGAAAAAAATAATTCACGCCTGTAAGCCAATCAAAGTTCAGCATCTCATTCTGTTAGGTAAACTGCTGTACAATTCAACTTCTTTCACGATGTTTTCTTGAAAAATAAACCCAACTCATGTAATAATATTTAATGAATCAAATTTCAAATCGGATCGTCAGTTAATTTTTCAATTCCTACTATTAGTTCACACTCTCCCTATATTTATTTATTTATACAGTCGAACCTCGTTAAGACGAAGTCGAAGGGCCGCAAAAATCTTTTCGTATTAACCGATAAAATAGCAAAAGGCATTTAGGATGCTTTTAAAAATAAATCACTAAAACAAAAATATCAAAGAATGTAAATGATATTTACAGAGAAATATTTTATTGTCATTTTATGTTAAGCAGTATTTTTTGCAAAAAGGTACATTTCTAACATCACCATACAAACACAAAACCCATATTCACACAGATACACACATGACGATAGTAGTACTATATGTACTGTGATATTCTTATTAAAAAATAAATGAGTAAGGAGAAATAAATTGTAAAAATGTATTTACCTCTTTAAGTTAGACTTTAAAAAATTTTTTATTGACTTTTTTTCTAATTTTTGCATTCTGCATTTGATTATAAAGGCATCCACTTTCTTCAAATTGTCCGAAGCACAATTGACATTTTCTTGTTGAAACAGAAAGCACTGAGCAGTTTTTAAAACCTCTGTCGTTTCATTGAAGGATACGGAAGAGATTTCGACCCTCTGCATCAGCTTTCATTTTGTTTAGCTCTTCCTGTTCATTCTCCTTTTCAGTTAAATGAGCAGAATATTTTCATCTCTCATGGGTTGTGAAGTCATAACATTTTATCAATTCAAACGTAATCTTCAAACGACAGGGGAGAAATTATTCCTCTTTTTTTTTAGCTTCTTCTATCGCATCGTTCATTTCTGTTTGATCTGTTTGTGCAACATCTTCCTCTGAAAAACCACCATGCCTGAAACCGTTTTTTATAACAGTGGGGGTAACAGAGTTCCATGTACTTCTTAGGAAACACATACCTTCTAAGAGATCGATAGAAAATTGTGTCTATTTGTCAAAGCACTCGATACGAGTTTTGATTACTTCTTTTCCTGTAGTGAGTTTTTAAACACTGAATAATACCTTGGTCGTATGGCTGAAGCTTTTCTGTAGTATTTGGAGGGAGGGAAACGCATTTTATTGATTTTAACCCGTTTACATCTTTGTGGGTTGTACAATTGTCCAACAAAATGCATATTTTTCTCTTTTGATTGTTAAGTCTAGAGTCTAAGTCTAATAACAATTTTGCAAAAATTTCCTTATTTATCCAAGCATTTTTAGTGAATATGTACTGAAAAGGTAGTGTCTTTGCATGCTTAAAGTAACCTGGTTTTGCGAATTTTCCGATAACATAGATAGGTGATATTTCACTGCCATCCATGTTGCAAGCTGCCAGTACTATGACTCTTTCTTTATTTCATTTTCAACCGGAACACTTCTCTGCTTTAAAAGTTAATGTAGATGAAGGTTGTGCTTTATAAAAAAGCGCAGTTGCATCTGCATTGTATATATCGTGGGGTGCATAATCTCTTTTAATAGCCGATCATTCTTTTGACTAGAGAAAAACAAATCTACACTACACTGATTAACTGCTGACTCTTCACCACATATTCTTTTAGAGACAATACTATGGCTTTCTTTAAACCTTGACATCCATCCACTTGAGCATTTACAATCATCTGACACCAAAAGCTCCTG
Organism: Maratus speciosus; assembly: GCA_963932465.1. NCBI lineage: Eukaryota > Metazoa > Arthropoda > Arachnida > Araneae > Salticidae > Maratus > Maratus speciosus. Next base: position 586,745,026 of record OZ010792.1, read on the forward strand.
CAAAAAACTTTGCTTTTTCTTGTAGAACAGCACCAGTTAAAATGAGAGTCTGGTTCCTAGTTTCTCCTATCTTAATAAAGCAACTTCAATTTCTTTATTCTTAGCATTTCTCATTCGTTTTCTTGCAGGCTCGAACTGATTGATAGCACAAACCGTTTCAATTGGTTTTCGATTCTTAATAACTGTCGAAAAAGTACCAGCAGGTATCCGTACTTTGCTTCAAAATCTGATTTTTTTAAAAATCCTATCCCTAACATCACGAAAAATCTTATGCTTATTTTCCAAACTAAGAGCCTTTTTTAGCAATCATTTCACAAGTAGAGCTCCAATACAACTAGAATTCAATCAATAAAATATTTATAAAAAAGAACTTTATTCACATTAAGTGATCAACCACGTCTTAACAACGAAATGAATCGCTCACAAAAGAATTTCAACATCAGCAGGGAAAGAATGCAACTCTTTTCTTTTCCTCCACGGTAAACAACTACACCCGTCATTCTTCACTCACCTCAGTTCCAAAAACAAACGCATATCCTCCCTCGTCTAGTTCAGGAAAAGCGATAAACTTGTTTCAAGGTGGAAGGTCGCCGCAAAGGTCGCAACTAGGACATTTTATTATTAGGTGCAATATTTACTTCGTCTTAAACGGGAGAAATTTGGCTTCATGTTCGTATTAAACAATACAATTATTATTATTTTCCAGCGTAACGTGACGGGGAAACTATTTTCCTTCGTCTTAAGCGAAATTTCGTGTTAAGCGTTTTCGTCTTAATGAGGTTCGACTGTATATCTTGTTCAAATTTTCAATCGTTAATAAAATACTTATTATTCATCCTATCAAGTTGAAATAAATTTTTTAAAACTTGTACTGGATGACAATTGATTTTAATACAGTTTTTTCAAATATTAATTCATTAATTAAATTTTAGTTTTATATGGGAGACAAAATGGCGGCCATTGGTTATTGAACAGCATTTAATGCATCTTCATATCTGTAAGGGGGGTTACCATAGGGGGGAGCCTTTTCTGTCGCCAAATACCGCCAACTTTGTCGCCAACTTGGTGATATATCGCCAAATTTGGCGGCCAAAATGAGTCGCCAAAAGTGACGCTTACTTGGCGATATCTCTAATATTTCGCCAAATTCCCATAGAGTTCCATTGTAAACATACTTGCTTATAGAAAATCAACGAATTCAGATATTTTAATGCAACAAAAACTCATATTAGCTTAAGGGATTATATTAAAATGTTCTTTGATGACCTAAGTAGGAATTGACTTTAAAAACAAAATTTTTATATTACTTGTTTGGTATTTATGTATTATCCGTGCCAGAAGATCACCGTAGATGATTGTTAATCGCCAATCATATTTACCATTATTAATATCACATTCAAAACAGTGATTTAATATACTTTTATTAAATAAGATCATAAAAAATGGTAAATAATATTGAAGCAATCTAAAATAATACAAAACAATAATTTAGTATACAGTTATTAAACACATAAGAAAAATGAATGATCGTGGCGTCGCATTCACTGGACGTCAGATTCGTTCACGTGTTTGTTACGTCATGAAGTGGTTTTTAATTCCAACATTTATCTGTATTTTTAATGATGTTTTACAGATTTATTAGTTTTTATCTAATTAAAATAGCAATTACGTCATTAAACGGCGATGTCATGGTATTAAAAAAGTAAGTATACAAAAAATGTGATGATGCATTAGTACAATAGATCAGTTTCAACTAGTGTTAAATTCAGACACTTTTCTCCGGGAGGGATTTCTGTAGCTCCGGGGGGGGGGACATTATAGAGTTCCGGGAGGGAAATTACACTTTTTGATCATTGAAAACACAAAATCTCAAATCTTCCCGGGGGGACATATCATTGCTCCGGGGGGGATGTCCCCCCCGGGACACCCCCTGAAATCAACACTGGTTTCAACACCGTTTTAACGGAAGGTGCCCATTTTGTTTTATTGAGCGTTTAGCGAATAGTTTGGCGATAGTTTTTCTTCATAGGAAGTGATCGACGGGATAACGGAGAAAAACTCTAAAAGGATATTATTAACAATATTGTCTTAATGTAAGTGTGGATACCATTAAAGGCTTTTCACACACACACACACACAAAAATCCCTTGGCCAAATCCTATTAGCTAAAATACGCCAATTGGCTAGGGACCAATTGAGGAAGATTACTTAATAGGTTTAAAAATCTCCTCATCAGTGAACGTATTGCAAATGATAAGCAAACGAACAAGAAGGATAAATGTCTAAGTGAGCTAAGCGGTTTTTACAGGAAAAAAATACGTACAACTCAACTAAAAATATCAACTGAAAATGCTGCGATGATCACGAAGTGTTCTTGATTTCTCTATCAGAATCTCCCGATTTGGCGAAGAATTAAGCATATAAGTTAAATTATGAATAAAAGTAACATGTCGCAATGCTTAGCATACATTTAAGGGAGACAAAACTGGTCACCAGAGGCGGCTAGTTTTTTAATATTGATTGACGATCTAATAAATTACTTTTAGAATTATTATCATCCATTAGGAAATTACTATACAAAATTATTTATGTTCCACATAAAAAAAAGAAACTATACAATTTGCATGTATTTGTTGAAGTATGGCATCTTCTCGATTAAAAACAGTTACTTTAATGCATTACAGGAGTGAATAAAACAGGCACCCATTTTTTTTGTACACAAGGCTGCTCTTTGAAACGTGTCTTAAAATATTCTAAATAAAATCGCAAAAATTTCAAACAGCGTTAAAAAATGCATACAATTTTGAATTTTTGAAATCTTTTTGTAAAAAATTAAACATTATTATCTGATTTAGTAGTTCAAATGTAACACCGCGGTAATGAAATTTACATAATTGCAACTCAATGAGCTTTACTTACATAATTTAAGGCTGTTCTTAACTGTTCTGCTCAACAAGCGCAAAACGTTTTGACACATTTACAAATTCATTTTTTAACGGAAAGGTATAAAATTGGAAAGCCTGGCCATGGAAGCGATTTGAAATTGAACTGTTTTTTCCATTTTTGATCCATCAATTACCTATTGAGTTATAAGCCATTTTTATCACGTGACAAACACATTTTTTCGCCCGCTCTTGAGTGCTCTTTCTTCCTTCGCGCGGAAATTCGTTTCAAAACGCCCACTTTGACACTATTTTCTGAAAGATCTATTGCGTTTGCAAAAAAATAATAAAAAAAAAAACATCTCATTTACATAGTTTCTGAACAACAACAACAGCTAGTTTCATGCATTTTCGAACAAAAATAAATTAAAACTTATGTCAGAAAGTTGCCCTTTTCGATTTGAGAACAGCCTTAACGTGCCATCAAAATCAGACATAGGTTTTCATGATCGAATTTCGAATACATTTTTATAAATACTGTTCGAAATCCTCATTTATAATTTAATATTCAAATTTCTTTCTTGAGTTTAAGTCAACCGAAAACACGCCCCTCCCTCCTTCACTGAAAATATATATATATATATCAACCCGAAACCAGAATGGAAGAAAATTAATCTATATTTTAAAACATTGTGGGAAAATAGTCTAAAATTACATATTTAACACCAATTTTATCTTTTATGATAAAAAATGAACATATTACATTCATTACTCATTAATGTTCAAATATATATATGTATATATATAATGTTTTAAAAAATATTCTACATTTTTCTGAAAAAATATTCTACACCTTTTTTTTAAAACCGAATCTGACCCCCAAAACCCGCAAGAGACAAATCCCGATACGAAAGCGACCAGCAACGCATTAAATTATCGGTTTGAAGCAGGATGGAGTGACATCAGGTTAACCGACCCGATGCAATGCTTGGCTCTTATTTGACAGTTTTTGAGGTATATTCCTCTATGATTTTTTCCCCTTTTAAGGTGTACGAATCCGATATCAACAAGGCATGACATTATTCATTTTTAATCGTTTCTAAAATGCAATTTTATTACCTCCCTCTCCAGGCCCCGATCATGACTCATTGGGGCCTTGGGCTTGGGCTAACGTAAGATAAATCAGGAGGCCCCTGGGCAAAGTCCCGATTTGCCCATACGATAATAAGGGCCTGTCCACAGATTTGTCTGTGGGCCTGTCGCTCTGTGTTCTTTTTGCATAAGTAAAATAATTCCACTCCGCCAAACTTTCACAAAATCGATCTTTAAAATGACTGTGGCGACATCTATTTGTTATTAAGTGAATCAAACCTTTCTTTTTAAATTGATTTCTTTACTATTATTTTCCAAATTAAAAAAAAAAATCTACCTGGAAAATTATCAGAAATCTACCGTAATGATTATTCTTTGGAAAAGGTGATGAACAAAATAATAATAATAAAACAGTTGTCAATGGAAGCCCTATTTTAAGATGCTTGTAAATTTTACTTATTCTTTCTTTAAATATTGAATAAAAAAAAAGTAGAAAACTATTTGAAAATTTTATTACCGTTTATAAAATGTATTACTATTAATATCATTATTATAAACCTATAACATATTATTATATTCTGATAAATCAATTTTAATACCATTCAACTGAATTTTCTTTGACAAACACTTAAGTTGACTATTTTTTTTTTCACATATTTATATTTTTGTTATAATTTGTAATAAAATATTTTTTTATCAGAATATCTTCATGTAAGATAAGAGTTTCAGATAGGAATGACTACTAATTATTCTTCACAAGATCTAACCGAGATTTATTTTCCTCTTTAACCCTTCAGCGGGCTGTGTCCACAAAAAAAGGACACCTAATTTTAAGAGTAATGGCACCAACAATATTTAATTAAAATTTTGCTTTTATGATTTAAGGTAAATAAGCAGCATTTTAATTTCTAATAACATTGTTTGTAAATTCCGGTGTCAGTCCACCATTTCATTATTTTACAAACAGAATTACTCCGCGCCGGAAAGGGTTAACATTATTCACTGAAGGAAATAGAAGATTTATTTGTATATTTTTAGCGTAATTTTAATATTTTTAAGTTGTAGTACATCATTTGGCAATGAGTATTTTATCACATTTTATCTAGTTATCTAAATTGCACATGATGCAATGGTCCATGCCTTTATAATACAGTAGACCCCGCTAATCCGAACTTCGCTGATCCGAACTTCGCTGATCCGAAATTCCGGTTAATCCGAACCGATTTTATTTTCGAAAATCATACTTGAACATATTAAAAAAACAGAATAAAAAAATACTCAATAATGTAAAAATAGAACATATGTACACGAATATAAAATGAAAACGTGCACTGTAGGCCTACTCGTAGAAGACATCTTAGAAAAATCTCGAATATCTGTTTGTTTGCCAGTCACTATAAAAAATTTTTCTAAAATGCAAAAAGTATTTAATTCAGATGATAAAAATTTATTTTTCCTTTCAGTTTGATTTCGTAAATTATCTACAGAAATGTTTATTTCTTCACGCCTCGTCGACGACGTGGTGATTGAGCTATTTATAGAGCCCATAAGCCGGGGCTTACGGGATGTTTACTATACTACTGAGTACTTATAACTTACATTTTTTATAGCACGCATCTTTTTCTTTTCTACACTGCTCAAAACAATTAGGGGAGCAAGCAAAAAAGTGAAGAGAACAGTGCAAGACAGCCATGTATGGGCATAAAATGGATAGTACACGTATATCAATGCGCAATACAGAAAAAAAAGACGTAAAAAAATTGTAAGAGAGCTTTTATTCTTTGAAAAGATGAAAAGAACATAAAAAGATGGTTTAGGGCAGCAATTTGGTTTCATGTAAATGATAAAAAGTATTGTTTAGAAATGATGCGAGATTTTTAATTTGGCGTGTGGTCTCCTCGAACAGCTAAGACTGTTGTACACCTGTTTTCCATAGATGCGATGAGGTTATCGATAAGACTTTGGGGAATACTGTTCCACTGCTCAAGAATTGGAATCTCCAAGTCCCGGACAGTAAAAGGAGGCCTTGTTCTCGCAGCAATGTGTCGTCTGAGTATGTTCCAAATATGCTCGATCGGATTTAGGTCAGGAGAGCATGCTGGTTATTCCATACGCTGTATTGTTTTAGCTTCATGCATGTTTTCCACAATACGAACTGTATGAAGTTTGGCATTATCGTACATGGAAAAAAAGAAATCACTAATTGCTGCAACATAAAATACGACATGAGGTCTCAGTATCTCGTCTATACAACTTCGGACCGTCAAAGTGCCATTCCGAATGATATGCAGGCCGGTACGTCCACCTATGCTGATTCCAGCCAATAGCATCAACCCATCTCGTCTGTAATGCGATCTTTCACCAACGAATGTGGGATTATTTTGAGTGCCTCTTTCTCTCCATGCCAAAACACATCAGATGTTACATCCAGACTGAATCGGGACTCGCCTGTAAGCAGAATTTGACTCCAACAACGTTGCCTCCAAACTCGATGTTCAGTTCCCCACCTTCTTTGGGCCGCACAGTGGCTTGAGTTCGACGAAATACAGACCATTAGCTTAAGTGCATAGAGACCACCCGGATTAAGCCTATTTGAAACTGGTTGGCTGAACACCCTTCGTCCTGTGGCCAAGAACAACTGTGTTTGCAGCTGAGTAGCATTGCCCGTTCCGTCTCCACGAGCTGTTAACAGGATATATCGGTCATCAGTTTCTGTATTAGCACATTTTCGACCTGGCCGATGACTACCGTTCCGTGTGTCTTGGAATCGATTCCACAGCCTTTCATGGGCACTTCTTGCGACTCCAACAGCGTCCACTACACTTCGTTGTATTTCCCCAAATTCAACTGTCCCTATAACATGCCAAGCCATAGACTGCGGTAAATCATGTTTTTTGTGACATTTTCAAGACACCTTTTCTCCAAACACAAGCTGAGCAGTTGAATTTTACAACTGAGGCAGTGAAACAGACGTTTCTGCAAAATCCCGATTTCTGCACTCATCTCCTTTTTCTAGTTTTTGACGTCATAAACTTTAATTAACATGTGAAGTTTTCTTTATCTGTTTTCTACAACACTTTAAATTATGGATGTTTTATTTTACGTTACTTATCGGTGTAAATATTTGCTTAATTTCGTTAAAACCATGTGCTCCCCTAATTTTTTTGAGCAGTGTATTTTTATGAGAATTTCGGGTAATCCGAACTGGCACCGGTCCCGATTAGTTCGGACTAGCGGGGTTCTACTGTATTTATATTAGAAGAATAATTTCAGATTTTGATAGAATTGAGTAAAATTCACTCATAGCACATATTAAATCCAGGTTTTTTTGCCCTTTTGAAATAAACTAGTATTTTTCTTGGATGCATTTTTGCATTCATCTTTAGCTTTACAAGAAGAAGTATAGGATTATTAAATCCAGGTTTTTTGCCTTTTTGAAATAAACTAGTATTTTTCTTGCATGCATTTTTACATTCTTCTATCTTTAGCTTTACAAGAAGAAAGTGTAGGATTATTAAATCCAGGTTTTTTGCCCTTTTGAAATAAACTAGTATTTTTCTTGCATGCATTTTTACATTCTTCTATCTTTAGCTTTACAAGAAGAAAGTATAGGATTATTAAATCCAGGTTTTTTGCCCTTTTGAAATAAACTAGTATTTTTCTTGCCTGCATTTTTACATTCTTCTATCTTTAGCTTTACAAGAAGAAAGTATAGGATTATTAAATCCAGGTTTTTTGCCCTTTTGAAATAAACTAGTATTTTCCTTGCATGCATTTTTACATTCTTCTATCTTTAGCTTTACAAGTAGAAAGTATAGGATTATTAAATCCAGGTTTTTTGACCTTTTGAAATAAACTAGTATTTTTCTTGCATGCATTTTTACATTCTTCTATCTTTAGCTACAAGAAGAAAGTATAGGATTATTAAATCCAGGTTTTTTGCTCTTTTGAAATAAACTAGTATTTTTCTTGCATGCATTTTTACATTCTTCTACCTTTAGCTTTACAAGAAGAAAGTATAGGATTACTAAATCCAGGTTTTTTGCCCTTTTGAAATAAACTAGTATTTTTCTTGCATGCATTTTTACATTCTTCTATCTTTAGCTTTACAAGAAAAAAGTATAGGGTTCATGAAAATTTTAGACATCCGGTTTTCTACGGATTTATGCGTTGTAGAAGGCCCTGAACACCAATTGACTATTGTTAGAAAATGTTTGTCTGTCAGCCAGTCTCTTTGTCTGCATGTGACACAACTTTTTTGGCGTTCTATCTCAGGAACTAATGCACGGAATTTAATAAAATATTATATTCAGTTAGTCCCTGATATAAATTAGGGCTGATTAGTTTTTGGTGTAAATCGTCCAACAGATCGCGCTGCTATGCTGCATTTTTCGCGATTTCTGCAATAGCTGTATCTCAAGCACTAATGCACGGATTTTCATAAAACTTCAGACTCTGTTAGTCCTTGATATAAGTTGGTGCTTATATGTTTTTGGTGTAAATCGCAGAACAGGTGGCGCTGCTGTGCTGCATTTTTCACGATTTCTGCAATAACTATATCTCAAGAACTAATGTACGAATTTTCATCAAACTTCTGATTAAGGTGTACCTTGATACGACTTGATGTCGATTATGTTTTTGGTCTAAATTGCCTAAAAGTTAGCGCTGCTATGCGGCATTACCGCAATAGTTGTATCTCAAAAACTAATGCACGGATTTTCATCAAACTTCAGATTCACTTAGACGTTGACATAAGTTGTTGCTTATTAGGTTTTGGTGTTAATTGACGAACGAACAGGGGGCGCTGCTATGCTGTATTTCCCCCGCTTTATGCGATAATTGTAACTCAAAAACTAATGCACGGAATTTAATCAAACTTCATATTATGTTACACTGATATCTAAGGGGTCGGGTGCCGAAATTCAATGATTTGTTTAAAATGTGCAATGCTTGTATCTTCTTTTAATTGCACACAATTCAATGAACCTATATCTTCAGAATCCTCATGATGGGCACAGTCATGCATGCATGCCATTTAATATTGGTACCGTGATGGCGAATTTTCATGTATCAACATGCATGAGATAGAAGAAAGTTTTGGGATTGGCACATCCGACTAGTTCATACATATATCCACAGGAATGTAAGCACTGTCATAATTTCTTCAAAAAAAAAAAATCAAATAATAATAAGAAAATAAATAAACAAATAATGACAAAAAAATCTGAAGGTCTACGCCCTGAACGAGAGGGAAAAAAAGGCCGATTTAACCCAGTGTATTCCAACTTATACCCAAATGTTTGCCCCCAAAACGTTAGTTTGTACAAATATTACATTTTTAATATTTTCTATTAAAACAATTTAAAAGAATAACTTTTTCATTGCTTGCGAAATTTATCATTTACAGATTCATTTATTGTGTAAGTAAAGTATAAATTATTTTTTTTTGTAAAAGTGCATATTTTTATATTGCAGCTATATTCAAAGGTATACTTTCACCTAACTACATTAAAGGTGACATGTTAAATTATATTTTTATGATAATTAAATATCTAAATATCAACTTAACGCTATAGATACAATTAGACTGTATAAAGTCGTTTTTCTTCAGTCGGTTCTCTAAAAGAAAAATAAAAGGAAGAATGAGAAAATAAATATAATATAAATGTAATTTTTAACCATTTGGAAAAATGGTTATTATTCTCTGTCAGGGTAGAAAAAAAAGAAAAAAAAAAACCCGCATTTTATTTGTTTTCTGATTGGTCTATACAGTAATCTGTATTTTCCCTTTACTTTCAACAGAGATGGTTACTTCTGTTGTCACTATGACAAAAAAGTAATAAAAACTACAAAAAAATTTAATAACTCAGAAACAAATTGAGATACACCTTTCAAACAAATTGCACTTTAAAGTACATTTTTTCTCAATACGACGGTGTAAAAAGTAATATTGTGGGATGTTTAGAAGTTTAAGAATGAAATTTCGTTTAAAATTGGTCCAAGAATATTAATGTTTAATCCATGGCGTACGTAATGTATGACCAGCTCCGTAGAAGTTAAAAAATTTACAGTACCGAAAATTGTAAAACTGAAATTTCTTTTAAAATTTGTTCATGATGGGTCCAGGAATGTTAATGTTTAATTCATGGCGTACGTAATGTATGATCAACTCCGTGCGATTTTTTATGTCTTAAATTTTAGTCTTCGAAAAAATCATTTTCCAAATGGTCGTTGTAATTTGTTAAATTGCTTTTATATTATATTTTTTTAAACATGCTTTCATTAAAATTCACTGAAATGCAGAGAATTTTTTTTAATGCATTACCAGATTTGGCGATATTTCGCCAAGTTGGGAAAACGTTGGCAGTATCGTGGTACCCTTACCCCTAGCATTTTTTAACAAAAACTCATTGTTGAAAATGATAGTGATTTCCCCATAGGAAATCAAACTATAATTGAGTAACCATTAAGTTTAAGTAGTGATTTTGTTATGTCTTTCGAAAACGAAGGGCGCTTGGCGGCAGGAACCCCCTCTGGGGTCGAATTTTGAAAGTTCCGAAACACATGTTTACGGATTTTAGTTATTGTTGGAATGTTATTACATATGAAGGCATGAATAAGAAGTTCCTCAATAGTAAATAATAAAAAAGTTAAAAGTTTTACCTTTATGTTTTGATGCATTATTCCGGGGTTGCCACGCTACAGGGAATTTCCAGACTAGGAAATTCTTCGGCACCAGTACTTCCTTACAGAGAACCTCTCTTTAAATCAGGCGAAATTTCGTGCAGTTAATCTAGATATATTTTTCTATAAAAAAAAATACTGATATTTAGACTGGAAAATTCCGTGAAGCGTGGCAACCCTGTATTCAGTAGAAATATATTCTTCTTAGGATGAACAAAAAACATTTATTTGAAGAAAAAAATACGGAACAGATGTCTTATTATCCCGGGGTCCGTCATCTTGGATTTTTTTCTTGGTGTGAATTAAAATTGTTTTCTAATTAATAGTTATAATTATTATATTCCAGTTTTTTTTCATTATTATATTAAACTATCAACAATATTTAACCATTGGCGACATTTACTACTTGACGAAAAAGGAGTTTTCATGCAAGAAAAAAATCCCGGACCCCGGGATAATAAGATATCTAAGCCAAAAAGACATTACAATAATATACTGCACACAATACTGATAACACTTCACAATATAAAAAACAGATGTATATTCTTGAGACTATTTACAAACACAAACATAAAGAAATACTTTGAACTATGTATTAAACTATAGTTTGTTGCAGTTTTTAATGTATTATTATTATTCCTTTGGAATATCGGTGGATTTTTAATCCAGCAGCATTTTGCTGCTCACTGCCAGGAGCCATGGTTCTGAGCCTCTGTGCCAATCAAACAGCAAACAGGATTGTGTGATGCTGCCATCTGGTGGAATGTTCTTGAAACAAAAGAGCGATTTTCTAACAGTTGTACTATAAGGCATGTCAAGTTTAAAGATTTTCTTTCCATTGGCTTATAAGATAGGGTGTTTTTTATTTTAAATTTGCCCCCCCCCCCCCTTAGGGATCGAATTAAAAAAAAACCAATGTCCAATTCCTGTATTATCCTCTGGAATACACATATATTCCAAATTTGAAAGCTGTGTGTTAACCATGAATATAGGTACTCTACCGTCATGATGTTAACAGGGAGATCTAACAAACTACCAGGCATTTGTCGAGCAGAAAATTGGCATAACAGCTTACTCGTAGAATTACAAATACATTTTGGAACTAGAATAAAATTTTTTATGACGAATTATACTTCAGATTCTAATATTACTCTGAACCTAAATAAGTTTGTGTTTGAATCATTTTTATATTTTTAATACAAAGTTCTATTTAGCTAACGGATAATTTTGGAAATTTCAACAGCATAATCATCTTAAAAAAAAAAAAAAAAAAAAAAAAAAAAAGAAGAACGATATAAGTGAAATTTTAGGTTCAGTTTATACAGACTTACATGGAACATACGAGGGTGAATCAAATATAAACCGGAATTTTTGTTTTTCTATTTATTGGTACAAGATACAAAACAGACAATTACATATTATTTTTCTATATAATCTCCTGATTTCAAAACACACTTTCCCCAACCGGTTGGAAGTTTTTTGATGCCGTCATCATAGAAAGAAGAGGAGTGTGTCTCCAACCAATTGCGCAAGAAGGCTTCAACAGCAGTGTGATCGCCGAATCTTTCACTTCCTAATGCTTCTTTCAAAGTCACAAACATGTGATAATCACAGGGAGACTATAGAGAGGGTGTTCCGGTGATGGCCAATGCATTTCGTTCAACTTTTCGCGAGTCAGGCTGGCTGTATGGGGACGGGCACTGTCATGATGCAAAATCATTTCTCTGATCGAAATTCACGTCTTTTCCGCTGATATGCACGTTTTGTTTCATCTAACAGCTGGCAGTAGTAAGCAGCACCCTCGATAATGTTCCGAACGGCGTTAATGTTTCCCTCAGTCAAACTTGTTCGATGGGGGGGGGGGGGGGGGGGAGGGCATGGGGAGTGTTTTCAACTTCTGCTCTTCCGTAAACAAACTTTCTGTGCAAGTCAAACACTTGGGATTTCTTCAGGCGTGTCTCCCTAAAGTGAGCTTGAAGTCTTCGTAAGATTTCCGCCGGTCTTAGCCTTCATTTGTGAGAAATTTAACGATAATGCTTTGCGCAACGTGGGGGTGAACCTCTCCCTCCTTCATCATGATGCTGGCTGAGGAACGGAGAGAGTAGCACATACCGGCGCATGGATAGACATGTGACAACTCCATCTGTCATGCGCAGAGGTTTGAGCACCATCGCGATGACCTTCAGGCCTCCTAGCAGAAATTCCGGTTAATATTTGATTCACCCTCGTATGTTTTGAAATTTTCATGAAAAAATATTCAGAAGTTTTTGAGATAGCCTGTGCTTTATGCCCAAAAACGTCATTTGGAGAAAAATGACTTCGAAGTTTTGGAAGCGCCGTTTCAGCTATTGAGTGAGTATAATTCTAAAAGCCGTAACTTCGGTTCTAATGCGAATTTCAAGGAAATAATTATATCAAAATCTATCTTTTCTGAGAAAAGATGGGAGTTTAACATCTAAAAAAAGTGAAATTTCAAAAATTTTGAACCTTCAAGAGTCCTGAGACCCCTTACGAAAGCATTTAACCCTTCACTGCACGATTTTTCTTTTCTTTTTGAAAAAAATAATTTAATTACTTTAGGTAGTCACAAATACAGGAAAAATAATAAAAAAAATTCAGACTTCATGTATTTTTTTTAAATATAGATTTTTGTGATATGTGCCATATGTGTAACAAAACACACAATTATATATTTATTGTTTTGTACTAAATGTGGTACAAAACCCACAATACTTGTGTGTCAGATATACAAAAAGAGTATAGTATGTATTGAAATTTTATAGCAGATATTTAACCCTTTGAGGAGCAAGCAATTGTTTCTCTGTAGTCTGTAATGTTGAATTCACACCGGAATATTTGAAAAAAAAAAAATTAAAATAAGGAAAAGCAATTTTGCAACTTTTCCCTCCAAAGTTAGAAATATAAAATTTAATTAAATGTTTCTACTGCGAATCTTGATTAAAATTAGTGCGATATAATGTATCCCACCGTTCTTGAATGTGTTAAAATGCGTAAAAAAGTAAAAATTAATGTTACAAATTTCAAAATACAGATAGTAAAAAGACAAGAATGGAAAAAAATGTATAGAAAATTATTTTACAGTAGAATAAAGTATTATCAGAAAGCAAATCAAAATAAAAGGAGTGTAAAAAAAAAGTTTCCAGAGCAAAAAAGTTCCAAATGTTCATTTCAGATGAAACACAGAGTAACAGTTTCTATCTCGATTTATACATAAAGCTACTCCACATTTTGAACACTTTATGAAAGTTTTGCGAGTGCAGTTTGGAATTCCATTTAATCCGGCGAATGGCATACTACATCTAATCTTATATCTTCAGGGATGTAGTGGAGGGTATGCGGGAGTATTTTGCCGTATACCCTCTGGATTTTTTTAAGGAACACAGTATACCCTCTGTTTCTATAGAAAGCTGTTTCTTAGAAAGCTATAGTATATATACACTAACGTATACCCTCTGCCTTGAGCGTATATCCTCTGGTTTTTTTACGACTACACCACTGTATATCTTTGACTGGCATTGCAGATACAGGACCTTTATGTTTCTTGGCTATAATTCCCCTTTCTACTTCAGATATTTTTGGGCGTCCTCTTTTAGCATTTGGTGTTCGCTTTAAATCTTACAAAGGCAGATTGCAATTTCTTCCCTGAATTTAGCCAAAGTCATTTTTGTTAAGGAATTATTTTTGTTCACTTTTTTATATAAGATCCATGAATTTATCATAACAACATCCAGTAGACGGCTTATTATCCAGCCATGTAACACATGATATTTGTGTACTGTTAATGAATGCTACTTGTTCTAAACTATATCCTCTTTTTTATTTTTTTATTTTTTTTATTTCAGATTCCAAAGGAAGCTTACAATTAGGAATTCTATTGCGTCTCACTGTATCCAATGAAAGTTTTCCGTTCTGTGATAAAAATGCAAGTAATGGTAATGAATTGAAGTAATTGTCAAAAAGTAACTTATGGTTTTGATTTCGCGGAATTAACCTACTGAGACGCACAGCAACATTTGATGCAGACCCTAAATCTGGCTCATTTGGCGGTCGTATGTCAACATTTTCCTAGCCACTATATAATTCAAAATCATAATCAAAACTACTTATACCACATAAAACTAAGAATATAAAGCCCCATTTATGTCGTTTATTTGGAAAATGCTGCTTCAAAATGCTTCGAGACTTTGTTGCGCAAATTTGTTCATCTATTGACAAACACTCTTCCATAGCAACTTGCATAAAGCGTTTTCTGATATACTCTATTAGAGGCCTTACTTTGCATAGTCTATCAAGGCCCTTCATGCCTCTAACAATTTCTTAATTTATAGTTTAGCTATTGCCAAAATTATTTGACAAAGAAAAAAAAAATGAAATCGCTTTACTAGTTCCCGAGAAAAAGGTACCAGCTTTTGTACATGTGATCTCACATAAAAACAACGTATTGTAAAAATTTTTCTTCTTCAAAATATATTTTTCATTTAATTAAAAATCCCCGAAGATTAACACATATGTTTTCATTATATAACTTACAGTTAACGAAGCAACGGTTATCAGGAAGTGATACTATGCGGATAATTATGCTTTTTTTTTTAATATATTAATTATTTCGTGAAAAAATAACTGCAGACAATTTTAATTATCGCATGATGCTTATAGTCTGGAAATAGTTTTAAACATTAGCTAAAGCTCCTCCCCCCCTTACGTATTAGAGGAAATTCTATTTTATGGGCGCTAGGATAATTTATTTTCTTAATTAACTGATTCTATTTATTTACGATATGGGACACGTATGTCATTTCCTCTTCTATTAAGACAAGAAATAAAATATAATATTATGTAAGTAAATGTAAATTTTCTTTTTATGCTTAAAATATTATTTGGGTTGTGGATTAAATGGCGAATATGTCAGTTTTTAGAACGACAAAATTTTTATTTCGAGATTTTCTTGATGCAACTGTTATTACCATCAGTACTTGGGGACTGTGCATATATAATGTTATCACTTTAGGAGGGAGGAGGAGGGGCACTTGATACCAAAAGATATCTCTATGGGGAGGGGGGGGGGGCATTTTGATATCGTTATCTATTTTGAGCCAATCAAAATTATCTTTTTTGAGTAAATATTTCTTTACATCGAAATAGTCTGTTCATTTTTATTTATTATTATTAACCATTTGGAAAAATGGTTATTGTTCTCGTCAGGGTAGGAAATCAAAAGCATATCTGAAGGTTTTCATTGGTTTAATCCGCATTTTATTCGTTTTCTGATGGGTCTATACAATCATCTGTATTTCCCTTTACTTTCAACAGAGATGGATACCTTCTGTTGCCACTATGACAAAAAAGTAATAAAAACTACAAAAAAAAAATAATAACTCAGAAACAAATTGAGATACAGCTTTCAAACAAATTGCATTTAAAAGTACATTTTTTTTCTCTATACGACGGTGTAAAAAGTAATATTGTGGGATGTTTAGAAGTTTAAGAATAAAATTTCATTTAAAATGGGTTGCCAGATTTATTGAAAATCTGACGATGGAAAAGCCTTTTCTCGAACAGCCAATGAAATGCTTGGATAATACACAAGTTTCAGGAAGATAATACGTACGAGTCGCAGGCGATTTTTGTCGCTTGGAATTTTTACGTGTCATAACACTATTAATGTTTAATTCATGACGTACGTAATGTATGATCAACTCCGTGCTATTTTTTATGTCTTAAATTTTAGTCTTTGAAAAAATCATTTTCCAAATGGTCGTTGTAATTTGTTAAATTGCTTTTTTTTATGTTTTTATGAAAATACAAAGCCATTAAATGTTTATAAAATCATTTCATTCCAAAATTTGCAATACCCCAACGTTTGGCATTCCTGTTCTTCTGCCATGTGCGCATATAATTCGCTATTAGAGAAACCAGGAGCATAATATATTGGAAATGATACCTGCATTTAACCTGGAAAGAAAGAGAAATAATGTTATCCGCTGTTTTGTTGATAAGTTCTGCTTTTACCCTCCCCGGGCAGGGAGTAAGGGCAAGAAGACAATATTACTGTTCAATGCATTATGCAACAACAAGCTATTATTAAATACTTTTAAATAGTAACTAATTCTTTTAGATGTTATTTGATATAATTTTTTTTTCAGGTATTGATATTTTGTTGGCCTCTTGAATCCGTAAACTTATGTGACTAATCTCTATAATAATAGCCTAAGTCATGTGACTGTTATCAACAGTTCCGGGCTACCCGCTTTACCTTTTATATGCCAGGTGGCCATTTTGGTACTTTAATGTTGGCCAGGCACAGGTGATAAATCCCCTAATATTGTTCCATCGGCATCATTTCATCTATATTATAATAGTCCATTTGACCGTCAAAAATACTTACGGACTGACCCTTTTGCTTTCATATGCCAAAAAAGCTTCCATTCTGATTAAAAAATCAAAATTATTTTTTCGGATAAAACTGCAAAAAAGTTGCCATGATCGCAAATAATTATTGGTACTTTTATGCTAGACAGTCCCAAATCTCGCCAATAGTATTTTTTAACTCGCCAGTTGGCATTTTTTATTTTTCGAGTGGTAAATTAAAACAATGCTTTGGTGTTCAAATTAAATGTCATGGTTTATGGTATTATTTATTATTTTTCTTTTCTTTTTTTTTAAAAGAAATAAATGAAAGTCATGAATTTTAAATGATTCAGTTTTAAATGGAAGTTTTTCAATTTAATTAAAATGAATGAAAGGATTGTATTTTAAATTAAATAAATGAAATATGAAAAAATGCGATGGGAACAATGTTTCACGACTTAAAGCCTGCGCCCGGCTAACATAAAATTATCGAGTTCTTGATTTCTCTATCAGAATATTCCTATTTCGGGAAGGATTGAGCAAGTAAATTAAATTATGAATAAAAGTAACATGATACAATGCTTACCATACATTTAAGGGAGACCAAACTGGTCGTCAAGGGTGGCTAGTAAATGTATAGTCATATGTGTGTATCACTGCAAACATATAAAAAGAAAGAAAAAGAATTTTTAGACGATAACGATATCATTTGGAAGGGGGCCGACGAATGATAACGTATGATATCGTAAGGGGGGGAGGGGTCCAAAATTAGCAAAATGTTGATAACGTTATATATGTATAGCCCCTTGAAGGGTGTACATTACAATAAAGTAATTACTTATAAAATGCATGTTTCGAGTTATTCAATATTTTATAATAATAATAATAATAAATGACAACGAGAAACATTATGATATATTTTATCTAAAATAAATGATTTGTTTAAATGAAAAAAAAAAATAGTGTATATTGTTTGTCGGACAATTTCTTTTATTGGATTTATTGAATTTTAATAGACAAAACTCGTTCATTGCTTTTATCTAAAATGTATCTATTATTTCACTATGTTAAACAGAAGATCCTTCCTGGGTTACAACACATATTGCTCCGGAATAAAAATTTAAACGATTGTTAATCGATAACTCAAATAGATTTTTTGCATTTAATATATTTTTTAGTTTACAAAGTGCTTAATTTGAGCAGGAGCTCACCGGAGCACAGCTTCGGACCGGTACGTCTTTATTTTTAATGATTGTTTAAATATTCACTAGAGATCATAAACACTGCGTTCCGGAGGCTTGCCCAACAGCTCTTTCGTAAAACTTAACCCTTAAGTTCCGGGTGTTGCCTTTCGGCAACATACCCAATTTAGGCTTCTAAAATACTATTAGAATAATATTTAAGCTATGATGCCTAATATTGCCAATAAAATACATTCTGAAAATATTATTAAATCGATTTTCAGCATGTAGATGACAACACTTGTTTTGTTTAAAAATAAAGATTAATTCAATTTTTCAATTGTTGCCACATGTTTCTTTTGTTTAGTTTGAAAGCTTGCAAAATACCCTATTTTGTTCTGCAGTGAGCAAGTAAAATTTATTTCTTATCACAGTTCTTAAAATTCTTGTGTGTTTAATATTATAGAATTTTATCAAGGAAAAGTATTTTTTCAATCAAAGACCAGTATTGCCGATTAGTAACAAACAGTTTTTTAGCCGTAAACCACACTTAAAATAAAATATGATTTTTAAAAGTATTTTTCCCATGTTTTTTTTTTAAAAATGGAAGCCGAAAAACATTTTTTGAAAAATCAGGCATTTAAGGGTTAAACCTAAGTTATCTTTTATTGTTCCTCCCATCTTCAGTCTTTTGCGTTCTTTCCTGCCAAAGCGCTTTCATATGTGATGTAGCCAGTCGCACACGTAGGAGCAAAATTTTCTGTGTAGCGCTCGCAAATGAAGACTCAATGGTTTTAATTTCTCGAACGTTTCCAAACGGCGCCTAGGAATGTCTGTTTTACTCGTAGTCGTGTTATGTTTAGTCTCTCTTTTTGTTCGTGTTTGTAAAATTTTCATACTAATAAAGTTATTAGCTCCACGCGCTGCTTAATTTGCATTAAAGCTCACAGGAACGCAGCTCCACTACTGCTTCATTTTTAGCGAATATTACAGGTCTGCACGGACCCGGGCCGGAGAAATGAAGGCGAATTTTCAAACGAGCCGGGTCGGCAGAATTAGGGCAATTTTTTCAACGGACCGAGCCGACAAAAAAATTGAATTGGCCTGCAGGACCGTGCCGGGCCGATAAAAAAAAAAATAATCAGGCCTATCGGTCCGATCTAAGAATTTAAGCAAAACAGATAAAATACGAACCATTTTCAACGAAGCTGACTTTCTCGAGAAGCATAAATGTGCGTCACGAGCCGATGCGAGTTTAACAACATCAATACAGAAATGTAGCATGTCCATCGTAGAGATGGGCATCGTACAGTTACATGATGTCTGATCCCGGATTTAATTTTTTTCAACAGCAGACTTGTGTCTGGACGGAACAGGTCTTAATCGTTCTCAGGATGTGTAGGGCAGGCATCATGTTTTGTGAAAGTATTAATAGCGATTATGAACTTCTGTTAACAGTATCTTCGGAAATATACCTTAAGGTGGTTCTCATATTCACTGCTCAACACTGCGAAACTTTCTGACTCATTTTAACTATAAAGGCATAAAATTGACAGGCCTAACTATTGAAGTCATTTCGAATCGAATAGCTTTTTCCATTTTTGATAAATTACTTACAGAGATAACAAAGATTCTTGTCACGTGACTGTGCGTTTTTCTCCTTTCCTGTGCTGACGCTTCCGAAAATTCGATTCAAAACGCTAACTTTGGAAGTATTTTCTGAAAGGGCCGGTCCGGGCCAAGATAGACTTCGTTCGGGCCGGGCCCGGGCCTGGAAATTCCGGCCCGTGCAGACCGCTAGCTAATATTTAAATTTTAGTCGGGACCCACTAAAGCAGCCATACTCAACCTGCGGTCCGGTGATCTTTTATGCGCGGCTCGAGACACAATATCTTTTATCTATATCTAAAAAATTAATTCAGATGAGCAAAAAAGTTATTTAAAATCTTCACTGTTTTTACCCGACTGAAAAGAAGGGTTATGTGTTTCACGCGTATCTGTGTATGTGGATTTCTTTATACCCTCGAAACATCCCAACAGCTGGATGGATTTTAATGAATAAGGTCTCTATCAATTCGTCTTAACGGCCCGATGGTTATAGGCTAGGTTTTGTTTTTATAAATTCAAAATGGCGGCCGTAAAATACAAAATGGCGGTAGAGACGAAAAAAATTTTACGCACCCTATTGAGTGACATATCATTGGATAGGTCTTTCAAAATGAAGACGACGTTTCATTGACTATTTTACAGTCAGAAGCTCCGTTAAAATATTATACAACCTGGAAGTTGTGTAGGTAGGATCCCTAGCTTTACTGCAACTCTAACCATCATAGACATCTATAGGCCTCATCAAAACAGTGTTTATAGACAGAAACTAACAATTAAACACAACTTAAAAGTCATCAATACAAGTAAACAAAAAAAAATAGGTAAGTAATATTAACAAGTAATATAATAAAAAAAAATTAAGTCAATTTCTACTTAGATCAATAAGAAAATTTTTTTTCTTTCATTCTTCTTACCTCTTGAGTGGAACTTAAAATGCCGTAATCAAGAAGAGGGCTCTCTCGGTCTTAAAATAGCTTGATCAAAAAGAGGGCTCTCTCGATTATTGAAAATTAATTAATTTAATGTAATTAACCCCTTCGGGACGGGAGCCTTTTGCGAAATTTTTAATCTTTTGTCACCGTTTTTTAAAAACAGAAATTTGTGTCTTCTTGAATCCAGAAAATGCGCTCATTAAACAAGGCAAATTTTATAGTAAAATTTTACTGGTGAGAAAAAACAAGGATTCTGAGAGCTTCACGCGGCACGTATACGTGTCGCTCGTCCCCAAGGGGTTAATGAATTAATATTTGAAAGAAACTAGATTAACACAAGCGTCATCCACTACAAGTTAAAAAAAAAATATTTGAGCTTGATTGGATGAATAATAAGTATTTTATTAACGACTGAAAATTTGAACAAGATATATGTAGCGAAAGTGTGAGCTAATAGTAGGAATTGAAAAAATAGTTTCACATTGATAAGAAATAATGAATTAGTTCGCTTTTTACGCAGTCGGGTTTTTTGTTTTTTTTTAAATTTAATTGTTTATTTATACATTTTCAAAAGAAGCCAAAACCTGTCCTATAAATTATAATTAATGTATGTGGAACATCATGTTAAAAATCTTAAATGCCGTTTACGAAGTTAAAAGATCTCTTTACATGTAGTAAGTTCAATTTATGGGGCAGTGGTGTATACATTTCTAAATACTCAATCGAAATCAGACATTATTCCCAAATAATTTAATTTGCACTATACATTTCTATAATTAAAATATAATATACATATTTCTGGATTGAGCAAAAGACCGATTTATTAAGGAAAAGGTTTTCTTTAGACCTTGGAAATTCTGCATTGTTATATTATTATGTTTCATACTTATTATATAGCAAATACACTTTATTGGGGTTGAACGTTTGTCACTAGCAAAAAATATCTCGAAACTCTTTTTACACCTATAAACAACAATCTTAGCAGCCTATCTGTACAACATTTGCAATAGAAATCTAGCATGAAATATATTGTTAAGAAATACTGTTGTTAAAATTTTTGGTAACATTTTTTTCCTCTACAAACTTTCAGACCTACTGATAATATAAACTTTGTTACAATGCTTTGTTATATAAACTTTTGTTAACTTACTATTTTAATTACCCCTTTTTTACATTTTTCTTAGAAGTGTGTTGCGGCCCGCCTAATGCCTGCGGCCAGCGAGAAAAAAAGATTGAGCATAGCTGCACTAGAGTTTATAAATACAGTAAAACCCCGGTTATCCGAAAAGCATGGGACCAAAGCATTTTCGGTTAACCAGGGTTCCACAGGAATTTTCGGATAACCGGGGTTCCATAAGAATTTTCGAATAACCAGGAGGTTTATGGTGAAAACTTGTTTGATGAAAAACTGTGATCGGTATGTTGAAGTACAAGAAGATGCAACAGCATCAGATGTGTTGTTATTTAAAAGGTGACGTGATAAAGCAGCATTGAAACGATGCAAAGTTGAAAAACAAAAGAAAATCATAAGATATTTTTAAAAAAAATGAAGTATCGTACGTGTCTATCTAATAAAGTGCCCGAAATTACGCAATGGACAAAATAAGTAAGTTGACTCTGTTTATTACTTTCATAAAGAACATGCTTTTTTAACACTATTTCTACCAGTGTCCAATAACACCTGTCAAAGTTTTGATTTTTACTTAATTTCCTTTTAATTTTTAAAGATAATAAGTATTAAAACAACTCTTCAATGTACTAAAAATAATTCTGAATTGTTTTGAGCTAAAACTTACAAATAAAATAGTAATCGTAAATCAAAATATGTTAAAAGGTGTCATTTGACATCGGTCAAAATAGTGTTGACAATAAAAAGGACTTTAAGTAATTTTAAGGTCTTTCGGTTAAGCCGATTTTCGGATAAAGGGGTTTCTACTGTACTACTCATTAAAGCTTTGTGTAATGTGTTTTGCTAGTTGACACAAAAATACTTGGAGGATAGGATTTTCTGAAAATTCCCCTCGCCCTGATTTTTATCATTTTGCTCTGTACATTTATTCGATTTTATTATAGATAAATGAATATAGATATAGTCACTATATTATTATTATTATTATTATTATTATTATTGCTGAATAAGAAAATGCTTTAAATTGTGTAAATAATATATGAAATATAAAAATGCGGGTACACGGAGAGGTTACACTAAGGTTTCTGGAGAAAATTAGCACTCCGGTACTTTTTTTTTTGCTGTTGTTAGAAATTAAGCCCTGAGTTGCCCACAAACAAACCACCAAAGATTCCACTATTTATGTCAATCCTTTTGATTATGATTATTTCACAGTTTAAGCGTGTAGTTCAACTACATATCTGTTAATTTTTTTTATTTACATTATTTTGTTTTATTATTTATTTAATAAAGAAATTTTAATTCCGTTATAAATATTAGAGGGGAAAAATGTTGAACTATTTATATTGTTTTAAGTATGAAAGGATTCATTTTATGCCATCGGTTTACATGCAAGCAGGCGCGGATCTACGGGTGTGGTGGTGGGGGGGGGGGGGGGGATCGCCCCGATCGCCCCCCAAAATATATAAATCCACCGCTTATCGCGATGTTCGACAAATGGTCGCCGAAAAAAAATTTCATCAATCGTTCGCAGAAAAATTCGCCAAAAAAAGCGCGAAACTTGTCAAAAAATCCCGCAAAAACGCGAAATTCGTCAAAAGATCGCGAAAAAACTTGAATTTCGTGAAAGTATTGCGAAAAACCGCCCATTTCTTCAACAGACCACGAAATAAAAGCAAATTTCGTAAAAGGATCGCGGAAAAAAGCAAATTTCGTCAAAGGATCGCAGAAAAAACGCAAATTTCGTCAAGAGATCTCGGAAAAAATGCGAATTTCGTCAAAGGATCGCGAAAAAAATACGCGAATTTCACCAAAGAATCGCTGAAGAAACGCGAATTTCGTCAAAGGGCTGCCGAAAAACGCATAATTAGCTCTAGGATAAAATTCTCCCAGGCGCGGATCCACAGGGGGGGGGGGGGGATCGGTCGTCCTCCGGAGATATAATTCTAACGCTTTTAAGCTTCGCTTTTAAAGGCAGTTTTCGCGGGACAGACAAGCAAACGAAAACCAAATATTTTTCGTGCGTCAATGGTAAATCTTACTGACGTTGCGGCAATTAATGAACAAAAAATAATTATATCCTTTCAAAAGGCATATGGCGAAATAATTTTTGACACTATGGGTTGAGGTAGAGGACGATGCCACTTCGTGTACTTTTGTTGATTCCCTACAACAGAAAATTGTCACCGTTATCCGAATCCCTTTAAAGTGTGGAAACATTTTCATTCATTCAAAGAAACTGCAATTCTATTTTCTTTATAATGATATTTTTGAGGAGTGCTCTATTGTTTGAGAAAAGAAAGGGATTCGTAGAAATTTCCAAAGAAAGAAAGAAACAAGAAAAAGAAAGGTCCTTTGAAAAATTCAAGCATCTTAATGTTTTCTGAAGAAAGCCACTAATGTGTAAAAAATGTATTGTTATTGCCACCCACATTGGTAAATTTCAAGGGGTATTTGAGTGAATGAACAAAAAAAAGATTATGTCCTAATCCTAGTCAGTTAAAAGCTAAAATGCATATGGTATTGATTTCTTAAAAGCCAACTTGGTAAATTTGTTCTTCCCTTATGTATTTACTCAATGAAAGGCCTTATAGGTGTTTTGAACTGAAAATATCACCTTACTGTCACTCACAGTTCATTGTTTGGTTTATCATTTTTCGCTTTCTTTCTGCCTCTTGCAGAAGAGCTATGGAAACAGACCTGAGCCTCAGTGACAAATGTCAACTTTGATTTTGATGGACTAATAATCAGTAGATTATGAAGAGGTGTACACACCACTTGGATGACACATTTTAACTTTCAAGGATGTTATAGTCTAAGAGCTAGCAACGTTTTCGTCACCTGATTTTATCAAGGCGCATTTTTCTATATGGTCTTCCGTTTTATGGTGTAGTACGTTTGCGGACGGTCTGGCTGGCGAGAGACGTTGCGTTTACCTGTGGGAGAAGGGGTTATGCAGGTCAAAAAACTTCAAAATTACGTCATTTTAGCAAGGCTCATTTTCCGATATGACCTTCCGTTTTATAGTTTAGTACGTTTGCGGACGGTCTGGCTGTCGGGAGACGTTGCGTTTACCTGCGGAAAAAGAGCTTATTTTAGGTATTTCATCGGAAACATTTCGTTTTCCATATTACTTACTATGAAAGATTATTCACTGTCATTTTATTTACACTGATTACTTTATATTGTATCTCAATACATAATCTGTGTTCTGCTCTTGCATGATTAGTGCATCATTAAACGGAATCGTTTTAATATCTTTACATTTTATGAAAACCATTAAAATTTTTCTTTTAAATGTGACACGAGTTTAAGTGGTGAAATCACTCTTCTGATTGGTGGAATGTAGTAATAAGGCAAATTAATTGTGTTACTGCGGTTGTTGCCAAACGGCAAGCTACAAACTCAACGCTATTTTAGCGTCACGCAAGAGAAATATATATATATAGATTCTGTTATAACGTTTTTAATTTGTCGACTTAATAAGTAAGAATAAACCATATTTTGAGGAGAGGGGGGGGGGATATATAATAAGAGTGTTGATTAACCGAGTGTTTCGGATAATCGAGGGATTATGATATTTTCAAGTCTCATTATTTCATATTCATTTAATAATTAACTGCAAGGAATGATTTGACCAACAGAAATTGTGACTACTTTGATTATATGTCACTCGGTATCACCTCCTCCCCCCAAAAACGAATCTCTGGATCCGCCCCTGAATGCAAGAGTGATAGATAAAAAAAAAAAAAACATGCTTGAAATTTATTTTAAAATCCATAAAAAGTCAGTAAATCGAGATAGAGTTTTCAGACAAATTGCATTTAAAAGTCCCCCCCCCCCCTCTAATTCGACGGTGTAAAATTGAAATTGTGCGATAATTAGAAGTTAATAAATTTGCGAAAAAAGTCGTTGTCACCTTCGTTATGATGTCAGTGCTAATCACGGACATATATTTGCTTTATAATATAGATTAGTTACCGAAGCAACAGTTAGTCAATTATTTGGCTGAAATGACCGGAATCTACAAACAGATTTATTTGAAAATAAAATGAGGCTTTTTTCTTTTCCTTTTAATCAGCGGAATTTTAAAACAAAATATTTTACTAAAAATTCCGGTGCAAATCGACCAATTTTCAATAAAAATTAAGTGGTAAGTATATTACCATTACCTGATAAATGGTTAATAACTTATATGACTAAGCAGATATTAATCTCTTATTTCTATATTAATTATTTTGTAAAAATGTAATAAAAAATTAAGTACAGACAATTTTAATTATAGCTTGCTTATAGATTGGAAGTAATTTTGAATATTAGTTAAGGCTTTTTTTCCCTTATTAGAGAAATTCTATTTCATGGACGCTGATCTTGCCTCGAGATAAACTCTCATTTTCTTCATTAATGGACTTTCATTGTTTAGGATATTGGGAAATAATTTGACACGCGCGTCAATTTCCATTTTGTTAAGAGAACAAAGAAAACAAAATATAATTATCTCATATTACATAAACAAACGCGATTTTAATATTTAACAACCGTTAATAGAAATATTAAAATAACTACATATAAATTTGAAAAATTATTTTCTTCAGTTTTATTTTATTTTATGTAAAGTTTTTAACATATTTATTTTCACTTATTAGATTTTATTATAGATAAATGGATATAGATATAGTCAATATATTATTATTATTGCTGAAGAAGAAATGCTTTACATTTTGTAAATAATGTATGAAATATAAAAATGCGGGTATGGAGAGGTGTTACACTAATGTTGCTGGAGAAAATTAGCTCTCCGGTGTTTTTTTTTATGTTAGAAATTAAGTCCTGAGTTGCCCTCTATCAAACCTCCAAAGATTTCAGTATTTATGATCATTCTGTTTGATTCTGATTATTTCACTGTTTAAGCGCGTAGTTCGATTACATATCTTTTAAATTTGTGTTTTATTTACATTATTTTGTTTTATTATTTATTTATTAAAGAAATTTTAATTCCGTTATAAAATATTAGCGGGGAAAAAATGTTGAACTATTTATGTTGTTTTAAGTATGAATGAGTTAATCTTACGTAATCGGGCTGCATGCAAAATATAAAAAAAATCATGCTTGAAAATTATTTTAAAACCCATAAAAAATCAGTAAATCGAAATAGAGTTTACAGACAAATTGCATTTAAAAGTACATCGCCCTCCCCATGTTTTCATTTTATATTCATGTACGTATGTTGTACTTTTACACTATTAAATTTTTTTCCCTATTCAAGCTGTTTAAAGAATAAAAAACATGCTTTACTGCCATATTTTGGTTTAATTCTAACTTCTACACGTTTTTTCCTACATTCATCCTATAATCAGGAAAATTTCGTAGTTAAAAACTGTAAAAAGTACTTTTTTGTTTTTAGTACAATAATTCAATATTTAAAAATAATCTTTTAAGTATAATTTTTGAAAATAAAATCGGTTCGGATTAAACGGAATTTCGGATTAGCGGGATTCGGATTAACAGGGTTCTACTGTATTTATTTTTATTCATTACTTTCGTTATTGAAAACTAAGTTCTTTATATTTTGGCTTTTTCTGAATTATGTAATTATTTTAATTTTAATGATTAGTCACTGTTATTTCAGTACTAACTCGCATAACATGAGAACAAAACTTAGCAATTTTTTTAAAAACAATTTTAAAAAGCACCTTGATTAATTAAAAGTTGAGCTGTTTGCTTGCTGTTATTTTTTACAAACAGTAATAACTTAAAAATTCGTAACCGTATGCAGTTAAGG
Organism: Maratus speciosus; assembly: GCA_963932465.1. NCBI lineage: Eukaryota > Metazoa > Arthropoda > Arachnida > Araneae > Salticidae > Maratus > Maratus speciosus. The sequence continues at coordinate 586,772,685 of OZ010792.1, forward strand.
CGGTTCTCAAATTTCCTGCTGAACAACGCGAAACTTTGACGAATTTTCTGACAGATTTTTAAACGTAAAGATATGATAATGGCAGGCCTGACTATGGAAGCGATTTGGAATTGAATAGCGTTTTCCATTTTTTTAAATAAATAAGTTAGTTATCGAGTTATAAGCAATTCTTGTCACGTTACAGCAAGTTCTTCGCGGTGTCGCGTCGGAAATTCGGTTCAAAATGCCTACTTTGATAGTTTTTTTTCTAAAAATATCTTCTGCCTTTACAAAAAAAAAAAAAAAAAAAAAAAAAAAAGACGTTATTCGATTATATAGTTTCTGAATAAGCACATCTACGAAGTTCATGCGTTTAAGAATATAAATGAATTCAGAAATGTGTCAGAAAGTAGCTCCTTTGGGTTTGAGAAAATCCGTAAACATTTGCGTCGAACTGTTACTTATATTAACCCTTTCCGGCGCAGTGACTCCACGTCGGGATCACCTAATTTTAATTCTAAACTTACAAACGGCACCAAGAATATTTTAATAAAATTTTGCTTTTACGATGAAAGTTTAAAGTAACAAATTTTTAATTAAAAAAAAAAGTCGTTTGTAAATTCCGGTGTCAGTCAATCATTTCATCATTTTACGATCAGAAATTTTCTGTGCCGGAAAGGGTTAAACACATTAAAGCTACTCGGGTACCCAACCCGAACTACAGAACATAGTAAACTGGGTGAAGAACATACGAGAGAACAATTTTTAATTGAAAACTTTAATAGAATTTTTAGATTTAATATACAGGGTGCTTATAATTAAAGTTTAAGTTTCAAAACGCTCTAAGAAACGAACCACTGATTAGAATGACGTCAAAATTGAACGGCGTATTATTGAAGAAGGGGGAAAATGATTAATGAGCTATGCTGGGCGCATGATTTTTCGTTCTTATTTTTTTGTTTGGTTATAAAATTCTTCAGTATTGAAGGGCGTGTTACTAAGCAGATGTATCTCTTGTTCCTATATTAATTATTTCGTAAAAGTTGAGGAAATATAACAACTAGAGAACAGGAATTCTGCTTTTTCAGAATTTAGTGTCGCATCCGGCATTTCCATTACTTCATTCTCTTCTGATGGACTGATGGCTTCTAAGGCTGCGTACAGACGCGTATTTTGCCTACTTCTCTAGTTTTCTTGGAAAATCTTTTATTCTGAACCCATCTGCGGTTTATTCACAAAAGAATGAGGGGAATCAACAATGGGTCAGAAGATAAGGAGCTCGACTCTACTTGAAGGAAAGGTTTCCTCTTTTGCCGGACATCAGTCCCTTTCCTGTTAAAGTCGTTAAAAATCAAAGACACCGGGTGGCCACAAAAAGCAAAGCCGACACTGATAACAGTTAGAAGGATGGTGCGTGCACAGCTTTAAATAAGATTATAGCCATTTTTTCCCCCATTCTGACCAGAAAATCAGAGTTCTAACTTTCTTACGGCTGCTCTTTCATCTTCACCTAACACTTCATTTATAATGGCTGTTTCATAATAATAGAAGCCACCAGTCCATCAGAAGAAAATAACTCTGTTAAGAGGGACTCTACTGCGGTACAAAACATATTTCAATTTTAAGACTTAGCACATGTTTTATTTTATGTAAAATGACGTCATTCGCATCCGCTTAAGAGTTCCACATTAACGATCTACTCTTAAACATCTACAGTAAAGCATGCGTAGCACATCACTATCGCGAAATAATGCACAAATGCAGCAAAAAGATGCCGTCATGCAAGAAAATCGACAAAAAAAGAGATATCTAATGATTCATAGACACTTAAAATTAAATATAGTTTATAATAGCTCCATTGTTTTAACATAAATCATTCGTTTATATATATATTTTTTCAAAATAGCACGTATTTTAATTACACTTTCTTTCGGTTGTTATGAGAAAATGACAACAAAAATATATAATTACTATTTTAGAACTATTTTTCCTTTACTTTCTATAGAAATAGAGTGCTTCCGTTGCCAATATTAAGCAAATGGCTCTAAAAACTACAAAAATATTAATATTTCAAAAATAAATGGAGATACAGTTTTCAAACAAAATGCATTTAAAAGAACATTTTTTTCCCAATACGATGGTATAAAAATCGAAAATGTGCGATGCTTAGAAGTTAAAAAAATTGCTATAGAGCATTTAATCGTACTGCTTTGTTTTACGGCTAGCTTCTGTAAGGTAACGTTATTTTTTGGAATACACAAAATAAACTGGGAAAAAGAAATAGCATACCGTACCGGGGGCTAATAAGCAGTTTTAATTATCGTCTGCTTATCGAGTGAAAGTAATTTCAAATATTGTTTAAGGCATGATTTTTAATCCTGTATTAGACACATTCTATTTTATGGACGCTGATCTTGCCCTGAGATAGCTCTCTTTACTTAATTAACTGTTTCTCGTTGTTTACTATATTGCCAAATAATTTCACGCGTATGTCACTTTTCATTCTAGTAAGATAAGAAAAAAAAAGTGTAATTATCTAAGAATAATAAATTAATGTAAAATTTTCTTTTATACTCAAGCGATTGAAAAATGCCCAAGTAATACACCTTTTTTTTTACCCAATTTTGTGTAGAACGTTATTTGCTATTCAGTTTATGTAGAAAATGTATTAGTGTATGTAGAAAAACAATTGCTTGTAGAACTTCAACTAAGAAAAGCGATTTAGACAAATATAGTGGCATTGGAATGTCATGAATCTTTTAGAATTTTAATTCCGGGGTTTCATCTAAAAAGGAGAAGATTTAATTTAGACTGAGAAATTATTATTCATTTTTTTAATGAAATATTATTACAAAAATGATTGCGAGGTAATAGAAACAAATATTTCTAATTTTTTTTCGTAAAATAAGCTTTTACAATCAAAGCCCTTTCACATTACCTTCTTATCTACCAATAGAAGTTCAAGTAAAAGAGTGTAAAATAAGAAATAAATCTCGAGAGACTACCGTATGAGTATTTGTCTATATTTAAGTGTTATTTAATAGGAGCAAATCGCTGTCAAGGCATCTTACTTAGGACACACATAGTCTTTCTTTCTATATTAACCCCTTAACCCCTTGAAGAGCGCCGGTATATTATATATATAGTCAGGAGGGGTAATTATGACCACTTTTTACATTTTCAACATTGTTATTTTTTTGCTTATTTTTATTTGGAAAAGTGGTGTTTTTAGTACATAGGAACTAACTTTGATACTTTAAGAACACCTTTTAAAAGTTTTAATTCTCATAGCTGTCTTTTTTTTTTTTAATTAAAAGGGTGGTTATAATTACCCCACCAAAAACTCACAATCACATAAGTTTGGGGGTCATTAAGACCACTAGTGGGGAAATTATGACCACTATACCTTCTCTTTATACTTGCCAATACACATTTGTTTGGGGTAATTGTGACCACTTTGAACTCCAAAGTGACAAATCCGTTTATAAAAAAATTTATTGACTTAGTTTCAAATTGCTATTCGAATCTCAAAAAGTCTTCAGACTAGTAATAAAGAATATCTAAGATGGAATATACATTATGGGGTTAATATCTAAGCTTGAAACAAAATTTTACCATACACAATTTTCGCCAATATGACGGTGATCATAATTACCCCCTGGTCATAATTACCCCACCTGACCCTACCATTTATTTTTAATTCCTAAATGCCACATTGGCACCAGGATTTTAAACTAAGGTATTAAAACTAAACCAGGATTAAAACTAAATTTTGCTTTATTTAATGTACGCAAAAATAAGCTTTTATTTATTTTCATATAATTTTTCGCGTAAATCCTGGTGTCAGTCAATCATTTTAACATTTTTGCATCAGAAGTATTTTGCCCCTGAAAGGGTTAACCCTCTCTCAGCGTAAGTAATTCTTCGCGATGAGCGTCTTTTACAGAATTTTTTATCGTTTGTCACCGGTTCTTTAAAGCAGAAATTTTTGACTATCGTAATCGAGGAAAATGTCCTGATTAAATCAGATAAAGTTTTTGCTAAAAAGTAACTGATGGGAACAGCCAAATAGTATTAATTTAACGGGAAAATGCATGCCCGAGCATAGCTCGAGGTGCGCTGCAAGAGGGTTAAGTATCGCTCTCGTCAATATGACGGGCTGAGGTACATCGTTCACTATTTCTCGTGCCCGTGATATTATCGGGCTGGAGATTTAAAAGCTTTATATTATAGGGAAAAACTTCTGAAACCAGAAAAATTTAGCTGGCATTTCCATATGAGGTCTGAGAAATCGCTTGTACGATCTGTATTTGAGTAAATTATAGATACTGACGAATCAAGCATTTCTGATGATAATTAGAATCGTAGTGAACCCGGCAGTGATTCTGAAGAAAGTGAATTTTACGATGGTTTCAGATTCAGGTCATGAATCTGGTGACACCAGTGATGGAGCGGTGCTGTTACCTGACCGTGTATAGCATTAATTTGTTTGGTGAAAAATAAACATTAAAGTACAAAATTCCCGCATGATGACGTTTTTGCAAATGAGAATATGTTCTATAACATCCTTTTTTTTTTCTCCTGAAAGATACAACTGATTGCATATTTTATTTAGAAATCTTATAATTATTCAATTTCTGCAATAATAAAAAAAAGGTACTTTTTTGATGTTTTTCATAAACATGAAGCGATCTTTCAGGGGTTTTAAATATTTTGAAAAAGTTGAGAAAAATAAATAAAGGCAGGCATTTTCCAATCTAGAATTATCGATTGCTTATAGACTTGAAGTAATCTATCTTATAATAGAGCAACTGTGAACCATGCCCTAACTCGTGTAAATATACTCGGATTGATATGTAATCTATATACGTCATTGAAGCGTCCATGGCATGTTCCGTATTGAAAACGAAGTATGTAGCATCCTTAGTTCATTTACAGGGGCATTGAAAAGTATTCCGTTACATTATGGTTTGTGGGGGGGGGGGGGGAGAAATAATTTGCGGTGTATTTTAATAGTGTTACACAATTTTAAACATAATGAAATTTTTATATATTATTGAGGAGCACAAGAAGATTGTGTCTAATGTTACTCTTTTACTATTGTCAGATGTTACTATTTACTAAATAACAGCTATTCAAAATATCAAAATACTTAATTTTACTTATTAATAAATAAGAGCCAATAAAATAACGTCACATTTACAATGCCGAGGCAAACGAAAAAGAAAGACTACCGCGGTACTTCACGTGTATCTTTTTTTAGAGACCGCTGGAGTCACGTGATGCGCGAATGAACCAATACAGATGTACGAAAAGAGCATTACGTCACTCTAGCGGTCTGTAAAAAAGACATGTGGAATGCACCGTGGTAGCCTGTCTTTTTCATTAGCCTCGTACAATGCACTTTTTGATACGCACTTTTTGATTTGCACTATTTACGAAAAGTATTTTTTAAACTAAGTTGTAATTTTACTTTATTCTTTATTCTCTAATCAAACACTTTCGTAGTTCCTCATCAGTATTAAAAATTATTAACTTTTATAAATGGACCTATATATATTTTTTTCTTTTCAAAAGATATTGGAAAAGTTTATTATAAACTAGAAGGTTAGAAAAATTATACGCTGAGAAACTTCTTTAATCAAAGATGAATTTATTGCAGAAATGACGATGAAACTATTTCGTGATTTCAAAGGCTTATTTACTTTTATGGAGGTTTCATCCGCGAAATATTCTCTTCGGCTTTTCATTAATATCTTATTAAAGGGTGCACTCGGCTATACGAAAGTGGGATTTGATAACAGTTTGATAAAGTTTTGGAGGGAAGCAATATAAATGCATAGCCGCCAACCTTATGGTTTTTCCAATATATATATAAACAGAAAATATTAAACAGAAAAATTCTTTATTTGTAATTTATTATCTATTTGGTTATTAAATAAATTATTTTATTTAATAAAATTTCTGGTTAATTTAAAAAATAAATAAATGAAAACGAAGATTTGCCTTTGATAAATGTGACCTCTGCGAATGTCGTGTAACTTTTAAATTTATCCCAGAATATTTATTAAGGCTGTTCTCAAATCCAAAAGGGCAACTTTCTGACATAAGTTTTAATTTATTTTTGTTCGAAAATGCATGAAACTAGCTGGTGTTGTTGTTCAGAAACTATGTCAGTGAGCTGTTTTTTCCATTTTATTGCAAACGCAATAGAGCTTTTAGAAAATAGTGTTAAAGTGGGCGTTTTGAACCGAATTTCCGCGCGAAGGAAGAAAGAGCACTCAAAAGCGGGCGAAAAACGTGTTTGTCACGTGATCAAATTTGCTTATAACCCAATAGGTAACTGATTGATCAAAAATTGAAAAAAAAAAAAAACAGTTCAATTCCAAATCGCTTCCATGGCCAGGCTTTCCAATTTGATACCTTTCCGTTAAAATTTGAATTTGTAAATGTGTCAAAACGTTTAGCGCTTGTTGGGCAGAGCAGTTGAGAACAGCCTTAACTCACAAAATGCAATAAAAAATTATTTAATCAAGAAAAAAAAATCATGCGTCAAGCATAGATTGTGAAACACTGTTCAACACATTCAAAATAATGTAACAAAATTTCACCGTTTCATAAGTTGAAATAGGATTTTTAATTGAACCACTTGGAAACCATGGAAACGCATAACACGTTTGAAAACCCAATTTCAGCAATTCCAGTTCACAATCAGAAAATTATCTGTATTCTTTGAGCAGCCCTGTATATGATATATCGATTTGTGTCTATAAACAACGTGCATGTAAAAAAATAGTTCAGTCAGGAAATACATAACACAGTTTCCCTTCAACTATTTCCGCTAATAAGGAAAATAGTACATGAATTCTTTTGTGCAGCCCTGCACGAGGTATAAAATTTATACGCAACGAGTAAGGGGTCATCCACAAATGATGTCACGCTTGGAGGGGGGGGGACGGGGGTTCATGAAATTGTGACAGTTTGTGACAAGGGGGTAGGAGGGGGTAAGAAGAAGTGTGACATCACACATTTTGGGTAAAATAAAAGCATTAAAAATCAGCAGATTAAATTTTAAAGTTACTAGAGGGGCACCGCCCCCCTGCTCGCTACGCTCAACAACCCCCCCGCGTAATCGCTTAGCGATTCGGAACAGATGTTATATATTTCCGCGGCCGCCATCTTAGATTTTTTTTTGGCGTGAAAACCCCTTTTGCGCCAAGTAGTAAATGTCGTCAAGCAGCGATTTATGCGCATGTTAGGCTTCACGTCGGCTTAGAATACGTGGCTTGTCGGGGTTGCCTTATCGATAAACGCCAACAAAAAATCGCCAAGAAATCCAAGATGGCGGCCGCGGAAATATATAACTTCTAAGCCAGCGATTCTATTCGGTATCGCAAAGATATTCCTACTTTCTAGCCAACCTCAGATTATTGTTTGTGTTTAAAAATAATGTAAATAGTTCAATTAAGCTCTATTCATAAGCTAGCATTAGTTTTTGTTGCATTGAAATATCCCAGTTTGTTGATTTCCTGCAAGCAAGTAAACCCTATTGTATTTCAATGGGAGTCTATGGAAATTTGGCGAAGTACTGGAAATAGCGCCAAGTTGGTGACAAACTTGGCAACGTTTGGCGGCAGGACCGGGTTCCAATTTAGTAACCTCCCTTATCACATCATAAAGCTCTGACCAATCAGATACATTTCACGGTATCTACGCAGATTTTCATTGGTCCATTTCGAAAGCATTACTTTTTTTTTTTATATATAGACGGATTTTGAAATTAAAGTATTTTGTGTTTATAGAGCAAAGATAACATTTAAAGCCAAATATATTAAATTCCATTTCAAATTCCAAAATACTACTGTTTTTAATTGTTCTTTCATATTAATATTTTATTACAATTGTATATTAATTATGTTTTTGGTTGTAAATCTTAATCTTATATCATACAAAATAAGTACATGAATCATTTTTATTATTATTCTCACAAATGTCATTAAAACATATAGTTAAAAGTTTCAAAATAAAATTTGAAATATGATCTATAACAAAGTACTTTGATTTTGAACTGCAAGTATATGTTTATGTAATATAGCGTGACATGTGACAAGATGGGGAGAGGGGGTATGGTGAAGTGTGACACTTTGTGACAAAAGGGAGGAGGGGGGGGGGGGTCAAAAATATTGAAAAAAAGTGTCATATCATATATGGACGACCCCAACCAAAAATTGAGTTCAATTTAAAAGCGCATACCGAAATTGAAAACGCACGTCGAGAAATTATTGCTCAAAGACACTACCGTAACCGATTTATTTTGAGTGCCCCTGAAAATGAACGAAAAATTCTATGAATGCCCTATTATATATTAATCATCTTGTAATAAAATTAAGTAATTTATATTAATTTCATTACATTTGAAATAGCGTCATGTCATTAAAATATAGAGGAGAGTGGGGTGGAATGGGACAATTGGTTTTTCTCTTTATGTATCATTCTAATCATTTCATCAGTCACACATTAGATGAAGCAATGGTACCCCAAGCTTCAGCTGAAAAAAGTAGCTGATCTGCATTAGCTTTCGATTGTATAAAGAAAAAGATTATTTCAAAAATCAAAAGTAAATTTGCTTCATAGACTTTTTAAGATTTTTTGTATATTAATGACTTGTTTATGTGTAGATGTAATAGTTTCCCCATTTATGGAACATTATACTGTACATTATCCCTAATTTAAACTATACTTAAAAGCAGCATTTTTGTTTATACAAGAAGTTTAACATTAAGAAGGTTGAGGGAGGAATGGGGCATATCTAATTCCTTCTTTTTAATAAGATAAATGTAAATTGCTAATATGCAAATATTTTTCGAGGGAAGTGTATTAATTATAACATTATAAATGTATGCATTTACTTCAAAATGTAAATAAATTAAACTAATGATTTTTTAATATCATCTCTGACTGACAATCCTGAATTTTCCTTCCAGTGATGAAGGTAATGGAATTTGATATTGTAGAGCAGACATTATCAACCTACAATATTTGTTAGACTTGTATATATAGCCAACACTAGACTATTTGGGCCTTATTATACGTTGTTTTATAGCTATCCCATACCTCCCTGATAGTGGGGAGGTATGGGTCACATTTTGAAATTTACAATTTCTTTATTAATGAAATTGTTTTTGCAAATTATGTTTCTATATTGTTCAAGGATATTAGAAAATGTTTCATTTTGTATTCTATATATCGAATTTTTTGTTTTTGTGTCAAACAAAGTTGATTTCCTTATTTTTGTAAAAAGTATCCCATTCCTCCCCACTCTCCCCTACTGCAAACGATTTTTCCCACCGACCCTAATGTAACAGAATTCTTTTGATTACAATCTGCAAATGAACTATTAATGCTATACACTTAATATTCAATGCTGAACATACCATGGTAAACATCGTTAACATATATCAATTGCATTAAAATTAAAATCCAAGTCTATTTTAAGCGATTTAGAACGTGGACAGACAGGCAGACGGACAGACAAACCGAATTCATAAATACTTTTCAACTTTGTTGGAGAGTATTAAAAACGCTAAATAAATAATATGTAATGAGTTAACATAAATTAATCTGATGTAAAACATTTTAGTTATTGGAGCAACATAAATATAATTTATTTAATGATATTACGTAAATATAAATTTATCTGGGTGCGCGCAGTTCTATCACTAAATTTAACAGTTTGTTTTTGCCTTATTTAACTGCGAAAAATACAGAGTGACTGCAAATTAGTTGGGCAAAAAGAATGATTTATTGAATGGAATTGACAGGAAAAAAAATTAAAGTACATTACATATTGTTGTAAGATAGAAAAAGAGTTCAAGTTTACCATTATCGTAAATGTCCGATGTGACTTACTTTCGTGGATCTGCAAATGTCCCATCGGTAAATCATTTCTTACCACAGATTTGTCATCATTGTTCCCTCGATCCAATTAATTGCAGTGCAGATTCTTGAGTTTAGTTCAGGAATGGATGCAGGAAGTGGCGGCTTGTACATTTGATCCTTTAGAAAACCCCATATACCGAAATCAACCAGTGAAAGATTTTGGGATCGTGGCGGCTTTTGAATAACACCTCCGATCGCTAAGTGATAGCGTCAATTATGACATCTAACGCCATCTATGAATAAATTCCGGCAATATTACTACTAGTCTGGTTTTCAGCTATAGGTGCAGATTCCCAAAATGTTCAAGGAGCCAGTGGCTCCTAAACCCAAAAAATCCAGTCGCCACTTTGGCTCCTAACCAAGGTAGTAGTTGAACATATGTACAAAAACATGTAAACGAAAAATAAGTGGGGTCTCATGCTATTTTCAGGAGAATTTTTTTTTTAAAGTTACAAGAAGGCAGTGAAATGGTTAGGCTTTTCCCCTAGAAGGAGAAAGAGAAAAGGGATGTTCCATTTCCTCATAGGGGAAAACATAGGAAAGGAAAGAGAAACAGTTTAAATCATTTTCTGATATGGAGAAAGCCTGGGTTGGGTTGGGTTGATTTTTGACGGCCAATTATCTACACGAGGGATATAGGCCCGGGGGGGAGTGCCCTCCGTGGGGGTCTTTCTAAGGGAACCTAATCCGTATTAACGCATGGAAGATCCACGGCTCGAAGAAAACCACGAAAACTCCGAACGATTAGGCCGACGGGCGCGATTGGGATCGAACCCGGCACCTCCCGTCTACCAGATTCGAGAGCAGAACCTCTCAGCCACTGGTGGGGCGGAGAAAGCCTGATATTGACACTGTCTTTTTGTAAAGTTTGTCATTTTTTTTCTCTGAAAATAGCATGAGACCCCAGTTATTTTTCGTTTCCATGTTTTTGTACATATGTTCAACTTATGACAAAAGAATTTTGGGATGTTGTTGCTTTCCAGATATATAGCAATCCAAACATACTGGCATTTCAATTTTCATGAAAAAAGGTATTCATAATCTTGAACTTTGACATTTTCTACAGGAAATAGGAGATTTTTTAAGGGCTTCAAAATTGCACAATATCCATTAAATATGATGTACTTCAACATAAAAAAAAAAAAAAAAATCAAGCCAATTAAAAAATACAACTATCAAAATATCACTTTTTTGTCTAAATTTCAAAATAATGGCTCTTAAGCACTTAATTTTAATTAACAAAATAGCTAATAAACCAATAAAACATAATAAAAAATACAGATAAAAATCACTTGATGACATAGGAAACACGTGTAACGCATCTGACGTCAAGTGAACATGAAGCCACGATCATACATTTTTGGCTTTAAATCCCATAGTTTGGCGATATTATTTTTATTTTTTTTAAAATGGAAAGTGGTCGACGGGATAATAGAGAAGTACCAAAAATTATAAAATAGATATGTAAAATTCTAGTATAATAAATATTTATCTTCTAAACAAAAAGTTTTTTTTTTTCTAATATGAGCGTATTGAGGTACCAATTATATTTTTATAAGCCCTTATACGCCTAATCAAAGCAAATGTCAAAATCAAAAGGGTATGTGCATGTGCAATGTGTGAAACATAAATAAAACATAAAAAAAAATTATATTTTTATAACGAAATAGCATAATAACTTTTTTTTAAGATTCCAAACAATATTCTTTAAATGGAAAATTCGTTAAAGTGATATTCGTTGTAATGATATTCTACTGTATTTCATTATAAAAATATTCTCTTTAAGGGTACACAGTACCTTTTAAACTACTTTTTCGATTTTGAATAATACTGTAATATACTTAAATATAATGTCACTACAGATATTAGGTACTATAAAGCAAATATAATTTCATATAATTAAAAAAAAAAAATCTTGTAGAACAGCCTATTTAACTAAAATTTAAATTAAAGAAAAAAATATATATATATTTTTTAAATCCCTACCATTTTTTTAAATATGAATATTTTTGCTGCAAAATTTTTTTCCATAATCCTAAAAACATACTACATAAAATTGTGCATGGATACTTCGAATTTTTCAGCATAGCGAAATTAATCAGCACTCATCAGTGATTCGTTGTGTACTGTATTCCTTTCTTTATTTACTGTATTTCTTTCCCATAAGGTTTTGATCATTCAAGGTTATAGTTATTTTTTTTTTAAGAATTTCAATTATTTTTCCTTGATTTTTTACTATACAAAACAGAAAAAGATTGATATTAAATGTAATATCCCATACATCTAAAAATCCATGCATTGTTTTATGTAGTATAATCTAAGGAATATCGAAAAAAATTTGAAGCAAAAATATTCATATTTAAAAAAGTAGTAGGGATTTAAAAAAATGTTATTTTTTTTAATTTAAATTTTAGTTAAATAGGCTGTTCTACAAGATTTTTTTTTTTTTGAAATTATATGAAATTATATATTTGCTTTATAGTACCTAATATCTGTAGTGACATTATACTTAAGTATATTACAGTATTATACAAAATCGAAAAAGTAGTTTAAAAGGTACTGTGTCCCCTTAACGAATCTTTCTCTAGTGAAATTAATCTGTAGTGAAATTAATCAGTGAATCCCCAGTAATTCGTTGTAACGAGATTTTACTGTATTTCTTTCCCATAAGTTTTTGATCTTAAAATCCTCACTGTCCATGTTTCGAACATTGTCTTTCTTTCATGGTCATGGGTTTTTCTTTATTTCATGGTTTTGAATCTTTAACGAAAATTTTTACTTCGAATTTTTCAGCATAGCGAAATTAATCAGCACTCATCAGTGATTCGTTGTGTACTGTATTCCTTTCTTTATTTACTGTATTTCTTTCCCATAAGGTTTTGATCTTAAATTCCACACGGTCCATGTTTCGAACATGGTCTATTTCAGGATTGGCGAACCTTTTTGTTGCCGCGGGCCAAATTTTATCAAAAAAATATTTTACTTGACCATGACGTGCCAACTAAACAACAAATTTAGTAGGTGGAAAAGTACGGGATTAAAATTACTTAAAATGTTCTATTAAGATGTAAAAAATATGAGGAACATAATGTAGGTATTGCACTATAATAACTATGGAAACAAATTTATTTTCGAAATTAATAATTTAAAAAAAATTAATGCAATGTAATTTGATTTCTGTTGTTGCGTCTTAATATCAGATTAATCTTAAGGGTGCTCTCAAATCGAAAAGGGCAACTTTTTGACATAAGTTTTAATTTATTTTTGTTCGAAAATGCATGAAACTAGCGGGTGTTGTTGTTCAGAATCTATGTAATAATTGAGTTGTTTTTTTCCATTTTTTTGCAAACGGAATAGATCTTTCAGAAAATAGAGTCAAAGTGGGCGTTTTGAACCGAATTTCCGCGCGAAGGGAGAAAGAGCACTCAAGAGCAGGCGAAAAACGCATTTGTCACGTGATCGAATTAGCTTATAACTCAATAGGTAATTGATTGATCAAAAAATGGAAAAAACAGTTCAATTCCAAATCGCTTCCATGGCCAGGCTTTCCAATTTTATATCTTTCCGTTAAAAAATGAATTTGTAAATGCGTCAAAACGTTTTGCGCTTGTTGAGTAGAGCAGTTAAGAACAGCCTTAACGAAAATTTTTACTTTAACGAATTTTTCAGTATAGCGAAATTAAACAGCGTTCTCCAGTGATTCGTTGTAAGGATATTTTACTGTATTCCTTTCCCGTAATGTTTTGATCTTAAATTCCACACCAATGTTGCCAGATTGGGGGCTTTTTCGTCCCCAGCTTGTTGAATGGCACCGCTTTTTTGAGTAGAAATTTTCTTCCTATTTAACAATAGATTAAAAATTCTGAAAAATAAGAGAATTATAGGGTAGACCGGGGCTAGTTGGCCATAGGGGCATGTTGGCCCAGTCGCAATATTTTTTTAACTTTGCGTTAGATAAGATTGTCAGTCCAGTCAAGTATGCGTTTCTTCACTTTCCTCCTCCAACATAAGCAGCATTGAAGTCGGAGCGTCCGTTAAAGAATTATTGAGAATTTTCAAAATTTTGCAAAGGTGAGTAAATTTCCTCTCTTATAAATAATCGTTTTTTATTTGTTTGTAAATTACATTTTAGATTTTGATATATAATAATTCAGAAAAATAATTGTTCGTAGTTATTGTAGGGCATGTTTTTTTATTGAAATACTTTCAGAATATTTCGTTACAGTCATGAAAAACAAAAATGGCGATACGGGGTTAGTTGGCCCATTTGGCACGGGGCATGCTGGCCCGCAACGGATTAAGGGAAATGTGATTTTTTTTCTTATACAACCGCCCTGCCCCCCAAACACACACTTTTTTTGTTTTTTAATTTCTTTTTCCTGTAAGAATTGCTCCTATCAAAAGCTTGTCAATACAAAAATTGTGGATAGTATTAAGATGATTTATGATAAACTTAAGTGAATTTGATATCTTGTAAATTGACAAATTTTTTTATTTTAATTTAGGAGGCTATATTGTGTTTTTGTTCGAAAGAAATAAAAATTAAGATTTGGTAAAATTTTGATCATTTCTTAAACTTTTACACTATCAGAACATTAAAAAGTGACGTGGGCCAACTTACCCCGCAATCGGGGCAGGTTGGCCCAAGCGACTTGGTGTCAATTTGAGCTTCTAAACTAATACTTATAGTTAATATTTTCAAACTTTACTATTGTTACTTCTTCCTGAAAGTACACTAATAGTGGTAACATAAAAATAAATTTAAAATGTTGAATTGTAATTTTTTTAAAATTATTAGAAGAAAAAGCGGGCCAGCTAGCCCCGGTCTACCCTACTATTTTAAAAAAGTGGTGACAGTCAAATAATCTGAATTAAAAAAGTCCCCAATCTGGCAACACTGGGTATGACATACCCAGCGTGCGCACGGTTATTACATTTGCAGCAGCACTGTTCCACACGGTCCATGTTTCGAACATGGTCTATTTTGTCATAGTATTGAGGATATTCTATAAAATTCCTTTTGCTGCGTTAACACTGCTCCTACAGAAGAGAAACTTTTAGCATTTTACACGAATACGTAGTATAGTAAACCAAGAGATTCCAGCGACCAGAAAATTTACTATAAAAAACCCGCAGAGGCATCAGTAAATTTTAGAGTAATTTTCATTTTGTTTAATCTCAGAAACTCAGTATAGCTTCTGCTATTAAATAAAGGGATGTTAACTTATAAAATTAGTGGTAGAAAGCAGAGTGGTCCAAAGCGATATAAGTAAGCGTTCCATCTTAAATGGGAGAGGTAACCGCAAGATTAAAGGCGACGTCACATCAATCAAGGTCGCACGCCACGTAGCGGACGGGGTTAAACTACAAGAAGATGCCCAATTATTTTCTTACTTCACACCACTAAAATTGTAAAGTTTTTTTCTTCTTGATTATTAGCTGAAATGCCTCTGTCAAGGCGAAAAAAACTTCGTGGTGTGCGTGTGGATGCCCATCTCGCTACGCCATTATTTTGCAATAAATGGGGTAAACGAAATTCACTTCCATGAGTGACTAAAGGTTTAGAAAATATGCACAGATGGTAGATATCTTGTCATATATGACGTCACACTAAAAGCCCGCGTATGTGGATTATCACCTCGTCCACAAGATGGCGCAACTGTGCTAATTTACGCCCGATTCCAGTATTAAGTTTGTACGCTTACTTATATCGCTTTGGAGTGGTCGGTGGTTGTAGTTGTTGGAAACTCCTGGTTTAAATAATGTCTCATATTTTAAATCAAATTTTAACAAATACAGAATTAAAGTTTAATTTAGCATAAAAAGTTTAAATTAATATGCTGAAGTATCAAAATTATGTTTTTGTATATGCATTCAGAAAATATTGTAACAATCCCGTTTCAATAAGTTTCATAGTTTTAAGAGAGAATTATTCTACCTGAAATAGTTGAAATAGTTGGATTTTGAACTTAAACTTACACTATGTGCAAAACTACTTAAAAGATGAGACAATATAAAAAAGATGTTAAATTATTTTAATACCTTAGTACTTTCAACTATAAAAAACATAGTCTTCGTCAGAGAAATGTAAGAAATACAATTGTTATTGACGTCTAATTTTCAAAATTCGCGTAGATGGTGACGAAAGGAGTGAAAGTGGAAGTTAATTATTAGATCCGGAAAACATTGGGAAAATTAAACATGGATATAGGGAAGTGGAATATTACTCGTTTTATGATTATTTAAGCAAACTGAGCCAAATTCTGGGTATGTTGTAGGATAAAACGTCATTGCAAACAGTATTTTCTTTAGTAATAATTTCTATTGATTCGCGGATGATTAAATCATGGTAATTCTTTGAGGGATATATAATTTTTGCGTCTTCGAAATTAACTTGTATATTCTGCTTCTGGTTAAGTCTTGACAGGGCTGTTGTAAGTCGGTTATACTTTAAATCTCTCAAATGTTCTTTAATAGTTTCTAGTTGGATTTTGCTTTCATGGGGTTCATATATTATGAATAAAATATAAATTTTTAGAGCATTAAACATTAATTACTTTTACTTCCTTTTGAATTTAGTTCTAAGGAAGTTTTAATCTCAGAGTAACCATACACAGTTACTCTAAGTTTACTGTTTGACTTCTGAGTTGTTTACTGTTATAGGATTACTCTTAGGTTTTAATAGTATTTTTTCATTTTGAAAATGTATTAAACAAAATTGATTTCTAAGAAGTTTTTTTTTTACTTGTTTTTTTTTTCGAGTATCTTGCGGCATTAGTGTCTCATGCAAAATATAAGTTTAACAGACAACACAATTACATTAGAACCTCTTTTATCCGAAACTCTGTTAACCGAAACTCTCTGTTAACCCAAATCCATTTTTAAAGCTTTTTTTTTTACTTTTTTTTAAACTACCACATTTCTTGTGTGCAAAATCCATTTTGAAAGCTTTTTTTAACAATCATATCCCTTGTGTGTAAGCGGTCCTTTCAGAACTAAGAGTACATATAAATATTTTCGATCCCCTTTCTTAGAGTTCCTTTGAATTTAACTTGAGCTCCCGTAAGCTGCGGAGTGGAACGAAGAAAACGAACAAATTATCAATTCTGAAGCTTTTGAGTGTTTTGCAAAAGGTTTGGCATGGCTGGAGAAGGAGGAAGACTGTGATACTGGTGAACTAATAATATTAAAAAACTCCCTGATAGAGTTTCAAAGCAAAGGCAATCAAAACTGCGACAAACAAAACGTTTTTTCAAACCCTTATGCTATATGTAAAAGGCACTTAAATTCAAAATTAACATTCAGGTAATTTATTCTGGTCTCTATTTTGCTATTGCTTTATTTTTCTTAAATACTTGCTACCATAATAAGAAATACTGCATATATTCATCTTTAATCTTAAAATTGAAGCATTCTCGATTATCCGAAAATTTCGATTTTCCGAAAGAGGGTCGGTCCCAATTACTTCGGATAATCGAGGTCCTACTGTATTAGAAATTTTTTAAGCAAGTTTAGAAACTGGTTTTCAAAGGCTTGTATCAATTTAACTACTTTTACAGTATCAATCAGGCATTACCAGAAAATAAGGCTGTTCTCAAATCCAAGAGGGCAACTTTATGACATAAGTTTTAATTTATTTTTGGTCGGAAATGCATGAAACTAACAGGTGTTGTTGTTCAGAAACTATGCAATTGAGCTATTTTTCCGTTTTTTTTTTTTTTTTTTTCAAACGCAATAGATTTTTCAGAAAATAGTGTCAAAATGGGCGTTTTGAACCGAATTTCCGCGAGAAAGTAGAATAACCACTCAAGAAAGGGCAAAAACGTGTTTGTCACGTGACCAAAATCACTTATAACTCAATAGGTAATTTATTTATATATAAAAAAATTAAAACACAGTTCGATTCCAAATTGCTTCCATGGTCAGACTTTCCAATTTCATATCTTTCTGTTAAAAAATGAATTTGTAAATGTGGCAAAACGCTTTGTGGTTGTTGAGCAAAGCAGTTGAGAACAGCCTTTAATTTCTGTTTTCTTTTAAGAAATGAATTTCATGTCTCTGAAATAATTACAGACGTGTTATTTATATAATTACGGAATGACTAGTGCATTTCATTTTGTTATTTGAAGAAAATTGAAAGCTATCATTTCGTTAATGCTATTAAATGAATAATGCTATAAAAAATGCTATGAAATGAATAACAATGGAAAGTATTTTTAACTTATAAATTTAAACTCAAAGCGAGAAAACGGTTAAGGAAGGAACTGATTAAACTTTCAAGATTTCTAAATTCAGTCTTACTAACGAGTCAGATCACGTAAATCTTAGTTTAGAATTTTGAGCATATCCAATAAAAAATGAAGTGGCGAAATGATAAATGACCCTCTTTCTGTGCAGTCGAATGGTTTGAAAAGAGAGAAACGATCCCTAAAAACTCGCCTGGAATAAATAAATTTAGATGAAAGAAAAAGCAAAATCCCAGACATTTACGTAATAATCCCTGGTAGTTGACGAATAATAATATATTTGGATTGTTTATGTGCTTTTGTAAATTAAATATAAAGTCTAAAATACTATATTTAATAGACATCATCAAAGTCCTGATGATATCAAATAAATGTCTATAACAACATATATTTAACCCATTAAAGACGGAATTATATTTTCTTTTTAAAATACAAAAATTGCATTTCGCACCACTTTTTTGGAAAAGAAAAAATTATATTATTTTATAGCAGAATTTCTGTCATTAAGGAAAGTTAAAATTTCTGTTATTAATTGCTGGTATTTAAACAGCAAAAGGGTTGACAGTTACGCTGTGACCATATGGTAACGCTAGACCTTAATGGGTTAAAGGGCTACATCATTCACGCGAAAACACCCGTTCACTAATGTCAATCCTCTGAGAGAGTTCTTTTTTAGGTGCGTTCGTAATTATATAAGTACGTAGCACCTATAGTCGTCGTTCAGTCCGTCCGTCCGTCTGTCTGTTCGTCCGTCCGCATATAACAGAGCAAAAAAACTACCCAACCGAATGGTCTGAAATTTTAAATATATAATTGTTGCAAAATTTTGTCGAATCATTTCAAATTTTATGAAAATCGGGTGTATAGTTTAATGACAGGGACAGTCAAAATTTTTCCGTTACATTACGGCCAATGGGAAAAAATTATTGCAAGTGAATTTTAATGATGTTACAGCCTTCCGAATGGTCTGAAATTTTAAATATATAATTGTTGCAAAACTTTGTCGAATGATTTCAAATTTTATAAAAATCGGGTGTATAGTTTAATGACAGAGACAGCCAAAATTTTTCCGTTACATTACGATCAATGGGAAAAAATTATTGCAAGTGAATTTTAATGATGTTACAGCCTTCCGAATGGTCTGAAATTTTAAATATATAATTGTTGCAAAACTTTGTCGCTTCATTTCAGATTTTATGAAAATCGGATGTATAGTTTAATGACAGGGACAGTCAAAAGTTTTCCGTTACATTAAGGCCAATGGGAAAAAATTATTTCAAGTGCATTTTAATGATGTTAGAGCCTTCCGAACAGAATGAAATGGATATGCACTTATGAAGTGCACTAAAATATACATTCAGTACAATATGCGGTGCAAAAAATATTTATAAAACTAGTTATAATACGATAGTCATTTGCCACGTTTGGCGAGCAATTTCTAACTTGTTAAATATCTCGTTTACAATTCAAAATTTTTAAATGATTTTTTTCCGCTTTTAAATTTTTATACTTTGTTTGTAGGTATTTTTTATGAGGATATTTTTACTCTGGAAACCGGTATCGACACATAATTTTCCAGGAAACATACTCTTTTAAATTTTGTCCCAATCTAAAATGAGTGTGCACGTCTCACACGACAGAAACGTTTTTTCAATTTTTCCCAGTCTAAAAAGGGGAGGCACATTACCCGCGTGACGGTCTTTTTCCTTTTTCCCAAACTCGTTTTTTTTCTAATCTAAAAAGATTTTAATTATAAACATGCTGTTTTATTTTTTCCCAATTAAAAAAAGGGGTACGCATTACAAACGATACATACATTTTTTACACCCTAAAAGAGGGTGCGCATTTACACGAGAAATACGTCGTTAATTTATTCCCAATCTAAAAAAAGGTGTGCATTTTTAACTAGATATATCTTTTCATTTTTCCACATTTTAAAAAAGGGAGTGCGCGAGACGTACTTTTTTTTATTTGTTTCTATTGTAGAAAGTGAATGCGCATTATACAGGAGGAGGATTTTTCCTTTTTTCCAATCTAAAAAGAGAGGCCGCATTATACACGAGACATACTGTTTTCATTTGTTCCTATTCTAAAAAGTGGGTGTGCATTATGTACGAGATATAAGTTTTTCATTTTTCTCAATCTAAAAAGAGGGGGTGGGTCGCATTATACCCGATACATTCTTTTTCTTTTTTTCGCAATGTAAAAAGGGGTGCGCATCACACACAAGACATATTTTTTCATTCTTTCCCAATCTAAATTGAGGATACGTGTTATACATTAGACATACTTTTTATATTTTTTCTAATCTAAAATGAGGATGTGCGTTTTACATGAGACATACTTTTTAAATTTTTTATATTCTAAAAAGGGGGTGCGTATTTTACACGATATATACTTTTTCATTTTCCCGCAATCTAAATAAGGGGTGTGCATTATACGCAATACATATATTTTTCATTTTTTCCCCCAGTCTAAAAAGTGGTTGATCATTAAATTCGAGACCTACTTCTTTCATTTTTCACCTATTATAAAAGAGCTTTATACATAAGTGCGCACTATACTTAAGGCTGTTTTTAACTGCTCTGCTCAACAAGCGCAAAATGTTTTGACACATTTACAAATTCATTTTTTAACGGAAAGGTATAAAATTGGAAAGTCTGGCCGTGGAAGCGATTTGGAATTGAACTGTTTTTCCCATTTTTGATCAATCAGTTACCTATTGAGTTACAAGCGATTTTGATCAAGTTTCAAACACGCTTTTCACCTGCTTTTCAGTGCTCTTTTTTCCTTCGCGCGGAAATTCGGTTCAAAACGCCCACTTTGGCGCTATTTTTTGAAAAATCTATTGCGCTTGCAAAAAAATGGAAAAAACAGCTCAATGACATAGTTTCTGAACAACAACACCAGCTAGTTTCATGCATTTTCGATCAAAAATAAATTAAAACTTATGTCAGAAAGTTGATTTTTTAAATTTGAGAACACCCTTAAGTAAATAAGGTAATTTAAAATAACATATTAAACCTTTTGTTGTATGGCTTTATTTTTATTTTTATCATTTAATCTTTTATTTTACTTCATTAAATAATGCAAAATCTAAATCTTATATGAAGAATCTTGGAATATGACAGCATAAAACAATAAAAAGAAATATAATATTTAATAAATACTGTGCTTTAACAGAAATTTCTTCAGTAAAATGTTATTGTTTAACACCAACTGCCGCAACTTGAAACTATAATGCAAAAGTAAATTAGGATAATATAAGAAAAGAAACATGAACTTTCATAATATAAAAATATCAATGTATTTTAAACAAGAAACTTCCGCATAAATAAATTTCACAATGAAACATTAAGTGTTTTCTAGGAAGAAATAAAATTGAAAATGTGATATGGAGATTGCGCACAGTTTCGAAAAGAATTTCTTGCCTTATTTAATCTAAAAAAGTTATTAAAATGTCTGCGATTAATCGCAGAAACATTTCTAATATGTACAAAAAATATTATGCAAAATTTTCTAATCTGAAAAAGTTTTGTTATACTCCTTGGAGATTCTAAAGACGTTCGAATTAAAGTTTTTTTTTTTTTTTTTTTTAAATATCTCAATAACAATTTAAAGTACTAAACTACTTTATGAACAATATTTGTAAAAATTCAAATGATTTTGTTTTTTTCAAAACAGCAAAATTGCATATTTAAACACCAGCTGCCACCAAATATTTATTCATCTGAACACATGGGAAAGAATTTAAAGAAAATAATATTATTCTTGCAACAGTTTTAAAACTCCTTTCGTTAAAAAAATGTGAAATAAGAATAATTTTTTAAAAGATATTTGAAATGGAATTTCTTTTATGTTTTTCCTTTTGGGGTGTTTGTATAATACACTTGAATTTCCAGATGTTTTTGAAATATTCACGACAATGACTTGCAAATTGTCAGGTGTGCATCTAATTTTGATGTAATTCTGATTTATACAGAGCGAGTCTAAAATCATGGGACAAACTTTAAGGCGAGGTAGGGGGCATCACAAGGATTCAGATTTGCATAGCAACCCATGATCGGAAACGCTTTCCTGGTGCGGTAGTGCACTGTAAAACTGCTTGTATGTGTATAACAAGCATTAATCACAGGGATGCTTATTCATAAATTGAAAAAGTCAACAAACAGAAAAAATTGAAATCTATAAACAATTTCGCTGGAATAAATCTTAGAAATGAACTAAATTATTATGTTTTATTTAGCTCGGATACAATGCAGATCGGAGCCATCTTAGGCTTAGGGTAACTATTTATCTGATATTTAAAAAAGAAGGTAAAAGAAATACACATTTTGTGTACAGAAGAAACAGTAAAACATTACAATGTGTATAACAGTAAAATAAACAATCACTAGTGTACTTATTTCACGGATGGAGAGAAACAGAAAAATGCATCTAACTGCTTGACGTAAAGAACAAGAACAGAAGACGCCATTGAAGTTTAGCGGGTGCTGCTGTGATGCCACTAAATCACTTCGAATGTTCATTGAGCTGGGTACAGTTACAGATATTTTCTAAGTAATATTACTAGCAGTTTCCATGGCAGTGAGAGCTTACAGGCGATTTTCTAGTAATTGATGTAATATCTGTAATGATACAAAGTATTTTTTAGTAAAATCACATACTTTTTTTACAATGTGACGAGACAAAACACACGAAAGACAGGACACGAATAAGAGGAGAAAACATGTTTATTATCCCTAATAAAGCAAAAAACTAAGAAGAAAGAACATTAAAGAGACAATGAAAGTCATCAAAGTAGGTGTTCGAAATTACGACCCCGGGCCGTGATGCATGGAATCACATCTCCGGCGCATGGAAGATCTAATGTTCTTGAAAATACCGGGAGTGTCCCGGACTTCTCCAGGAAGAATGCAACAAGTTCGTCAGCACTTTCCAGCATTGTCCCGGCATTTATGCAGCACTAAGAATAATAAACGCGAATTTTGTCAAATAGCCGCGAAAAACGAGAATTTCACCAAAGAGTCGCGAAAGAAACGCAAATCTCATCAAAGGGTCGCGAAAAAAAATTCGTCAAAGGATCACGGAGAAAACGCGAATTTCTTCAAAGAATGTCGGAAAAAAGCAAACTTCGTCAAAGAATCGCTTAAAAAAGCGAATTTCGTCAAAGAATACCTGAAAAACGCGAATTTCGTTAAAGGATCGCTAAAAAAGTGCGAATTCTCTCAAAAGGTCGCGGGAAAAAAACGCGAATTTTAACAAAGAGCTGCAAAATTAATTTCGCCAAAGGGTTGCGGAAGAAACGCAAATATTCTATCAAATTTCAAATATTCTATCAAAATCATATTTTTTAAACAATTTTTACTCATTTAATTTTATTTGAAATGAGATATATTCTGAATTCTTAAAGCTGTTGGTCAGTGAATTTTAAAATTCTTTTGATAATGTTGAACTCATGGGCGAGTGACAGGGTTCGTACGGGTGCCTGAATTTCATAACTAAGAAATTCTTCGGTACCAGTATTTTCTTATGGAAAATCTCTCCTGAAATAAGGCGAAATTTCGTCCGTTTAACCCTTTATCTACGGCATTATGATCTACTGCATTATGATCTACTGCAATTTGTTTCGTGTAATATATTTTTTTCAGTTACTACAATGAAAATTAAAGGATAAATATAAAAAAAAATACTCACCCGTGAGAAATTTAATTATTTAGAGGTAATTAATTAAAGTGGTACTTTAAAGTACCGTCAGTACACTTTGACTAAAATATCATAACAGAAAACCCACAAGGTATTTCAACTGGCACCAGAAAATAATTTCGATTTAACGAGTATGTGAAATATAGGCTTTTTCTTATTTACAAATAAATCGTTTAGCAAATTCCGGTGGCAATCATTTATTTCAACACTTTAGAATTGAAAATTTTTTTCTCCTGAAAGGGTTAAAAAAACTATTTTTCTTTAAGTTTCTATTTTGTTAGCAGTCCTTTAGTTATGCGACGTCTATATTCCAGGGACAACACGTTGTCTCGCATCTCCACATATGCAATATATGAATTTACATATGTCATTTCTAGCATAGCAAAAACGAGCCGGTGCCACAACTTTTACGATTTCCTATAAAAAATAACAATGAAACAGAAAAGAAATACCAGGGAAATCATTACTACACTACATTCCTCTCTAAAATAACAAACCTAGAACTACTGCTGCCATGTATTCGGATAAAGTGGAGTTAAAAGAGCGTTTTTTGCAAAGTACCTTTAGAATATTAGTAATATTCACTATGGTATAAAAGTTTAAAGTGAGTGGTACTTATAAGTACCGTCAGTAGATAAAGGGTTAAACTAGATTTATTTTTCTATAAAAAAAATTCTGATATTGAGCGTTGAAAATAACGGTACCCGTACGAACCCTGGAGTGATGCATCGGTACTTTTAAAATATCTCCTGTTGAAAGTTAACAGCCTAAACCTACTTTTTCCAGCATATGCTTGTTGAAGAATGACTCTTTTAGTTAGTTGTCAAAATATTTCTAAAAAACACTTGATTTATAATCTTATAAGTCAAAATCTTTTCAAAACTCAGTAAGAAATTAACATTTCACATAAAATTATGTATATATTTTGGAAATATTTTGACAACTGAAACAAAAAAGTCATCCTGTAAGAAACGTACACAACAAAAAAGGCGTTAAAAATATTAATTTTCCAAGCAGATACTTTAGAAATACGAATATATCGCCCATAGGCTTAACGTTAGGGAGATGAATTTGAGATCTAACAGAGCGACAGACTTAAGTCCAGGGACAGTATTTTCTGATCTGTACTGGGTCGCACAACCTCGGTCTCTTCTAATCTCCTATTTAATTGTCCAACAGTACTCGATTGTTGAACAATTTTATGGAGATAATATTGTTGAAATTCTAAAACACATGTAATCGTAACAATGCTTGCGCATGTCAACAATGCAAATAAACCAATTTGAAATTAAATGAAACACAACAATATTGTCTTTGTAATCAAAAAACGGATTGCAAATAACTTGTAATTTGTGGTTACTGCTAAAAAAAGTGATTTTTTGAGATATATTTTGTTGAAAAACTACTTAACTATGGAGAATTTTAGAGGAAAACGTAAAGCAGGTTTAATAGATACAAAAACATGCGAAAGAATGATGGAAATAGTCAACCATATGGAAGAAAATGGATTCAGCTTTATTGACATAATTGGCAGCGGGACATTTGGTTCCGTATTGAGAGTAAAAAATAATACAACGAGTGAAGAAATGGCCGCAAAGGTCGTGCAAAAGAGTTACGCTTCAGATGGTGAAATCTCTTGGTGGAAAAATTTAAATCATCCCCATATCCTAAAATTGAAAGACCTCCAATTTGTCTACCATGCAGATTCATACGTATTTCTTACAGATGTGTATTCTAAACATTTAGAGGAAGCCATTTTTGAATCTAGTTTTACTAAAAATAAAAATGCGTCGACACAACTTATAGAGTGGTTAAAACAGATCTTGGAGGCTGTTTCTTATCTTCATGATAATAATCTTTCGCATAATGATGTAAAAGGGAATAACGTACTCATATCCAGCAATAATTGTGCGGTCCTCTCAGATTTTGGATTTCTTAGCAGCGCTGAAAAACCTATTCGGAAGTGAGTAGATTTCTTTGTGACAAGTATTTGTTATACTACCTTAATAGAAGTTTCCCGGGGCTAACGAAAAAGACGGGCTACCGTGCTTCTCCGATTTCGAGTAGTCATGTGACGCTCGCGGTCTCAGCTGAACTGAGCAGATGCGTGCCACAAAATAAATTATTGTCTAGGCTTTAGATTTACTATCATATTAAAATCTTTCTTTTATTTGATAGAATTCATTACTTTACAGTATCATGAAAACATTAAAATGTTGTTTTATTTCACAACATTAAATTAAATAAAAAGCAAACTGCATAATGTATACGTTTTCTTTCAGTTCTAATTCTTTTCTATCTAGGGAAAATCTTATATATGTTTTGATTTTTAAACCCTCCTTAAACAGTAAACCCTCCTTATATCACTCACTTGGGTAAATCGATGTTTTGTGAGTCTTTCTTCGATTAATAAACAAAAGATATCCTCGCATTAAGAGCATTTTTTTTACCTTTCATTTAACTCAACCTGGTTTTTGTATGTAAAAAATGCAATTTATTTGCAATCCATTTTTAATCCATTTCCTACTATGCTAGAATTATACAAATTATGCGCAAAAGTATAATTCGCATGACAATAAAGCATTTTAATATTTTTACAACTTAATTTTAAATTAATAAATCAATTTTACGGTATTTTTCAACTAGTTCGCCACTGGTGATAAATCGCAAAATATTCTCTGTAACTCGTATAATTGTATGGGAGTTAAAACAATAATGGATTTTATTATTCGCCAATAAAGGTTTTCCAAAATATGCCAAAGCACTATGAAACTGCAAAGATAGAACATTTTAAAGACTAAAAACTAGAACATAAATTATAAATACAAAATGAAGACTATAATATTACAAAATATGCCCATTTATCTATCAAGCGTTAAATATCAATTTACAATTATACGTTCATAAATTAATTTAGAAATCCTAAAAAGATAGTTTAAATTATGTTTCAGTTTTTCTTTTCTGTTTCCTTTCTTAAAAAATAAACAGAGCAAATATTCTATATTTTTTAGTAAATTCATTTGTTTGAACTTTCTATCAAGTGTAAAAAAAGCAGTGCAGTTTTCATAATCGAATTCATTAACAACGCCAAACAGGAATTTCAAGAGGAATATCAGAAATTCATTGAAACTATTAATCAGTATAAATGCGATATAGAGCAAACATTCATAAATTAGAAATATTACTTTATGACCCCTTATGAATAAATACATTTTTATAACGGAGATGCATAACATTTTCCAATTTAATGTAAATACACCAAGAAATGCAACAGTGTTTCTGAAATTTATATAAATGCAAAGATCAAAGAAGCTTTAAGAAAATATTGTCATGTTTGTCATTTATTACAATTTTAAAGATATGATACACCGTAAAAAAAGACAGATGTTTCTTAATTTACGAAAATGTACTATAATCACGAACGAACATATTAACCTCTTCCCCAAGATTCCGAAAAATGTTCCTTTATCTTTAGAAACCTCACAAAAGAATTTAACTTTGAAATTTAAAGAAGAATTTATAAAAATAATTTTTTATAAGCTGCCCGTAGTTTTCGAAAACGTTTCAGAGTAGCTTTTACAGTGCATTAAACCCAGAAAACAGGTTTTTCGGATGCTATGAGGACTCTAGTAAATATTTTCATGTTCATCAAACATATTTAACTGTGAAACATGTGGAATTAACAGCATTAACATTAAAATAACCATTTTTCTGTTACAATTGCATGTACAATTTCAGTTCTGCAGCGGAAAATAATTGGATGAGGTCTGATAACATCTCGAAAACCGATTTTCCGGGTAGAGATAACTGATTAATGCAATGCAAAAGCTGACCGAAAACGTTTCCGAAAAATACGGCCAGCTAATAAAAATTTATTTTAATAAATTCTTCTTTCAATTTTAAAAATAAATTGTTTTCTAAGGTTTCTAAAGATAAAGAAACGCTTTTCGGAATATTGGGTGACTTGGAGGCGGTTATCGAATATTTTCGTTCGTGATTGTAGTAAATTTTCGTAGTTTAAGAAACACCTGTCTTTTTTTACAGTATAGTCAGTGAAAGGCGATCATCAGAGAATAGACATTTAAAAAATGCACATTTCCTATTTTACAGCCTGAAAGTTTAAGTTCCACTTCCTTCAGATAAAAAGAATTTCATGAATTTTTGAAATAGATGTGCATTATATTGAGCTATGAAAATTTAAAATGTGAGAACCTCCTTAACATAAAAACTATAAAATGCAAAAAATTGTTAAACATTTAAAAATAGTATTTTTTTTTAATACATGTTTAAAGGGCCTTTGTCGGTTTCTTAAACCTGACACCTGGTGTCTCATTCATAGCTTCATTGTGCAGGGGTTTAGATTTTCCAGGTGCCGGCCCCTTCCCTGCACTAGGCTAAGAATTCCTCGACAGTTTTCAACAAAACTAATTTTTGTATTAATTGGAATAATTCTGTTAAAATTAATCAACTTAGATTATAGTCTCGGCTTTAGATTACGAACACATCCAAATAATTTTTTAATTTGATGCAATTCGTGGCTTTACAAGCAACGGAATCATGATTGTACAATCTTCTAAAATTTTAAAATTACTGGCATAACTATAAGTATATTAAATAAAATAATTTGTATGTACAATGTTGTCAAAAGTGGAAAAAAATCAACTCAGCTCTTTATGCCCTGGAAATAATCGTTTTAAATACACCAAAATTTAAAACAGATTACTTATGAATAATTTATTTCTGATGTAAAAATTGTTAAGGAAAAGCACAATGTTAAGTTATTGGAAAAAAATATCATTGTCGAAAAAAAGAAAGAGAAAACAAACTTTTTTTTTTACACTTTAAACATTACTACTTTTCCACGGAAATTATACACGACATATTCATTTAATATATATTGTAAAGTTATAGTACGTATATAAATAAATAGTTTTAAAGTTGTGCTCAGTATCTACCTCTGAATATTAAGAAAAAAACAAAATGAAACAATATTGGCACACAGAATATATACAAATTGATATTTTTTAATCAAAATTTTTCACAAGCAACAGAATCATGACTAAAAAATCCTATAAAAAGTTCAAAACCATTGGCATCTTGAAATATGTTAAAATAATTTTTAAAAGGACAGGAAGTTCTCAAAAGTAAATAAATATATATATTAATAAAAACTGAGCTCTTTATATAACCCTAAAATTAATAGTTGTAAATATGCACCAAAATTTAAAACACACTGCTTAAGAATGATTTATTTAGCAAATAAGATCTTTAGCCCTTTATACCTTAAATATCAGTATTTCTGCACGAAATTTATACATCGGTCATGAAATAAGTTTTTTTTTTTTTTTTTTTTTTTTTAATACATAAAATTTGAAAGCTTTAGTGCAAAATTAAGTATTTACAGAAATTAAATGTGCTCAATGTTAACTTCTGAACACATGAGTTAAAAACCAAAATAAAATAATTTAAGAACACAAAATATCTAAAAATCCGTATTTTTTTACTCTGAGCAAACAGAATTATTATTGAAAAATCTTGTATAAAGTTGGAAATCACTGGCATTATTTTAATTATATTAAATAAAATAATTTATATCCATCAGGTATAATGTCATCAAAAGGGAAAAAAAAAAGTTATTTGTATCCTAGAATCATGGTAAATACATCAACATTTAATAAAGATTTCTTAAGAATGATTATTTCAATACATAATATTAATACGCATTAGTATCACAGATATAGTTTTATGAATATTGAATCGTTAAAAATAAACTGAACTTTGAAAAAAATCTGATTTGTTCTGATCCTTCTTATAATAATAAAGTGAGCAGCTTTTACAATAAATGGTGGTCGAAAGGGCAATTTCATTTAAAATAAATGATATTTATGTATATTTAAAGAATACAAAACATAAACAATCTTATCAATGTATAGGTATCGTAAAAAATACACTCTAATTACTCTAAAACGGAAATGGTTAATACTTACATTCGATTGATCAATTCAATGGCTTGTCATTATTTAATCCGTAAGAATTACGAAACACAGTCACTTTTATATAAAAATATGCATTTGCAATGACAATAGCGTTTGTTTTTATATTATTAGATTATTAATATAAGTTATTATAAACACACAACACTCGAAACCGAACTAATCAAATTCCTCTGAATCTGATCGAATTCCCGCGTCAAAGTGCGTTCTGGGTAAGACCGCCGCTGTCACGTGACTTTTCACCGCGGGAGCCCAGTACGTTAGCCCCGGAAGTTTCCCTGCTGACATCATCCCTCAGTTGGAAAATTTCTATTCAAGCGATTTATTTATCAATAAGTATGATTAAAAATAGTAAAATATAATTTCGCGTCCAGTCGCTTTTGTTTTCCTGATTGCGTAATTACTCACTCAGAAAATTTCCATTCATATTATTTCTTTTTCAATCATCATGATAGAGATGAGAACAATAAAATATTTATTTTATACTAACTTAAATATTAAAATAATCGCCACCTTTAAAATGAAAACGACGTAGGATCTAACCCCAGAAGCAAGGTAATATTAGTTGCATTGGAATTCAATAACGCTTTCATTACAATTCGGGAATACCCTTAATGAAACCAATATCGGTGAAATATTGGTTTTAAATTCGAAATATTTCCAATGAAAAAAGAATTGTTTGGAAACATTGGCTTCATTACAGGACATATTAGAAATGACTTGGAAAGATATTTCGCGAAAATATTGGGGCAATATTGGCAAAATATAAATAGTAAACACACTAAATGTTGACTTCACCTCAATACAAACAATATTGAATCAGAGTTATTTTTAATGCCTCTACAAACGTACTTCAAGCGTTGTTTTGTATGCTAAAAAAAGAGGATTATTTCAACATTATATAAAAAAACTTAATTACAAATATGAATTTTATTCTTGAAAGTATTAACCCTCTCGCTGCGTAAGTAATTCTTCGCGATGAGCGTCTTTTACAGAATTTTTAATCGTTTATAACCGGTTCTTTAAAGCAGAAATTTTTGACTATCGTAATCGGGGAAAATGTTCTGGTTAAATCAGACAAAGTTTTCGCTAAAAAGATAACTGGTGGAAACAACCAAATAGTATTAATTTGACGGAAAAATGCAAGCCCGAGCATAGCTCGGTCTGCGCAGCGAGATGGTTAATCATTCTTTTGTCTATTAAAACTTCATTAAATCAATATAATTATCCAACTTTAAATGATGCTTTTATTGCAGTGAAACATGAAACTTAGTGAAGATATTAACCCATTAAAGACGAGCCCCTTTTACACTTCTTTTAATTCTTCGACACCAGTTTTTTTTCACATTGTAATTTTGAATTATTTAATCGCTCAAAATTTGAGATTAGATAATGTGACATTTTCCAAACTAAAATACTGGTATTCAGATTTAAAAGTTTTGTTCACTTTACATGGCAAGTTTTCTTGCCATGATCTTTAATGAGTTTATACGGACTTCTCAGTAAATCAAATTTAATCATGCATACTTTTCATGCATTGAAAATGTACAAGGACGAACATCTTTTTTTCATAAAAATTTCCCATATTCATAACGGCTGAAATTGGCATTAATATCTGAAAGTTTTGAAGTAAAATACAGAATAGTAAGATTTTCCCCTAAAGGTACTCCTCCAGTGTATAAAAAGTTCAGTTATATATATTTTTTCACTGTTCCATTGGCAGTTTTATGCGAGGGGCAAAAGGCGGCTACTATACCGGTGAGACGGAAAGTAGCTCTAATTTTATACCAGTCTTCGGGCTCGTAGCTCAAAGTGAAAATTTTATTTATTTACAAATTGAACAAAGGAAAAAATCCTATTTTTAGAAAAAAGAATGTATTCTAAGTTTTGACTTAGAAGATATTCTAACAGTTTGAACGGGAATTGTTATGGATAGAATACAGTGAAACCTCCCTGTATTCTATCCATGTTCTATCCATATTCCATTCTATCCCCACCTCCATTAAGTGACCACCTCGCTGAACGACCATTTTTTCATGGAACGAAATTTATTTCCATAGGCTCAATACTATTTTTACCTCTATTCAGAGACCACCCCAGTTGAACTCCCTCCATGAGCGACCCATTTCTTTGAAGAAAATGAAACAAATTCCGTTTTTTCCTGGTCGCTTGAAGAATGTTTTATTAGAATAAATAATTCCGGAGAGCGTATTATTCATCAAACTTTTAAACTAAGTTTAGAATTTTTATTTATTCCTGTCACTTTTAAGTGTTTAAACTCCTTTGTGCCTTTTTAGGCGCTGAATTTAACTCTGATTATTGATGACAAATTAAAGATGACGGTCAATAAACTCACCTGCCCTATTCTGTCAGGAAACTCTCAAAGATAAGATAAATTAATGAAATCGTCATAATTTGTTCCCGTCTAAAAAAAAAAAAAAAAAAAATGCATTTACTTACTAAACTTCGAAAGGACTTGGAAATAAAAGTTAAAGAAAATAAAACCGTAAAATCAAAGTAAACGTCAATGTATTCATTTTTTAACTCTGTAGTCATTAACTTATGTAATTTACTTTTGTTTTGATACTTAAATTTTCATATTTTTTCCTAATGTGAAAAATAAATTTTAATAACATTATTACCTTTTCTTAACAATTAAAATCTAGATTTAAACATGACCTCCATTAAGAGACCACCTCTCGGAGCGACCCCTTTTTATTGGAACGGAACGTGGTCGCTTTAGAGAGGTTTTACTGTATAAAGAGAAATATTCTAATTCTAAAGCCTTTGCACGGTCAGTGCTAGTAAAATAAAGAATCTATATGATATTCCTTCTCTATCATCACTTTCTGTTTGAATTTTTTTTTCTCCAGAATGACTGGAAACAGAATCATGCCATTCTGTCATAGTTGTTCCATCTAATTTTATAAGAACACAAATTTGACTTTTGCAGAGGTCAGTGTTTGCGTGTAAATAACAGATTTTCAGGGACATGAAAATCATGAATCATTACTATGAGACACATTTTAGGATTAATACTTATTACTAAGTAAGAGATTTTTAAACCAGACAATTAATCTTGGATTGGTTTTAAAGTGTTATCAGCAATATTTTACAACGCACTTTCGAGATCGATAGGACCCACTTTCTCATGTCAAAAGTTTTCAGGCTAGTATTTCAAATCATGGCGCTCGGGTCTGAACGAAAAAAAAAAAAAAAAAAAAAGAAAAAAGAAAAAGAAAGAAAGAGTTTGAATTCATCTATAGTAACTAACCCTTTGAGACGGTGAAAATTTTATTTCATTTTCCTCGTTTTCTTTAGAGTAATGGATAAAACCCTTTTCCATACATAACACGGTTTACGCCTAACAGGCTACCTTTTCCGAAACTATCCTCAGCAACTGTCATACCCGCTTTTGTTTTAACACTTTTTATAATGCTAAATTGTCACAAATACAAATTCAATTCAAGTGGTAAATTGACGCCTTGAAATATATCTCTGACCTCGATATTGTTTCGCTACAAAGGTTGTTCTTTTTTAACAAATCTAGAAATTAAATTTAAACATAGCTGAAACTTTCTTTGTTCTATTTTTGAAATTCTCACCACAATATTGATTTTTCTTGTTTCTTGCTAGATACGGAGCTCCATTCATCTATCGTTGTCCCGAAGGTCGTATGACAGAGTCCGGCCTCACAGAAGTGAATGGTAAAAAACTAGACATCTGGAGTATTGGGACAATGGCATTCGAGCTCTTTACCGGGATGTCTCTCCTCAAAAGATTCTCAAAATGGGACGAGGGCCCTCTTACCAGTTGGTACACACAAGTCTATCCCTTCATACAAAACAGTTTAGAGGTATGAAACAGTGTTTCCTCCTTTTTAACGCAAAGTTTAATACGTCATTTATGTTTAATAAATGGTATTTTTTAATTTATTAAATTTCTGTTTAAAAAAATGCGCAAGGTAACAAAAAGTAAACTTTTGCATTTTCTAAAATTTCAAATTATTTTTATTGAGAATTTATATCCTATTTTTGGCAATTATAGGGATCCATTATTAGATTCTGGCGATGGCGTCAGCAGTTAATGATTCTTGATTCGCAATTTTTAAAGCTATATCGTCGGTGTCAAAAAAGGACACGCGTCTATCATTTTAAACACCAAATCGCCAAAGATAAACACACAAATGCCATTCTACTGGAAATTGTGTCACCTTTCATTTTATAATTAAATATATGTAAGATTAAGTTGCTCTCTTATTATTGAACTTATAACAAATTTTGAAAACTTTTGATCCGAATAACAATTTTTTGCATCCTATGTGCATTATTCGGCAAATTTTAGCCTGGAATACCCAACGGAACTTCATTATGTCTATGTGAAGTAATTTAGGATTTAAGGTGTCGTAAAATTTCAAATACCCAATATTATTTTTCTTTTTGAAAAGAAAACTGCGACGCACGTAACTTAACCCTTTCAGGGGCAAGGAATTTGTATTCGTAAAATGTTGAAATAATTGAATGACACTGGTATTATTTACAAGAAAATTTATTTCTAAAAAAGTAAAAGTATATTTTCGCGTACTTAATAAAAGTGAAATTTTCCTGAAAAAATTCGGGTGCCAGTGTGGCAATTAGGGATTAAAATTATGTGATGACAATAGCGGCATCACCGCCTTTCAAGGGGTTAAGAAGTTATAAAATGAATATTCGAGAAAAATATGTATTGTAATCTAAAAATAAATAAATAGTATATCAAAAATAGCTTTCTAAAATCTTTAATTGTGTAAATTGTAATTTATATTACAGTCCGCAAACTAATTTTAGAGATATGCTTAAAAAACGCGAGCATTCCAGTTTGTTATATAAGCATTAAAAGTGAATTTAAGATTGTGAGTCCCAAATTTTGCGTCTGAATAATCCATAAATGACTTTTCGCTTTGTATGCGAAGATAAAATTTACATAACAATCCAAATATACTGTCAAAATTGGATTTTCGTATTTAAAATTTAACAGTTTTTCACAATTCATGTAGCGAAATGGTTCTATAAGGTAACTGCTATAACATCGATTGAAAGTACTGAACTGGCGAACGTTTGTTTAAAAAAGTGTATGTGAAGGATCACCATGAGAGTTGTTTTTTGGTTGATAAGGAAAGATTTTAGACATATGTGCAGAAACGAAAAAAAAAAAAAAACTTATAATACAGCGTAAAAAATAGGACATCTTTGATGAAAATATTATCTACGGCTGCAGATGCGGTCGAACAGAAATCTTTCTATCAGACCGATTCTATCACTCCATCATTCAGTCTGAGGATCGGCTTGCTTTTTACTGTGACGCTGTGACTTAACGTAAGGACCCACATGAATAGTAATGCTGCCATCTATGAGAAGAACAGGGAGGCTCTGTTACGCAAATGCAACATTCTATATTCAATGGTACTCTAAAGATATAGACTACAGTGCTTTTTTAAAAACCCAAAGTAGTTATTATTAAATTACAGTAAACTCCCGACTATCCGGCTAATGTGGCGGAAGGGTTGGCCGGATAATGAAAAAGCCGGATAGGCTGGAGTTCTACGAATATTTACTAACTTCGTGCTTTCCCCCCGCCATCATATTAAAAACATATGTTACACATATTAAGATAAATTATATATAGAGAGTACATACACTGTTAAAAATATCGTGAAAAATTACCTCTGTTTTTAAAGGCTATCTATTTTCTGACCAATGAGAACACTTCATATGTATTTATGTAGCGTTCTCATTGCTCAGAAAATAAGATAGCCTTTAAAACAGAGGTAATTTTTCGCGATATTTTTAACAGTGTACAGTTTCAAAAGAAGAAAAACATCAACATAAAACGTAATCCTAATTCGTAAAAAAATGAGTAAATCTTATTTTACTGTTTATTAATAAATGATTGCACAAATATGAAAAGTTATGCATAAGATAAGAATCAAAACTTACAGTTTTGAGTTTTTGATAAAGTCCTGAATAGAGGATTGCTTCTCACTGTTAGCCCTCTTCCGCAACGCAATGTCCCTCCATTTACGCAAGTAGATGATATCAGGTGGCATAGATTCCTACTGACTAATGTACTGCAGTGCTGCCTCAATCGTCTTGAACCCTTGCGAATGTGGGATGAGATTTTTCCTGCAATCTTTTTAATATTTTTCTTCTGATATTTCTCGCTCTGTCAACACTTCTACAATGTCGTTTTCAATTAATTTATGGATTTCATCGTTTGCCATTCATTCTGTAATGTCTTCTGCATTGACATCGTCAGAGCCCGGTATATGTTTCAGCAACGGAAGAAGCGTATCGTTCTCATCTCCCATTCTCATTTCCCACACGGGTTTATGTTTACGTTTTTGGTCCAAAAGGATGTTGCAAGACCTTGCAATTACTATGTTTGGAATTTCTTTCCATTCTTTTGGCATTCACCTGGACGGAAACCTGCCTGTCTTGGCTGGTTGCAACATTCCTCATATTTTTAATAGGCCGGATAGTCGGGAGTTTACTGTATGTAGAATTTTGTGTTGACTTATTTTCTTTAATGCTAATTATTTTAAGTACAATGCATCAGAATGAAACTGCACACACCGGCTCACGGATAGGGCGGCGTTTGTTCAATTTCTGCAACGGCGTTTAATAAATAGAAATTTTCACATTACACTAAGAACTTTTTAAAAAACGTCTGTACAATAGTTTCACAGTTATTTCTTTCTATAGGTAAATAACATTGTTATTAGTATTAAATAATCAATTTCATTGTATTTC
This sequence comes from Maratus speciosus, assembly GCA_963932465.1. Lineage (NCBI taxonomy): Eukaryota > Metazoa > Arthropoda > Arachnida > Araneae > Salticidae > Maratus > Maratus speciosus. The sequence goes on from OZ010792.1 coordinate 586,809,336, forward strand.
GACTGGAATTTGAAACATTTAAATCTAGGTGTGTCTTTATATATCACATGTATTTTTGCGAGAATAGGACAAATTGTAAGCTGCATGTGATGCAGCCAGGTCTGCCTGTTCTAAAAAGAGTGGCATGAAAATACAATAAATTCTTAATTTTAGAAAAACGGATTCTCTTTAAAACGGAATCCTGCATGAAATGCAGAAAATTTATACTTTGTATGGGAGAATTTTGTAAAATATATCTTCTAAAATGGGATCCAAAGATTGTCCCTTGAAATTCCGTTTTAACAGATTTTACTGTAATATATAAACACAATTTTCTTATACAGTGAAGTCCGAGGAAGCGAAATCACTAGGGACCAAAATAAAATCCCGTTTTAGAGAGGTTCCCGATGAGCAGTTATATTTGTACGGTTTTCCTTCTGTTGAGACAAACAAACTTTTGTGTTAAAGGAAGGATTTCAATGTTAAATAGATTCTGTTTTCTCATGTGTTATAGAATAGTAAAATAATTATCAACAAAATTGCAGGAGCCAGGAAAAATATTCCGTATTAGGCATGCATATGTTTTAAGTGTACGTTATTCCTTTCGGTGAGACCTAAAAACTTTCCCATAGATAGGTTCTGTTTTCACAGGTTTTACTGTATTAAGTTTTACTCGATGTAGAATTACAAATAGCATGAAACATGTGACATGAAATATCCGAATTGTTCCGCGAAACGGTCTTTCAGTCCCTCGAAATCGGGACGCATGGCAATTACATCGATGTACACTAAAGTTTTCTTTTCTTTACAGAAAAAAAAAATTCATCAAGTTGATGAAAGATGCTTCCCCAGCTTGTAAAAGAATTCACGCAATTGCAGACGACGTATTGAATTTTATAACTGGAAGTCTCAGTATAGTGCCACTAAAACGTCCCTCTGTCCAACAGTTACAGAATCACAAACTGTTCGGCGGAACATCGCAATATACAAACGAGCAAGACGACATTTGGAAAAGTAAAGGTGAGTTTTTTTTCTTTCTTGATACAACTCAACAACCTGATACAGCTGAACATAAAACAAAATCCCATAGATTGAGTCTGTTACTGTGTTGAAAAAAAGTATGGGTGTATGTGTATGTGTGTGTGTGCGGGGGGATGGCTATGTTCTATTTCGACCCTTTCAACAAAAGCTGATACTGCTAATGCTCTAAATAACGGACATCAATGTACTGCAGAATTTGACTGCTCTTCAGAGGAAAGAGTTGGTGTTGCATGGTGTCCCGCGTATATTGAGACTCTAAATTCTCTAAACAACAGAATTTTTAAAGTAATTTTGTTCGCATCATTAAATGGCAGAGTTATCTGCGATTAAATATGGCGAAATAAATCGTAAGAAATTAGTCGTGTTTAGGGCATTTGGAGTCACATTTGGCAATATTAGTAAGGGCAAACAAATAGGTTCTGCGCTTTGAAAAAAATGCTCGCTAAATAGAGTTGTCAAATATTCTGGAATTCCCGTTATGTGGGTTTAAATATATATATATATAACCATTAATTAAACATTACCGACCATCATCAAAAACTGCAATATTGTGAATGATTGACTACACGCCATAAACCAACAATATAGAACTGTATGTGTAAAATAAAGTATCGTATACCTAATTACAAGAATTAACATGGAAGAAAAAAAGAAGAATATGGATTCCGAAAAAATTGAAAAACTTATATATTGAATTACGTTTTCAAGGGTACATAATTCAATGATATAAGCAAATCGGTGGTTTTCTGTGGAAGAAAAGCTATAAGCTAAATTTTTTTCCCCTGTACTCAAACAACCACCAAAAGAATAGTTTCAAGATGAATACAGAGCATTATCAAATGGCATGAAATGGAAAAAAAAAACTACAACCCATTAAATATTTAATTTATAGCAATAGAAATCTTACAAAACATACCGTATTAATTCGCAGTAGATTTTCAAAATATATTCCCGCACATGGAATCCAAAAAGCATGATAAGATTAAGGTGAATAAAACAGTTAAGTTAACACAGAAATTAAAAGCTATGGAGTCAGTTAATTCATGTTGAAATATTGTGATAAATATAATTAATATAATATAAATAAAAAATAATTACATTATTTATAATACCTAAAAACAGTTTTAAATTGTATAATAAAAATTTTACAACATTGCCAATATTCAGCGTTAATTACCACCTAGTGTAAAATTATGACTTTAAAAGAGGCTATTTAAAAATACAAAATTTATGGTGCTGCCATCTATTATGTTATTTTAAAAACTATTATGATTATACAAATGTTACAATAAGAAGAACCTAATACATGCTAATGAATTAAAATGTATCAACTGCATTCCTACACACACAAACAATACCATACTGTATATCATTATTCAGAATTTTTTTTAAAAATAAATTAAATATTAATAGAATATATTCTATTACCATACCATTAAATCTACACTGAGAAATGAAAAAAAAACTTTTTTAACTTGATAATATACAGAATATAGGCTATATGCTATAAAATAAAATAAATTATATATTATAAAAATATAATAGTCTTAATATTTAGCTTTACATATAAAAAATGAACAGGAAAGAAAAAAAATAAATAATTAAATAAATTATAAAAGAAATAAATAAAAAATGGATGTTTATATAAGATTGTCAGATACTAAAATTCCAAATAGCCTAAAGATCACATATATAGTGTGTGAATTATCCTTATATTAGTCATAAAAAAGCTAAAAAAATGATTGTGCCAATCAAACATATAAACCAATAATTAATCATGGAATACAAAGTTGAAAATAAAACAATATTAAATATACTAGATTAATTTTCACACAGATTACAGCAAGATGCTGTAATCTTCAAGGTTAGCTGGGTGAAAAAGTTCGACCAGAATCGTCCGTGATAGCTCAGATGGCAGAGCACTGGCGGCTTCAGCCAGGAGGTCCCGGGTTCGAATCCTGGTCCGGACATTTTTCGCCCAGTTGGAAATTTACATCTAATACAATATTAAATAGTACAGAGGAATAATAATAAAAACTATTTACCCAATTTTAATACATACAGTATAACATTAGTTAATCAAATAAACCAATATGCATAATAATCACTAAAAAGTTGGTATACTATTATTAATTAATATGACATTGTCCTGAGTAGACTAAATTAAAAATAAGTTAATATTGAATTTGATTAAATAAGTTAAATTTAATATGAAATTTAAAAAAAGGAAAAGTCACCAATTACATATAAAACATCAAATCAACATCCATATAAAATACGTATTAGAAATGTAGTTATAATACAAAAGCCCCATTTATATATATTCATTTACATATATTTAATCTATAGGAATTATTTTTAAAAAGTTTCTTACGGGAAGTGTTAAAAATAAGTGTATGGGCTCTTTCTCTCGTCTTATACCTACGTTTATTTGGAAGAAATTGGTAGGCATAGACAGAATAAAGGATTATCGTTATAGAATGGTGATTGTTAAGGATTATATTAAAAGAGGGATATTGCTCCTTTTTTTTGTTATGCTTTTGATTATTAAGCAATGTCTGGTATATACAAACCGAAAATGATGATTTTTAACATGGACGTTTTCCAATAAAAGACCTAAAGTGTAATGGTTGACTTGCGTCTCCATTAGCATTTTTTGAAAATTCCGTCGTTTGAAATTTTGTTTGCCGATTGGTATTTATTGCGGAAGCAACAAATTTATAGTCATGACTAACACGAAGTTCACACGAAGTTTTTCACAGTGACTAACACGAAAAGTTGCACATAGATTTTAATAGAAATCTTTAGCTTGTTTAATCACAAAAGATTAGTAAATTGTAAATTATTTGTTAAAAGTTTACTGGTATTCCATGGATTCCAAGTTGGACAGCCCTCTGCTCCAATATAGCAGTCAGACATTGTGTATGTAAAATTGCAGGCTTTAAATATGTGCCTCACAATTTTTTGAACAACATCCCATAACAACAAAAAAAAAAATGAAACCTTTTTCACAGAGACAAGGACATTTTAGTAAATGTTAAAATTTATGTGTGTGATAAAATTTAGTGTGTAAGACACTTGTGTTTATTGCGGAGTTCAGACAGGAGTCACACACAGATTGCACGAAGTTTATTGCTTTATGTAATGAACCAAGACTTTTCATAAAGCATGTAGTAATAGATTTTCAAGAATAGAAAAACAAAAAAATCCGAAAGTAACGGTTATAATAATTGCAGTGCCACACAATTTTGAAGAGTAACTTGAGCTACAAATAGACACTAAGGTCAGTACTACAGCGTAAAAATGTCTTCACAAGCCTGAGTATAGTTTAGTAACCTCAATTTAAGGACCCTATTTTATGCAAGCTACACACCAAGCATCTCAAATCCAAAAGGGCAACTTTCTGACATAAGTTTTAATTTATTTTTGTTCGGAAATGCATGAAACTAGCAGGTGTTGTTGTTCAGAAACTATGTCATTGAGTTATTTTTCCGTTTTTTTGCAAACGCAATAGATCTTTCAGACAATAGTGTCAAAGTTGACGTTTTGAACCGAAGTTCCAGAAGAAAGCAGAAAAACCAGTCCGTGAAGGGCGAAAATCGTCTTTGTCATGTGACCAAAATCGCTTATAACTCAATAGGTTATTTATTGATCAAAAAATGGAAAAAACAGCTCAATTCCAAATCGCTTCCATGACCAGGCTTTCCAATTTTATATCTTTCCGCTAAAAAATGAATTTGTAAATGTGTCAAAACGTTTTGCGCTTGTTGAGCAGAGCAGTTAAGAACAGCCTTAAATGCGTTTCAAATCTGGGTCGAATAAATTTGTTTCTGGGCTAGTTTTAGAGTATAATACATCTTTTCGGAAAAATTGTCGAGAATATTTCTTTTTATGAAAATGACTATGAATAAGCAGCTATTTATTGATAATAGATAAAACTACTGTTATAGATATGAATGTAGATTAATTCTCCATTATTTAATTTAAAATTGTGGTTAATTTATTTTCATTTCAATTTCTGCCGGTATATTTTTTTGTGTGTTTTAGGTTCGGGTCAGTTTACGAGATTACTTGAAATGATTCCTTTTTACAATCCTGTGAATGACTCTATTCGGCATGACACGTTTTACGATTAAAGTCATTCACGAATAGACATAGTTTATGAAACAGCCATACTAATGCACTTTAAAATTTGTAATATTTTAATTTTTTTTTCATTTATAGCAAAATTGTTTATTAACATCCTTTAAAATTGAAGTATTTTTTTTTCTTTTCAGTGAGTATTCGTGAATTTAACACCATCTTGAAAGAAAACGAATTGCATTTAGTTCCGGAAATTGAATTAGTAGATTCTCACAGTGATTCTTACAACGAGCATGGAGATAATGTAGATATTAAAACAAATGGAGAAACAAATAAAGTAGAAGCAGATACTGTCATCATTTCTGAATTGGCTTTGAGTCAGCCCGATCCGACTGTTGAAAATAAACTTCATCGACAGAGTTCCATCAACATTTCGGGACAAGAAGTAGCTTCAAATTTCGGCTTCATCTTCGATAGCCCCGTTAGCAGCTTAATCTCCATTTCTCCTCTACCTCACAAGGTCTCCGTTCCGGTCATCGCTCAATATCCTCCATCAACCCGACGCCAAAAATTTAGAAAATGGTGGACACAAAAGAAAGCTTCCTTTATTGGTTTCTTAACAGCTTGCTGTTCCTGCGGACGGAAAGATTCTCGCACAGATGAATTAACTGATTGTAAGTAGTAGAGAATACCATTATACTCAAATATAATACATCTTTAATATTATAAGTATTATATAATATTTATTTATTTTTCACTGAAATGTAAGGATTTATAAATGCGTGCTCATTACTAACAATTTTTCATTTCGAATTTTGTCTGTCTAAAACGTTTTTCAATTTAACAGCTTTCACAAAACTCATAATCAATTTTTTTTCATGAAATTTTTTAATACATGAAAATTGCTCTTGTATGATCGTCAAAAATCTAATGATCAAAATTTAAAATTTACAATCCCTTTTACTGAGAATTCCAAATGAGCTTAACATACTTGTCAACTTCGAATTTAACTTCAGTAAAATGAGACATAAAATGAACCAGGCTAAATAAGTTTCGAATTCTTTTAAAGAAATTAATTTAAATAGATTTCACAAGGGAACATGATATTAATTGCATAATGATACATTAAATACATCTGCTGCTTTGTAACGTGTTTAACCTAAAAATTCGCAAGCTAATAGTAGGCCAAAGGAAGAGTTCTTTGCACAATTCTCGTTTTCATTTCAGTATTTTAAAATCATTCTTTTTGTACAACGTAGCTGAGATAGAAGCCTAACTGTATCTGTTTACTTTTTTAAATTTTACTTTCCATGTAGTTTTATTTAACCCTTTATCTACTGACGGTCTTATACATACCATTAAAATAACTTGTTATAAAATTCATTTAATACATCGATTAGTTGTAATACAGTTTAGAATGAGCTATAGATACATTACAAGAAGCCTTATGGCTTACACAAAATAAAAATATTTTTAAAAGGATGATTTCTTTTGCCTTTGTATCTTTTCAGCTTTCTTGGCGTTAGCGAATTTTTCAATTCGGAAATATTTCTATATTTCTATTGTAAGAACATTATATTTGTACATTTCGTAATTCTACAAAATACTAAGAAAAATATTTAAAATAAAAGATTTGAGTGGGGTTATAAACATTGCACAAAAGCCCCATAAATTGAAATTTAGTGAATCCTTCTAAATCCTTCTAAAATTTATTAAATGTTTATGTAAATCTTCTAATGTGGTTTAAACAATTCATGAAAAATGCTTTAGAAGACAAAATTTTCATGAATTCATAATTCAGCACATAAAGGGTTAATAATGACTGTCATTGTAACAAAATATTAAAGTATAACATTATCCTAATTTACAGTATTTTTCCCCTAGAGAAAATCTGTTGGCTTCATCAAACATGACTTTCCCCGAACTAGACTTCCTGGATTTCTTTATTGATGTCCACTCACATCGAGGACATACCTTACGCGGAACTGCTTTTTTGATTTCATTCACATGATGATGTCTGTTGCTATATCCGTGTGGTAGAGGTCTGCACGGGCCGGAATTTCCAGGCCCGGGCCCGGCCGGCCCGAACGAAAGCTATCTTGGCCCGGCCCGGTGTAAAATTTGGAAGTTCGGCCTGAGCCCGGCCCGACCCGTTTGCATTTTTACAATTCTCGGCCCGGCCCAAGCCCGGTCCGTACAAAATTCAGTGAAAACAGGCCCGGCCCGGCCCGACACAATTTCTACAAAAAAAATCCGTTTTTTCTCAACATACAATTCAGATTCTTTTAATGAATACTACATACATATTTATGGGAACATTTTACAGTATATTTTACATTACTATGATGTTCGCAAAACAGAAAACACACAATAGTAAACATTAACGATTACTTACAGTGTTTTAGTCATCGTGTCTACAGACATTTCAAAATGGAAATAAGGATTCATTAAAAGATTAATGTAGTTCAGAATAAAGGATTAAAAACATGATAACTTTTGAAGCTGTATAATAAAAAGTAGATTTGTGAAAATATTTCTCTCATTTTTAAGGCTTTTCTCAAATCCAAAGGAGCTACATTTCGACACATTTATGAATTGTTTTCTTTTCGGAAACGCGTAAGAATGGCAGGTATTCTTATTTAGAAGCTATGTAAATGTCGTTTTTTTTTCATAGAAAAAAGCGATATATCTTTCTGAAAATACTGTCAAAGTTAGCGTTTTGAATCGAATTTCCGGAAGCGATAGCACAGGAAAGGAGAAAAACGTACAGTGACGTGACAGGAATCTCATTATCTCTGTAAGTAATTTATCAAATATGGAAAAAGCTATTCGTTTCCAAATGCCTTCAATAGGCATGTCTGTCAATTTTATGTCTCTAGTTAAAAATTTTGTCAGAAAATGTGTCTGAAAGCTTCGCATTGTTGAGCAGTGAATATGAGAACCACCTTAAGGTATATTTCCAAAGATACTGTTAAGAGAAGTTCATTATCACTATTAATACTACAAAACACAATGACTGTTCTACACATCCTGAGATCGATTAAGATCAGTTCCGTCCCGGCACGAGTCTGCTGAAAAAAATTAAACTCGGAATCAGACATCTTGTAACTGTACGATGCCGATCTCTACGATGGACATGTTACATTTCTGTATTGATGTTGTCTCGTGACGCACATTTATACTTCTCTAGAAAATAATATTCATTGAAAATGGCTCGTATTTTATCTGCTTCACTTAAACTCTTATATCGGGCCGATAGGCCCGATTAATTTTTTTGCCGGCCCGGCCCGTTTATTTTGTTTGTCGGCCCGGCCCGTTGAAAAAATTGTCCTAATTCTGACGGCCCGGCCCGTTTGAAAATTCGCCTTCATTCCGCCGGCCCGGCCCGTGCAGACCTCTACCGTGTGGTGACCGGATCAGAATAGCGCCATTGTAAGCCCATGCATGTCGTAAGAGGCGACTAAAATCGGCATCCCAACCCCCAATTTAAGGTGTAGACCGTGCCGAGAGATGCCTGGTACCTGGGGCAAAAGATGCCGCTAACGGTCATGCTGTTTTAAATATCACTTATTCTCTCTTCTGCTCATGAGTGAAAAATGTTGTGAAAAAGAGGAGCTGAAAATAACAATGTGATCAGCAAAGACTCCACTGACACAACTGTCATCGTAAAAGGGCGGTGGTAAAATTTTCTTCTGTAAAGCGGTATTTGAAGCCGATTGTGGTATGTCATTGAAATAAGTTTGTAATAAAAATTTTCATGACATAATGTGTTCCTTTTCCTTGCAATTTACTACATTAGCATAAGTAATTTGAAAGTTAAAATAAGAACAAAAGAAATTAACACGCAAAGCGACAAATAAATAACTTGCTGCAATAGTTATCGCAAATAATTATACATTAAAAATAGAGAACTCTGATTTTTATTGTTTGTTTGTTTTATTGGACACATACATCAGACTTGTGTGCTTGACAACAAGGCTCACTTATAAGTCATCGTCGATATGCAGGGACGAGATAGCACAATGAAATTTACAACACAGAGAATTTTTACACTCGGGAGCTCCACAAAGAGTGTGCAATGGAGACAGCGGGAGTCGAACCCGACAAGCCTTCTACGCTCTAAAGCGATTAGCAGCGTGGTGTCTTTACCACTCGGCCACGGAGGCCCCTCTGATTTTTATTCAACTACAACACACTCAAATGTAGTAAACGCACAAACACACACATATATATATGTGTGTGTGTGCGTGTGTGTATTTATGCGCATCTGCCACACTTCTATGTTTTATGGAAGTTAAAAAACTTACCCGGTGTCTTAAAATTTATTTAATAAATTATTTATCAGTGGTTTGTGGTTTCGAATATGATATCATCTTAAGAGCCCTTGACCAGTGCCACACTGAACAAGTTGCTCAGCTGGTAAGAATGTGGGCAGATTAAGTATAGGTAAATAGAACATCTCACAAAAACAGGAACCACAAATGCTATATAGCAGCTTGTTTTTCTGGGATACCTATTTGGTTTTATATGTTATGACACATTTTTGGTTCAATCTGGTCTATTTGGTTTAAGAAAATCGAAATGTTGGCAGCTATGTATAGGGGAGACTAGGGAGGGTTGACCCACTTTTTACAAAAAAATTTTTATTTTTTAAATATTGAACGTAGAATAAAGTTTTATATATCATTTTACTTGTTATACAACCAGTTATCAAAATAAAATTGCTACATAAGTATAAGAAATGTGAAAAATTATGGATTTTAATCATGAGAAAATAATGGGTCTAGGGAGGGTTGACCCACTATATGGGAGGCTTGACCCACTTTGTTTTATATTGAAATATTTGTGAAGAGAAATAAAATCAGTTAAAAAAAGGCAAAATAACTTTATGCTACATGCTTTAATTATTATAAAAACATATTTTTGAAAAAATGATGCTCAAACAAACCTGTTTAAACACGATCGCAATTCAGAGGATAAACAGGATTTTGTCAGAGCAGGTATAATTGTACAGCAGGGAAAATGAAATTTTAACATTTAAGACAGTATTTCGCTAGAGACAGGTTCCGTTTTCATAGGGTTTCTTGCATTATTATTTCCGGATTTAGTAGCCAATGTCCCTCATTTTTTTGTCTCCTTGCCCTACTTTTTGTGATATTCGGCGTGACAACTTTAGTTGTCACGTAGTTTGGCTTCATCTCACTCTATTCATCATGTTGAAATTCGTCTACATGCCTTGTTAAAGTGTTTCGATTAATGCTTCGTCCTTTTGCAGCCACATGAGTTCTTATCTTATCATTAACATCCATTAACCCTTTCAGAGGCAAAGTACTTTCAGTACTAAAATGTTGAAATAAATGATTCACACCGGAATATGCGAAAAATGTTTTTTGGAAATATGAAAAAGGCTATATTTGACGCACATATTAAATGGAAAAGATTTTAGCAAAATTCTGGTGCCATTATGTGTTTGAGAATTAAAATTATGTGGTTTCATAAACATACCACTGCCCCTGAAACGGTTAAAATTGCTGCTTTCATACTTCCTAGTCTTTTCCACTGTTCCTATTTACATATTGTAAGTAATATTTAAATGGAAAAAAGTTCCTATCAACTTTCGAATTTATATTTCATTAATTTTTTTCGTGCAGCGGATACTATAGCAATTTTTCACATCTTTCTTTAATCAGTTTTAAACCTTTTTCTTTTTCATCACCCCATTTTACTATAGCTTTTCCGAATAAATTTACATTCATTTTTATATATAACCATTCATATTTTATTATGCACAGTGTATATAATAAAAAGATCCCCCCCCCCCCCTAAATTAACACATTGACGATGGGCAATTTTTATTAAATCTGAATTTTAAATTTAAGAAGATCCTCCCTGTTGTGAAAGTCTTTTGTAAATTTGTGTTCCAGATAGGTTTCCCAAGTTTATGCATCGGTAAATATCTTTCAATGTACGAATTTAATATAGATAATCTTACAACATAAAAAAATATGGACTATATGATATAAATGCATTTTCTGTATGGTGGAATCCCTGCCCCTAAGTCAATGATGTTTTTTGAATGAAAACAAGAATTTTCGTTTTCGACGTGGATGTGTTAAGGGAGCCTTAAACATTTGGTCAACCCTTGCTCACATTGACTGGGTCATGTCTCCCCACATAGCCCTTTTCTAAAGAATAGCACATTGTTATCTTAAGCCTAGCTTACTGTATAATCTTTATGAATGGAATGAAAGCTCGATATTTCTGCATTACTTAAAACCTACTTACTTAAATTTCTATAATGTATTTTATCTGAAAACAGCTTACAAAATATTTCTAAAAAACACAATTTTTAGGCTGAAAACGCCTCACTATTGATTTTTTCTTCACCTATTTCGATTATCTGTATGAAACAGAGACAGTTGTTTGAGCACTCCAGTAGCTTTGGTTGACACCTATTGATAAAACTCTGAAAGTCTTTTAAATATGAAAACTGATGGGTGGGTCAAGCCTCCCGTATGGTCAACGTCCCTAGTCTCCGCTATATTTTAGTCAAAGTTTTGACTTTTGCTTAGTATACTCTCGTTCATGTGCCCAAGGACGTAAAGTTTTTTGTCAAGTGATGCTGCATTATTATACTGAGGAAAACAAAACAAAACAAAAAACTTTATAAAAGAATCTACTTTTTTCAAATACTTTTTGCGCACGACCATTTTTTCTTCCAAAAATTTATAAATTATGAAACATTTAATATCCGGAATTGTATAGCCAACAGAGTATCTGAAATGCACTCCACTTTACCAGCTGAGAACTGGAACCATGTGAAAGGAAAAGAAAATCCTGCCGATTGTGCCTCACGTGGGGTTATTTCCTGCAGAACTACTATCTCATGACTTGTGGTGCAACGACCCACTGTGGTTAAGAAACAATGAGGTTCCCGTGCAAACTATTCCCATAAATGAAGAAGAATTACCAGAAGTACGTAAAACATCATCATTTGTAATTTCTGAAATTGTAAAAGAACTTGATGTTATATTAAAAATATCTTCGTTTTCCAAGTTGCAATGTATATTTACTTGGATATTGAGATTCATCTCCAATTCAAAGGTAACACGTGTAGAAAGAATTACATCCTTTTTATTAAGCAATGAAATTCAATCCGCAACACGCTACATTGCTCGAATAGTTCAACAAATGAATTTCAATAAAGAAATTCACTGTTCAGAAGCTGGAAAGGATCCACCTAGAAATAGCAGTATCATTTGTTTGTGTCCAATTTTAGATGATAACAAAATCTTAATAGTAGGAGGAAGATTGAAAAACGCACAGCTGTCAGAGAATGAAAAGCACCCAATCTTATTACCATCAAAGCACCATGTGACTAAGATCACAATTAAACATTTTCATGAAAAATATTTCCATGCAGCTCCAGAACTTCTTCTTTCTTTAATTAGACAGCAATTTTGAATCATTACTGCTAGATCTGTTATTCGGAAAATAGTAAGAGCTTGTGTTACATTTTGAAGATATAGAGCTCACACTGCAAAACAAATAAATGCTAATCTTCCAGCATTCAGACTAACACAATCATGATCATTTCATCGAGTTGGAACAGATTTTTCAGGACCAATTCGTGATTTAACATGAAGAATCGTAATAAATTTTGTATTCATCCATTTTTGCATAAGAGTGCAACAGCTATGACATTCAGATCTCAATATTTATAAAAAGTAGTTATCGTACGAACGCTCGTACGAATCGTTAGTCTTTTGCTACGTTTGACGTACAAGATCCGACATATTTAGATCAGTTTCAGTTACAGTTGTTCATTTGCTACTCCAATTCCATGTCTGTGGTCCTTATCGCCTCATAAAAAGTTTACATGGCTAAACTTAAACTTACACTATGTGCAAAATTATTAATAAATAATTTATGAGATAAATAAATATTGATGAAAGTCGAGGTGAAATCTAGCAATTGAGGGTTTATTTATCTTCTATTTGTAGAAAATGGAAGCAAAAGAAAGGAGTAGCAGACTTACAAAGAAATGGAAACTTATCCTTTTTTTTACATCGTATTTAATGGAAGCGAGTAAAAGTAGTTATCAACTTGCCTTATGTAAAAATGGATGAATACAAAATTTATTAAGATTCTTCATGTTAAATCATGAATTGTCCTGAAAAATCTGTTCCAATAACTAATAAGGCAATATGGATCTTTGGCGATAAGGACCATAGACATAGCGTCATAGCTGTTGCACTCTTATGCAAGAATGGATGAATACAAAATTTATTAAGATTCTTCATGTTAAATCATGAATTGTCTTGCAAAATCTGTTCCAATAACTGATAAGGCAATATGGATGTTTGGCGATAAGGACCATAGACATGGAATTGGAGTAGCAAGTGGACAACTGCAACTGAAACTAAGTGGATATCTGTAATTTATTTATTTACTGTTTACATGGCTTTTTATTTTTATTATTTTTTTAAATGCCATGTCACTGATACAGATTTTACACTTTAAAATGTTTAATCAGGAAATTCTATCACATTTTTTTGATTGTTTAAAATATTTGTGCATCGCTTAGTACTTACTAAATTGTGAAGAATGTCTTCATGCATAGCAAAGTATAACTTAAGCAAATTTAAACAGAATCGTCATTTTTATGCACTTATCTGGAAACTTGCTTTTAAAAGAATTGTTGCGTCCCTCTTTAGTTTTAGCTTCCATTAAATACGATGTAAAAAAAGGATAAGTTTCCATTTTTTTTATAAGTCTGCTACTCCTTTCTCTCGCTTCCATTTTCTACAAATAAACCCGCAATTGCTAGATTTCACCTCGACTTTCATCAATATTTATTTAGCGAAGATTTTTTTTCTTCTTTTCGTTTTTTACATTTGCTAGAGCTTTTTTGAAGATTTGAAAAATTTAATAGAAATCAGAAGATACTTCTTTCATTAGATTACATTAACATACGTATTTATACATTTATTCAAGTGTATATGAGTATAAAATAAGATATTCGCACAAGGCAAGATACGAATTCGAAATTTTGTTGAAATATATCGCGGTATTAAAAGAAAGGGGGCGATATTTTAAGGTTATATTTACCAGAAAACGTTAAATTTTTTTTCCCTTTAGTTGCCTTTTTCTGAAAGTATAATTAGTAAACATTCAGTTACATTTTCTAGTCGATCTGATAAACTCAATGAAAGTTACTCCGCTTTAATTTGCTTCGTTCTGTGATATATAAAGGATAACTTGAATCTTTAAACGTGATTTTCTTAAAACTATGTTTTTAAAGTCGGTGATGACGAGAATTCGAACAAATCTCATCCAATCTTTTTCAAATTTTAACTACTTTTTAACAACAAAATTATATAGAGAGTAATAGTTCCTTTTGGCGATCTAATTTTTTTTTTAATAAATATTTTACACTTAATCAAAGTTCAAAATTGTTTGTGAAAATCAGTATCTTAAATTTGAATGGCCGCCATTTTGTTGAAAATCAATTTTTACCCGACTGCCAAGAAGGTCTATGTATTTGACGCGTATCTGGGTATGTGGATTTCCTTATACCCTCGAAACATCCCAACGGCTGGATGGATGTTAATGAATGAGGTCTGTATCAATTCGTCTGAATCGTCCGATGGTTATAGGATAGGTTTTATTTTTATTAATTCAAAATGGCGACCGTAAAATACAAAATGGCGGTAGAGACATTTTTTTTTCTTTTTTTTTTTTTTTTTTTTTTTACGCACCCAATTGAGTGGCCTATCATTGGATTGGTCTTTCAAAACGAAGACGATGTTTCATTGACTATTTTACAGTCAGAAGCTCCTTTAAATAGTACACAACTTGGAAGTTGTGTAGGTAGGATCTCTAGCTTTACTGCAACTCTAACCTTCATAGACATTTATAAGCCTCATCAAAACAGCGTTTATAGATAGGAACTAACAATTAAACGCAACTTAAAAGTCATCAATACAAGTAAATAATTAAAAAAAAGGTATGTAATATAAAAAAATAGCTTCAACTTGATGAGAAATAATTAATTAGTTCGCTTTTTACGCAGTCGGGTTTTTTGACTTTTCAAATTTAATTTTTATTTCCAAAACCGAACGATAAATCTCTAATTTTGAGTGTTAAATCGAGTCGGATGTTTTGAGTCGGAGTAGAAATCCTATGCTTTTTTGTAATTTTAGATAACATTTGATAGATTTACGACTTACCGTGGACGGCTACCTGGACGACATAATCTTCAGGGTATTCTGGGAACACCCAACTTTATTTCGTTATTACAAAAATTAATTTCTTTTCTTTAAAGTGTAATAAACAAAATACCAACAAGTGGGTAAGTGTGATCGCAGATCCCACAGAGGGTTTCGTTTAATATTCCTTTCAAAACACTTTAACCTTTTTCAAAATCTGTTAATTCCACATTTCGCAACCAGGGGGGCACACTCTATTCTAAACAAACCTCTATCCGAACGAAACTTCGCTTTACAAACAATCCGTAGATACAGTACAACCTCTTTTATCCGAAACTCTTTTAACCGAAACTCTCGGTTAACCGAAATCTATTTTGAAAGCTTTTTTAAATTATTATCACATTCCTTGGATGCAAAATCCATTTTGAAAGTTTTTTTTTTTTTTTTTTTTTTTTTTTTTAACTATCATATTCCTTGCGTGCAAGCGGTCCTTTTCGAACTACGAGTACATATAAATATTTTCGATCCCCTTTCTTGGAGTTCCTTTGAATTTAACTTGATCTCCCGTAAGTTGCGGAGAAAACGAACAAATTAGCAATTCTGAAGCTTTTGCATGTTTTGCAAAAGGTTTGGCATGGCTGGAGCAGCAGAATACTGTGATACTGGTGAACTAATAATATAAAAAAAAACCCTCTGTGATAGAGCTTTAAAGCAAAAGCAATCGAAACTGCGACAAACAAAACATTTTTTCAAACCCTTGTGATATATGTAAAAGGTAGGACTTAATTTCAAAATTAAAATTCTGGTAGTTTATTCTTGTTTCTAGTTTGCTATTGCTTTATTTTTATTAAGCACTTGTTACAATAATAAGAAATATTGCATATATTTCTCCTTAATCTTAAAATTGAAGCATTCTCGATTATCCGAAAATTTCGATTTTCCGAAAGAGGGTCGGTCCCAATTACTTCGGATAATCGAGGTTCTACTGTATATTAGTTGAAGGGATCAGACAAAGCCGCCTCAAGACTACAAACCAAACACAAGGTTTCGTGACGTCACGATGTGGGGCTTACGCCAGCCGTGAAAGAGAACAGACTTATTTAAAACATATGAACACTTTCCTCTACATGGTGTAGGATCTGGTGTGAATAGAATTTATTGTTCATTTACAGGCACACACAAAAAATTTGGTTACAGAAGAAGTTGAAAAATAATTGAACTATTGAAGCCTATGAACAATAATTGCCGGAAATGCGCATACAGTTGTGGTACGCGGTTTTAAATTAAACTAATTTAAATATTATTTCGTGCGTAGAAATGCTATATACTAGCTGACCCGCCCGGCGTTGCCCGGTCCCGTAATAATATTCTTAAAGGAATCTGTAATTTTTATCGCAGGTCCGTACAGAAGGGGACGGTAAAAATTACCAGGGCCTGTTATTGTTCAGTTCCAAAGTTGCGTAAAGTCACAGGTTAAGATTTAAAATTTTTATATGTCTCATACTTTAAACTCTTTTATTCCAAATTAATTGATGAATTCAATTAAAATTGAATAATATTTTCAATAATTTAATTTTTTTATTTAAAATCTTTAGATGAAAAAGGAATTACAAATGCATAAGAGTAAAGCCTGTTTATAACAGAATACTGTAATAAACGAAACAAAAAAGTTCCAACTTCCCCCATTAATGCTATTATGTTTTGTTCACTTTAAATAACCTGAATAAAACGTAATTTATCACTAGTCGTTTGCATTCCGTAGCATGTTTTATTGTATCTTACTTCTAGCAAAGCCGCCTCAAGACTACAAGCCAAACACAAGGTTTCGTGACGTCACGATGCGGGGCTTACGCCAGCCGTGAAAGAGCACAGACTTATTTAAAACATATGAATACTTTCCTCTACATTCCAACTAAATTATCACAGCATACGGAAAAAATTATATACTTGTAGTTTAAAGACGCTAATTAAGTACTTTTCATTCAATTTCGATTACTCTCAACAGTAAAAATAAAAATACTATATTTATAATATAATATCACAGTGTCAATGAAAATGTGCCTCAGTATTAAAATTAAGAGTACACGAAAGAAAACTGGATCAAGAATTTGGATAAGAAAATTGGATAAGAAAAAAAATATCAAGTATTAAATTTATTTTAGTGAACAGTTTTTATTATATTTAGTCTACTTTAGTCTACTTTGAAATTTAGAAACAATATCAATTATCTACTTTCTATGTATTCAAAAACAAGACATTAATATATATATAAATTTGAAGTTCAAACACATAAATTGAATTATTTTACTTTCAATTATTTCACTTTCAAAAATTAATAAATACTAATAAGTGTGCCAGTCAAAATCCACATTTAAAATTAAGTTAAAGCGAATGAAAAGTGAATGTCAAATAAAAACAAATTTGTGTTCTATTTTTATTACTTATTGTGGCCTGAAATTATACAGTAAATATCCTATTAAATATTTAGTGATTTGAAACCTTCATATAACAAATTTAGTATAAATAAATAATAAAATTAACGCATATATGAAATTAAATATTCATACAGATAAATTTTTCGTATTGTAAACTTTACTTATCAGAAATGGGTAATTTTCATATAAAATCCATTAGAATTGGGAAATACAAAACTCTCATAATAAAACACAACAATAATTTAAAATGCAAATTTAAATAATTATTATAATTTAAAATGTAAAATTTAAACAATAATATTTGTACTGTACTGTATGAAAATTTCATCAGTTTTCAGTGAAAAATTCCCGAGTAATAATGATTTTAAAGTTTTTATTAATTTGTTTCAGTTAAAGAAGTACAGTAATATCGTTTTGTTTTGAGATAACGGATTATTGACAAACGATACTGGGATTTAATAGTTAATTTATTTTAAAGAAGTTAAAAATAAAAGATATCATGAACACAAAAATAGAGCTAGCACTAATAACATATAAATTGTTAATGTGAAAATAAACTTACCTTCAAAAGAATATGTTCTATGCTTTTAAGTAAACAGCACGTGCATACGTTATATTCTAATTCTAAACAACCAGATAGAGACAAGATACAAATGCTCCGCATTGGCGCCAGCCCCGGCTCGTGACGTCACATATGGGGGGGGGGATGAAATTGTGTCTGGCTTGATAGTCTTGAGAGGGCTTTGGATCAGACCCATAGCACCGGAGATAGATAGGCGACCCCTGGCGGTAAAAATTGGAACTGAAATATGTATGGCTATGGTGCATAATATGAAAGAGTGGTCAAAGGAGTGTCATCAAAAGTTAGAAAAGCGCACCCCGGGGGAATAGGGTAGAGGTTGGAAAAATTGCTAAAAATACAGAAGTTAGAGCTCGGAGGGGTAAATAATATAAGATGTTTTGAAAATTTTAGGATTTTTCGTGCGATCGCAAGTGTTCTGCTATAAAAATGCAAAATTTCACATCTCCAACTTAATTAGGGGCTGTGTTAGAAAAATTTCTTAAAATACACAAGTTAGAGACCAGAGGGGTAAATATAACACTTTATTAAAATTTTATGATTTGTCGTTTGATGTGAGGTGTACAGTTATAAGAATCCAAAATTTCAAGTCTCCAACATATATAGTTTATGAGAACGGGCTCTGTGACGGACAGACAGACAGACAGACAGAGGAGTGAGACAAATAGGGTTTCGTCAGATGAACAAAACCCCGAAAAGACGTTTTCAAATAACTTGTTTCATTTTCCTGAAAACAATTCCCGAAAATACCCTTTTTTACAATCTTGGAGATAGGTATAAGCTCCCTAAGGTAGCCTACGTTCGGAGCGCTTAAAAAAAGTACAATATTGAATAAATGCACACATTTTTATTTCAATTGTAATACAGAATGATGAAAAACATAAAATCTTAGCAATATCTTCATAAGATTTTTTAAAAAATTCTGTTTTTTAGCCGTTTTGTTTTAGTAAAATTTCATTCTTATGCCTTACAGTGTACACTCAATTCAACTAAATATATTTCAATTTCCTTTATACTACATATTACACTCACCTGTCAACTGAACTAGCAGTTTTACAATATCTTCAAAATGAACTGAAATATTTCAATATATGTCAAAAAATAAATATTTTTTATGAAAAATTACCATTTTTTTTAGATGCGTGTACATAAAAAATAATTACCTTATCATATAGAGCTTAGATTCTAATTCTAAACATACTGAGTAATATGGAAAGTATACAGACAAAATTTCACTGAAATGGGTTTGAAACTTTTTATGTAATGGAATTCATCGAACATGGAAATAACGGAAAATTGAATTTTCCAGAAATCGCATTTAAAGATTTCTTTTATATATTTCAAATACTACATACGAAATTAATCTAGAAGTGTCAATTAATGTTTATGAGTGTTTTTATGTTAAAAAAGAAAATGATGCATAGAAACATCGTTAACATTTCCCCTGGCCTTCCTACGCTCACTTCTGGTATTTGACTTATTACTTCCTATTTATTAGATTGTCCATAACGCCTTTTCTAATAATCAGAGACATAAAATTAAAACAAATTTGGAATTGCAAACAATTGCTCTTTTAAATACAAGAATAAACAAAATTTCGAAAATTTTCACGAAAACGACCATAGAATACCCATGTAAAATGAAATATTCTAATGGACAGCATTTTTTCGGTTCGAGGCTATAAAAAAACTAGCTGTTTGGGAAAACATTGACAAATCGCTCTATTTGAAAGCATTATAACTCTTTAAGAATTCACTTATTTTTTATTCTACCACTGAAACGATAGAGATTTATGAAATGGATCTGAATAATATTTAGGAATATTCAATTTCAGATTAATTTTGTCTTAATTATCGAATTTATCAGAATTATAACGTTAATATATATTAGGCTATATCCAATGTCTATAAAAATAAGTGAAATTTCAAGTATTTAAATGGAGATTTGTTTATAAAATATGTAAATTAAGCTTACTTTACTTAAATATAATTTTATTTCACGATTTCAATGTTAATTTCTAGTATTTAGAGGTTTTTTCATTTAAATATTGCAAATTATGCATTTATCAAAATTTTCAGTATTTAATAATTAAATAAGGACAGAATATGCCTTTATTTCCATTAATCCGTTTTCTGAGCTTATAAGGGTCAATATCTGTAAATCGGACAATTTCATTCCAAAATTTTTATTTTTTTAAATTAATGCACCAACTACCACATATACAATTATACACTCTGATACATGTTTTGCCATTTAAATGCTGTAGTGTTTTGATATCAAGGATGTATATTTTACGCTTAGGATAAACTTTTATCATAATCAGTGTCTAATAATTGGGACTGAGATGATAGGAACTGAGGAGTGGTCTTTCTCTTAACAGCTGCACAGCCATTTTGTTGAATTATTTTGCACACATATAAATTATTAAATATGCCATGTAGCATTTGTATTTTATATAAATAAAGTTTCAATAAGCTTTTTTTAATATAAATAAAAAGTTAAATAGGGGACATGAATGACGCTATAAAAAAATATACTCATCCCTATTCAGAACAAAAACTAAATATTCCTAAATATGAATTAAAGAGAAGAACAACTGACCTTGACCTTCATCCATGGTGGCTAGTTGAACTTTAGTTGAACTAATAAAGGAGAATCATATTTTCCATACTGTATATATATAGGTACAGTAGACTCCCTTAAATCCGCGAACGCCTAAAATCCGCGTATTTTTTCTGATGTAAACAATGAAATTTACAGTTAAGTTGCAGGAACAAAATTCAAGATGGCGTCGAAATCAGCGGCTACCGCAATGTTTTTTTTACTAAATTTTTTGTTAATCATTCTCTTTTGGTTATTACAGTTGATTTATTACTAAATAAATTTACATTACTTTTGATTTTGATATAAATTAGCAATCTATATGATGACATATCGATCTTACGATCGCTTTACCGATAGATGGCAGCATAGGACTTTAGAAATCGAATTGAATCGATTTCGTCAGTAGTAATTTAATATTTTTCTAATTATTTTAATAATTACTTACGTTTAAACTAATAAATTATTTTAATATTTTACTTATTTTAATGTTTCACTTTATTGTAAGCATTCATTATAATTTCCCTTGCTTAACTACCAATCAAATTAATGTTTCAAAAATGTAAACAAATCAATGACCAGAAATCCGCAAAATTCTAAAATCCGCACAACCTCTGGTCCCAAGCTGTGCGGATTTGAGGGAGTCTACTGTATAAATATATAATAGCAAAAGTTAATAATATTTATAGAAATTTTTACAGCATACATTTAATATTGGATATTTGTACCTGGGGACAGGGACTGAAATGGTGATTTCGTTTGTTTAAAGATTAAAATGAATTATTTATGCATCATTATATATCCATTTATCATTGGTAATTGTTATAATACATGTTACAATTTTTTTTACATTTTTCAGTTTTGGTTTCAGTATAATTAATGAAATATGGACGTAATGGCAGTAATAATATGGCAGTGGACGTAAATTGTCCATTTTTCAGGTATTGACCCATAAGTATCACAATAAAATAAGATAACTAAGAAAAATAGCGAAAAAACATTCATGAAAGCAGAGCGTAAAGAAACGTTCTAGTCGACATTTTACCTACTGTGACGTCACGAGAATACTGTCCATAAGACAACGCGACGGCAAAAATCGTCAAATAAATAAATAAATAAAAAATGAATGTTTGGTAAATTTGTTCATCGCTTAGTTCTTATTAAGTTGGGAGGAATCTGTTCATGCATAGCAACGAACAAATCAAGCCATTTTAAATGCAATCATTATTTCCATACGCTTCGACGGATGGCTAAATCTACAAATTTACATTTGAATAAATACTTGAAGAAGATTTTTATTTTCAGCAAGCACGGCGTAAAATGCTGATTTTTTTTTTTTTTCAGATTTCACTTCGACTTTCTTCATTATTTATTTAGCGAGATAGTCATTATTTATTCAGTTTTTCTTCGATGTGATAAAATTACGCTTCTTTCAAAATATCTGAAAAGTTTGAACACTGAATAGAAATGACAAAATCTTTCCTCAGTTGATTAATGTGCTATGCATGTTTAATTCATGCGTACGCCTACAGAAGGCGCACAATATTTTAAAGTTTTTGGAATATATATTTTATGGTAGGACTACTTAACTATAACATTCAATAATGGACCTTAAGCACGTGACCTGGGTTCGAGGATAAAATTCGTCTACGGGCGGAATTTACTTTTGAATAGTACTAGCATTGTGCTGTACGAAGTATGTGTTGTAAATGCTTATTCGTTAAAATATCGCAAAAAATTCCTTGTTGTAGAAGTAAATACTTAATATATTATAATATAAATGCAAAATATTATTCTGGATCCAAAAAACATTCGCTAATTGGATGGTACTCTCGTGACGTCATAGTAGGTAAAATGGCGGCGTGATGTGATCGTTTGTTTATGCTTTACAATCACCACGTTTTTTTCCGCTATTTCTCATTGGAATGTGATTTTATCATCACACTTATGAGATCAGAAACCAAAATAATGAAAATATATGCATATTATTTCATTATTAAACCACTAAATAATGAAAAACTTGAGAAAAGTATGATTTGCAAAATTTAAATGAAAAATTCCTTAACACTAAAAACTAACATTAAAATCGTGAAGTAAAAGCATATTTAAGTAAAATAGGTTTAATTTATATAATTTATAAACAAACTTCCATTGACTTCCAAACACTTGAAATTTCACTCATTTCTATAGACATTTGTTGTAACTTAATTTATTTTAACGTTATATTTCTAATAAATTCGATAATTAAGACAAAATTAATCTTCAATTAAACGAATATTCTTTATGTTATTCAGATCTATTACACACATTTCAATCCTTTCAGTAGAAGAATAAAAAATAAGTGCATTCTTAAGGAACGTAATCCTTTCCAATGGAGCGATTTTCCAATGTTTCCCAAACAGTGAGTTTTTTATAGCCTCGAACCGAAAGGAATAATAAGGCGCATTAGCAAAATTAGGTTAAACTTTATGCACGCAACCTGGGGCGAGGCTAAAAATTTTCACCTGGCATTCTGGCGGTGTAGTGGCTAGAATAATAGATCAAAATAATTCCAGCTCTCGGATGCGACGTCACATGCATAAATTCTATTCATTAACTATTATGATGAAAGTGATGTAAATGAAAATATGGAATAAGGCATATTTACGAAATATCTCATAAATTTTGCATAGGATAAGTTTTACAAGCGGCTTAAATTTTTGTCAAAAGATGGCGCTGCGCTGTTTGAAACTCTTAAAATGAACAAGTTAACTTCAAAGTACAAATGTATTGCCCCGCGTTCAATAGTTACATACAATACAAAGTAAACATTTAGCTAGCATTGATATAAATTTACAAGTTAGCCACAGCATTATTACACATTGAGAAAACGCAGCGCCATCTATCGACGAAAATTTGAACTTCTCAAATTATTTTACCCAAAATTGATAAATATTTCACTTATTCCACCATTATAGTTGTTATAGTTAATGAATTATTGTATTTTAAAGTATTTTTTTTTCTTTTAAGCAAGTCCCTCATAAAAAGAATAATAAAGTTTTCAGTTTTCACTGATCAGTTTGTGACTGATTATTTTAAGATTTTTCTGAATTTGTATAGCTCCACAAAGCGAGTACTAAAATAATTGGAATTACATTAAGTTTCATAGTTATTTATTTGGCCGTTTTCATTTTTTTAAAGTATTTGCTAAAGCTTTTCTAAATATCTGAAAATTTTGAAATCGACTTTTCATTAGATTGCTTTAATATACGCATTTAAGCATTTATTCAAGCATGTATAAAAAAAGGAATACTCTTACAACGTAAGATGCTGCCTCGAAATTTCGTTAAAATCACGGGATTAAAAAAGATGAAGTGATATTTCAAGAATATTATTTTTGTAAAGTGAAATATTCTGAAACGTCTGTAGTAAGTAAGAAAAAGATACACGAAATTGGAAAAAAAAATGAAAATAATTGAAACAAGTCAGAAATTGTGCATCAAACGTGGAAAATGAGTTGCGTTCGTACTATTGCTAGTTTTACAAATATTCAGATCTTGGTGCAATAGCTGTTGCCCTCACAACAATACATAAATATAAATTTATTACGATTCTATAAATTAAATTAAGTTATACGGAAATAATAGGACTCCATATTAAATAGGACGTCATCACCATCACAACCTAGAATCATGACCTACCATGGGATATCATTGAATTTATTACGTAGGATAGGATTTAATAGAATGAAGAAAATTTTTCTTAATATCTTTTTAAGTTTTGATTCCATGTTCATAAAATTTGAAATGACTCGACACAATTTTGCAACGGTTCTACATATTAAATTTCAAACCCTTCGGTTGGGTAGTTTTTGAGCTGTTATAGGCTGACAGACGGACGGACCAGGTGACGACTTTAGGTGCTATGTATTTATATAATTACGAACGCACCTAAAAAGATGGCAGCGATATTTTAAGAGTATTATTTTTGTAAAATGAAATATTCCTTAACGACAGTAGTAAGTAAGAAAAAAGTACACAAAATTGAAAAAAATTAAAAAAATTAAAAAAGAAAAAATAATTAAATATTTTTTAGTAATTTTGTGCGTCGCATCGTCTAGTACTTACTGTGTTGCAAATAATTTCTTCACGCAAAACGAAATGAAGCTATGTTAAATACAATCTTTATATCCACACGCTTCAACGAATGACCAAATCTCAAAACTTACCATTTGAGTAAATACTTTAAGATTTTTTTCTTTTCAGTAAACATGGTGTAAAAAAATGATTAAAGTTTTCAGTTTTTAATATTTTACTTTAAGTTCTTCATAGATTCATAAGATTTCTCTTCGACATCCGTCACTATTTATTTAGCGTAGGAATTTTATTATAATCCCTTTCTTTGAGTTACCAAAAGTTCTTTCTAAATTTCTCAAAACTTTGAACATTGGATAGAAATAACAAATCTCTTTATAACATTCAATAATTTATTAATTATAGTTAGTAAAAATATGGATTAAATTGTATCTTTATAAGAATAGTTTATCGATTATATAAGAATATATAATAGATTATATAAGATTATACACACTGGTCATCAAAATTAAAGGATAATGAGAAAAAATATGCTCACTAAGTTAATGTTGCAACCAATGCCCAATGCTGCAATTATTTATGTTAAAAACATACCATTGAACTCAAAATTGCACTTACGCGCATACGTTAGCGTCGGAAATATGCAAATTAGATGATTGACAATGTGGTGCGCAACGGACGTATGTTGCAATTCTGGTCTGTAGTGTTGTTTAAAGTGAATGTGGTGTCTGAGGGTGATCAGTATTCATTAGTTGTGGCTCAAAGGCATCATTTAAGTTAAACTCAAATGTGGCGAATAATTGGTAGAATCGAGGAAGGTCAAAAACAAACGGAGGTCGTCCAAGATTTGAATATTCCTCAAAGCGTCATATCAAGAGCTTCGAGCCGCTTTTTAAGCTCTGGATCCGTTGATAGACAGCCTGGTCAAGGGAGACCAAGAGCATGAACTGCATCCGAAGACCGTTTTTTGTCATTATGGCTCGAAGAAACCGCGAAGCGACTTCAAGAGATTTGGTTTCGGAACTTCAGGCTGACATAAGAACTCGAATTAGCCGTTCTACTGCTGCACAAAGGCTTAACGAGGATGGACTGCACACGAGAAAACCAAAAGTTTGTGTCCCACTCATCACTACTGCTTCCCAGGGGCCCGTTTAAACTGCTGCCCTCGTCAAGTTCAATGGATGCAAGAAGACTGGACTCACGTGTTGTTTACTGGCGAGTCCAGATATAGTCTGAACACTGATTCTAGACGTGTTTCGATCTGAAGAGATGAAGGAAGACGCAACTTGCCCTTTCCTTGTCTGTGAAATATCTCGTTCGAGACCAGTCTTATTGGCTTCATTGAACATGACGACAGCAACTGTTTAAACGGGCCCCTTGGGAAGCTGGTGTGTGTGGGACACAAACTTTTGGTTTTCTCGCATACAGTCCATCCTCGTTAAGCCTTCTTGCAGCAGTAGAACGGCTAATTCGAGTTCTTGTGGCAGCCTGAATGTCTGAAACTAAATCTCTTGAAGTCGCTTCGCGGTTTCTTCGAGCCATAATGACAAAAAACGGTCTTCGGATGCAGTTCATGCTCTTGGTCTTCCTTGATTAGGCTATTTATCAACGGATCCAGTGCTTAAAAAGCGGGTCGAAGCTCTTGATATGACGCTTTGAGGGATATTCAAATCTTAGACGACCTCCGTTTGTTTTTGACCTTCCTCGATTCTACCAATTATTCGCCACATTTGAGTTTAACTTAAATGATGCCTTTGAGCCACAACTAATGAATACTGATCACACTCAGACACCACATTCACTTTAAACAACACTACAGACCAGAATTCCAACATACGTCCGTTGCGCACCACATTGTCAATCATCTAATTTGCATATTTCCGACGCTAACGTATGTGCGGAAGTGCAATTTTGAGTTCAATGGTATTTAATTAACATAAATAATTGCAACATTGGGCATTGGTTGCAACATTAACCTAGTGAGCATATTTTTTCACATTATCCTTTAATTTTGATGACCAGTGTATATAGATTATATCGGAATAGTTAATTTAATAAATTTTTCATATAAGTTTTACAACAATTTAAATTTTTATCATTAGATGGCGCTGCACTGTTAACGGCAGTAAAAATACTCAAATTAATGTTAAAATTCAAACATATTTGCCACGTTTCAATCGTCACATATAATACCAGAGTACAGCACCTAGTGTGCAAATCAGCTATCCCAGTAATACTTAAAAAGTGCTAAAATATTGAATCCGATGTTGAAATCCAAAGAGTCGATCGCAGCGAAATCTGCAGGATATTTTCTAAAACTCCAAGACGATTATCTAAAATCGAAATCTCTAGACGCTGTAATAATACGATGTTTACATTGAAATTTGAAAATATACCGTAGATGTCGCTGCAATCGACTTTTTGGATTCCAGCATCGTTGCACATTTAAAGGTTACAAATATTTAGCTATGTTTGGATAGCAGATTTCCACGCTATTTATTCTAGGCGCTGTAAAAAGTAAACACTAAAATATCTGTGATGCAATTTTACATGTTAGTCACAACATTTTTAAACATAAAGAAACCGTAACGCGATCTATTAGCGAAAATGCAAACTATTTTTAATATTATAAAATACTTATAAATTCTTCATGTATTTCATCTTTATATTTATTATAGTTACTATTTTATTGAATTATAAAGATTACTTCTTTTCAGAAAAAGATAAGTAAACAGAGGATTAACGTTTTCAGATTTTGAGTCTGGGACTTCTTTATTTTATTTTAAGGTCCTTAACCGCTAAATAAGTGCATGTGTTAGATTAAACTTCGACCTTCATCAATATTCATTTAGTGTAGAAATTTATTTATAATGCTTTTCTCTTAGATTCTTTAAAAATATACTTTTTTCTAAACATCTGAAAAGTATAAAGTGAAATCAGAAAAATTTCTTTTCGATTAAATTACTTGTACATTTATTCTAAGCAATAATCCAAACATGTACGAACACAAAAAATGTTTCTTGCAAACGTAAAATAGATGTTCGCATCTAACATGTACCCATCTTCCCTCATCCAAAATCCCCTGTACACTGTAAAAAACGGAGGTTCTACTGGCAATCGAGATGCCAGTGCTATTTCCGTATTTTAACGAATTTTTCCATCATAAATTCCAGAAAAACGGAAATTTTTCTGTAATTTATGGGGGAAAATTTCCGTAAAAATACAGATTTCTGGAATTTATAGGGGGGGGGGGGGATTTCTGTTAAAATACGGAATTAGTACTGGCGTCTCGATTGCCAGTAGAATCTCCGTTTTTTAGCCCGTTTTTTTACGGTGTACCAAATTTTCCCTCATCCAGAAGATTTTACATAAAAATAAAATCTTCCTAATTATTTCCTGATGGGGGGGGGGGGGGATTTTTTCCGTATCAGTCTCTTGCGCAACTGATTATTATGTACTATGATTATTTATTAAAATATCATTCAAATATTATAATTTTTAAACTTTATAATTGTCTGAGCGAAGCGAAGGTTAATACTCAGCGAAATATTACTGTCCGGACACATTACAGCTACGATGGATATTAACGCCATGTCCTACTAAAGAAAAAGCCTAATAAAAACCTTTCGTCAAGCATAACTCAAAAAATATTTGTCGGATTTCGTTTCTGATTGCACCAGAAGGTACCTATGAGGGCCACCTACAGAATGCACCTACTATGAAAAATAAGTTCCAAACCGTTTAAAAATTATATTAAAAAAACTGATAAAAAAGCACAATTTATCTGCATACGTCACAGAAATTTGGTGTGCGTCACTTTCACTGGTGGATGTTTTCGTAGACAACTGGTTTGAACACATGGAGCAAATAAAAAAAAAATACGCACGCAGTAATATTGAATAGATCAGTTTCAACCACGTGATTACAAAACTTGCAACAACCCGTGGCAACCAGTTTTGGTGGGCAAACAATAATAAAGTACTCCGTACCACGGTGACCGTTTTTAGCCTGTTGTATGAAATCTGGCCTGTTGTATGACATACAATTGTGGATGATTAAAACAAAAGACATGAGTGTTTATTGCTCCGGGAGGTTATCTGTCTCTGGATGTCTGTCTGTCTATCATACAGCATGCAATTTTCTTGTAAAGGATGATATTATTATGCAGTAAAACCTCCATAACGGACACGCCCGATTAGTGGGCACCTCTATTTAGCGGGCATTTTTTCGATTACCAACCCTTAAACAACTGTACATTTTTTACTCTCAGTAGCGGACACCTCCAAATAGAGGACAAATTCTGCCCTCCCGAGGTGTTCGCTATTCAGAGGTTTTACTGGTAAAATCTCCATAGCGGACACACCCGATTAGCGGATACCTCTATTTAGCGGACATTTTTTCGATTACCAACACTTAAATAACTGTACATGTTTTACTCTCAGTAGCGGTCAGCTGTAAATAGAGGACAAATACTGCATTCTCGAGATGTCCGCTATTCAGAGGTTTTACTGTGTATAATATTGATAGTTATTTTACAGGGCCGCACAAAAGAATAAGAATATATGAAACTAATATATACTAAATTCGGGATTGGTAGATCGCTGATGGTAAATGTAATTTTAGGATGTTGTCACAGTCATCCGCAGCATGTTTTTAGAGTTTCGTTCATCTAACGAAACCCTACCTGTCTCACTCCTTTGTCTTTCTGTTTGTCTGTTCGTCTGTCATAGAGCCCGTTCTCAGAAACTATATATGTCGGAGACTTGAATATTTGCATACTTATAGCTGAACACCACACATCAAACGGCAAATAATAAAATTTTGAAAAAGTCTAATATTTAACCCTCTGGGCTCTAACTTGTGTATTTTAAGCAATTTTTCTAACTCAGACCCTAATTTAATTAAGTTGGAGACATGAAATTTTGCACACTTATAGCTGAACACCTCACATCAAACGACAAATAATAAAATTTTGAAAAAGTCTAATATTTAACCATCTGGGCTCTAACTTGTGTATTTTAAGCAATTTTTCTAACTCAGACCCTAATTTAATTAAGTTGGAGACATGAAATTTTGCACACTTATAGCTGAACATCTCACATCAAACGACAAATAATAAAATTTTGAAAAAGTCTAATATTTAACCCTCTGGGCTCTAACTTGTGTATTTTAAGCAATTTTTCTAACTCAGACCCTAATTTAATTAAGTTGGAGACATGAAATTTTGCACACTTATAGCAGAACACCTCGCATCAAACGACAAATAATAAAATTTTGAAAAAGGTCTGATATTTAATCCTCTGGGCTCTAACTTATTTTAAGCAATTTTTCTAACTTATCCCCTAACTAAGTTGGAGACTTGAAAGTTTGCATACTTATAGCTGAACACTTGCGATAACACGATAAATCATAAAATCTTGAAAAAGTCATATTTAACCCTTTGGTCTCTAACTTCTGTATTTTAAGCAATTTTTCTAACTCAGCCCATAATTAAGTTGGAGACATGACATTTGGCATACTTATAGCTGAACACCTCACATCAAACGACAAATAATAAAATTTTGAAAAAGTCTATTATTTAACCCTCTGGGCTCTAACTTGTGTATTTTAAGCAATTTTTCTAACTCAGCCCGTAATTAAGTTGGAGACATGAAATTTTGCATACTTATAGCTGAACACCCCACATCAAACGACAAATAATAAAATTTTGAAAAAGTCTATTATTTAACCCTCTGGGCTCTAACTTGTGTATTTTAAGCAATTTTTCTAACTCAGCCCCTAATTAAGTTGGAGACATGAAATTTTGCATACTTATAGCTGAACACCTCACATCAAACGACAAATAATAAAATGTTTAAAAAGGTCTAATATTTAACCATCTGGGCTCTAACTTATGTATTTTAAACAATTTTTCTAACTCAGCCCCTAATTAAGTTGGAGACATGAAATTTTGCATACTTATAGCTGAACACCTCACATCAAACGACAAATAATAAAATTTTGAAAAAGTCTATTATTTAACCCTCTGGGCTCTAACTTGTGTATCTTAAACAGTTTTCCTAACTCAGCCCCAAATTAAGTTGAAGACAAGAAATTTTGCATACTTATAGCTGAACATCTCACATCAAACGACAAATAATAAAATTTTGAAAAAATCTAATATTTGACCTCTAATATTTTGTCTCGCGCAATTTTTAAATTTAAACTGTTTTGCAATACTATTTTTTGTTCATTTTGCATAATAAGTGTAATGTGACGTAATTTCTTCTATTTCAGTCTTCTAACGCATGTTAATGAATTTATTTTACAATATCCTTTCTCTTTTAAAATTCACATGTAAATATAGTTTTTATGGCGTAATTTCCAATAAGTGCCTGCTTTTTATACCTAATTATTTAATTATAATTTGAAGCTTTTTTTCTGTTTATAATAGTAACGTGTAAATAATTTTTTTTTTTATTTGAAGCAAACATTATTGTTTGCGCTGTTTATACAGTTGGCAACAGTTTAAATTAATACCATTTTCTAAAGTATGTAAAAAATATCTTTCGAAATGCTGAATATTTGAATTTAAAATAGAAATAAAACCTCAAAAAATGAGTCAAATTAAAAAAAATTAATCTGCACACCGGGATCTTCTATTGAATAAAATGATCTAAAAATGATTAAATTCCCATGTATAGCTTTTGCTCCTATAAAACTTTTTTAATGGAACGATTTTGTCCAACTTTAGCATTAAATATTTCTTAAAATAATTCTTCGATTTGAAAACTGTATTCACTAGCGTGTTGATCAAATATTTCGCTATAATACCACCGATTTCCATATTTTTGTATGCAATAGTTTTCTTAATATTAACGAAGAAAAACCTCCGGTCACAAAAAAATTCAAAACCGGCGGCGGCGGCGGTGACAGCGTTAGTTACTTTTTTTTAGAATAGAGAGATATATAAAAATGAAAACTTGTCTATCTGTCTGTTTGTAATTCTATAAAAATCCACAATTTGGAAGCCAAAATTGTGAAAAGATACGTACATGTGTATTAAAACATGGCCGAAGCAACTAAAGTAATCCGAAATCGAAATAATTTATAGTTAATTTTTAATTAATAAAAAACCACCAATTTAACAGCAATTTCTTATCAAATTTAAACATTTTTCGCTATAGCAGTTGCCAACAATTAAAAAACACAATAAAATTATTACTACAACAATTAATTTTCTACTGCATGTTTTCCACATGAAAAATGAAAATGAAATAAATAGTTTGCCGAATTTAAAAAAAGGTGAATATTACGTCATAACTTTTCTATTGCAAGATATTCACGTGAAAAATGAAAATTAAATAAATAGTTTGACGAATTTAAATGAAAGTGAATATAACTTCATAACTTTTCTATTTCAAAGTTTCCACGTGAAAGAGGTAAATACTACGTCATATTGGAAATATAAAGGACGTGGTGGATATAGTATAACGTCATATGAGTGTGAAAAATGTATTGAAGCATGACAAAAACTCGATAAGGAAATATTGGCGTATTTTAACATTATTGCTCCAATTATAAATTGAAATAATTTCATTTAAAGCTGTATTCTTTCGCGTCTGTTATATACATTTATATATTTTATATAGCGTTTTCATATGATTCATTCATACAACATTTCGACTGCTTTTTTTAATGTTTGTTTTGTGTTGTATGTTAAATTTTGAAATTGATTTTTAGAACAAACATCCTTCAAATTCTGGGCAACGCTTATTAATGCTTGTACGTTTGTGAGATGTTATCTCTGAAACTACATAGCCAACTTAAAAAAATGTTGGTGGCCATCTCTGCTCCGAAAAAAAGACTATTTTATATCAGTGCAAGAACCTACATCGCTGCAGGAGCAAAAAAGTTCTAAAATTGAGATTTCTGCGATATTGATTGGGTTAGAAACTTTAAATTTGTTGCGGTAGTTACTTTTAAGATGTAAATACTCGTAATGAACGCTCTCTAAAAGGTTCAATTTGACGGATAAACGTAAAAATTTCTAGAAAGATTCTAAACTATGATTTATTTGGAATACTGAAATTTTTAGGATACTGTTGGGGTTAGAAACTAGAGCTATGGCATGGTAGTAATTAATAAGATGTAAAAATGCTCGTTGTAGAACGAATTCTAAAAAATAGAAAAACTAAACAAAGCGGAAAAAGATCTAAAGATGATCTAAGTAACGAAGTACATGGAATTGTTAGGAATATAAACATGAAAATTGACATGGCTGTGTTTATCATGACGTAAATTCTCGCAATAGAACAATTTCTAAAAATGTCGCTACATAAAACAGTGCAGAAACAAAAAACGTTCGAAAATTTTCTATTTCTGTGTTACTGCTGAGACAAAAATCTTGAAATTTTGCTTCGGGTTAGTTTTAAGATATACAATTGTCTCTATGAATGGTTTCTAAAAAATTTAAAATTTAAAAAGATGAAATTAACGGAAAGCGATCTCAATTACCATTAATTTGGAATTATTAGGTACAGCAACTTTAACTATTTCATAATGCTGCATTTCCTCCACAAAACAGGCAATTTAAATGCAACAAAACTGATAGATACCCACCTAGCATTAAATAAATTGTGTAAATATTGAACAAAGACCTGTATAAAACAGTGAGTAGGTTGCCCGAAAGTACTTGTTAAAGTGTTCCTTCTCTAGGATTTTCTCTCTCTCGCCAAGGCCACTAACAGAGGGAAGTGCCGTTTTAAATGTAATATGAATTTTTTATCCGATTCATTTTTCTAAACATTTTATCATAAGGTCATATTTTCAATTATCATTAGTAGATTTTTTATATGTTAACTTATTCTGTTGAAATTTTATAATTGGGTTCATATTGGCGTATGTTAGCTTGCATGATTTGCTGAATAAATATGTATGGATTTGTAAATTACTTCAAATGACACTTTGGCAGCTCAAAAGTTATGCAGACGATATATTCAGATCTTGTGTCATACTTTATGTTGTAATCATTGCCGATTTCTTTTATTTAATACATGCTAAATACAGCTCAACTTGTGAAGAATATGTTTGAAAACAAAACAATACAGCGTATGTAGTGGCCAGCATACACTTATCATTTAAATCCGATCGAGCATATCTAAAACACACTCTAACGAAGCATTGCATGCCACAGTTGATGTATTCGGTACTTTGATACTATATCAGATTTTTAGGAGAGAATTCCTTAAATGTTATCGACAACCTCATTGCATCCGTGGAAAACAGATATTGTACAATATTAACTATTCCGGGGGAGCACACACCATATAAAGTATAGTCCATTCATTTTAAACATAATATATTTGTCATTTAAAGTTAATTAAATTGGTGCGGAGCGTCTGATTATGCTCTTGACATATTTTTATACAGTAAAAATTCCGATATAAGATAATTTAGTGTTTCATTTTCTATTTTACTTTTAATATATTGCGTACTTTCAATTTTATATACATGCATGGCTTGCTTTCCCATTTTTTAAACAGTGTATACGAATTTATATGTAAGATTTTGTAATTCTACGATTCGTTTATTTTCATCATTTCAATTTATCGCAGTATATGGACAATTAAAGATAACGTCTCATTTTCTTTGCTTCCACATGTTATTATTAAATCTATGTTCCCAGCAATATCGCTCAGACTAATCCCTCTGAGGGAAGTCTTAGTACTTAAAAGTAAGTTTTTATTGACTTGCTAATGAATCATTTGAAACAAAACAAACAAACAACAACAACAAAAAAAAATCACTTTTTATTTTTAAGTACGTTGAAGAAACATTTATGTTATAACAACATGTATAATAATCACTTATAAACAGATTAAGTTAAATAATGCTATAAAAAGTGATAAAATATCTTTATGAAGATTGACGATCGTTTCTTCGCACAAACGGCGACATTTTCAAAATCATTCACGATAGAAAATATTTTCACATAATTTAAAAAACAATAATATAGTAAACAATGTCACGAGACATGATGCATAATGAAAAACATTGCAAACATAAAATAAAATTAAAATTAAATTAGCTATTTGCGAGCGTGGATTATTTTTCACATAATTAAAAAACATTAATTACAAACATAACATTTAATTTGTCTTTTTAAATTATGTGAAAATTAATCCACGCTCGCAAATAGCTAATTTAATTTTAATTTAATTTTATGTTTGCAATGTTTCTCATTATAAATCATGTCTCGTGACATTGTTTACTATGTTATTGTTTTTTAAATTATGCGAAATTATTTTCTATCGTGAATGACTTTGAAAATGTCGCCGTTTGTGAGATGAAACGATCGTCAATCTTAATAAAGATATTTTATCACTTTTTATAGCATTATTTAATATAATCTGAAACATTCATGGTTCATCACTATTTGTATATACAGTGAAAACTCCCTATGCGACCACCTCCCTGAACGACCATTTTTTCATGGAACGAAATTTATTCCCGTAGGCTCAATACTAATTTTACCTCCATTCAGAGACCACTCCAGTTGAACTCCCTCCACGAGCGACCCATTTCTTTAAAGAAAATGGAACATATTCAGTTTTTTCCTGATCGCTTGAAGAAGGTTTTATTAGAATGTCAAATATTTCCGGAGAGTGCATTATTCATTAAACTTCTAAACTGAATTTAGAATTTTTATTTATTCCGGCAACTTTTCAGTGTTTAAACTCCTTTGCGCCTTTTTAGGCAATGAATTTAACTTTGATGACAAATTAAGGATGACGGTCAATAAACTCCCCTGCCCTATTCTATCAAGAAACTCTCAAACAAGTAGATGAATTAATGAAATCGTCATAATTTGTTCCCGTCCAAAATAAATTGCATTTATTTACTGAACTTAGAAAGGACTTGGAAATAAAAGTTATAAAAGATAAAACCGTAAAATCAAAGCAAATGTCAATGTATTCATTTTTTAAACTCTGCAGTAATTAACTTAGATAATTAAC
This sequence comes from Maratus speciosus, assembly GCA_963932465.1. NCBI lineage: Eukaryota > Metazoa > Arthropoda > Arachnida > Araneae > Salticidae > Maratus > Maratus speciosus. The sequence goes on from OZ010792.1 coordinate 586,845,336, forward strand.
TTTTGTTTTGATACTTAAATTTTCATATTTTTTCCTAATCTGAAAAATAAATTTTAGTAACATTAATTTATATCTTTTTTCAACAATTAAAATATAGGTTTAAACATGACCTCCATTAAGAGACCACCTCTCGGAGCGACCAAGTTTTATTGAAACGGAACGTGGTCGCTTTAAGGAGGTTTTACTGTACTTTGAGAAAGTATTTTTAGCTCGAAGGCCATTTCTCAATTTTTAACATCCACTTAAGTAATATGTTTAAAATTATATATAATTTCCCCTCAATCACCTCCTAAAACAAAACTCTAAAACTCTTTTGTTGTGTTTTATTAATTGAAAGTTTTGTTTTATTAAGTCATAAAATTTAATACTTTTGAAAAATATGCGCTTGAAATATTTCGGTACATACATAAAGGATCAACTTTTCATTAAAAAAAATTATTTATTCACACATTGTTTATAACTAAGATAGCTAGAAGAGCTTTATTCTACGTACCTTGGTTTATAACGACATGAAATTGCAGCATTAAGAGTTAAGTAATATAAAACAAAATCGTGTTAAAATTATGAAATAATGAAAAATATGGATTTTTTTATTTTTATTTTATCCCAATATCACCAATTTGAATTTAGTTTCGGGAATGTAACGTGCAAAGAATTTTTTGCCGATTTGTATTTTAGAAAATTAACTCCTGATGATGGTTTTAAAAACAAATCGAAACGTAGAGTATAATTTTTATTTTTGTGATTTTAATTGTTACATATTTCTTTCAAATCTCGCAATAAAGTGTACGTTGGATTGTTTTATTTTCGGATTATCAAATTGGCTTTACTATTATCTAAGAAAAAGCTTTATACAATAAGCTAAACATATCGTCTATCTTATACGTTTGTTTATATTCCTATAAACTAAATATAATAATTATACAAGTTATCAAATTCAAAAGTGTTGTTTATTAATCAATTAGTACTCGCTTTTATAATAAACATTTTATCTTACAGAGTTTCTATTAAATGGATTTACCGAAAGAAAAAAAAAACACAAATATGACATCGCTGCATTATAATTGGACTTGAAAACGTGCATGCAATTTATAAAATTATCTTTTAAATCATCTTTAATTATGGGAATTAGTTACCAAGGCAACGCCTGCCAGGAAAGGCTGCTAATCCGAGACTAATTCCTTGTTTTTTTACATATTTAATTGGAAAATTACAAAATAAATGCAACTTTAATTATGGTTTGATTATAATCTTAAATTTAGTTTCAATACAATTCATTGATTTTTTTTTTCTCCATCCGTTGTTATTAAAATAAAGAAAACTAAATTATAAGCAAACAACATTTTTTTTTTATAACTTAATATCTTATACGCTAATTTTTCATTCCTGAAATAAACCTATTTTAAATTTTATGATATCGTAAAATAATTTTGCACTTGCCTTTTTTTAATTTCTTATTATTATAATTTTTTTTTTAATTTAGCTGAAAAACATTCATATTCTCAATTTAGTATATTAACTCTGCAAAGAAATAAATAAAACATTCCTTTGAGGCACGAGATTTTAAAATACATTACTTATGTACGCTTTAGCCTTTTATGTAAAGAAAATGGTTGAAATGAAATTAAAAATATATATTAATGTTATTTTTTTTCTCCTTTGTTAAAAGAAAATCTTCACATTTCATCCCCAAAAAATTGTTTAGAAATTTTCAGAACAAACTTCCTGGAAACGTACAAAATAAGATAATGTAATAAAATATTTATTTAAAAATTATTGCAATTAAGTTGCATAAAAATAATTATTAAAAAATTAAATGGAATAAATGAATTAAAAACTATTTAAAAAATAATTTTAAATGCAAAAATTGCGTTTATTATTTAAAACATTTTCCATTTTGATGCTACACTTACAAATACAGACATCCCTCGACTTACGTATTACGTACTTACGTATTATACACTTACGTAAATTCACAGTTACGTAATAAATATCGAAAATTATATTTATGAACACACTAGCGCGTTTGATATGTATTTGCATACTTTTGATAATTATTTTATAACTTAAATATGCAAATAAAAACCACAGCCACAATACAGTTTTATACAGGGTGCAATATGTTATCTATCGCCGACCTTTAATTTCTCCACTGTTGGTCGCAGACATATAGTTCCAATTACAAAAACGTTTTAAATGAGGTAAATATTCATGTTGTGACATTATTTAAAGTAAAAAATCAGTTTTATAAAAATTACGAAATGTAACTTTTTATACGGTCTCCCAGTCCTTTATAGTTATATTTAGTAAAAGTTTATACATACCATAACAGATATAACACAAAAAGTTTGACAGCTGTACTACAAAAATTGACACAGTTATTAAATTTCAAAGTTTGAGATTTTTGCACATGATTTATTTTTTCATTGAAGGATCAGTTAAAAGATGAATTAAAGTAATTCGAGATGAACATCATGGTGCAATGTCCTTTTTACGGCGAAACCATCTTTAGCCGGTATCGCCAAATCGGGGTATCACCAAAGAGGCTTGTTTCATCTACTTACTTTGACTTTTGAATGTTGTTTGACCCCTAAAATTTAGCTCGAATTTTTAGATGAAATAGCCCTCTTCGGCGATACTGGCTAAAGGTGGTTTCGCCATAAAAAAGACATTGCACCCTGATTTTGATCTCGAATTACTTTAATTCTTCTTTTAACTGATCCCTTAATGAAAGACAAAATCATGTGCAAAAATCTCAGACTTTGAATTTTAATAACTGTGTCAATTTTTGTAGTACAGATGTCAAACTTTTTGTGTTATATCTGTTATGATATGTGTAAACTTTTACTAAATATAACTATAGGGACTGGGAGACGTATAAAAAGTTAGATTTCGTAGTTTTTATAAAATTAATTTTTTACTTTAAATGATGCAACAACAAGATATTTACCTGATTTGGAACGTTTTTGTAACTGGAACTATATGTCTACGACCAACGGTTGAGAAATTAAAGATCGGCGATAGATAGCATATTGCACCCTGTATAATAGTGAGAGTTATATTTTGGGGGGATATACAATCAAATCTTTAACAAAACAAACTCAAATCTAATTAAAATGAGTCGGCAAATGTGGGGTTCAACCGTTACAATTATGTTAGCTGAATTCAAACCAGAACGAAAGCTAATTTTAAAATTTCGATGAAAAGGAACGAGTGAATGTTTTCTTCTAGCTTCACCTGTTCGTTTGATGTAGATTGAAAATTGTTTAAACCAATTCATCGATGTTAAATTTATAAATCCCGCTTTCCATAAGATGGACTTTTATTTGAAAAGTGTTCTTTCAGTTTGTTTTCATATTTTTTCATACTTTTATAGTTAATATCCGAGTAAATACGATCTACTAAAAAACAACTTTTCAAAAGTAAAAAAAAAGCCAAGCAAAAAAAAAAAAAAAAAAGAAAAGAAAAAAGGGGAAAGTTGTGGCTAAAAAATAGTGTGATATCAAATTTCCAAGCTAATATTATGGTACTTATTTAACATTTTTTATTAAAAATTTACCATATGTAAGTCGAGTACCTAAGTATGCGTTGATAGAAAGCCTTTTCTCCTTTACTTAATACATCATAACGTGTTTCTGAAAATAAATTTTTTTTAATTATGCATGATGGGCTTGGCGGCCATCTTTCCATATTTTACACAATTTTCTAAGCACACAAGTACATTGTTAAGATCGGAAATTCGAAATTGTTGCTAAAGCAAACATTTTATGCTTTTAATTTATGGAAATGAGTGCCTAGAAATTTGTGTCTTAAAATAAAGTTGAAGTAACTTCAGGTTTTATCTTATGATTCTCTTTTTTCGGAGGGGGTTAATTAATTAGTTAAAGCAGTAAAAATCAATTTGTTTTTCTTTTCTTCAAAATAAAAGACTTTCTTAATTTATCTGTCTGTAGCCAAAACTAGAAGTTCAAAATTGTTAATAATGCAAACATATTACGAGCTTGTCTGCTTAGAAATTTGTGTAACATATGGAAAGATGGCCGCCAAGCCCATCATGCATAATTAAAAAAAATTTATTTTCAGAAACACGTTATGATGTATTAAGTAAAGGAGAAAAGGCTTTCTATCAACGCATACTTAGGTACTCGACTTACATATGGTAAATTTTTAATAAAAAATGTTAAATAAGTACCATAATATTAGCTTGGAAATTTGATATCACACTATTTTTTAGCCACAACTTTCCCCTTTTTTCTTTTCTTTTTTTTTTTTTTGCTTGGCTTTTTTTTTACTTTTGAAAAGTTGTTTTTTAGTAGATATCAGTTCTTTTTTTTAAACAGATTATATATAATTGAAATAATTCTACTCGCTAAAATTAGTCCTTGTATAGCCTTTATAAGTAGGGAACAAACACAATAGTATACACTTTGTTTACCTATCATTCATTTTTTAGAGTAATTAATAATTTAAAACTAAGGAAAGTCAATTTCTTCTTTCAAAGTATCAGTCTTTCTCAATTTATATCGCCTTAAAATTTTCTATGAGGGATGAAAATTTAGTAAAAATCAAATAGAGTCAATATAAAATATATATTTACAGTTAGTCTGTCAGTTAATTGTTTGTTCTAACTTTTTTTTGCTGACGGTTTTGCAAAATAAATTTATCTTTACAAATACCTACGGAAAATCCGAGAATGAAGCCCCGCAGGCATCTAAAGAATCGAAGATCTGTCTAAAGAAGTAAATCTAGCAATTCTAGACATGATGATGAAACATTTTTGATAAAAAAAATCTAAAAATTTAAAGATGTAAACTGTACATATAACTTCATCTTCATTTAGATCGTGTTATAGAGAAGAAAGAATAAATATGTAATTTTACTCAAGTCTGTTTATCCATACCTATTTGCATAAATGTGAGAATATAATTTCGTATAAAAATTCCCGTAAATTGATTATATTTAATAGTCTATTATTAAAGCCGCATAAACATTAGAATAAAATTTTTTGCAGTTAAAAATTGCCTGAAATCTATAGTCTTATCTTTCGTCAAATTTGTTATATGTTTTTTTTAATACCCAGACACCTTTTCTAAACTCTGACCAAAGATCACAGAAATACTGAAATTATCCAAATACTTATACCTTTCTATCGTATTTCTTTTTTTGAGTGGGGGGAGGGGTGAGGAAGGGCGCTTAAGAACTTCGTTTTGTTCTTAGAATTCTGAATTAATCATTGAAAAGATCTGCCTACGTAAGTCTTGTTGCAGAATTTTCATTAGGTAAGAGTTGCATCAACTTATACATCATGTGAATATATTAAATTACTTTTGTAAAATACTAGATGGGAGCCATTGATATTTTCAGAGCATTTGCCTACATTTTAAACTTAAATTATTTACAACTATTCATTAATTTTCTATACGAATTAAAGAAGTCGTTGTTTCCATGGCAACTGTACCTTTCACTATTGCTTGTTTGTTTGATTGAACACATATATATCAGATCACGTGAGGATCACGGCGGGATTTGAACCCGCCCCCACCTACGTTCTCAAGCGATTAGCGGCGTGGTGTCTTATCCACTCAGCCACGGTGGGCCACTATTGCTTTATCTAATACCCAGATACTCAAATTTAACCAGCTGCGCTTAGAATCATGCTCATAACAGAGTACATTTATATGTAAGAGTGGTGACACATATGCACAAGTCGTGTACTCATATTCAAGTTTTTGTCCAAAGTACAGTAACTCAGTTTTCATTAATAGACGTGGATGATTTCGATTAAACTAACCAAAAAAGTTTAAAAACATTGGCTTTCTGATTTCATTTTATGCAAAATCGTCTTAACCAACCAAAGTTAATGTCCGGGATCCAGAGTGTTTACTGCAAACATAAAAAAAGTTTTCAAAAATGCAGGCTTCTGATTGATCAATCTCATCGCGCTAATAGCGTGAAATCTATCTTGATCCCGGTCTATTCAACGTCCTTTAAATATTCGAGAAAGCCTTGACAAGTCAGGAAAATATCACACAAAGCAGGCAAAACAAAGAAGAAAAATCATTCATTGGCTCGTTCATATCCACGAGCCAATGAATGATTTTGTTCCTTTGCTTTGCCTGCTTTGTATGATGTTTTTGTGACGCGTGTCAAGACTTTCTCAAATATTTAAGGGGCGTTTGTTTATTGCACCACCATGAAGCTATGAAAGGAGAGGAGCAGACATGTCAATCTTCCCGTGTGAAAAACTACATAAAGAAAACGAGTTCTTTCCCCCTCTTCTGCCCTTTTCTCTCTTGATTTTGACCGATAGCAGCCCATTTAGCAGTCTCCATAGCACGATGCAGCTATATATGGCGGACGCAAGGGGGAGGGTGTTAGCGTGACCAATGACATAATAGGCCAGTTTATGACGTTTAAAAGTCACACGGAGTTGGATCATCTTTACACGATGATTAGTACAAAGCGGTGCGCCGAATTTTTTTTGTGTCCATTGCCGTGTACAGATAATCAACTCCGTGTGACGTGATGAGCTGGCCACACTTAGGAACAGCTTCAAATGACGTCATCTACTTCGAGGCAAACGAAAAAGGACAGGCTACCGCGGCGCTACAGCGTCTAGAATATATAGTGTGGAAATCCAATCAGTCGATCACAGCGATATCTGCAGGATATTTCCCAAAACTCCAAGACAATTTGGTCTAGACGCTGTAACATTTTTTTAAAAACGTTTTATTAACTTACATTTGACCTGTGTGCTTGGCGTCAAACCCGCTGTAATAATACGATGTTTACTTTGAAATTTGAAAATATATAGCAGATGTCGCTGCGATAATCTCCCTGGATTTCAGCGTCAGTGCACATTTAAGGGATACACTTTTTAGCGGTTCTTGGATAGCAAATTTCCACATTATGTATTTTAGACACTGTAGCGGTGCATTACACATGTCTCTTTCTTCTTTAAAAAATATCCTGCAGATGTCGATGCAAATGACTGTTTGGAATTCGACATCGTTGTACATTTAAGGGATTCAATACTTTCGCGCTTTTTTAAGTATTGCTGGGATAGTCGATTTCTACAACATATAATCTAGACGCTATAACGGAGCTATAGTTTCTAGAAGATATAGTTTAAAAATCGGCTTATTAAAAAAGTGCTAAAAATTGTATCCCATAAATGTTGAACGAGGCTGAACGACGAATGTCGATTACAGCGACATATGGTAATTCCAACATAACTATTTCAAAAGAAAATGTTTCGCTCAGAGAAGATCTAGAAAATGTTGCTCCTATCGACATTTGTCATTCAGTATTTTTCAATATTTATGGGATTCAATTTTTAGCACTTTTTAAAGAATTACTGGAATAGCCGGTTTCCACACTGTGACCGTGATCTAGGTAGATTTTTCTGTGTTATCGTAACGAGATTGACCAATCAGAAGCCAGAATTTTTGCTAACTTTTCACTGTTTGCAAAATTGTACCTGGATACCGGCCTATATTTCTAGACGCTATAACTGAGCTCAGGAATAGTACAGAAAGCAAACTCTCTATTTTGATACATTAAGGCCGGGATCTAATTAGGAACAAGTGTGTCTCTATAACGAAGTAGCGACATACGGCCAATAAATGTTTATTGGTAAAAGTGATAAAAACAAATCGTTAAAGTTCTTTACGAGCATGCCATTATCGCCAGGTTAATGCATGCTGAATTATTTCCCTAGTCTAATAGAGATCGTCCATGCGCGTATCTTCTAATGGAGGATATTCCAAATATGGGTTCGAGGCTGAAAAAGTCACGTGGTACCGGTAATTTACCCAAAGAATTTCTAACTGATAGAAGGGAAACAGGAAACTACACTGTTAAAAATATCGTGAAAAATTACCTCGGTTCTTACAGCTTCTCTATTTTCTGACCAATGAGAACGCTACATAAACGCCTATGAAGCGTTCTCATTGGTCAGAATACAGATAGCCTTTAAAAACAGAGGTAATTTTTCACGATATTTTTAACAGTGTACTACTGCTTTCTCCCATGAACTATTTCATTGGCTAGCGGGGATTTACATTACGTAGACGGAGACTTCCCTTCTTTACGCTAGACGTTCTTGCCTTGACCATGTGATCATAACGTAGATTGAATATCCTCTATTCAAGAAAGCGAATTGCCGTACTTTCGACAAAAGCTTGAAATGAGCATGTCTCCTGTGCATATATCACCACTCTTATGTATAAAGGCTCTCTGTTATGGTGTTGTTTCTGATACAGCGCCTAGAATACCTAGTGTGGAAATATGCTATCCAAAGAGTTCTAAAAATTTGTATCCCTTAAATGTGCGACGATACTGCTAAAATTTCAAGTGTCGATCGCAGCGACATCTGTGGGATTTTCGTATTACTATTATTACATTGTATAGACTAGCAATTTCTTGCAGTTGTAGAAAATATCCTGCAGATGCCGCTGCGATCTGCCTATTACAGCAGTATCATTGCACATTTAAGGGATACAATATTTTAGCGCTTTTTTAAGTATTACAGGGTTAGCCGATTTCAACACTATATATTCTAGGCGCTATAGTTTCTGAGCGCTGTTGGTTAAATTTCGATATTCGTGTTTTAGAGTGAGCAATAGAGAAAAGTACTAAAACTATTGAAACAACAACTTCTTTAATATTGAAATGTATAGCAAAGGAGTTCAGAATCAATGCCTTAAATAGTTTCGAATACGCACTGTTGTTATGACATCAATACCCTTCCTGGATGTGGAAATGCAAAATTGTGTTCAACATAATTGGCCGCAATCTAGATAGATTTTTCGCTGTTAGCGAAACGAGATTCATTAATCAGAAGCACTTTTGCGAACTTTTCGCTGTTTGCAGCAATGCAGGCTATTGATTGGTGAATCTCGTTTCGCTAACAGCGAAAAATCCATCTGGATCCCAGCCTAAATTTCTGCACTTCATCCATGGCACTAAGAAAATGACTCAAAACTTTTATGACATATGCCGGGATCCAGAAGCAGCAAAAATTCTCAAACATTCTGGCTTCTGATTGGTCAAACTCATTTCGCTAACAGCGAAAAATCTATCTGGATCTCGGCCATAGTTTTCTTCGATGAAATCAATGCAAAAGGATAATATAAAAAATTTTAAAAGACTTCTAAAATGATTTGGCGGGTTTATCGCTGTTTGGCATAATTTATAAACTTTAAAATTAATTAACAGTTTTTCGCTAATTAAGAATAGAAAATTTGTGTTTTTAAAGCTGAATTTTACAAAAGCACGTAGATTGAGTAAATATCTGTCCAAAAATGCAATCCTTACTTTTTTATGTCCATTATTTAAGTCTCTACCTTGATTGAACCATAAATTGTGACGAAGAAAATAAATCGATCATTTTCAGTATCTCGACGTTATTTTAAAAAATCTATATCTCTGTTTATAATTAATTTATGAGGATGCATTTGGTCTCAAATTGAAGATATTTTCCATTAGGTCCTTCTGGTTTTGGTTTTATTTTTCTGCGATGATTGGTTCTTTTGATATGGGAAATTTTACGCTGGCATGTTTGGTTGATTTTACATGGAGAAGTTGTCATCAGTATAATAAGCAGTTACGGTGTCTTGCGTTTTATTCTTGGCGTTTGTTTGTTTGGCGAGGTTAGCATTTTTTTTCAGCTTGGCTTGGCAGAACGACCGTCCTGCTTGATTGCATGTTTCTTTATTTATAAAATAATACTATGTAAATAATATATATATTATATTCATAAATAATGTACCGTGCTGACTTCTAAGTCGTTAAAAATTATCGTACTTCTTATCGTTAATATTTATATATATAAAATAAATGTTGCAGTTTCTTACGAAATTTTACCTAATCAATTTCCAGATTCGACTTACGAAAAATTCAAGTTACGTAAAAGTTTGCGGAACGCATTACTTACGTAAGTCGAGGGATACCTGTATATATGTATAATATACCTTTGAATCAAAATTTATCTGAGAAGTTCAAATAACAAAATTAACCAAATTTTTAAATGAAGATGGCATGCAATAATATTATACATTAATTGTTATGTTAAAACATAATATTAACGTAAAGCTTCTTGACAAATAGGACTTACTAAAAATCTGAAGTATTGACATTGTAAACACCAAACAAAATTTAAATAAAAAGGAATTAATTACAACTGACTGACTGATTTTAAAATTCAATAGCTTCCAAACGGTTACAGGTATTAAAAAAATTCTTGCATTAGCGTTATGTATGATGTGAGGAGTTCTTTTTTACCGTGATTCTCGAATTTAGTTCGAATTACAAACAACAGACGGCGCTGCGAGCATTAGGCGCTACATCCAGGACCGATTTTTAGTACTTTGGAACCCACCCAATACATTTTAATCTTCTTTTCCGGCATGAGGGAAGAGAAAGGCCAAAAAGTCCAGCTTGAATATAGCGCCTACTGCTTGGAGCGTCATCTGTTGTTTGTAATTCGAACTAAATTGGAGAATCATGGTAAAAAAGACTCCTGACATCATACATAACCTTTCTACAAGAATTTTTTAAATATCTGTTACCGTTTGCGAGTTACCGAATTTAAAAATCAGTCAGTCCTTTTTAGGACACCCAGTATATATTATATTTTCCAATTTAATAGTCTTTGCTGAAATAGCTTGTTGAGAAAAGTTTATGATTATACAAATATTAATAACAGCAACGAAATAATACTTTATTGTAAGATACGAACCCTGTTAGCAATTTTAAAGCTTAAATCCATTTTGATTAATAAAAAAATTAATTAAATCCTGAAGGTTGGCTTGGAAGCATATACAAGGTATCTAATATAGATTGACTGATTTAAAAATTCATTAATAAATAAATGGTGACAGTTATTGGAGTTATTAACCCTTTATGTACTGAATCATGAATTCATGAAAATTTTATCTTCTAAAGTATTTTCGTGAATTATTGAAACTACATTAGAAGATTTATATAATCATTTAATAAATTCTAGAAGGATTTTAGAAAGATTAAAGGATTTAGAAAGTTTCATTAAATTTGAATTTATAGGGATTTTGTGGGCTATTTATAATCCCACTGAAATCTTATTTTAAATATTTTTCTTAGTATTTTGTAGAATTAGTAAATGTACAAATATAAGGTTCTTACAATAGAAATATAGAAAAAAAAATCATTCTTTTAAAAATATTTTTGTTTTGTGTAACCCATTAGTCTTTTGGAACAAGATAAACTAATGTATCTATGACTCATTCTAAACTGTATTACAACTAATCGATGTATTAAATGAATTTTATAACAAGTTTTTTTAATGGTACTTACAAGTACCCTCAGTAGATAAAGGGTTAAAGTGTGCAGTCGGGAATTTCTTTAATACGCTGCCTTATTATAGTTACAAATATCACTGATAGATGGCTCTCCACTACCTTAAACTGCAATGTTTTTATAATAGGCACAGAATTTCAAAGCTCAAACTCCTTATTAAGCATTTGAGGGTCTCTGAACCCTTTGAATTTTTTTTAAAAATTACTTATGCCTTTTTTTTGTACTGTCAGTAAAAAAAAAAAAAAAAAAATACGATACACCTGCCTTCATTCGGAGTTCGGTCACGTTAAAATGACACCTAAGATATCTTAGACTCGGAATGTTCTATTCTTTGAGAATATGAATGCAATTTTTAGGTGCTTTCGTAATTATATAAATACGAAGCACCTATAGCTGTCGCATGTAACAGCGTAAAAACTACCCAGGCGAATGGTTTGAAATTTAAAATGCAGAATTTTGCCGAGTCCTTTCAAATGTTATGAAAATCGAATCAAAAGTTAAGAAGATACTAATAAAAGTTTCTTCATTTTATTACATCATATGATGCGTCATGAATTCAATGATATCCCATGATAAGTCATGATTCTTGGTTGCCATGGTGATAATGTCCTATTTAAGATGGAGTCCTGTTATTTCCGTATTACTGAATTTAATATATAGAATCGTAATAAATTTTGTATTCATGCATTTTTGCATAAGAGTGCAACAGCTATTGCACCAAGATCTGAATATTTATAAAACTAGTTATTAGTACGAACGCACCTCATTTGCCAGGTTTGACGTACAATTTCCGACTTTTTAAAATAGGCATAGAATTTCAAAGCTCAAATTCCTTTTTTAGCATTTGAGGGACTCTGAACCCTTTGATTTTTAAAAATTACTTATGCCTTTTTTTTTGGTACTGACAGTATATATATAAATTCAATTTTTGCTTACTGCTGAATTCCGTTACAGAAATCGACTATGTTTTTTGTTTATAAATGTATTTTATGTACCCGTGAAGAATTGAAATATTTTATAAACTTCCGGCATCATTCATCCATTTGATCTTTTGTATGTTTATTAAACGGCTTTTTCTGGTTCAACATTATTTAGCTGGATCTTGTATCTTTTGTCTTTAATAGGATTTTATCAAAATTTGATGGTTTTTTCATATGTTTTATATAGATTTATCGCCAGCAATATGCTAGTGAATTAGTGGAATTTAGCAAGATTCTGTATTACTAGTTCCACGTTCCATCTTTATTCTGTATAATGTCAGTGTTACGAATATTAGCTAATATATAAATTTAATTTTAGTATTTGGAAATCGATGACGATTTGTTATATATATATGTATATATATATATATATATATATATATTTAAAACCACAAACAAAATATCAAAATCTATCACTCACCATATCTAAATTGAAACTCACATCGAAAATATTAAAATAACCAACATAAACTTTAACTCTTAAAATCAAACTGAATAACCAAACTAAAGAAAATATATATAATTGCAAGACATAACAGAACAGAACAGAACAGAAGGCGAGCAGTATGGCTAACGACATACTCTGCAGGGTTAAGTCAGACTTTACGCATGCTACGTCCCCCTTCACTCGCCAAGACCAAAATTGAAAAAATGAAAAACTATGAAAAACTAAACAGAACTACAACATCCATCAAAATATCTCTCTAACTCATTAGATCAATCAACTCATCAAAACCTCCATTCTCATCCATCACTGAGTTCAGTTCAGTTCCGTACCTGCTACTCTTAATAAAATCTCTAGTTATTCTCCTGATGAAATTGCGAGGATAACCATGCTTGAATCCCAAGCGACAACACTCTAAAATATCATTAAACATATCTTTAACTCTAGTACTCAATCTTTCGATTCGTATTAATCCATTTCTAAGTACATTTCTTTTAATCGAAACATGGACGTTGGAATCAAAATATATCAGCTTTAAGGTATTAAAGTTGAAATCATTTCGCTTGTCAAATAACTTGGATATCAAATTTTCACTTTCTATGCTTAGGTTCACATCTAGAAAATTAATATTTTTACAATTCTGGGAGGAGCGTTCCAGACTCAGAGACGTAGGATAATATGTAAAATCAATATTTTCAATATCATTGTTTAATTTGACTATCAAATTTGATCATCTATATATCTGTAGGATAATGTGTTACTGTTTAAATTATTATTTCTTTCATATATATGTAAGTAAATGTTTGCCAAAATGGAACTGCAATTCCCCCCATTGGAATACCCCGAATCTGTTTAAATATTGTATTTCCTTCGTAAAGGTAGTTTTCCTGTGAAAATTATATTTGTTAATATATAATATTTTAATAATTATAATATTGTAAATATTATATTATAATATATATCTACTTATAATAAAAGCTGAGTGCACGTGACCGGCGGAACGATGCCGGTGCGAACCACTCTGGTCTGCGAAACGACCGTAGCTAAACGCCATGTTAGGCTTAATGAAAAACATATCTTAACATATGACAGCTTAATGATAATTTTTTCTACTTAAAATCATGTCTGTTCAGCATATTTTCATATAAAACATGTGTATCATATCCATTTATAATGTATTAAGTTCTAAATTAAAATTAAGCTATTAGAAATCAAATCTAAACAAACGATACTGTTGCCATTCAGATTCAAATTCCAGCAAATTATGAAACAAATGAATGACTCTTTGACGATTCATAAAAAAAATACGGCTAACATCTGATTCTGCTTTAAATATATTTTTTAAAGCATATTAAAGCCTTTAAGTTTTTTGAAATGCGTTTTTTATTATTGTTTACATTTATAAGCAGCAATTTTATTTACGACTGTTTACATTTACAAGCAGCCAGTTTACGACATACATATGAAATATTACGTAATTTATTGAATAAATATTTTAAAAAACATTATTTAATAATTATTCATCATTATTCATATGAATCATTCATATGAATATTGATTCATATCAATGATTCATGTATTTCACTCTTCTGTAGTGGCAACAGTGAAACGCTGTTTCTTTAGGAAAAACAGAGGGATAAACGTGCTGATTTTTTGCCACTACTCGCTTTCATCTGTCAATAGTTATTTTTGAATGTTTTAAAAGTTTTTTTAATTTTTATTATGGACTTTCGGAAAGAAGGCGCCAATTGACCAGGAAAAGAATTGCGCGATCGCGGCAATCAACGGATTTTTCAGTTTGCCTGATAAACTCAGCTGAGTTTACACCGAACAGAATTAAACACCCATACGCACAATTTTTTGTTTATTTTTTATCTAAACTATGCATATTTTAAGTTCATGTTTATAAAGTGTTTATCACTCACAGGAACGTTTCATTATAATAAAGATTTAAAAATCAAAATTACATTTTTTTTTTAAATTTTACTAAATTTTTGTACCGTTAAAAAACATAGCTTTTTGTATGTATATTACTTTCAATGATGCACATAATGGTGTTTTAGTTTTGGCCAAGTATATGAATCAAATTTTAAAGTTTCATCTAAAATTAAAAAATAAACATCTGATTTTTTAAAGACATGCCATTTGTTTTTTGTTTTATTTTTAAGTTTCTTATTTCACCTATGCTGCATTTTTTAAGCTGAATTTAATATATTTCTGTGAATTATTTTTTGCTGTTTGAAAAATGCAACAGCTTTTTTTTTTTTTTTTTTCAATTATTCATATATTTTTAAAAGCATTTACAGACATGCCACTTTCCAGCGAAAACAGGGAATTCCATTTTTTCGGCACAATTTATCATCCCTGGGATTGATGCAAATCAGTATTAAAATTTTTTGACATTTTTAGGACGAGAAGGGGTGGGGGGGTGGTGGTAGCAGAATTTGACAAAATAAAAATGCGAGTACAAGCAGCTGCAATTTGAGTTTATTTCTAATCCTTTCCCATGACCTACTGTGCATTTTGCCCATGTATAGAAACAAACAGCATGAAAAAAACATATAGCCAGGAGCTTGCAACTATCATCTGTCTGCTTTCCCCGAAGGATTGCAAAAATCATCAAAATATTGTAGAAAAAGTGTGGTTTCATCAAACGAATATGAATTACATCAAAGGATCGCAGAAAAAAGCACAATTTTTCCCAAAGGGTCCTTTAGAATGCATGTTTCGTCTAAGGATCATGGAATATGTGAATGTCGCCAAATAATCGTGGAAAAAACATGAATATCATCAGATGACTGCAGAAAAAATGCATTATTTGATCAAAGTATCGCGAAAAACGTGAATTTCGTCAAATAATCACAGAAAAAATATGTTTTTTGATTAGAGGATCACAGAGAAAACGAGATTTTCATCGAAAGGTTGCAAAAGTGCAAGTTTCAACATAAGTTCCTAAAAAAAAAATGTAAATTTTGAAATCGGGGGATCTTGAAGCTTATTGGTTCATCAGTATCAGGTGAACCGTTAGTCAGCTAAATTTTCTGTTACGTAACTAATTTGCTGCATACATTCGGATGCACCTGTGCTTCTGTCAACGTATTTTGATTGTAAGGTAAGTCTCGCTTGCTCTGCTGTTTATTTCTTTTCTTTTTTTATTAGGATTTTTGCATTAGCTGTTTAAAATGCACCCTTTATTGGTGAATATATCGATTTTTACATGGTTTACTGTTTTAGAGACAGACGATTCAGCCAACGGCTGCTGAAAAAATTCAGAGTCTGAAAACATCGAGGGTGTATTACCAAACATCCATCAAAATTTAAATTTAATTCAGTTAGAAAAGAAGTACCATACCTTGACGATGTTTCAGACCCTGACTAGGATCCCTTTTTCTAAACATTAAATTATTGATTTTTTTTTAAATTTTAACTGATTGTTTGTTTTTTATGTAAATATTTGAAATTTTTTTTGTATGAAACTCCCCCTTTTTTTATGAATCGCCGTCTCATTTATTGGTATTTCTTTATATTTATCCTTTTACTTTTATTTATGTTTAATAAATTTTTTGGCAGTTGTGAGCGAGATTTTACCTGCATTCGTAACAAATTTTTCAAGATGGCAGTAAAACTTCGTTTTTAAATCTTTATGTTACTTATAAATCCATGTTTTTACATCATTTTCTATTTTTTTGTGCAAATCATTGATTTATAAATAACATAAAGATTTAAAAATTGAGTTTTTCCGTCACCTTGAAAAGATTTTTGGCACAATTTTTTTCGTCAAGCGGCACAGGATGCGGAACTCTTCCCTGAATTTTGTCAAAGAAACGTGAGAGGTGTAATTCGTCAAAAAGGTGCAGGAAACACGTGAATTTTGCAACAAATCCCAATAAAAAGACTCATTTCGTGAAAGGATTCTGGTAAAAACAGTCATTTTGTCAAAAGGCTGCGAAAAAAACATGAATTTCATCAGAGATGTGCAGAAAAAACGAGAATTTCACCATAAACATTAAATTATTGATTTTTTTTTTGTTTGTAAATTTTAACTGATTGTTTGTTTTTTGTGTAAGTATTTTTAGTTTTTTTTATATATTTTTTTTCTGTATGAAACTCCCCTTTTTTCTGAATCGCCGTCTCATTTATTGGTATTTATTTATATTTATCTTTTTATTTTATATTAGTAAGTTTTTTGGTAGTTGTGAGCAAGATTTTACCGACATTGGTAACAAATTTTTCAAGATGGCGGAAAAACTTCGGTTTTAAATCTTTGTTATTTATAAATCCATGTTTTTACATCATTTTCTATTTTTTGGGCAAAATCATTGATTTATAAATAACAAAGATTTAAAAATGATGTTTTTCCGCCATCTTGAAAAGATTTTTGGCAAGATTTTGAACAATTTTTTTTGCCAAGTGGCACTCTTCCCTGAATTTTGTCAAAGAAAAGCGAGAGGTGTAATTCGTCAAAAGGGCGCAGAAAAAAAGCAAATTTTTCAACAAATCCCGATAAAAACACTCATTTCGTCAAAAGGCTGCGAAAAAAACACGAATTTCATCAAAGATGTGCAGAAAAAATGAGAATTTTGCCATAGGGTTGTTGGAAAAAGCTCTTTTTTCCCCCCGCATGAGGTGGTTCATATTTTCTTCATTTGAAGTTTGGCTTTTACAAACACTATTTTTTTTATGCTTTTGAGGACTTGCCACTATCTGAATAATCATGCATATCAATCACCTGTTTAATTGAGACTGACTTAATGTTGTAAACGTACAATAACACTTTCCCGTCATTTTTGACGGGGCCATATGCTAGTATATATATATAATGCGATACACCTGGCCTTTATTCGCAGTTCGGTCACGATAAAATGACACCAAAGATGCCTTAGACTCGGAATGTTGTATTCTTTCAGAATGCGAATGCAATTTTTGAAATAGGGATCGTCAAGACATTAAAAATTGCACCACTTTTTTTTTAACAGTGACACCTACTTTTGACACTATCTTTGCGTTTGTTCACAAATCGCAACAACTTTGAGAGCTTACGTATTAAATTATTTTACACTCATAAATTACTCGAGCACTAAATGGACTAATCAAACTTTAATAAAACCCTCTTGGTTTACAACTTTTGGAATAATATATAATAACCTTACTCATAAAATTCCAGGACATGGAAATTCATAAAATTCCAGTTTTGACGCAATATAAGTATCGCTTTCGATATAATTAATTTCTAACAGTTATATAACCACAAATATATAAAATAAGCAATACCTTTCACACACCAATTTATTTTAAAGGAATTTTCTGTATAAATTTTATAGTCACTAGTTTAAATTTTCTTGTATGTGATTGAAAGGTAACAGAATAGAATACAGTTTCTTTATGCTTTTGAAAAGTAAAATTTTGATGCACAGTCGAACCTTGTTATCCCGACACTCTAATGACCAGAAAAAAGTGTCGTCATAAGCGGAGTGTCGCAGTAACCGGAGTTTTATAAAAAGCTTTATTTTTAATTAATTTAAGACAATTTTAAATTCATAATTGTTCTTGCGTTTTTAAGCAATAAAACATTATAAAATCAGATAAGCAATAAAAATCAGATTTATGATTTTTTTGTATTGTTAAGCAATAAAAAATTATAATCAAACAAAATATACACAAAAATAAAATTAAAAAGAATAAAAATCAGATTTATGATTTTTTTTTTGTATTGTTACATGAAATATTGATGAATTAAGGTTTGCTTATCCCTAGATGTGCATTCTACAATTCTTTTTTTTTTCAATATTATACAAGAAATTGTAATCAATATTCGTTGTTTCAGAATTGGATGTTAGATAATTTCTGATTGTTTCAGTGTAATGCAATGCTTCGGTTTTAGTCTGATGAAGAACGCCGTGTAACCACAAGAAAGCGTTGTATGACCAGAACAAAAAGGACGCGACTAGAACTGATACGTCTATCTGGAGTTTAAGTGGGTCATTCATAGTATGTGGATTTATTTATTCAAATAAATGATTTCTCAAAGTAAAATTTCTCATTTATCTCAATAGGTATTTTAGACACTTTTGTGAAAAGTTTCGGTAAGACATTTCTTATCGCTTACTTTTCGTGCTTATAAGATGGATTGTGAAAAATGGACAATTTTCCTAAACCGTCGGGATATCCGGAGTTGAAAATTATTGAAAGACGTAAAATCCGGAGTTTATTTACATTGAAATCATACACACAAAATCAGGACTTTGAAAAACTGACGTGATAAGCGGAGTGACGCGAAAAAACCGGGTGACGGGGTAACGAGGTCCGACTGAATGTAATATCAAAATTATTATGTAAATGAAATTACTTTATATCAAATAATACTTAAAAGAAATAGCTACTATTTAAAAGTATTTAATAACAGCTTTTTGTTACATAATGCATTCAAGAATACTGTGTCTTCTTGCATTTCCTCCGCACGGGGAAGGGGAGGGGGACAGGCGTAACTTTTTATCAACAAAACAGGTGGACAACATTATTTCTCTTTTCTTTGCTAGTAAACACAACAAGTATAATTTCAAACATACTTCGGAAATAGTTTCTCGAACAGTGGATTATATATGCATAGACATATTACAGAAGAATAAGAAAGACAAACGTTGGAGTATTCCACATTTCGGAATTAAATAATTTTATTACCATTTAATGATTTTAATAACATTGTATTTTCATAAAAATTGATAACAGACTATTTTGATGTAAAAAACAAGTTACAAATAAAAAGAAAAATTTTTGGTTGAATAAAAAATGATAACGATACCAAAAGACAAAATCCCCCTCCCCCTAGGGACATCTTACGATATCATTTGACAGATGGATATTTTCTTGCATGTTTTGCAAAGGGAAGAACACCGAGTCCCATAACCAAAGTGAAAGGTAAAAAGAGAGTGAACTTTGATCCATATTTATACTTTAGTTTGAGCCTTGTTACAATCTGAGACAGTGCGAAGTGATTTTTGGTACTAAAATAAAAAGCCTACTAAAGAAATTCCTGACTTCACACATTAATATTCAGCAGAAGTTAAATAACTGTCACCGTGTGCTGGTTATTGAGTGATAAAAAATGACAGTCCAATTGAGGTCCAATGGTCCCTGTTTCTACAATCCAATAAAAAACCATTTATAGGAATTCACACAAAAAAAGAGATTTCTTTCTAACTCTATACTGCAAAGAATTTTTCTTTTGGAAATATAATTTTTCATACTCATATCTAGGGTTTGATATCACAAATTTTAAAGAGCATTTTATACCTTATTTATTAATAGACTTCTGAAATTCCTTAATTTAACTGTTTTCTTTTAAATATAGTGGTATCCAAAAATTGAATTTATTTAATGAAGATTTCATTTTAATATATTCATTACTGCGCAGCGTAGGATTAAAACTCTTTTTTTTTTTTACATCCGATTTATCCTTAAGTTAGTTTCTAAGGAAACGGGAGTTTCAATAGTTCTGTTGAAAGAACTGAAAATTAAATTTAAAATCGCAGATGCAGGCAGTTTTTAATAAAATTTAATACTTACGAAACACAAAACAAATATCAGAAAGCAAAAAGTAATGGATATTCAAAATTCTTATGGATTATTTTCCCAAAATATCCAATCAGCTCCGCGTATGATTCACTACTGAAAGAGGATTATTTACAAAGAAAAAGAAAAAGAAAAGATAGTTGCAGAATAAAATATCATGCACTTGAGATTGTGGAAGGAAATATATTTTATTCCTCTATTGTGATGTTATATATTTAATAATGCCATTATTATTAAACGTAGCTACTTGATTCAGGATTAGCATGTTATTTCAACCCAGAGAAACTATTCTAGTTTAGTTCACAGCTAAAGTGCATTTGCATTATGATTTAATTTGCCCAAGCATTTCCAGATGTATAAGATTTTATTCAATCCAAAGGAAATAATATGCTTCATTCTCATTTATATACAAGGGATTTGTTTGTACATAAAATATTTTTAAGGAAAAGTAAAAAAATTTAAAAGGATTTTTTTTTTTTTTTTTTTTTTTTTTTACATATAAGTATCGTTATCATTAAACACACATTGCACATATCATTTCAGTTGGAAAATAGAGCAATTAGTTTAAAGTTGGGAAATTTTGAATTATAAGTTGGAAAATTTTTGGATTCTGCCCCCGGAAAAAATATCTGTAGCTACGCCCCTGTACGTCATTGTAAATTTTTGACAGCTGCATTCTGACTGATTATTGTTATTCATATTTGTTTGTTTGCTTCGCTTTGTATAATTTGCTGGGAAATTATATCCTTCAGATGCCTCAATGTAAAAAGCAAACAAAGTTTTATTTTACATAAAATTTACTTTCCTAGACTTGTGCTATGAAGAGTATTAAATAATATCAAAACCATACAAAGTTGTACAGTAGAGCGCCGATTATCTGAACAAGTCAGGACCGATCCTAGTTCGGGTAAGCAAAAGATCGGATAAATGGGCAGACTATTTAAGGGATGTTCTTGTCTATACTAAAACCATTACACTTTATCCTGGCTTAGGCCTGTCAGCACCAGTTAGTGCTGGCGTGTTTAATTTTTTTTTGTCTTTTTAACTTTTTTTGTCTACTTTTTTATTATTTAAAGTTTTCTTTTTCTTTTTTTACCATCTTCTGAACTCCAGAGATTATAATTTCAGCAAAAAAGCTTTCGATTGTTGCTTGCTTCAAAGAAGACATTCTTTTCAATGCTGCCGTATCTCGAATTATTCTTAAATACGTTAGTTGAATAGGATCAGAGTTCTTCTGCCGTTCGAGCCATTTCATAGCTGTTTCCAAACATTCAAAGACTTCAATATGTGATGGATCTGGTTCATTTTCGGAGCATCCGTATTCATTTTCTTCAATTTCTTTTTCGTTGTTACTACTCCCAACGATACCCTATCGATGATTCGATTTCGCATGGTAAATCTGAAGGGGAAAAAATGAGAGTAACAGGATGTTCGGATAGTTGGAATTTCGGTTTAAAAAATTTTTGAGAGAAATAGGCTGTTCGGATAATTGAAAGTTCGGTTAAAATTTTTCTTCGAGAGAAATAGGCTGTTCGGATAATTGGAAGTTCGGTTAATTGGAGTTCCGATAATCGGCGCTCTACTGTATTTTTAAGTTGTGATGAATTTATAAAGTATGGTGGGAAGGTAAACGTTTGAGAGATAAGCACAAAAACGTACACACAGAAAAGTAATTCACATAAAAGAGCAGACATGCATTATTCATCCAACGGCTCATTTGCTACCGGTCCAGCTCAGCGTCGAAACTATGATATTTTTCACGGAGGTAAGCATAATCTTGTGCGCCTCCATTCCTTTCCAAAATAATTCATAAAGAGAAGTTTTTAATAAATTTCCTTTAATTTATTTGTATTTTAAATATGAAATAATTGTTAAAAAGTACATCAATTTTAAGATTTTTAGGTTGATTTCTTTAGAAACCGACTTATTGCAAATACTTCGTTTTTATATTATATCTATCTATATTTTAGGTCATTTTAAGTATGAAACATTCTATTTGAAATGTCCTATCTGGCGTGTTTTTTATTCAGAGAATCGAAATTCTCAGAGAAAAATGTAATAGTTACTTTTAATTATTAAAATAATACTCGAAATCTCTGAATAAACAATCGTCCAAATTTAGAATTTTCAAATAGGACATTTCTTACTTAATGACCTAATATAATGCACTTCTGGACCAATTTGAACCTAATTGATACGTGTATAAATTCCATAGATAACACACAGAGCTGTACAAAAGAATTCGCAAACACTATTGCATATGGAAATCAATTGTTGGAAATGGAATTTGACCGAGTTAAGTGTTTTTTTAAAGTTTCTTATTGAGATATCTTATTTCCTTTATAAAAAAATGAAATTTTCTAATAACTTTCTGTTTGTGTTGGAAAATGTTTCATAATCTATGTTTTGATACATTAGTTTTTCTTCTTGTTTTAACTTATTAAACATGTCTCAATAACTGTTTATTAAAAAGAACAAATATCGTCTGAGGAATTTTTTTAATCAAAGATGAATTTATCTCGGAATCAACGACGAAAATATTTTCAAACGCAGAGTAGTTTCTGTCGTCATTTCGAAGACTTATTTATTTTTATGTGTTTATCCGACAACATATTTATTTCGGCTTCTATTTAATCTTTTACTTAAAGGTGCACTTGGCTATATTAAAGTGGATTTCATGCCAGCAACATCAAATATAATGAAGTATTTGAGTGACGTGTGATAAATTCGATGTTCAAAACATGTTGGGAAACACGTGGACTTTTACGAGAGTTTTATTTGAGATAGTTATACCATTTCAAATTAAATTTTAGATAAGACAGCGAGAGAGAAATTGCTAATCTTTCTTCATGTTGAATTATTTAAGTTGTACTTGTGATGCTAAATGTTTTAAATTGTTTCCTAAAAGAAAAAAAAAGGGCAAAGAAAAGGAAGAAGATTGTTGACTCATAATTTCAGTATTTTTTGCGTTCTCTTTCTCTTATTCTATTTACACCGGAATTTTGAATAACCCGAAATTTTGATAAATCAATGAGGTAGCTTATATTTAAATATAAACTTAATTTTCTTTTCAAGTTCTTAAACTTAACTTTAACTTTTTTATCGCTAAAATTAAAGCACTTATGCTAGTATCTATCATTAATATTTTTTCATTTTTAATGTAGTTTTAAACAACTACACCTTCTCTTTTTACCCGACTGCCAAGAAGGGTTATGTGTTTCATGCGTTTCTGGGTATGTGGATTTCTTTATACCCTCGAAACATACCAACAGCTGCATGGATTTTAATGAATGAGGTTTCTATCGATTCGTCTTAACCGTCCGATAGTTATAGGCTAGGTTTTGTTTTTATAAATTCAAAATGGCGGTAGACACGAAAAAAAAAATGTTTACGCACCCTATTGAGTGGCCTATCATTGGATAGGTCTTTCAAAATGAAGACAATGTTTCATTGACTATTTTACAGACAGAAGCTCCGTTTAAATATAACACAGCCTGGAAGTTGTGTAGGTAGGATCTCTAGCTTTACTGGAACTCTAACCTTCATAGACATCTATAGGTCTCATCAAAACAGTGTTTATAGACAGGAACTAACAAATAAACTCAACTTAAAAGTCATCAATGCAAGTAAATAAAAAAAAACTAGTAAGTAATATAAAAAATAATTTCACATTGATGAGAAATAATTAATTACTTTGCTTTTTATGTAGTCGGGTTTTTTGATTTTTTAAATTTAATTTTTACTTGTTTCCCAATGGCTCACTAATTAGTAAGACATCATATGTACAGCCTGGGTGTTAACCCCTTCCTGTATGATTTTTTTCCTGCAGGCAAAAAAATTTGAAAGTTTGCTAAATAATAATGTAACATGATCAAAAATCACTCAAAATTCGAAATTTTCAAATCCACCTAAATTTAAGGCCTATTTAAGTTCGTGCCATCTATGTCACACCATGCATTTGCGACTGCTTTTCCATAGTAGTGAAATAAGAATTAAAACTTGCATGCAAATCTTAAAACTCAAAATATATAGAGAAAGAACATATAAATCGATTTGTGTATGTGTGTTTCAGTGTACATTAATTGACAAATATATCGTTTAATGAAAAATGAATTTAGAGAATACGTCACACGTATCGTTTATTTAAAAGCTACATTCTACAGTACCTGATACATGTTTGGTTTAAAACTACAGACTACAGTAACTGATACATATTTTTGACTGAGAACTACCGTCTGCAGTAACTGGCATAATGTTGTTGAAAACTACAGTCACTCGATGACCCAGGGACGAAACTAGCCTTTTTTGAACCTGGGGCAAATATGGATTTTGGCGTCCCTTCTTCTCCTCCGCAAAGTATATTTACAAAGAGAATTTCACTAATTTTCTAATAGGCAACTTATTTTAAAATTTAATATGTAATCATAAAATATGTAATACTGAACTACGTAATATGCTTTGTAAAATATTGATTCAGTAATAAAATCATGAAAACGGAGTCGAAAAGAATTGAAAAAAAATTCCGCTTTATACAGGATCCTTAAGCCATATCATCCTTAGATTTTTTTATGTTTTGGCATACCCCAGACAGGATGATTTTAACAATACCGTGCTAAACATAGATGTGAGAAAAATCGACAAACAAAATCTTCATTTGGCGCCCCTTCGTTCTGGCGCCCGGGGCACGTGCCCCCCCTCCCCCCTCCCTAGTTTCGGCCCTGACACCCTTCACTCAGTGTGAAACTTAGCAAAGCGATTTCGGTCATTGTCCAGACAAAGTGACACTTCGCATTTTTGATGGTGAATAAACAAATACACATTTCAACCACTGTGGAAAAATACAACCTGTCAATGCATGGTGTGACATATGTGGCACATACCGATTTTTACGTACTACATACGTTAGAATTTCTACAATGTGTTACCATCATGATATATTATTCACAAGGTACTTACAAACGCAGCTGTATTTTTTTTCAGTCCAATCTTCTTCCTTTTTCCACATATAAAAAAAAAAATATTTACTATTAAGCAACACAAAGTAACAACTATGAATTTCTCACCGGTCGCCTGTTTTTTGGTGCCAAATTCCATTCGAAGGGAAGCAGCACCTGTTGGCATAACATGCCTCATCCACTGACGTTTTGAACAAAGATGAATGGAACTTCAGCGATTAAAAACAACTGCAGAACTACAGTAAATTCAGTATGTGCCATACATGTCACAGTATGCAGGAAGGGGTTAAGTTGCCTGGCAACTAGGAAACTACTCAACGCTGCTCCACTGTTCAGATTTCAACCCTTTATTTATAAGTTACAGGCTGCAGTTATATAACGTTATCAACTTTTTGGGACCCCCCCCCCTTATGATGTCATACGTTATCATTCCTCGAACCCCCTCCCCCTAATGATATCGTTATCAGTGTCTAAAAATTATTTTAATTTCTACCATTTTTTAAATTTTTTTCTTTTTATGCGTTTGCAATGATATACAGATGTAGCTGTACATTTATTATTCCCATACTTTACTGATTTAAATGAAGAGAAAAAAATGAATGACTTATCACTGTTAAATATGAAATATCTTTATATAAAAAAATACTTCATAGAATTACTTACTGTTTAAAAGTATTTAATAGCTTTTTGTTACATGACGCATTCAACAGTAATATTTTCTTCTTGCACTTGTCCCCTGCACGGAAGTAAACAGAATTTCTTATAAACAAAACAGGTGGACAACATTCTGTCCATTTTTTACTAGTAAAAATGACAAGTATAATTTCGAACCTGGTTTCTCTAACAAATTTTTTGCGCATGTGGCAGAATCACATTAATGGCGAATATTGGGATATTTCAGAATGAAATGATTTTATAATTATTTAATGGTTTTATTAACAACTTTTTATTTTCATAAAAATAGATAACAGAATAAAAGAAAAGAAGATAACATATGTAAAGAAAAAGTTACCAAAAACAAGTAAGTTTTTGTTGGATAAAAAATTATAACGGTATCAAAAGACACCCCCCCCCCTCCCCTGCAGATATCTTAGGATATCAAGTGCCAGACCCCCCCCCCCCTCCCCCCCTAAAGGGATAACGTCATATATGTACAGCCCCTAATAATTAGGGTTCATAGATTATATAGAAAGCTAGACTGGAGTTATGGGTTATTAATCCACTGGGCTTCTAAGGTCCCCACCCAGACAAAAATACATTTTCTAAACCTTTTAAAGAAAAATCTTAAAATTGTTTCACATGAGTGCATACGCCTCTGCTCTTAAAGACAGTGCTTCCAGATTCCGGAATATTTCCTTCAAAATATCTACCACTATTTCTAAAAAAAATCTCTCAGTTATCTAGTAACAGACATTTCGTAATTAATAGCTGCTTATGAATCCGAGAAAGTGGTAGATATCACTGTATTCTTAAAAAAAAAAATGTTACAAACGCTGGCGCCGCCGGTACTGGTATTCCATCGATCTTTTCCTTTTCACTTTCAGCAAAATACATGAAAGCTGGTAGTGTTATAGAGAAATATTTGATAGATATTCACCTCTTGAAGTGTCCGTTATTCAGAGGTAAAAATATACCAATACAGTGAAACCTCTGAATTACGGAAACCTCGAGAGCGAGAAATTTGTCCCATAGTCGGAGGTATCGGCTGTTCAGATATAAAAATTTAAAAATATATGTGTTAGGGCTTCGAACACCGTTCGCTAAACAGAAGTGCCCATTATGAAGGTTTTACTTTAATATATGTGTTGGGGATTGAAAAAGTGTTCACTAAATAGAAGTATGCGCTATTTGGAAATGTTCGTTATGGAGGTTTTGCTGTATTATATTAAATAGATAAACATTTTTTAAATTATAATAAGAAAGTTTTAGAAAACACTTTTGTTTTCACCATTAAAAAACAAATCTTATCGACCGAAAGTCATTGACTCGGCTATTATTTAATTGAATTTCTATATAAAGAAAGCTAGATATATCGAGCATCTTATACATTTGTATATATTTCTATAAAATAAAATATAATACTTCCATTAGTATTAAAATTTGCGAAAAGTTGTTTAATAATCGATTACCAGTTTTTGAAACAGACCTTATTTATCTTAACTGCAGTTTCTGTCAAAGTGATTTATGAAAAAAATCATCATTGTGTTATCATTTCATTATCAATAAGAATGAAAATGTGCATGTAATTTATAAAATTCTTTTAAAATTAATCTTTAATTATGGGAATTAGATACCAAGGCAACGGGTGTCTGAATGTGGTACAAATTTCATACTTATCCCATGTTTTTTTTTTTTTTTATAAACTAATTTGGAATATTAAAACAAATAATTTTTAAGAAAAAAATAAAACTGACTTTACCAGATTGTTTCTTACCTTTGTGTTCTGTGGCAACACTTTGTTGTGATCTGCATTAGGCTCCCGTACAGTACAGATTATACCTTAAATTTCTGTTTGAAGTGAACGTGATACATGACAAAACGGGTAAGATGATGTTATATTCATATTTTTGACGTGTCTTGTAAAATAGAGAAAACAAAAGATGCGAAGACTATTTCATAAACGCAAAGTACTTTGTGCATTACAACACCACACTAGAAAATCGTGACAATTGGTCCCTTTTACAAACGTTAAAACATATAAATAACAATAATAAACAAGTTGGACATTTCACGTCAAACGTGGCAAATGTGCGTTCGTACTATAACTAGTTTTATAAATACTTTTTACACCGCATAGTGTACTGAATGTATATTTTAGTGCACTTCATAAGTGCATATCCATTTCATTCTGTTCGGAAGGCTGTCACCTCATTAAAATGCACTTGAAATATTTTTTTCCCATTGGCCGTAATGTAATGGGAAACTTTTGATTGCCCCTGTAATTAAACTATAAATCCAATTTTGATAAAATTTGAAATGACTCGACAAAATTTTGCAACAATTCTACATTTAAAATTTCAGGCCATTCGCTTGGGTAGTTTTTGCTCTGTTATATGCGGACGGACTGAACGACCACTATAGGTGCTACGCATTTATATAATTACGAACGCACCTAAAAAGACAAGAAAACAGACAGAAAAACAGACAAATATATCATCCAGACAAACATAAAATTTTAATGAAATTAAAACGGAACGACCAGCAAAATGACATCTCCCACCCACCCCAAGAAGTAAGAAAATCGGAGAATCTGTTGAAAAGTTATGGCTCAAAAGAAAATCGTACAATCAAATTATATAACCTCCATCTTTGGAAGTCTATTAAAAACTAAGTCAGCTTTAATTACCGTTTGATTATAATCTTCAAGTTAATTAAAACACAATGACTTATTTTTTTCTCATCCTGTTTTATAGAAAGAATTAAAAAGTCGAATAAAAACAAAAACTAATATATTTTCTCATGGAAGTTAATTTTGTTATTCGATAATTCTCATTTCCATAATTAATCTCTTTTTAGGTGCGTTCGTAATTATATAAATACGTAGCACCTATAGTCTTCGTTTAGTGCGTCTCACAGTGGAGTGTTTGACCCCAAAACCTGGCCAAAAATACAAAAATTAAAATTTCGTCAACAATTGCAAAAATCACATTTTTAATAGCTAATTGGTGCATCGATCTATGTCTATTTTAGGAACCTGAGTTATATCCGGTGGCTCCTGGCCTCAGCTGAAGAGGAAGTTTCTTTCTGAGAAGACGTGGTTTTTGTTGTTTTTTGGCATTGTTGTTATCTTTAAATATAATTTTTTTGTGGCTCAATGAATTGTTGAATTGAAACTAAACAGGGCTTACGTGTTTAACAAATGTCAGAGCTTAGTGTTAAACTATGTGCTAATTTAAATAGTTTAATTTTTAATGTAATAAAGAAACATTAAATGTGTAAAAGCGTTATTTTTAAACCGTTTTTGGTTCTAATTTATACATATCGAAAGCTTTTTAAATATGTGCCGCGCTTTGCCCCGCCATGTTTGAATTATAATCGTATTAGTTATAGTCTTGAGTGTCAATTTCAGCAAAAAAATCTTCCGCATATTGTTGCCATTTTTTTTATAAAAAAATTTTTCGGCATGACTATTTAAATGCTCTGTTTTGCTGCCACTGTATTGAAGAAATAAGAACTATATATTTACTGTCGTATTGCAGGTTTTTAGCTCATAGGATATTACCGGAGAGCTTTTTCACCTACATATTTTGTCTGTATGCATGTACGTAAGTAGGTACGTACATACGCACGCAACTCGGTATCTTTTGATAGAAATATCCGATCCCCTTCAAATTGTATATACTTATTTATTGAAAAAGGATTCCCTAATTGGTTCTTAGGGCTCATGTGTGTAACATAAGGAGAGAAAGGAGGGAATTAACACTTTCAAAGGCGGTGTCCTTAAAAAGGGACACCTAATTTTAATTCCAAAACTGACAAACGGCACCAAGAAAATTAAATTAAAATTTTCCTTTTATAATGTACGTGAAAATAAGCAACTTCATATTTTCTAATAACTCCGTTTATCAACTAAAAAGAGAAAGCCATACAGTAGCGAGACCCTACAACTTCTTCTTTCAGCAAGGTCTGATGGTAGTCCCGGTAAAAGCTAAGAAGAGAGTGATATAGAAGATGAAGAAGAGTTCTGAAGAATAATTTTGAAACTGGTAATATATTAAATACATTCAAAAACTAGCAATCTATACTATATAAACCCCACTTTACTGAAACTACTATTAAATATAACACTATTAAACATAAATTAAATGCAATAATTATTATTAAATGTATTTTAAATGTAGTAATAAGCATTATTAAATGTAAATAATGTTTTATATATAGTAAAATTAAATACATTTAATTAAACATTAATAGTGAATAAGACAAACCTATCAACAATTACTTTCCTCTTATAAACAGTAAATAGTTCAGGTTACAAGTCGCTCAACTTCCAAACTCCCTTCGGTAAGGTTAAGTCAATGGACATGTGATTTACTCGTATTTTTAAAATATCTACTTAGTAAATTAATATTTTAACTTCTTTTTTCTTTGTGCTTAATTCTCTTACATTCTAAGAATTCTCTTACATTATGGTCTATAGATAGACCATAATGTAAGAGAATTCTTTTGGGTGTCTTTGTAAATGAACCGTAAAGGCTATAGACTTCATTTACAATACCAAACATACCATAGTAATACCCAATAACATCTAAGAATTTCAAGCCAATCGGACTATATTTACATTGAAAAATATTTTTGAGAAGGATTTCGGTCAAATACTCCACTGTGCGTCTATCTGTTTGTCCGTTCGTACATAACATAGCAAAAACCACCCAACGGAATGGTCTGTAATTTTAAATATATAATTGTTGCAAAATTTTGTCGAGTTATTTCAAATTTGATGAAAATTGGATATATAGTTTAATGACAGGGACAGTCAAAAGTTTTCCGTTACATTACGGCCAACGGGGAAAAATTATTGCACGTGCATTTTAATAATGTTACAGCCTTCTGAATGGCCTGAAATTTTAAATATATAATTGTTGCAAAATTTTGTCGAGTCATTTCAAATTTGAGGAAAATTGGATGTATAGTTTAATTACAGGGACAGTCAAAAATTTTCCGTTACATTACGGCCAATGGGAAAAAATTATTGCAAGTGAATTTTAATGATGTTACAGCCTTCCGAATGGCCTGAAATTTTAAATATATAATTGTTGCAAAACTTTGTCGTATCATTTTAGATTTTATGAAAATCGGATGCATAGTTTAATTATAGAAACAGTTAAAAGTTTTCCGTTACATTAAGGGCAATGGGAAAAAATTATTTCAAGTGCATTTTAATGATGTTACAGCCTTCCGAATGGCCTGAAATTATAAATATATAATTGTTGCAAAATTTTGTTGAGTCGTTTCAAATGTTATGAAAATCGGATGTATAGTTTAATGACAGGGACAGTCAAAAGTTTTCCGTTACGTTAAGGTCAATGGGAAAAAAAATATTTCAAATGCATTTTAATGATGTTACAGCCTTTCGAATAGAATGGACTTGATATGAACTTATGAAGTTCACTAATATATACATTCATTACACTATGCGGTGCAAAAAATATTTATAAAACTAGATATAGTACGAACGCACCTCATTTGCCGTGTTTGACGTGCAATTTCCAACTTGTTACAAAAGTTAAAGCCTATAAATAACAATAAAAAAAGGACAAGAATACAGACAGACAAAAAAAACACATCATACGGACAAACACAACATTTTAATGAAATTGAAATGGTACCGCCAACAAAATTACATCCCAACCAGTGGTGTAGTCGTAAAAAACACAGAGGGTATACGCTCAAAGCAGAAGGTATACGCTCAAGGCAGAGCGTATACCCTAGAGTGTATATACTATGGCTATCTTGAGAAACAGAGGGCATACGGTGCTCCTTAAATAAATCCAGAGGGTATACGGCGTATACCCCCGTATACCCTCCACTACATCTCTGATCCCAACACCCCTCCAAAAAAGTGTAAAAATCGGAGCATCTGTTCAAAAGTTTTGCTCAAAACAGAATCATACAATCAAATTATATAACCTTCATCTTTGGAAGTCCATTAAAAATGAAATCAACTTTAATTATCGATTGATTATAATCTTAAAGTTAATTAAAATACAATTAATTTTTTTTCCTCATCCTTTCTTTATAGAAAGAATTATATAGTCGAATAAAAACAAAAATTAATATATTTTCTCATGGAAGTTAATTTTGTTTTTTGATAACTTCCGTAATTAATCTCTTTTTAATTTTATGGCATCAAAAAATAATTTTCCTTTCCCCTTTTTTTAAATACTTATTAATTTATTTGAAAAATATTTATCAATTCTGTTCGTGCAGCTTCTACATAGAAAGAAAGCAAACGTTCATTTGAGACGCAGAATTTAAATATGTTATTTAGGGCTTTTTTTAACACTTTCCAATATTGTTGAAAAGTATTTATGACTTCCGTTTGTCTGTCCATGTTCTAACTCCTGTAAATACAGTAGAACCTCGATTATCCGAAGTAATCGGGACTGACCCTCTTTCGGAAAATCGAAATTTTCGGATAAATGCTTCAATGCGGAGCCAGTCAATGCAACCGAGTCCTCCCTGCTGTCATACTTTTGGGTGCAGGAAAACACAATGGTAAATATACGAGTCAACCGCTAAAATCGGGTTTTCAGATGTTTTCCACCAAGATAGGACTTGGCAGACCGATTGCATTTTAATATGCGAATCGAGCTTTAACTCATTCTGGAATTTGAGCCGTGAACTCGATGAGGTGGTTGTCTGTGCTGTTGCCTCCCAGTCTATCTGTAAATAGCCGATATTAACCCTTAAAGTCACGGACGGCTTGGGCATACATAAAGACACGGACGGCTTTTAAAATCTAGATAACAACTTTTAACCTCTTCGGGAAGAGCGTCTTTTACAGAATTTTTAATCTTTAGTCACCGGATTTTTAAAACAGAAAATTTTGCCTAATTGAATCGGGAAAATGCTCGTTTTAAATAAGGCAAAATTTACAATACAATTTTACTGGTGAGAATAATCAACGATTCTGAGCAATTTAGGCGGCACGAATACCGGTCGCTCATCCCCAAGGGGTTAATGATATATTTGTGTAATGCAATGCCCAGTAGTATTATAAAAGCAATAAACGGCTCTGAACTTTCATGGTATCCATCTATACTTTTCTACACTGGTGTCCAAAATTAAGGACCAATTACAAAATGCTAATTTTCAAGTGCGCGAAAACTCAAAAGGAAATAATATAATTCGAATAATTACTATCCCTACAGCACAGCTAGTCCATATAGCATCTCATTCATGTCACACATGGTCACAAGTGTCACACTCACTACGGTGAAGAAAAAAATAGGAAATTCCATACATTTCATTATGAGTCTCAAATGATCACTATATGTGACTCCACTGAGACGTCATTGTGACTGCTGCTTTGTGACAAGTCACCATGTGACTTTACATTGTAATTACATTGTAACTATCGTGTGATTGTCATCTGTAGACTAAATTTCAAAGTCATCGTGAACGCCGCATTGTGATAAGTTACCAAATAATGTCATATTAAAGTCACATGATGACTTTCAGGTGACAGAGAGGCTACTGTGAAGTCACCATTGTACTCTTTTGTGAAAAGTCACCATGTGACTATAATGTAATATTATTTAGTGACTTATCATAATGCAACGTTCATGATGACTCTGAAATTGAGCCTAAAAATGACAGTCACATGAGAGTCACAATGTAACTACATTGTAAGTCACCTGACGACTCGTTACAAAGCAGCAGTCACATTGACGTTTGAGTGGAGTCACATATAGTGATCATTCGAGACTCATAATGAAACGTGTGGAATTTCCTATTTTTTGTTTCACCGTAGTGACTGTGACACTTGTGACCATGTGTGACATGAATGAGATGCTATATGGACTAGCTGTGCTGTAGGGATAGTAATTATTTGAATTATATTATTTCCATTTGAGTATTCGCTTACTTAAAAATTATCATTTTGTGACTGGTCCTTAATTTTGGACACCAGTGTAGTAGATATAGCTATACCCAACCCTACGCTATATATAGTTTTTCTTACAAAGTCTTATTATTCTTTCACCAAGGATTTTTTTTTTGTAATATTACAGTTACTAATTAATATACTTATTGCACGGAACTAATTAATATACTTATTGTACTATGCGCGTGTAATACTTGCACTTGACGTATTTTTTTTTTTTTAAATTTATAATAGGAGATCCAACAACGGCAATCCCGGGTTGACAGAATATAGAAACAATTTTTTTTAATTGAAAATTGCAATAGATTTTTTACATATATTTTGAGATAAGCACTAACAACACCAAAAATCATTTTTATATAATAAATAACAATACTGTATTCAACGACAGTTTTGGAATTTATTAAAAGCGATACTTTCGTATTAGTGTCAGGAGTTAATAGTTTAAGAAATCGCTAAAGATTTAGCTACTTACGGCAGCCTTTATGGTGTCAGTAATAATGTCAGTGATTTAAAAGCGTTGTTAGATTGCATGTCTGCTAAATTTATGTTTTAATAATATTTATTAAGTTATTAGATTTATTTATTGGTGAAGGGATCTTAGCCCGAAACAAATGATGAATTATTTATATTGTTTTATGTGCAAATGGGTCCATCTTTCGTATTAAAAATAATTCATGCTTGAAAATTATTTTTAAAGCCATAAAAAAAATCACTAAATTGAGATGCGTTTTTTAAATAAATTGGATTTGAAAGAAAATTTATTTCTATTCAGCGTAAAAATTGAAATTATGTAATGTCCAGTAGATAAAACAAGTTGGAAATTGCACGTCAAACGTGGCAAGTGAGGTGCGTTCATACTACAGCCAGTTTTATAAATATTTTTAGCACCGCATATTGTAATAAATGTACATTTTAGTATGTATGTATTGAATGTATACTGTATGTATATTTCCTTCAAGAAGTGCATATCCATTCCATTCTGTTCGAAATGCTGTAACATCATTAAAATGCACTTGAAATATTTTTTTCCCATTGGCCGTAATGTAATGGAAAACTTTTGACGGTACCTATACATATACATAAACTATACATCCGATTTTCAAAAAATTTGAAATGACTCGACAAAATTTTGCAACAATTATATATTTAAAATTTCAGTCAATTCGGTTGGGTAGTTTTCGCTCTGTTATATACGGACAGACAGTCTGACAGACGGACCGAACGACGACTATAGATGCTATGTAATTACGAACGCACCTAAAAGCGGATTTTATTGGTCCTATGATGCCATCGCCAAAATGATGTCAGCATTATTCACGACATGTTAGGGCGGTAATATTGCGGGACCTATTATCCCCACTAGTACGGGGAAATTTGTATATATAATGCGTTAGCCCGCGGCGTAACAAGAGTGAGGATTTAGAGGCACTGGATACCCTTTTTTCTAAAAATGTGTTTCGCTTTAATACAAAAAATTCTACTGTTTAATTCTGTGAAATTCACTATATTAAAATAGTGACATATTGAGCTTCAAAATACAGCCTGGCTACGCCACTGCGTTAAGAAATACATTTATGGGAATTGACAAAATAAGGAATTCGTATTCCATTTGCAGAAAAAGGAAAAAAAAAAAAAAAAAAAAAAAAAACAAGTGAGTAAGTGTGATCATAGATCGCACAGAGGGTTTCGTTTAATATTCTTTTCAAAACACTTTATCCTTTTGCAAAATCTGTTAGTTCCACATTTCACAACCAGAGGGTGCACTCTATTCTAACCAAACTTCTATCTGAACGAAATCCGTTTTACAAACTATCCGTAGATATATTAGTCGATCGGGCCCATAACATCCGACATAGCACCGCGTTCCATGGCGGTAAAAAGTGGAACTAAAATATGTAAGGCTACGGTGCATAATATGAAAGAGTAGTCAAAGGGGTGTCGGCAAAAGTTAGAAAAGTGATACCCCGGGTGAAAAGGGTGGAGGTTAGAAAAACTGCTGAAAATACACAAGTTAGAGACCGGAAAGGTAAATATGAGACTTTTTGAAATTTTTATGATTTGTCGTGTGCTCGCAAGTGCTCAGCTATAAGTATTCAAAATTTCAAGTCTTCAACTTAATTAGGGGCTCATTTAGAAAAAAAAAAGAGCTTAAAATACACGTTAGAGCCTAGAAAGGTATAAGACTTTTTCAAAATTTTATGATTTGTCGTTTGATGTGAGGTGTTCAGCTATAAGTATCCAGAATTTCAAGTCTCCAACATATGTAGTTTCTGAGAATGGGCTCTGTGACAGACAGACAGAGGAATGAGACGAATAGGGTTTCGTCAGATGAACGAAACCCTAAAAAGAAGATATATTGGCGTTTTAAAAACTTTCTTCTGATATTTGTTATATCTTTCTGTTAGTTGCCAAAGATACAGTAGTTTAGACTCCATTAAATAAATAGAAAATTAAATTTAAAACAGCAGATGCAGGCAGTTTTTAATGAAAAATTGAATACTTTCGAAACACAAAATAAATACAAGAAATAAAGGCGAATGTGATAGAAATTTAATATACTTAAGGATTATTTTCTGAAAATAACTATTCAACTCCGCTTATGATTCGCTTAATCTCTTCTCGAAGTTGAAGTAGGATTATACGGAAAATATATGGATTCATCAGTGCTGAATAAAAGAGTTGAGTTTTTCCCTGAGATACGTTTTGAATTTCTGTTATGATGTTATGTTTAGTAATAAGT
Source organism: Maratus speciosus (assembly GCA_963932465.1). Taxonomy (NCBI): domain Eukaryota; kingdom Metazoa; phylum Arthropoda; class Arachnida; order Araneae; family Salticidae; genus Maratus; species Maratus speciosus. Next base: position 586,881,973 of record OZ010792.1, read on the forward strand.
TATTTTTAAACAATTTTTTTTTATTGGAAAGTAAAAACATATTGTATTGGTTTGATGTGTTGCCAAACCTGCGGATAATGTTATCAGAAATTCAGAATTCTTACCAGAAAGCTTGAATTAAAAAAAAAAAAAAGATCAATGTGAACAGGTCGATGGACTTCCTAGTTGCGTGGCAACTTAACATCTAGTTTAGAGGTGATTCGTGTTGCAAGGGCATCAGGGAGCCTTAAAAAATATGTTTAAACGTGGCTGGTAGCCCCAATGAGAAAAATAACTACAAAAAGTGAAGAAAAGTATAACATTAAATTAAGAACTTAAAGTTCTCAAAGTTTAACAATATAAAAAGTAAAAAGAGAAAGAAAAGAAAAAAAAAATTAAATAAAAAATTCCATTAGTTTCAAGAGGACAGGAGAAAAACTGCCGGGGGATACCCCATCAAAAAAAAAAAAAAAAAAAAAAAAAAAAAAAGACTCCATTCAGAGACTATACAGTATAGTTTAATCTGGTTAAAAGTGCTATTTATATAGCAGGTTAGGTTACCGGTGAATTAAAAAAAATATTTTATTCAAAATTTTCTGGCAAGAATTTTGAATTTTCTAAATAAAAAATTCTCCAGTTATGGCAACACTACTGAGTAGTTTTCCGATACAGTAAAACTACTTTCGCTTAGTTCTTAGGTATTACATTTAAAGGTGCATTTGTATTCATTCCACTATGGTTTAATTTGTCTAAGCGTTTGAAGATGCACTTTTCATAGATTTCTTTATTCAATCTAAGAAAATACATATATTTTATCTTCATTTATATAAGGAATTGATTTGCTATACAACGCATAAAAGAAATAAAATAAATGAACCAAAATCCGAAAGCGAGTTATTTATTTAACACAAAAATCACTGTTTTAATTTGTATAAGTAGTTATCTCCGTATAAAAAGTTGAGCTAACTTTTAGAAGTTAAATATCAACACAATAATTTTCTTAGATATTAGGTTTCATATTACGTATTAATTGAACGAAGTAATGTTAAAACAAAACTTTGTCTATTTAGGCATAGAAACTTGAATAATTTTTATATTTTGATACATTTCTTTTATATGATGCTTTATAAAAACTTAACCATAATGTGCATACAAAATTTTTGGATGAAACTGTTTTAAAAGTATTGATTATTAATTTAGAAACCAATTATTAAAAATTTATATATTTTTCTTTTTTGGACATTATTAAACTAGAATAAAATTATTGAACTAGATAAAATAAAATAAAAAATAATTTTCTTTATCGGCAAATTTTGCAGTAACTTCTCCTGTCATGTCAAATGCAATAATAAAAAAAGCAATTTAACAAATTACAACGCCCATTTGGAAAATGGTTTTTTCGAAGACTAAATTTTAAGACATAAAGAATAGCACGGAGTTGATCATACATTACGTACGCCATGGATTAAACATTAATAGTGTTATTACACGTGAAAATTGCAAGCGACAAAAATCGCCTGCGACCCGTCAGATTTCCTGAAACTTACGTATTATCCACCTGAAACTTACGTATTATCCAAGCATTTCATTGGCTGTTCGGGAAAAGGCTTTTCCATCGTCAGATTTCCAAGAAATCTGACGACCCATTTTAAATGAAATTTCGTTCTTAAACTTCTAAACATCCCACAATGTTACTTTTTACACCGTCGTATAGAGAAAAAAATGTGCTTTTAAATGCAATTTGTTTGAAAGCTGTATCTCAATTTGCTTCTGAGTTATTAATTTTTTTTGTAGTTTTTATTACTCATAGTGGCAACAGGAGTATCCATCTCTGTTGAAACTAAAGGGAAAATACAGATTACTGTATAGACCCATCAGAAAACGAATAAAATGCGGATTAAACCAATAAAATCTTCAGATATGCTTTTGATTTCCTACTTTGATGAGGACAATAAACCATTTTTCCAAAGGGTTACTAAAAATAAACATAATAAAATTTACCTAAAATGTTTTGGAAAAACATGATACACCTTTTAATATATATATATTTTAAATATATGGCATTTGTCCTTTGTTAATTTTAACTTATTAAATATCTTACAATAAGCGGTTATACATAAAAAAAACATTAATACCTTTTGATGATTTTTTTTTTAATCAAAGATTAATTTAACGCGGAAGTGAGGAAGAAAATATCTGGAAAAATAGTGTAATTTTTTATTATTTTTGTAAATTCGAAGACGTATTTGTTTTTATTGGCTTCGCCGACAAAATATTTCCTTCGGCTTCTGGCTAATCTTTTACTTAAAGGCTCAGTAAATTAAAGTGTGTTTCATGTCAGCAGCATCAAGTATAATGAAATATTTGAGTGACGTGTGATAAATTAGATACTCGCAGTATGTGGGAAAATTCATGGACCCTTATGAGATTTTGATTTGAGATAGTTTAATCGTTTCAATTTCAATTTTAAATAAGAGATACAAATAGAGATTGTCAACTGCTCTTCATGTTAGATTTTTGAACGTGCATGATACAATCTACATTATAAAGCAAAAACATGTTTGTGAGTAACCATGACATCATATGGACATGGACAGTGGCAACGACCTATTCAATAAATTTCGCTTTCAATGCATTTTTCTTTCACTGCACAAATGTCAAACAAACAAACAAAAAAATGTACTTTCAAATGCAATTTTTTGAAAAAACTATACCTCAATATTCTTATTTTTTACAGTTTTTAAAATAATTTTTAAGCATGACTTAAACAAAAACAAATCTATCTATATCGCGTGCAGATCGATTACTGGATATTAACACACTTGCACTTTAATATAAATAGTTCAAAATTTGTCTCCGGTTAATATTCTACAATAAAATTTAAACTTAATTAATAAATAAAATAAACAAATTTTTGTAAAATAAAATGATTTTACAAAATTTTGCATTTCATTAAAAAATCTCTTTCGTGATTACCCCTAATTATTCAGATATATGGATCCTCGATTGTGTTAGGACATATTAGTCCAGAAAATTATAGCTTCACTATACATTAACACTGATTTAACCCTTAAATGTCTGATTTTTCAAAAATCATTGTAATAATGTTTTTCGGCTTTCATTTTTTAAATAAATCATGGGAAAAATACTTTAAAAAATCATATTTTGTCTTAAGTATGGTTTTCGGCTAAAATACAGCTTGTTACTAATCGGCAATACTGGTCTTTAATTAAAAAAATAATTTTCCCTGATAAAATTCTATAATATTAAACACACAAGAATTTTAGGAACTATAATAAGAAATAAATTTTACTTGCTCACTGCAGAGCAAAATAGGGGATTTCGCAAGCTTCCAAACAAAACAAAAAGAACAAGTAGCAACAATTAAAAAAATAAATCTATCTTTATTCCTAAACAGCACAAGTGTTGCCATCTACATGTTGAAAATCGATTTAATAATATTTTCAGAATGTATTTTATTGGCAACATTAGGCATTATAGATTCAATATTATTTTAATAGTATTTTAGAGCCTAAATTGGGTATGTTGCCGAAAAGCAACACCCGGCATTTAAGGGTTAAGTCTGATGACTGTCGTGATCTCTGTTATATGTATAATAATTATTCTTATATTTATATAAAAGTTTACTTTTAGTTACATGATGCTATTCATTTTTTTTTTTTAAGAGTGGGTTCAGATTCTCATTTTTGAGTAGATTTATTTCAAGATTATATTTAAAAATTGTTTGCTCGTACGTGTTTGAATTCTAACGTCATTTTTAACATTTTTCAACATAGTTCAACACTGAAAAAAATTCTATTATATTACGGTCTACGAAAGGAAATCGTCGTGTAATTTAATGATATTACACTATTTAAAAAAATATTGAATTTGATAGTATATATCAGCAGAATCTAGTGTGCTGATATATATTATCAGCATATACTATATGCTGATATAGAATGTAATGTATCGTAAATACAGAACTTGTGTGGAAATATAAATTATTTAAAAACAACGTTTAAACACAGAATAAAATAAGTTGATTTGATCATACGTATACGTTTCGTGAGTACTAGGACTCACATCCTCAGTGTAAAAAACTTTAAAAACAATATCCCCCCAACTACATGAACGGTGAAAACCCAAATGTCAAAACAAAATACCAAAAGACCATCAAGATCTAACAGCCAATGCTAACAGTTCTAACAGAAATGCATCACTCCTCTGGATTTAGACTTTTTTGAGGCTCTTCATATCCATAAATTTAAAGACTCCTTGGTTAAAGATTTATCTAGTACACCATACATCTCAACTTTCTGGGTAGATTTGTTGTGTCACGACACTTCACTTCCGCATTATTTTCATTGGCTGTTAGAACTTGATGGTCTTTTGGTATTTTGTTTTGACATTTGGGTTTTCACCGTTCATGTAGTTGGGGAGATATTGTTTTTAAAGTTTTTTACACTGAGGATGTGAGTCCTAGTACTCACGAGACGTATACGTATGATCAAATCAACTTATTTTATTGTGTGTTTAAACGTTGTTTTTAAATAATTTAATGTAATGTATCGTTCATTTACATAGGCACACAAAAGAATTTGGCTAGAGTACTGCCAATGAACAATAATTGCTGGGATTGCTTTTCAGTTCGAGTACGGCTTTTAAAATTTTATTATTATTATTATTATTATTATTATTATTATTATTATTATTATTATTATTATTATTATTATTATTGCATACTACTTGGTGTGTATAAATTTTATATATCCTATACAGGGCTGCAAAAAAGATGTCAAGTACATTTCCGTTTAATGACGGAAATTGCTGGATGGGAATTTTCAACTATGTCAAACGAGTTTTAATGAGTTTAATTGAATTCACTTTTTTTTAATACCAAGTAGTATACATACAAATCTGTTGATCATATGCAGAACTGTACGAAAAATTCTGATCTTTATCGATTTTTTCTTTATCGATCTACGACTATTGATGGTAATGGAAGAAATTAGGTTTTCGAATGCGTTATGCATATTTTAAAGTGTTTATTTAGACATCAACTTTCACCTTAATAGACTGTAAAGTTTTGTTACAGTTCTTTGAATGTCTTGGAAAGTGTTTCATAATCTATGCTAGCGCATGATTTTTCGTTCTTGTTTATCAAAGAAGTGCTTTATTTGACATTTAAAATTCCGAACCTTTTCCCATCTCCTCTATAAACACGGAGAAGATGGAGAAGAAGACTGTTAACTCAAAGTATTTTTACCGACACATTCATTAGCTTCCTTTTACTTACCCATCATACGTAGTATAGGGTAAGTCTTGTAATCGTTTTAAAAATCGAAAAATTTTTTTTGACGGATTTACACGTTTCAGGCACTGGAGATTCCGAAAAACATATTTTTAGAAAAAAAATTTGTCCGTCCGTCTGTATGTCTGTGTGTCTGTAATCGCTCTATCTCCCGAACAAATTGAGATAGAGACTTGAAATTCGGTGTGTAAGGGAGTAATAATGGAAAGAAGCCTATTGAATATCAGTAACCTCGATTAACCAGAACAATTTTTTTCGGACTCTTGAAATATTCGTTCTGATAAAAGGTATACAAAAATTTTCGAAATTGTTTATTTGAAGGAGTGAGTATAAAAGACAATAAAAAACCATACATTTTGCATCATGAATGAACTCGATCAGATAATTAGTTGCCGAGATATTTGTAATTCTATTTTCCACACTCTTCGATTTTTCATGACCCTGTATTTCATTCAAATTTTAATTCAAAGATATATTTTAATTGGAAATGAGACGCTTAATCCGACGCAGTAAACTGTTAGTTAATAGGATTATAATTTTTCGAGTTATAAGGATGTTTCTTTTACGCAATTCGGTACTACTCGATTATCTCGCCGACCAAAAAAATATCGCCAAACTATAAGATTAAATTCCAATAATGGCTTATCATAAATGTCAAGCATTTAATGCCTCTCCATACGTAAAAGGGGGCTTACCATAAGGGGACCCTGTTCTGTCACCAAATACTGCCAAGTTTGTCGCCAACTTGGCGGTATATCGCCTAATTTGGCGATCAAAATGAGTCGCCAAAAGTGACGCCAACTATCGGGATTACTTGCTTACAGAAAATCAACAAATTGAGATATTTTAATGCAACAAAAAGTAATATTAGCTTAAGGGGTTATATTAATTATATTTAAGGAAGACCAAATAAATTAAATTATGAATAAAAGTAACATGGTACAATGCTTAGCAAATATCATATGTTTTATTTTCATATTTTATATTATCTATATCCATGATGGGTAAATATTACGGTGGCCCCCAACGACTAGTTTATTATTGGATCACGATCTATTTTTGGAAGTTCCGAGATAAAAGAAGTGAGAGATTCGGAAGTAAAGAAAAGAGATACGGCAGAGTCATTTCTTGAGAGAGAATCTGAATGAGTCCGTTATCAATAATGCAAACAAACCACCGCCGCTCTAAAACTTGTTGAATAGATTCAACGTAATGGACTGGATAAGAGTTATTCTTCGATAATAACAGTCGGTGTTATTGGATTTAGAAAAGATTCACTCATATAATCAATGCCTATCCAACATTTTCATTTGTTCTTTTGTTCCATCCTATTCTGTTATTACTACACAGGCTGCAAAGAGTGTTGCTAAATCTGACGATTTTTAAATTCAAAAATTTCGATTTCACACCAGAACATGTTTAATACTAATTTTTATTTATTTTATTCACGAAATTTAACCGATCTTAGTCAAGACACAAGCAAAAGACGTTGACAAATGTCGCGTATTAAGCGTAATCGCGGTAATTTGTATAATGTTGCAGGAACTAGACTTATTTACACAGTTTATCGTGTAAAAGAACTTTAGAGCTTTCATTTATATGTTTACAGTCGAAAATTGTATTTTTTACATATATTTAGATTAAAACTTAATTGTATTCCACTTTAACTCATTGTTTCTTTTCATATAACTGAATGGAATAATAACGGAAAATAAATAAGGCATTATTGTCGATTAATATGTTACAAACAAAAATAAAACAACAAAGATAATTTTCCTACTAGACTAATTTTTTTAACAGATTTTTTTTTTGAAGCACAATCCAGTTTTTAAAATCATATTTAGTATTTGTAATAATGAATGCCATTGTAATCTGTCACTCTTTTTAATATAAGAAAAAACTATCCTTATTAATGTCTATGTAAAATATATTGTTAGCATAGCAAAAAGTAAGGAAAACATAAAAGAACTAGCTGCCCCAGGCGACCACTTTGGTCTCCCTTAAATGTAATGCTAAGCATTGTATCATGTTATTTTAATCATAATTTAATTTACTTGTTCAATACTTTGCCAAATCGAAAGATTCTGATGGAGAAACCAAGAACTCAGTATATTTATGTTAGGCGGACGCAGGGGATAAATCGCCAAACATTGTTCCTTTCGCATTTTTTCGTATTTTATTAATTTCATTTAAAATATAATCCTGTCACTCATTTTATTTAAAATACACAACTTTAATTTAAATCTGAAATATTTAAAATTCATGACTTTTACTTATTAATTAAAAAAGAAAAAAAAGGAAAGAAAAGAAAAAGAATAACTGATACCATAAACCATGACACTTAATTTAAACATCAAAACATTGTTTTTATTTTACCACGCGAGAAATGAAAAATGCTATTTGCGAGATTTTTACCCGGCTAATTTAAAAGTACCAAGAATTCTTTGCGATCATGGCAATTTTTATGTTAGTTTTATTCGAAAAAATAATTTTGATTGAAAATGCCTGCGCATATGAAAAGCGTAATTGTTTATGACAGTCACATCACTTGAACTATTATAACATAGATGAAATGATGGCGATAGAAGAATATTTGGCGATTAATCACCTGCGCGAAGTACCAAAATGGCCGCCTGGCATATAAAAAGCGAAGTGGTCAGCCCGGAACTGTTGATGACAGTCGCATGACTTAGGCTATTATTATAGAGATTATTCATATTTGTTTATTCCTTACGAGTTTTATTTTTTGTTACCTATAATATGCATTATAAAACACAGAAGTGATATAACGTACATTTGGACCTTCATTAACAACTGGTATAATAATCTCTAATCATAATAATTTTTATAACGAATCTGAGTAATCAGGATTCGTCTACATCTGTATTACAGTAAAAACATACACGAAACCGAAAGTCAAAGAATGTTAGGAGGTAGGATCAAAAAAGTGTTGTTAATTTAGCGGGTTTTTGCTTTATTCAAATATCTACCACTATTTCTGATTAGTAATTTTTACCAAACTTAATCTGTTATTAAATAAAGCAAATAGTACTATTCGGAAACAGTGTTTCTTCTCTGAATAAGTGCTTGACAATACTCGAGAAGAGAGAAGGAATTCGTATCTTGATCAATGAATTCGAATCTTAATCCTTTCGGGAGGAGCGCCTTTACAGAATTTTTAACCCTTTATCACCGGGTTTTCATAACAGAAATTTTTATCTAATTGAATCGGGAAAATGCTCGGATTAAATAAGGCAAAATTTACAAAAAAAAAAAAAAAAAAATACTGGTGAGAATAATCGCGGATTCTGAGTACCTTACACGGCACGTATACTGGTCGCTCGTGCCCAAGGGTTTAAGCGTGATTTTTTTTACCTCAAAGGACCGAAAATGTATCGCGTACTAACCGTTCACGTATTAAACGTGATGTTTCTGCATTAGCCTTATGGGTGATGTTCAAGAGGTCGTAAAAAATCCTCGTATTAAAAGAGATCGCTTACTAACCGTGAGCGTCTTAATCGGGTTCGACTGTATTTACCATTTTTAAACAAAAAATAACTATTCAAACTTTCTAGGGGGAATTTAGAATTTCTTAACGGTAATTTTATAAATGACGCAATAAATGCGACAGCGGGCTGTAAGTGTCAAAAAGGATTGCTTATAACTAGTCAAAATGTAACTCTTTTTGAACACACCCTCAACTTATAGTAATTATTTAAGTCTCAATTCTGCTAAACAGACGTACACTGATTTTTTTTTAGTATATACTTTGCATAACAATGAATCCAATTTAAATGTCTTTGTGAAAAGAAATGTAAAAAATCGAGATAGTGGCATACATTTATTAAAGGAATTTTCTTGCAATCAGTAACATATATTAGGTTGAGCAAAAGGTTCTGGGAAATTTTTAATCGGTTACCAGACAATCGGTTACTTTAACAGTTACCAGAATTTGCATCGTATATAGGAGTACTAGTGGTAGAGTCCAGACGTGGCTCCACCCGATTATGGTTTCTTTCGATCAATGCAACACATTTTCAAGGGCTGTCAATTTGAATCCTTTAATGAAGTTGAAGAAGCATGCCAAGAGTTTTTCGATTCCAAGGATCCGCCATGGTACTTCCAGCAAATCCGGAATCTGGCAGAACGATGGCAGAAAATCGTGGGCTACACTTTAAAAAAAAAAAAAAAAATCTGTAAAGTTACTAAAGTTTTTCTCGGAAACTGGGATTCTTAGAACTTTTTATGTAACGGCAACAAGAAAAATTCCTGTAAAAGCGTCTGTTACAGGATTTTTTCTTGTTGCCGTTACATAAAAAGTTCTAGGAATCCCAGTTTCCTAGAAAAACTTTAGTAAATTTATAGATTTTTTTTACAGTGTATGATGGTCTCTACTTTGAAGAATAAAAAATGTTGCTTTTGTTGTTAATTTGCGCATAACAACGCAATTTTCACAAATTTCCCAGAACTTTTTGCTCAACCTAGTAAATTGAAGTAATACGAGATTTCATTTATCAACAAGGTTATAATTATAGGTTATAATTAATATTTTTTTTTCGAAAAATTAAGTTTTAAAATTAATAATAGTAATAAAAAAGAATTGTAACATATAAATTTTTTAACAGAAATAGGTTGCTAAGACTTAGAAATGCGTGTCCAAATTGCAACTCCGAGTTATGCTTTAAAAACTGCCCGCATTGTAATCGGCTCCGCAACAATGAAAAAGAAATTTAACGTTAAGAGTTCCAAAATTTAAACCTTCATAATGCCTAAATTATTTGAGAGAATGGCGTCGAAATCGGTATCCAAATGCAAAATGTACCAAAAATTTTAATTATTTTGTCCCAATCGTGTGTTCGTTTTGAAAATTTCAGAATTTGGTACAATTTTCGTATAAAGACATCCCGTAAGCTGATATTAAAAAAAAAATAATTGAAAGAAGTCATAATTTGCAAGTGAATGGCTAATTTCGTTTTATTTATTTATTTATTTTTTTTTTCTGCAGCGATTTAGCGATTATAATGTATGATAGTGTATCTATTTTTTTTACTTTTTTTCTGAACATCGACTGTACATAGACACTTATAAAACTAAATTTATTGAAATGTATAATATGTGAAATGAATAAATTCACAATTATATATAAAGTCATGTTTAAGCAAGTTATTAATTACTTAATAAGTGCAGGTTAGTTATAAGATAGTTATAACGAATCATGTACGAAAGGTGATTTCTTTGAGGTTCTCATTTTTAACTACATTTGCTTTCAAAGTACTCGTATGTACGATATATTGTATTCTCAAATTATGCATGTTAAATTTCTTTGAGAAATATGTCTTTGGATTTCAACAAACTGCTTAAATAAAGAAGTTACGTAATTTGGAAACATCTGATATTTAAGACTGCAAAACTTAATGTATCTCTTTTATAATCTAGAAAATATCGAGGCAAAAACGATTGATTTAACAGATTTCTATCGAAAGTTCAATTCAGTCCTTTTTAACTATTTGATCACGATCTATTTTTGGAGATATTTTTGTTTCTAGATAAAAATATGTGAGATTTGAAAGCAAAATAAAAGAGATACGCTAGAGTCGGTTTGACGAGAGAATCTGGTTTGGTTTGGTTTGGTTTTAGTGCTCCACCATAGTGGAGAGATTGCTTTGGGGCCTATAGCAACTATGGCTTTTCGCCTCGAATGATCCTTATTATATACAGAAACAACAACAAGTCACAACAATTTTTATTTCTTGTTCTATTACATATTTATATAACTACAAAGCGACATTCACAAATACATCCATGTCTTACCCGAGGATTCGAACCCGGGCCACCGCCGTGGCAGCAGCTGTCGCTACCGACCACGCCACTGGGCGACGAGAGAATCTGAATTAGAGCGTAATCAATAATGCAAACAATGTCCTGCTATAAAACTTTTTGAAGACTCTCAACATAATGAATTGAATACAGTGATGTTCGTACAATAACAGTCTGTTTTATTGGATTTAAGAACGGTTCTCTTTTATGACCCATTTTTATTTGCTTCAATTTACAATCAATAATACGAACCACTTCCCGCTACAAAACTTTCTAAAGACGCATCTAATTATTTTAACACATTAATAAAGATATCATACAAGTTGTAATTTTTCCAACTCTCTTCCAACTAAATTATCCTGAAGAAATCAGGTGGTCAGACTTCAAGAACGATTCTCTTTTATCAACAATCTTTATTTGCTTCAATTGAAGAGCTAAGTGGAAGAATATGTTAAGTAAGAAAAATTACATTTGAAGAAATTTGATGTGAAAGTTTTTGTTGTCAATTTTAATGATTTATTTTCTGTTAGATACCATGTGTTTAAAATATTAACAGGTGTGGTACTGAACTCTATCCAAATATAGTAGTACGTGCAATATTGTGTACGCTATCTTGACACTAATCAGCAGATATTTGATACTATCCCTGATCTTTTTGCTTGTTTTTGGGAACAACGGATTTTGAGCTTATTCTATCGACGATTATTTTCAGAATTTTCAAGCTATGATTTTGAGACTTTCACAATTTCTCAAAATCATAGCTTGAAAATTTGAAGCACAAAAGTTGCTCTATATACTTACCTAATACATTATGCACATTATATTTTGATTGCATTCGCGCATGCGCAGTGAAACATTTTTTAGTAAACCTGTTCATTTTTCATCCAATTATTATTATTTTTAAATTCTGATTGCAAAGTATTGTGTACAATATTGTTTGTCATATTTTCTGAAAATAACTTTTTTTTATATTAAGAACTCTGCAAATTATAAGCAAAAAAACATGGCGAAATTTGGGGTTGTTTTTATAAAAATCTTAATTTCTCTACGAGTATACATGCTATCCTCATAAAAATGAACACAGTAATTCAATAAGCCACTTATTAATAATCTCGTGTTTGAACGCTTTCGCTACATTAGTTTTTACAGGGTTATCCAAAAGATATTCGTTCTTTTTCAATTTGTTGACGGTCCTGTATGGGGTTTTCAGAAAAAAATCTTCGAGGAAATATATGACCTATACTATACTATTTACACACCTGCAATTTCAGGTTAATTCTTCATGTATTTTTCTAGATATTTAACAAAACGTCTAAAATCGCAAGTGACCGGTCACCTTTGGCCATATAGTGTATGTCTACGAAAAATGGAAGTAGGATTGGGTTCTGCTCTGGCATGGCTGTATTGAACTCGATGGCGAAGGACTTTGAAGGCGGAAAAATAAATTGTGTGAATAAAATAATTTTTTTGTGTTTTGTTTAACAATTCCGTGTACGTTTTACACAGAATATATACTCTTTTTATAGTAAACTCTTACTTTTATATAGCTTTTACAAAAAGGTTTTTACGAATCGTCGATGAAAACTGCCCGCAGTAAAAGAAATATAAAGAGAAATAGACGTATATAACCACACGTGTATTTGATATGTCCAGCATAAGATATATTCCGTTAAGTTTGAAATAAGCCACTAGTATGTTTCAAACTCTTAGGGCAAAATATTTTTGAATTGTACATATACATTTATTAAACGATATTTGTTGAAATATATAATATGTAAATTGATTATATTTATATTTATACACAAATTTATTTATATTTAATGATATCATATCTTCGTTTACGATAGAGGTCTGCACGGGCCGGAATTTCCAGGCCCGGGCCCGGCCCGGCCCGTACAAAAATCAGTGAAAACAGGCCCGGCCCGGCCCGACACAATTCCTACAAATAATAATTTAAAAAAATGCGTTTTTTCTCAACATAAAATTAAGATTCTTTTAATGAATACTACATACATATTTATGGGAACATTTTACAGTATATTTTACATTACATATGATGTTCGCAAAACAGAGAGCACACAATAGTAAACATTAACGATTGCTTACAGTGTTTTAGTCATCGTGACTAGAGACATTTCAAAATGGAAATAAGGATTCATTAAAAGATTAATGTAGTTCAGAATAAAGGATTAAAAACATGATAATTTTTGAAGCTGTATAATAAAAAGTAGATTTGTGAAAATATTTCTCTCATTTTTAAGGCTTTTCTGAAATCCAAAGGAGCTACATTTCGACACATTTATGAATTGTTTTCTTTTCGGAAAAGAGTAAGATTGGCAGGTATTCTTATTCAGAAGTTATGTAAATGTCGTTTTTTTTTTTTCATAGATAAAAGCAATATATCCTTTTGAAAATGCTGCCAAAGTTAGCGTTTTGAATTGAATTTCCGGAAGCGACAGCACAGGGAAGGGAAAAAACATGCCTTTATAGTTAAAAATTTTGTCAGAAAATGTGTCTGAAAGCTTCGCATTGTTGAGCAGTGAATATGAGAACCACTTTAAGGTATTTTTCCAAAGATACTGTTAAGAGAAGTTCATTATCACTATTAATACTACAAAACACAATGACTGTTCTACACATCCTGAGATCGATTAACACCAGTTCCGTCCCGGCACGAGTCTTCTGAAAAAAATTTAAACTCGGAATCAGACATCTTTCAACTGTACGATGTCGATCTCTACGATGGACATGTTACATTTCCGTAATGATGTTGTTAAACTCGCATCGGCTCGTGACGCACATTTATACTTCTCGAGAAAATCATATTAATTGAAAATGGCTCGTATTTTATCTGCTTCGCTTAAATTCTTATATCGGGCCGATAGGCCCGATTAATTTTTTGCCGGCCCGGCCCGTTTATTTTGTCTGTCGGCCCGGCCCGGCCCGTTAAAAAAATTGTCCTAATTCTGCCGGCCCGGCCCTGCCCGTTTGAAAATTCGCCTTCATTCCGCCGGGCCGGGTACGGGTACGGGCCCGTGCAGACCTCTAGTTTACGATGCGGTACAAGTATTCTTTTAAAAATGTAGGTTCATATTTTCAATTTTAAACAGCTTTGTTTTAACAGCGTATATATTTTTTGAAAGTATGTCTTGAATTTTAACTCCTTATTTTATCACAGGAGTACGTTATTTTTACACATCTGACAAATAAGATTAAGAGACTTATCCCTTATAACTGATACTTTAACTGAGAAAATGTCAAGACTAAGAAAGACTAAGAAGAGAAAGACTGTTAGTTCAACGAAGTATTTCTGCCGAAAGTTCCATTCAGTTCTTTTTAATAATTTGATCGCGGTCAATTCTTTGAAGTTTTGAGATAAAAGAAATAAGATTCGGAAAAATAAAAGAGAGAGAGAAAGAGAGAGAGAGAGACGGTAGAGTCTTTTCTGGAGAGAAAATCTCATTCCGTACGCAATCAATAATGCAAACAACTTCCCGTTGGTACATAAAATTCCCAAACTCTCAGCATAATAGAATAGATAAAGTGATAAATAAAAGTTAAAAATTCTAGTGCATGATCACCATGAGTAAATGATTAAAATTCATATAAAAAAGCACAAATAAATGCACTGAAATTACTTGCAGGTGCATACATTTAATGTAAAATTATTCAAAATACATTAGAAATATCTTAAAAATACATTAAAAACGATTGAAAATCCAAAATGTTTTCAGCCATCACAAGGTCGTCATCAGTGGCCATTTAAATGTTGTTATTATTTTCTTTGCGCTTATTCGAGAATCGTCTAGAAGAGATCATTGTAATTTAAGGATTGTACGGCAGAGAAGATGCCCGATAAACGTATTAAAATTAAAAAATAAAATTTTTTTCATCTATTATGCAGCAATTCTTTCCAAACTTCATGGATATCGTATAATAGTGCATCGTTACTATAATAAAGAAGTAGTGATATGTCTGCCATTAATTAAACTAAACATTGCAGTTTAAAATTAGTGGTGTAGAAAAGCTTTTAGTAAATAAACAAGCAATCTCATCTTGCGCGTACACCGTACGCGCAAATCTGTTAAGGGGTTAAAAACTACTGGAAAAGTTTTCGGAAAATCAGTGGCAGCAAAAAGAACTTTGTTTCTATAAATGCTAATTTAAATCTGGAAGATAAATTGGTTTAAGAGGTTTCCAAAGATAAAGAACTCTTTTCGGAATTGTGGGAAATTCGAAAGAGGTTAATGTGTATTTTTCTTTATGGTTATATCATATTTTACTAGATTAAGAAACATCTACCCTTTTTTTTACAGTATTAAGCATCCAGAGTATATAATAACTAACATTATGAAATTAATTCATGAATATCTCTTCAATAATTTCCCAGTTTTAAGTAGTCAGATGTGGCAATCCCAAAAATTTCTTCTATCTCATACATGCTAATACTTCAAATCTCGTTATCACAGTGCCAAAATTAAATGGCAATCTATGCCCATAATGAGGATTCTAAATATTTCGAATTCCGTGCATTCGTTTTTGAGATATGGCTATTGCTCAAATCGTGCAAATGCTGCCAAATGCAGATTAGTAGTGCCACCTATTGGGCGATTCGCATCAAAACCTAATCAGAAACAATATTTATCAAGGTATACCTGAATCTGAAGTTGGTGAAAATTCATTCATTAGTTCTTGAGATAGAGCTATTGTGGTAATCGTGAAAAATGCAGCATAGCAGCGCCACCTAAACATAAACAGCACCAATTTATATCAAGGTACAACTGAATCAGAAATCCGTGCATTAGTTCTTGAGATAGAACTATTGAGGAAATCATGAAAAAGGTAGCATAGCAGCGTCACCTGTGAGGCGATTTACACCAAAAAGTAAGCAGCACCAATTTATATCAGGGAATAACTGAATATAAATTATTATTAAATTCGGTGCATTAGTTCTTGAGATAGAGCGCCCTCAAAATTTGTGTCACATACACTGTAAAAAAAAAAAAAAAAAAAAAAAAAAAAAAAAAAAAAAGGGCAAAAAACGGAAATACTACTGGCAATCTAGACGCCAGTACTATTTCCGTTTTTTTACGGGAATTTTTACCCATAAATTACAGAAAAATTTCCGTTTTTAATCAGAAAAACGGAAAAATTTCTGTAATTTATGGGTAAAAATTCCCGTAAAAAAACGGAAATAGTACTGGCGTCTAGATTGCCAGTAGTATTTTCGTTTTTTAGTCCGTTTTTTTTTACAGTGTACAGACAGACAGACATTTTGTAAAAACGTGTTTTTGGTATCTCTGACCCCTAAAACGTGTAAATCCGTCGAAAATCGAATTCGAAAATTTTCACGATTTCAGTACTTTCTTCTTGTAAAGATAGAAGAAAGTAAAAAAAAAAAATAATAATAAATAATCTTAGGGAAACTGTTGCAGAAATTTTTACTTTTAGAAAACCTGAAGTATGATTATCTAATGCGAAACATTAATTTAAATGTCAACTGAATAATAATTAATATTTTATTTTAACCACGATAAGAAATTCTTCTTTGCAACCCGATGGAACTTATAAGATTCTGCACAGAATTTAATTAATTTTACGCTATTAATCTTAAAATTTACAAACGACTTGTTTCAGAATATTAAAAAAATTGGAATAAATTTAGGAGGACCGGTGTTGGTCCCTCCGTTTGCGTAAATTTAAGTTTAGCTCATGAATATACTTGTGTACATTTTTTATTTTAGAAATATTGAAAATAACTCAAGTTAAATTGATTTCAAGAAATCTTAACTTTAAGAATTTCCTACCTAGGAACTCGATTTGTTCATTTAATTGTCAGTTCAATAATTATAATTTTATTTTAACCGTAATAAGGAACTCCTTTTCATGTAAAAATTTAAATAATTTTAAGTACAGTAAACAAAAACCAAAAAAAAAAAAAAAAAAAAAAAAAAAAAGAAGAAGAAGAAGAATTACTTGTTTTAATATTCTATTTTCTATTCCAAAAATTGAACTTGATGTCAAAGAAATAACGACATAGAGTTTTTTAAGAAGTAGCAAACAATAATGCAGATGTAAAAACATTTTTCACCAGAATTTTTATTTAAAACTGTTTAACATAATTACTTAACTTAACTTTCCTTAAACTTTAAGTAAAAGTTTTTGGTTGGAACCGAATGAAATCCATACTAATAAAAGAAGGTTTCGTTCTGTCTGCCTGTGCCTGAGTCTCGAATTGGAAATTTCAAATAATTAGATGAGTTATTAATTAATCTTCGCAACCAGTGGTGTAGCCTAGGGGGGGTCCAGGGGTTCCGAACCCCTACCCCCCCCTCCCGGACGAAGAACTGGTTTACGGAATTATCGATACAACAGTCAGAACTGCTAAGACGGAATCACAAAGAATCTGTCAAAAGTTTCTCTTTAGACAGGTGTTCGTCTTAAAAGATAGAATTCAAAGGTTATATCTTTCACTGTAGCTATGTACTTTTCCGTATTAGACAGATTTCCGTTATAAAAACGTTCTGTTTACACAGTATCTTCTAAAACTCTTAAAACGCATTCACCCTATCGTACACCTCTGCAGAGTATAAATGTAACTTCCTTTTTAGTTTTACCTGTTTCTTTATATTACTGTAAATTTTACTTTGCATTGTCAACAAACGAGTGTCCCTTTCTTTTCCTTACCATCCCTTTCTCTTCCTTACCGTCCCTTTTTTTCTACACCTTCCCTTTTTTTTAACCTTACCGTCCCTTTATTCCTGTACCTTCCTTTTTTTTTTTTTTTACCTTACCGTCCCTTCTTTAACACCCCTTTAAAACAATGTTATACCAAAATTTTATACTAAAAATACTACATTGTTATTATTTCTTATTTGAATGTCCTATGGGTACTATACAAATTCATTTATAAGTAAAAATGTAGAAGAAAATAGAAAGTTATAGCGGTAAAACGGTAAGGAAAATTAAACTCGCAAGTTTAACTTAAACCTCAGTTAAAAAAAAAAAAAAAATTCGCTGCTGACCATTTTTTATTTATTTTGAATCATTAAGACTTTCGTCTATCAGATTAAAATGTTATTTTAGCAAGTTTAATTTCACTAGATTTTTATTCCTGAAAGTCAAAAGATTGTGAGAATGCCTCATATCGGAATGAGTTTGTTTATCTTTCATAAAAATTTATTTCTTAATTTTTGATTTTTGCTCATAGATGTTTATTTTTTTTCTGAGATATTTCAGAAACTCGGCATAATTGGTTTTTAACATTGGATCAAGCTTTAGAATATATGAAAGAATTGGAGGACGACGATATTTACGATTCCCCTCCAGAGAGCGAAAATATCCAAGATGAAACGGATTTAGATATAATCCCGCCAGATCCAGGCGTCGTGACAGATGAAGAATACATTGATGACGATGTGTCAGGCGATAAAATGCCCATTTCTGAAAATATATCTGGTGAGATTAAAATTTTTCGTCTTATAAATCATGTCTGAACGTGATATAAAGAAAAAAGAAATTTCATGGGAAAAAGTGTTCTCCGATATATAAAACTTTACCTGTTGATACAGAACCCACAAGACAAAACAAAACAAAAAAAAAAAAGCAATTTAACAAATTACAACAACTATTTGGAAAATGATTTTTTCATCAGACATTACGTACGCCACGAATTAAACTTTAACAGTGTTATTAAACGTAAAAATTGCAAGCGACAAAAATCGCCTGCGACTCCTCAGATTTCCTGAACCTTTACGTATTATCCACCTGAAACTTACGTATTATCCAAGCATTTCATTGGCCGTTCGGGAAAAGGCTTTTTCATCGTCAGATTTCCAAGAAATCTGACGACCCATTTTAAATGGAATTTCATTCTTAAACTTTTTAACATCCCACAATATTACTTTTTACACCATCGTATAGAGAAAAAAAAAGTACTTTTAAATGCAATTTGTTTGAAAGCTGTATCTCAATTTGTTTCAGAGTTATTAATTTTTTTCTGTAGTTTTCATTACTTTTTTGTCATAGTGGCAACAGAAGTATCCATCTCTGTTGAAAGTAAAGGGAAATACAGATTACTGTATAGACCCATCAGAAAACGAATAAATTGCGGATTCAACCAATAAAAAGCTTCAGATATGCTTTTGATTTCCTACCCTGACGAAGACAATAACCATTTTTCCCAATGGTTAAAAAAGAATATTATTTTTGAAAAAGTACATATAAACTGGAACACTTATTGAAGTATTTTTGAAAATATACAATGAAAATCTTCTACAGCATATCAATGCTAAAGCGCTTTATAGGCTTTCTTCTTTATGCTGAATATGTATCTATAGCAAGAAAAAATGTGTATTGGTCAATTGCTGACGATGTAAGTTGTCCAATTGAACGTGAAGCAATGTCGCGCTCAACATATACTAGTATAAAGCAAAATCTTCATTTGGCAGGTAATACTGCATTGGATAAAACCTATAAATTGGGAAAGGTTAGACCATATTTGAAAATTTTGAATGAAAATTTCATACAATATTGTATTTTTTCGACACACTTTCAATTGATGAACAGACGAGACAATATTATGGTAAACATTCGTGTAAAATGTTTCTAAAAGGAAAGCCTGTTCGCTTTGTATACAAAGTCTAGTGTTTGTGCTCATCTGAAGGGTATTTACATAATTTTGATATTTACACGGGCAGTTGATCTTGGGTTGGGTGGATATATTGTAACAAGCCTTTTAAAGGTGGTTGAAATTCCATCAAATCACATTATATATTTCGATAATTTTTTTACTTCTCACACTTTGTTGGCAGAATTGAGCAAGATGGGATTCTATGCTACAGGAACTATTCGCGATAACAGTATGTAACGTTAGTAAAGAAAATAAAAAAAGCCGATCGCGGTACATTTGATTCTGCTTTTGATACTTCAGTAGTTAGATGGAATGATAATTCTACAGTCATAATGGCTACAAATTGGGATAAAATATATCTATTATGCATGGCTAAGAGATATTGAAGAAAAGAAAAAAATCCATTTCGATTAAACAACCTAAATTAATCGAAAATCATAATAAATATATGGGCGGTGTGGTCTTAACTGACGACTTTGTTGCTATGTATAGAGTACAAATAAAAGGCAAGAAATGGTGGTGGCCGATTTTCTCCAATTTTATTGACGTCGCCAAAGTAAATGCGTGGAGGCTCTATATGACTTCTACAGATTCGAAAATCTCGCTTTTGGATTTTCAACGAAGTGTTGCTTTGTCGTTTCTGAAATCGTCAGAAGAGTATTCGTCAGATATGCATCTTTCTTCATCCAGTTATTCTGTGGGACGTCCATCTGCCATCCAGAACTTGGTTTTGAATGAAACTAAAACAGATCCTACAAATCATAAGGACTGCTTCCTAGAAATCCGCACAAACTTTGTAGTTTTGCAAAATAGCAAAGGAATTCGAATCAGGCGAAACCTGCACGTGAAGGGTTGTGTTATTGTTCATAAGGGCACGCTCGTTAGCCGAGAGTTCATTAAGTACTCTTGTCTTTTCCGAGAATGGAGTCGAAAGAGGAGTATCTGCGTACGCGTATGTACAAGTTTTACGCTATTCATCATGGAAAGAAGTTCATCGTGAAATATTTTTTTGGCCAAAACTATCCCCAAACGAACTATATAAGATGTTCTACCACGTTTCTAGAAGTTCTGGACAAAAGGCAACCCTGATCATAGGTAGGAAGACCCCCAAATTTACCAATCCAAAATTACAGCAGTTGAAATGACTGTTTGGCAAAAACGACGATCCATTCCACGGTTGCCAAATTCAGTATTTCACCCGGCCACCTACATAAGACAATAACCAAGAAGCTTAACACCAAACCTCACAAAAAAAGGGTCATACCAAAACGAACAGAAAAACAAATGGTTGCCGCGAAAACGAAGTGTGGTCGCTTTTTCAGTAAATTCTTTTGATCGATCATTCATTTTGCATGACGAGTCATATTTCACGCTCACTCACGCCTCTTTTAACGATAATGGTGGCTACTACAATTCGACCAGTTGAGCGGTTCTGGGCGTATCTTAAGTCCAAATTGTATGCTAAAAGTTGGAAATCAGATTACATCCAGAAATTGATCAATCGAATCAAGTACTGTCTCAAAATTATGAAACTAAATTTTGTACAACGTCTAGCAAGTACTACCAAAAGTAAAATCGATAATGTCCGACGAAACGGTTTAATTGAAACCCGATAACTGTTTAAAGAGTAATGTGGTTACTGAAGTTGCCTTAGAGTGCTCATTTGTGTTCTTTGTCTCGTTTTTCATACTTTTACAGTCAAGAAAAGTTTGTGCGGATTTCTAAGAAACAGCCCTTACTGTTCAAAGAAATCCAACGAATAAGTGAAAAAGATGTAAATACTGTAACAGACTATCACTATATGTAGTAAATGTAATGTATCGCTTCATAGTAAATGCTTTAAAAGTTTCCATATACCGGAAAAGTAGTTGCTTTGTACTGACGTTGCGGTTTCGCAATATTTTGTATCTCGTATTAAAATAAATATATTTTTCTCCAATCACTTTTTTCTCTTAATTAGTCAATAATAACTCTAAAAAATAATTTTAGTTCATTTACCTCAAGTTAAAGATGGTGCTGTCTTTAATGGGCTAATGTTGGTTTTTCATCTGTGTCTAAAAATAAAATATAGTTTATATAAAATGTATTTAACATTTTGGATATTACAAAAAAATTAGTACTGCGTATCAGATAGCCATCCTAAATTTTTTAAAAATCGATTTTCGTTTTCATAAATATTTTTGTTTATATTTTTAAATAATGTTCTGTTGAAACTGATTTAACCTTGACAAGTCGCGTAAAAATGATTAGTCAACACGCAATACAATTATAAAAATTTTATTTTCTCCATCAAAAACATCACTTTTGATACGTAAATATTATATATTTCAAATTATCCCCTTAAATTTTACACACTTTACGCCAATATGATTCAAAATGTTATTTAATTAAAAATAAAAGAACTACAGAGTATTTTAAGGATACCTTGATAATTTTGTTGATTAATTTTTTATTAGCGGTTTCATCAATCTGGAAGATTTAGCTTTTCAATCGTTAAGATTAAAAATAAGTTTCTGTAACCCAAATACGTACAGTTTTAAGCATTCAAAGCATTGCTATTATTTGCAAATACTTTTTAGCTCACAGGCTATCTAAGCCAGGGTTGTAAAAAACCCGGGTTTTTTGTTAAAAACCCAGCCCGGGCGGGTTTTACTAAAAAACCCGGGTTAAATGGGCAATTTTCCCCGGGTAAATTGGCTACTAAATTTTGGTACTTTGCAAAATTTATCCGTTGAAATTTTGAAAATTCTCAGAGGAATTACTCAGGGAAAATTTAATTTTTTGCTTAGGAAAGCGCAAGAAATTTGATTGCCGAAACAAGTGGCAATCCTGATCTCAAATACAATCTTTGTAAACAAACACTTCATAGTCTAAAAGATGGGAATGACTTCATACTCTTAATAAGGATCTGAATATTTTTCTCTGTTCTTAAAATACATATATATTATATGATCCCTTTAATTTAAGTAACAAACAAATTTTAAATTGCAAAGCTATCAATTGTGTGTTATTTAATAATAAAATATAAATATAACTTAAAAAAACTTGCTCCTTTGAAATTATCATAAGATTAGCAAATGTTGATAAAAAATATCTTACAATAAAAAATGTTTCTTATGTATATTACAGGGTGCCCACTCTCAACGGTGTCCAATGGCTAATTCCTAAACCGTTAGTCATACACATATAGTTTAAATATTACAAAAATGTTTTCATTTGAGGCAAAGAAATATTTTAAAAGTGATTTGGGTCAATAAAAACATTTCTTAAAAAATTATGAAATTTACGTGTT
Organism: Maratus speciosus; assembly: GCA_963932465.1. Taxonomy (NCBI): domain Eukaryota; kingdom Metazoa; phylum Arthropoda; class Arachnida; order Araneae; family Salticidae; genus Maratus; species Maratus speciosus. The sequence goes on from OZ010792.1 coordinate 586,905,007, forward strand.
TATACAGCCCCCGGTGCTATAAGTTATATTTAGTAAAATTTTCCTATTACACTGACAAGACAGACAAAAAAAAAATCCCGTTCATATAACCCTAAAATTGACTGAGTTATGAAACTTTAAAAATGCATGACTTATACCACTTTTCTGCATCTGAACACAAATGAGTTTGTCATGCTTTGAGGGGTCACATCCTAAGTGCTTAAAGTATTCGAAGAACTTTTCATGTGTATCAGCGCTTTGAAAAAAATAGTAAAGTGTTATGATTGAGTTAACTTTTATTAAGTTTCAGATTGGCTAAAATTATTGTATTTGAACATATGTTTTATTTTGTAAGTATTTGAGACTATTTCTTTTCATGATTTCTTTTAACAAATATTATGTTATTTTATTTAACTTCAAGGATCGTATGTATGTTTTCCCAGTTCAAAATTTGCAGTCGAAATTTAACTCATTTTCAAGTTTCAAATATCCGATCGAGACTAAATTTTACATGTATACTGATCCGGTGACAATCTAATATTAAAATTTTAGGTGGTTACCATTCATACTTATTTTACAGGATAACACAAAAAATTTCGGATAGATTACTGCCAAGAAGTTAAAGAAAAAGTTTTAGATTAGATAACACAAGATTGGGATGGTTATGTTTTTTAACTTTTATGTATTTTTTAGCACTGAATCTGAGAATTACCTTAATTTTTAACCATCATCTCAGGATGTTTTGAAAATCATAAATTGTCAAAGTTAAAAAATAACAAAAATCAAATACTATAAAATAGAGGAGACGGCTGAGTTTTTTAAATTTTGATAATTGATTTTTATGTACTTTTTAGCATTGAATCTGAAAATGACCTTCATTTTTAACCATCACATTATAATTTTTTTGCAAATCGTAAATGTCAAAGTTAAAATATAGCAAACATCTGATACTGTAAAACAGATGTAAAACTTTTTTTATTTAATTTTCCTGACGTGATGGTTAAAAATGAAGGTGATTTTCGGATTCAGCAGTAAAAATTACTATAAAACAGATGTAAAACTTTTTTTTATTTTATTTTCCTTATGTGATGGTTAAAAATGAAGGTCATTTTCGGATTCAGCAGTATAAAGTACATACAATAATTTAATAAATATAATAATTTTAGTAAATATAATACTCTTGAAGCTAACTGAAAAGCTTAAATTTACGTTTTAAATTAAAAGCAAAAACATTTTAAAATTATAGGGTTCCCAATCTAAAAGTGCAAGTAAATTAGTACAAATATATTTTCTAAGATTCAAAGAAGTGAATAAATAAAACAAAATAACCATGAACAACAAATACATCATTTGTTCCTTTCCAGAAATACTCTTAAAAAAACCCGGGCTTTTTAAGTGGGTTTTTTATAAAAAACTCAGCCCGGGCGGGTAGCTGGGAGGGTACCCGGGCAGCTACCCACTACAACCCCGATCTAAGCCCGAGAGCTAATGTGCCCGCCGGTTTTGTATGTACATACGTATGTACTGTACATGCAGTACATATAGTACATACAGTACATAACAGTACATACGTAGGTATGTACGTACATATGTACGTATGTACTGTTTTCACAAGTTTTAAAGTAATAGAAATAGTAGTACCATGCTAAACATACAAAGCTTCATTATAACTTTGAGATTACTTTACGAAAATCTTTGATTTTGTTTTCTATCAAAAAATAAAATAAAATAAGTTAAGTAATCTTTGTGAAAGTTTTCAGGAAAAATTTTATTTCGAAAATCCGAGATATAATTATCTGAACTTTAATTAAATTGTCAGCTGAATAATTATTATTTTCTTTTAACAACGATAAGGAATTAATTCCTTGCAAATAGAAAGACCTGTTTATAAGTTTCTCAATCCAGTTTAATTAATTTCACGGTATAAATCTAAAAATTTGCAAACTACTTGTTTCAAATTATTTTCTAATCTAAAAATTAGAATACGTTTAGAAAGACCTTTTAATTTAAGAAATTTTAAATTTAATTCATGTATCTATTTGTACGAATACCATGTTTTATTTTAAAAGATGTTAAAACTATCTTAAGTTAAATAGATTTCACGACTTCTTTATTTAAAGAATTTCATCCCTGGAAACTACCGATATGATTATCCGATGCGAAATCTTAATTTAAGTGACAATTCAATAATTACAGTTTTATTTTTGGCTATAAACATGGCTATTTCTTTTGCGTATAACTTTAATTAATATTAACAAATTACACTAAAAAACTGCAAGAGACTTGTTGTTTTAAATTATTTCCTGTTTCAAAAATTACAATTGTTACTAAATAATGCAGACAGAATATTTAAGAAGTAGAAAAAGAATCACATTTATTATTAAATCACTTTTGCAAAAAGTGGCGAATATTTTGAATTTGGAATCGTCTCAAAATATTCGCCACTTTTTGCAAAAGAGATTTAATAATAATTATTATTAATAATAATTAATAATTATTATTAATTTAATAATAATAATTATTATTATTATAAAAGGTTTCTCTTAAAAAAAAAAGAAACCTTTTTCTTAATAAAATGGTATAATTTTATCCTGTACTTTCTGATCCAGAATCACTACTAGAAAATTCTAAGACAAAAAAATCCAAAGACCGTAGTATTTCTTTTCTTTTCTTTCTCTGGACTTTCGAGTATGCCCCTTGTAAAAGTGAATTAGAAATGTCTCCTACAGCATACAAAATTCTTTTCAGAAAGAAAAAGGACAAAATACAAAAATGTCTGCCCAGAAAACGGCGTATTCCCTTTTATGAATCTATCGATCTTATCTAAAAATTCGATTTCGAAATATAGAATGTGATATTTTGATTTTAATATCACATGTTTGGTTTAGATTTAGAACATTGATGAATAGCTTTGAATAATACTTTCTTTACCTGGCGTAATACACTGAAGATATATTTTTTAAAATGTATTATTTTTTAAGTTCCAAAACTAAATTATTATAAAATATAGACTATAAAATTAAATTTTTGAATGTATATTGTTTATTTAAAATGGTTGTCTTCTTATTGATTGTTAAAAAAAATGTAAAAAGTGGGAAATTGAATATGAGTGATAATATATCTTTGCACGACTAAATACGTATCAAAATTTTGTGCGCCAAACAAAAAATAAAAACAGCATATTTAAATTTTTCCAAACACAAAATTTCTATACAAATAGTAACGATATCTCGAAGTTTAAATCTTGAGATGTTTATGAAATATTATTTCTGATTTATACAAAGTTCTTAAAATTGCAGTTCCTAATCTATAAAAACTTTATACAGAGATAAAATGCGATAAAAACTATTTTTAAATCGCTAAATAATTTAGCAATGAGCTAAAAGAAAAACCAAATTAAAAATTATCTCACAAAATCACGATTTCCAAAAACAGCTCGATATGGTAGACTTCAGGTAATCTCAGCAAGGCACAAAATTTAAAGTTATTGAATATTGCGTCAAAGAGACGTAATTAAAGAAACAATATTTTGTTTTACGAGCGAAAATAGGTAATAAGTACGAAATTAAAAAGCATTGAATATTACGTCAAATTGACGTGACTAAAGAAGCATTTTTAGTTTTTACGAGTAATAATAAATGGTACTTTAAAATCATGACAAACTGATTTTTTTTTGTTTTTTGAACGGGTAATAATTTAAAAAAAAAAGGAAAAGTTACATATAAAATACATATGCATGAAAATATATTCTGATAATTGTTACAAGAGTTATGTCACGTTTTTGGTCTTAATTCGACGAATTCTTGAACGGATTGAATTGAACACATGCAAAAAATCCCAAATACAGCGAAATAGATATATCCGTTGGTCTGTTTTTTTGAAAACCAGTATTTCTTGAGGGGAAAAAAAATCGTTGTAGGTTTTTGCAACAGTTACAACAGCGACGCCCTTCGAGGTAGGTTTCTACGAAATTTATAAACAAGATTTTTCATTGGAAAAAAAAACTGGCATTCAAAAAACGGATCGAGTGGAGCCCTGTATAAATATGAGTAAGACTAGTCAGTTGTGGCAATCCCAAAACTTTCTTCTATCTCATACATGTTAATACTTCCTGAAAAATGCAGCCTGTTAGATGATTTACACCAAAATCTAATCAGCAACAACTTATGTCAACTTCTAACTGAATCTGAAGTTTTGTGGAAATCTGTGCATTAGTTTTTGAGTAGAGCTATGGCGGAAAACATAAAAAAATCTGCATAGCAGTGCCACCTGTTGGGTGATATATACCAAAACCTAATAAGCAATAACTTAAGTCAACTTGGTAACTGAATTTAAATGTTTGATTAAAATCTGTGCATCCCTTCTTGAGATAAAACTATAGCGGGAATCAGGAAAAATGCAGCATAGCATCGCCACCTGTTGAACGATTTAGACCAAAACGTAGTCAGCGCCAACTCTTATTAAGGACTAACTGAATCTGAAGTTTGATGAAAACCCGTGCATTACTTCTTAAGATAAAGACATTGCGGAAATCGTGAAAAATGCTGCATAGCAGCGCCACCTGTTGGGCGATTTACACCAAAACGTAGTAAACATCGACTCATATACAGGGTGTCCGGTCTCAACGGTGTCCAATGGCTAATTCCTAAACCGTTAGTCATAGACATATAGTTCCAATTACAAAAATGTTTTAAATCAGGTAAAGAAATATTTTAAAAGCGATTTGGGTCAATAAAACATTTCTTAAAAAATTACGAAATTTAAATTTTTATACGGTCCCCCGGTCCTATAAGTTATATTTAGTGAAATTTTCCTTTTACACTGACAAGTAATACAAAAAAAGTCCCGTTATTCTACGATTAAAATAACCGAGTAATAGCTGTTTAAAGTTGGAGCATATTTTTTGCTGCAAATTGGGGGTCATTCACAAATTTAGTCGAAATATAATTTCGTCAGATATAAAAAATGTTTGGGAGTAAAATTAACATTGCAATATAAATTTGAAATCTTTAATCCTTCTGGCATATTAATGGAAAATATACAATTTGTAATAAACATTAAGAAAGAAAAGTAAGAAAAACAGTAAAAAACAGTAAAAAAGAAAAAACAGAATTTTTGTTAAATAAATTTATTCTAAATTTACAGCCTCAATTCTTTACAAAATGATACGTATTTTAAAATATTATTAGATTCCACAAGCCTGTAAAAGTTGGGTTATGTCATGTTTTTTAGCTTTTGATAATTGATTCTTATATATTCTGTACTGCTGAATCCTAAATTGACCTTCATTTTTAACTATCATATCAGGATTATTCGCAAATTGCAAATTTCAAAGGTAAGAAGTTCAATGTTAAAATTGAATTTCCTCCCCCATCTCATCGGACCACTCAGCTGTTTAGCTGTAAGAATCCCAGGATAAGAAATAATATCGAATAAATTTTTTAATAAAATAAAATAAAATAAAATAAAATAAAAAATGTTTTACATATGTTTTATAGCATGAGATTTTCGCTACATTTTAACTTACACATTTGCGATTTGCAAAAAAATTCTAACGTGATGGTTAAAAATGAAGGTCATTTTCAGATTCAATGCTAAAAAGTGCGTAAAAATCAATTATCAAAAGTTAAAAAACACAACCATCTCCTCTACTTTATAGTATTCGATTTTTGTTATTCTTTAAATTTGAAAATTTATGATTTGCGAAATATCCTGACATGATGGTTAAAAATTAAGGTAATTTTCGGATTCAGTGCTATAAAATACATAAAAGTTAAAGAACCCAACAATCGCAGTCTTGTACTATCTAATCTAAAATTTTTCTTAAACTCCTTGGCAGAAAACTATCCGAAATTTTTTGTGTTATCCTGTAAAATAAGTATAAATGGTAACCACCGAAAATCTTAATAATATTAGATTGTTATCGGATTTGCGCCAGTGTGTAAAATGCAATCTCGATCGGATATTCAAAAGTGGGTTAAAGTTCGAGTACAAATTTTGAACTGGAAAAACATACATACGATTGTTGAAGTAACATAAAAACTTATAAAAAAAAAGCATAATTTTTGTTAAAAGAAATCGTAAGAGAAACAGTCTCAAAGCCTGACAAAATAAAACATATGTTATTTTAGCCAATTTGAGACTTAAGCATAATACTTGTAGGATTTTTTTTCAAAGCGCAGATACACATGAAGTAAGATCTTCGAATACTTTAAACACTTAGTATATGATCCCTCAAAGCCAAGCCGAACTCATTTGTTTTCAGAGTAGAAAAGTGGCATAAGTCATGCATTTTTAAATTTTCATAACTCGCTCAATTTTAGCGTTATATGAATGGGACTTTTTTTGTCTTATTTGTCAGTGTAATAGGAAAAAATTACTAAATATAACTTATAGGACCGGGGGACCGTATAAAAATTTAAATTCCGTAATTTTTTAAGAAATGTTTTTATTGACCCAAATTACTTTTAAAATGTTTCTTTACCTGATTTAAAACATTTTTGTAATTGGAACTATATGTCTATGACTAACGGTTTAGGAATTAGCCATTGGACACCGTTAAGACCGGACACCTTGTATAAAGGACTGACTGAATCTGAAGTCCGATGGAAATCCACGCATTGTCCAGTTCTTGAGATAGAGCCATTGTGGAAATCAGGAAAAATGATGTATACCAGCGCCACCTGCTCAGTAATTTACACCAAAACGTAGTAAACATAAACTCATATCAAGGACTAACTGAATCTGAAATTTCATGAAAATCCGTGCATTAGTTCTTGAGATAGGGCTATTGCGGATATCATAAAAAATGCAGCATAGCAGCGCCACCTGTTGAGCGATTTGTTCCAAAATCTAACCAGCACCAATAACAAGAACTAACTGAATATAAATTTTAATTAAATTCCGTGCATTAGTTCTTGAGATAGAGCACCCAGAAAATTTGCGTCACACACACACACACAGAGACAGATAGACAGACTCGCAGACAGACATTTTGTAAAAACACGTTTTTCGGATCTTTGACCCCTAAAACGTGTAAATCCGTCGAAAACCGGAATTCGAAAATTTTCAAGAATCCAATACTTTCTTCTTGTATAGATAGAAGAAAGTAAAAATATTAAGTCTAATGAAAAAAAAAACCGTATAAAACTAATGAAACTAGATTCGCAAGTTATTGAAATGGAGTTATGAAGTAAAAGGAGGAGATAAATAGTGTACTGTCTACCGGTTGCGAGTGAAGTAACTGAGGAGGTTGTCACAAGATGGCGGCTGCTTTTTACCCGACTGAAAAGAAGGGTTATGTGTTTCACGCGTATCTGGGTATGTGGATTTCTTTATACCCTGGAAACATCCCAAAGGCTGGATGGATTTTAATGAATGAGGTCTCTATCGATTCGGCTTAATCGTCCGATGGTTATAGGCTAGGTTTTGTTTTTATAAATTCAAAATGGCGGCCGTAAAATACAAAAGGGCGGTAGAGACGAAAAAAAAAAATTATGCATCCTATTGAGTGGCCTATCATTGGATAGGTCTTTCAAAATGAAGACGATGTTTCATTGACTATTTTACAGTCAGAAGCTCCGTTGAAATATTACACAACCTGGAAGTTGTGTAGGTAGGATCTCTAGCTTTATTGCAACTCTAACCATCATAGACATCTATAGACCTCATCCAAACAGTGTTTATAGAGGAACTAACAATTAAACACAACTTAAAAGTCACCAATACAAGTTAATAAAAAAAATAGGTAAGTAATATAAACAAGTATTATAAAAAAAATATTTTAAGTCAATTCCTACTTAGGGCAATGAGAGAATTTTTTTTTCTCCCATTCTTCTTTCCTCTTGAGTGGCGCTTAAAATGCCTTGATCAAAAAAAAAAAAAAAAGCTCTCTCGGTCTTAAAATATCTTGATCAAGAAGAGCGTCTCTCGATTATTGAAATTTATGAGTTAATATTAAAAAAAAAATGGATTAACATCAAGTGTCATCCACTACAAGTTTTAAAAAAATTATTTAAGCTTGATTGGATGAATAATAAGTATTTTATTAACGATTGAAAATTTGAACAAGATATATATAGCGAGAGTGTGAGCTAATAGTAGGAATTGAAAAAAAAAAGTTTCATATTGATGAGAAATAATTAATTAGGTCGCTTTTTAAGCAATGGGTTTTTGGATTTTTTTAATTTAATCGCTTACAATTTCGGATTATCGCCAGGACAAACATCCCACCAGTAAAATTGAGTAGAAAATTTCATCTTACTTAAGCGTCTTTTTCAAGAAAAATGTTCTCAAAAATGTCGTAAAAATTTCTATGTTTTTACTGGTGTCAGTATACCTTGTAAAACTGCCAATTTGTTTCCCTGGTTGTCACAATATGGCGGAAACACAAGACCTAACTACCGTCAAAGTAAACTCCTACCAGTAAAAATAAAAATCTGTTTCAACCATTATTTATGACTGAAATTTTGTAATAATAAGGTGTTTAAATAAGTTGAAGATTTCTATATAAATTTACTGGTGGAAGTTTCCATCGGCGGTAAACAACGTCTGCGATAGCGGTTACAGTTGAAGCTTCATTAATTTATGTATATGCCAGTTCCTCTTTTTTAATAGTTCCTTGGTTATTGAGGGATGTAGAACTTTTCTTATATTTTCGTAACAATGATGTTTTGGACATTATGAGTTTACCGGTTTCATTTCGCTATTTAAAATTTTCATTTACGAAAAATTGAAGACCCTATTGTGGTTTTATGAAAATGTTTTAAATCGGAACTAATAACTTCCAACTTACAGCTGAAATTAATTTTAATTTAAAACTGATTTGAGGTTGTCTTTTATTCCGGATTTAAGGCTGTTCTTAGATCCAAAAGGGAAACTTTATAACATTAATTTTAATTTATTTTGCTCGGAAATGCATGAAACTAGAAGGTGTTGTTGTCCAGAAACAATGTCATCGAACTGTTTCTTTCATTTTTTTTGCAAGCGCAATAGATCTTTCAGAAAATAGTGTGAAAGTGGGCGTTTTGAACCGAATTTCTGTATGAAAGAAGAATAACCACCCAAGGAAGGGTGAAAAGCGTCTTTGTCACGTGATCAAAATTGCTTATAACTCAATAGGTAATTTATTGATCAAGAAATGAAAAACACAGTTCGATTCCAAATCCTTCCATAGTCAAACCTGCGCATAGTCAAGCTTATATCGTTCCGTAAAAAAATGAATTTGTAAATGTGTCAAAACGTTTTGAGCTTGTTGAGCAGAACAGTTGAGAACAGCCTTAAGTGTCTAATATTTCTGCCAACGATGAAAGTGGTGACACGAAAGGGCCTGTGACGCAGCTAGGGGAGTTTTAAAGGCACTCGATACCACTTTTTTCTAAGAGTTTATCTTCGCTTTTTTTAATCGAAAATTTTTCAAATTAAATAATGCAAAATTTACTGTTCTAAAATAGTGATATTTTGAGCTACTGAACTCCCGTCTTGGCTGCGCCAATGGACAGCGCCTTTTTCAACAAATCAATTATTTATGATAACAGTGAAAAAATTGAATCATTATATCAAGGTTAAGTACTTTTAATTTCCTTTTTTAAAAATTATTATTTAGTCACCAAAATTGCATTTTTATGAAAATAAATATGAAAAGTTATACTTGTTCAACTAAATAAATCGTTGTAAATTTTACTGCTTTGACACTTTTAAGTTTAAGACAACTCATCCACGATAATTATAACTTTTAGAAAACTAGTGCGTTTTATTAAATGTTTAAAGTTTTGATATTAATCATTAGCTGTCATTTAATCTTAATAATGCATACATATTTAAAAAGCACAATTTAATAAAGTCAATACACATTAACATTTTGTATTTATTATTCTTATTCATATTTTATTTATTTTGTCGGATAAAACTTTCTTTTAAATACTTTCTCTTTCTTTTTTATCCGAAAAAATTTCTGCACGAAAGAAGAATAACCACTCAAGGAAGGGTGAAAAACGTCTTTGTCACGTGATCAAAATCGCTTATAACTCAATAGGTAATTTATTGATCAAGAAATGGAAAACACAATTCGATTCCAAATCCTTCTATAGTCAAGCCTTTGCATAGTCAAGTTTATATCGTTCCGTTAAAAAATGAATTTGTAAATGTGTCAAAACGTTTTGCGCTTGTTGAGCAGAGCAGTTCAGAACAGCCTTAAGTGTCTAATATTGCTGCCAACGATGAAAGTGGTGGCACGAAAGGGCCTGTGGCGCCGCTAGGGGAGTTTTAAAGGCATTCGATACCACTTTTTTCTACGCGTTTATCTTCACTTTATTTAATCGAATTTTTTTTTCAATTACATAGTACGAAATTTACTGTTCTAAAATAGTGGTATTTTGAGCTATTGAATAGTGGTATTTTGAGCTATTTGACTGCGCCAGTGGAAAGCGCTTTTTTCAACAAAAGAATAATAATTTACGATAACAGTGAAAAAAATTGTATCATTATATCAAAGTTACATATCGATTTAATCATTATAATTTCCTTTTTTTTAAAAATTGTTATTTAGACACCAAAATTGCATTTTTATGAAAATAAAAATGAAAAGTAATACTTGTTCAACTAAATAAATTGTTGAAAGTTTCCCGCTCCGAAAATTTTAAATTTAAAACAACCCATCCATGATAATTATAACTTTTAGGAAACTAATGCGTTGTTAAATGTTTAAAGTTTTGACATTAATCATTAGCTGTCATTTAATCTTAATAATGCATACATTTTTCAAACTCAAAATTTAAAATCAATACACATTAACATTTTGTATTTATTATCATTCTTATTACATTTCATTTATTTTATCGGATAAAACTTTCTGGAAAAATCAAATCTAATTATCCCAACATCTGTATTTTAATAAAATGGAAACAACATTTATAGATAATTACGAGAACACAAATATATCGATTTGCATAATGGCAGGAGTAATGTTATTTATCGGATGAGATGCGCGAAATTTTTGTTTTTATCATAAACCGTATGATAATTCTCATATTAACATTTATTCATCTGTTCATTCAGTTTCGTTATCATAAACTGAAAAGATAATTTAACAATATTTCTGATGTTTGAAATCTATAATAAACGATGGGCTATTTTCTATTAAATGGGATTCATTATGATTTAATTATTAGGTCATTAAGTGTTAAAAGTCCTATTTGAAAGCGATTTTTTATTTTTTTAAGCGATTTTTATTTTTATTATGTTTTTTATTTTATGAAATTATGAAATCACACCAGAAATTTTTTAATAGTAATTTTGTTTTACTTTATTTGTGTGGCAAATTATTTTCTACTTTATTTTTTCTTTAACTTTCTTAATTTTTCTTTTTAAGTACAATAAAACCTCGATTATTCAAAGTAATTGGGACCGACCCACTTTCGGAAAATCGAAATTTCGGATAATCGAGAATGCTTCAATTTTAACCCTTAAATGCCTGGTGTTGCTTTTCGGCAACATACCCAATTTAGACTCTAAAATACTGTTAGAATAATATTGAAGCTATAATGCCTAATGTTGCCAATAAAATACATTCTGAAGATATTATTACTTCAATTTTCAACATGCAGATGGCAACAATTGTGCTGTTTAAGAATAAAGATAGATTCATTTTTTCAATTGTTGCTACTTGTTCTTTTTGCTTTGTTCGGAAGCTTGCGAAATACCCTATTTTGATCTGCAGTGAGCAAGTAAAATTTATTTCTTATTATAGTTCCTAAAATTCTTGTGTGTTTAATATTATAGAATTTTATCAAGGGAACTTATTTTTTCAATTAAACACCAGTATTGCCGATTAGTAACAAACTGTTTTTTAGCCGTAAACCATACTTAAAACAAAATATGATTTTTTAAAGTATTTTTCCCATGATTTATTTAAAAAATGATAGCCGAATAACTTTATTACAATGATTATTGAAAATTCAGGCATTTAAGGGTTAAGATTAAGAAGAAATAAATGCAATAAATCTTATTATGGTAACAAGTGCTTAACAAAAATAAAGCAATAGCCATATAGTAACAAGAATAAATTACCTGAATTTTAATTTTGAAATTAAGTACCTTTTACATATATCACAAGAGTTTGAAAAAAAATGTTTTGTTTGTCGCAGTTTAGATTGCCTTTGCTTTGAAGCTCTATCCCGGAGTTTTTTAATGTTATTAATTCGCCAGTATCACAGTCTTTCTGCTGCTCCATCCATTCCAAACCTTTTTCAAAACATACAAAAGCTTTAGAATTATTAATTTGTTCGTTTTCTTCGTTCCTCCCTGCAGCTTACGGGAGCTCAAGTTAAATTGAAAGGAGCTCTAAAAAAGGGGATCGAAAATATTTGTATGTACTCGTAGTTCGGAAAAGACAACTTGCACACAAGGAATATCATAGTTAAAAAAAAAAAAAAAATTCAAAATGTATTTTGCACACAAAGAATGTGATAGTAAAAAAAAAAAAAGCTTTACAAATGGATTTCGGTTAAAAGAGTTTCGGATAAAAGAAGTTCTATTGTAGTTTTAAACTACAGTTATACTTATCCCAATGGCTCACACAAACATAAGACAATTCCGTTTTATATTGGGTGTTAAGCTGATAGCAGCTAGGAAACCCTTCAATGCTGCTCACCTGTTCAGTAAAAATAACTATTAAAACTTTCTGGTGAGAATTCGAAATTTCTAAATAAAAAAGCCGCTGTCGAATCGGACGTTTCACACTTAGCTTTTTCACTGCGCATTCCACGGGCAAAGCAAATGTAGCAAAATTTGCGCAACCCGCGATTTCCGCGGGGATAATTTTTTTCCATTTAATCAACTGTCCTTGATTATTCCCACCAGTCAATTTATATTGTAAATTTTGCTTGGAATTTTTCCGATTAAATTACACAAAAATTTCTGCTTTGAAAATCTGGTGATAAAAGATAAAAAATTCTGAAAATACTCTCTTTCTGGCAACCTTTTTTTATGATCTAATTCTATATTTGAAAAAAAAAAAAAAAAAAAAAAAAAGAACTCTTTTACAAAATTTTTTCACATATTTTAACTTTAAAATGTATGTCACCAATTTTTGAACCTATCAGTGGCGTGGCGTCCGGTCATCGCTGGATGCGGCGATGACCCAGCAATATTTTAAAACTCTTAATAAGCTTTTAAAACTCTACGATCCAGTTTTAGCAGAACATTTAGAGTTCATGTATAAGTGAAGGTAAGATTTAAAGTTTCTTTTTTGAACATTCAACCATTGAATTTTAGAGTTAATAATTTTTCACCACAAACTTAAATAATTACGATGACCACCGAAAATTTTCACGCCACGCCACTGGAACCTATTTTGATAAAACAATTACGCAGCGAGAAGGTTAATGCCCTATTAAAAGTATCTAAATCTATATAAATGTGAATGAAAAATTTTAATGTAATTATGTTTATAAACTTTTTAGATATAAAAGGTACTAGAGGTTTTTTTAATGCATTATGATTTCACTCTTTTACTGCGCAATTACCACAATTTTAACACAATTTCTGACGGAAGACGCGAATTCACTTTTTTTTGGGTATGTATAACTCTACTCACGGGTGTTACTTTTGCACTTTATGTTATATTATTGCTCAAAAAACATACACAGTATTCGTAATTTAAAAATTAGAATATTATACATACAGATACGTCGATTAGAAACAATGTCATTTTTATATACATTCATTTATACTATAAGTACACTGTAAAAAAATTCTCAAGCTGACAGAAAAATATATAAATTTTGGCCCCAGTGGAAAACCGTTTAATTTACAAAAAAATACAGTTTTTTTCTGTAAATATTACAAAATTCATATGTTTTACAGAAAAAAAAACTGTATTTTATTTAAAACAGTTCTCTCTGTTAAAAATACAGAGTTTTTTACAGTGAACAAACACAGAAAATCCTTTTGTTAAATAATGTAACATGCAAGTATAACGCACATTTTCTATCGGGTGAAATATTTTCAGTGCTATTTACAAATTTCGTACACTGTAAAAAAAAGGCAAATGTTCCTTAATTCACAAAATTGTCATAGAACCAAGAACGAAAATTTTCACTAGAAACTTAGGAAACCAATATATTTTTGAGATTTGGAGTATAATTTTAAAATACAAAGTTTCTGATTTTCGGGAACGTTTTCGAAAATGAGTGGCAGCAAAAGAAACTTTCTTTTTTATAAATGATTAATCTTGAAAATATATTGATTTTCCCAGGTTTCTAATGATAAAGAACACTTTTCGGAACAGTGCATAATAGTTTACGATATATTATGTTCATCCTCATATAACATGAGGGCAATCCGGAAGGTAAGTCCCCTTTAGCAAGTCCCCTTTAGTAAGTCCGAAATATACAGGCAGCTAATAAAAATTTATTTTTGTAAATTCTTCTTTAAATTCTGACAATAATTTTTTTTTCTCATGTTTCTAAAGGTAAAGGAACACTTTTCGGAATATTGGGTGACTGAGAAAATATTATATAGTTGTGTACGTGATTATTGTACATTTATGTATAATAAGAAACATCTGTCATTTTTAACAGTTCAATGATTCAGCAAAGTGGACGCACATGCGTGAAATCACGAACGCAGTACTTCCGCGGCGAAAATTGAGAACGGAACTTACTTACTGGATGTCCCTCGTATATTCCTCGAGTGAGAAACATGTGTCTTTCTTTACGGTAATAGAATTAGCACTTATACATGCATTGCAATGTAATAGATACCCTTCATCTACTTTTTATTGCAAAATTAGTGACTTACACCGTCTTCCTTTAACCCTTTATCTACTGCATTATGATCTATTGCAATTTTTTTCATGTAATATTTTTTTTCAGTTACTAACAATGAAAATTAAAGGATAAACATGAAAAAACACTCACCCGTGAGAAATTTAATTATTTAGAGGTAATTAATTAAAGTGGTACTTTAAGGTACCGTCAGTACACTATGACTAAAATATTGTAACAGAAAACCCACAAGGTATTTCAAATGGTACCAGAAAATATTTTCATTTAATAAGTATGTGAAAGATAGACTTTTTCGTATTTACAAATAAATCGTTTGGCAAATTCCGATGCCAACCATTTATTTCAACACTTTAGAATTGAAAATGCTTTACCCCTGAAAGGGTTAAAATAAACTATTTTTTTTAGGTTTCGATCTTGTTAGCAGTCCTTTACTTATGGGACGTCTATATTCCAGGGACAACATGTTCTCACACATCTCCACATATGCAATATATGAATTTACATATGCCATTTCTAGCATAGCAAAAACG
Source organism: Maratus speciosus (assembly GCA_963932465.1). NCBI lineage: Eukaryota > Metazoa > Arthropoda > Arachnida > Araneae > Salticidae > Maratus > Maratus speciosus. The sequence goes on from OZ010792.1 coordinate 586,920,302, forward strand.
AGCCGGTGCCACAATTTTTTCGATTTCTTATAAAAAATAACAATGAAACAGAAAAGAAATACCAGGGAAATCATTACTACACTACATTTTAGTAATTACATTTTAAAGCAGATGAAAACGATGGATAACTACACAGACGAAAAGTAAACAAGAAGTCTTTCTCCAACACAAAGCGTACTGACGGCATTTAAAAGTACCACCGAGTAATTCAACTGTTAAAACAATTACATACACCGTTCACCTAAAATAGCTAGTCAAATTGTATTCTAAGAGCAAAGTGCACACATAAAAAAAAAAAAAAATCCAACACTTATCTTATATCTTTTACTGTGTTTGCAAAAATAAAAAGACGAGCGTGACAATCTGTTCAAAATGTCGGTACAAAACACATCGCCTGTGTCAAAGATAGCCTCCTTCCTCGCTAAAATAACAAACCTAGAACTACTGCTGCCATGCATCCGGATAAAGTGGAGTTAAAATAGTGATTTTTGCAAAGTACCATTAGAATATTAGTCATATTCACTATGGAATGAAAGTTTAAAGTGAGTGGTACTTATAAGTACCGTCAGTAGATAAAGGGTTAAACGTCTCATATATAATTTTATCGAATAAAAAATAACAAGATAGACACTTTTACGTAAAATAACACAAGCCTGTGATGGTTGAGATGTTTAACTTTTGATAATTGATTTTTATGTATATTTTCGAGCTGAATCCAAAAAGGACCTGCATTTTTAACTATCACGTCAGGATTTTTTGCAAATCGTAAATTTCAATGGTAAAAAGCAAAAAAAGTAGCGGAAATCTGATACTAAAAGGTAGAGGAGATGGTTGTGTTTCTTAATTTTTGAGAATTAGTTTTTATATATCTTTTAGCGCTGAATTCGAAAATGACCTTCATTTTTAACCATCACGTTAGAGTTTTTCTCAAATCGTAAGAACATATGTTTTTTTTTTTTTTTTTTTTTTTAAAGCGAAAATCTGATGCTATAAAATAGATGTAAAACCTTTTAATTTTATTTCATTCAATATAATTTATATAATTTTTTGACTTATACTAGGAATTCTTACTGTTATACAGCTCAGAAGTCCGAAGAGAGGGGGGCCCATCTTGGGGCCCATTTTGTGAAAAGTAAAAGTAATTTTTGTGAATTTTATTATATTTTTGAGAAAATAACATTTTGTAACGAAAGTTGAAGTCCAGTTACTCAAATTCATACTACTAACAAAAACTTCTTTAAACATTCTTGCTATTTTTTTTTTTTCATGACCTAGTTTTATCTACAAATTATACATTTTAAAACAGTTTTTATTAAAAGAAACTTTATGAAGGGGCCTCTTTTTTTAAAAGGAATTTTGAGAAGGGGCCCATTTTATTAAATTTATTTTTGTGAACGTTCCTATTTTATTAAATAGAATTTTGTGAAAAGGCCCTAAATAGGTCCCAAATTTCATCTGGATCGACCCCTGCTTTTAACTTTGAAACTTACGATTTTCGGAAAATCCTGACCTAGTGGTTAAAAATGAAGGTCATTTTCGGATTCAGCACTAAAAGATGCATAAAAATCGATTATAAAAATTTAAAAACCACAACCATCAATCACACCTATTTTATAGTATCAGATTTTCGCTCTTTTTTTTACTTTTTTACTTTGAAATTTACGTTTTGCAAAAAATCGCGACGTAATAGTAAAAAATGAAAGTAATTTTCGGACTCAGTGCTACAAAATACATAAGAATCAATTATCAAAACCTAAACAACATGACAATAACCCAAATTTTGCAGGCTAGTATAATAGTTAAAAGCATTGCCTCATCAATCAATATAATTAATTTTTATACTAAAACCACACATTTTTTGTTACAGAAAATGCAGGGCATCTGCCAAATATTATCTAACCAATGACCTCTGATATTTGTGGACATCCATAAAATATAAAGAGACAATAAAAACTCACATTAAAACTGAAAGTAGTTTTCTTTCAAAATAATGAACATCCAAACTTAAATGAGAAAAGAATGAATTCTATTTCAAGACTTTTTTTTCAGTTTACAGTAATGATACATTTTTTTATGGTTTGGAAAGGGGTATTGTAATAGGGAAAATTTCTTGATTCATAAACACAAATTGAACAGGAACCACTGATAAAAAATTATTTAAAAAATATTATTGATGGCGTTTTCTTTAGCTTAAATGTCGCAAATTATGTTAAGAATTTTTTAAAACTAATTTATTCATAAAATTTTGTGCCTAATGTTACATGAAAAATTGCGCTTTTAAAAATCATCATATAGAAGCTGTAATTTCAACAGTTTTGATGTTTCTTCGAATAATTTTCATTTAGAATGTAATGAAGTTGATGAGGTGTAATTGTGGTAAGATAAAGGAAAAGAACTACTTCTGCAGTTTCAAACTTTTATTAACTTACCTTTTTTTGCAATAGTTAAACATTTATTTTGTTATATATTCTAAAAAAGCGCAAATATAGTCTCCAAAATTTTTATATTTCACATTTTTGACATATCTCCCTCCTTAAAAAAATAATGGTAAATAATCACAACAAGTTCATTGTTTCCACTTCAACTAAGAGTAATATTATTTTCAAAGTCACTCTTTCTGAATTATTTGATTAAATTATTAGAATTGTAAATTGTTATTTGTAAATTATTAGAATTGTAAATTATTCTTGAAGCAAGAATAAGAATAATTTAGAATTTGTAGAAACAAAAACGAATTAAAACTAAAATAAAAAAAACCCCAGTAAAATTTTAACTTTTTAAATAAAATATATAAACGCAGCAGCGTTCCTAAATTTTTCTAAATTTCCTACCACTATTTCAAAATAAAATTCTTCGCGGTAGATGCCTTCACGTGGTAGACCATAGTTGTACAATGATATTTCAAAGAAATAAGAACTTTGACTTTTGCAGATTTCTGCCAGTGGTTTGGTAAGAATAAAAAATTATCTGTTTTAAACACATTTTTAGAGATATGAAAATAGCAAAACGTTTTCATGAGGAAGTATTTAAAATTAATATTTTTTTCTACGTAAAGAAAGATTTTTAAATGAAAAAAAAATAATCTTGAAAAATTAAAAACATCTGTTAACTTCTTTTTTGAGCGTACTTTCGGTATCAATCTGTGGCGAGTTCAAGCTCTCATGAAACAAACCTTTTCGGGCTTGGGTGCTCACGAATTTCAAATAGTCGGAATCTTACCCCCCCCCCCCCCCCACTCTCCCAAAATGTCCCCGAACTCATCTCTAATCAATATTGGTCAAGATATGACGGGTTACAAACAACATTGGATCAACGTTATTTTGCTATTTGGAATACAAAATCGCATAAAGCATGTGGAGAGAATTGACATCGTTGTATTCTTTAAAGGTGGAATAAACGAGTAAGAAGAAAAAGAAAGCTTATTAAAATTACTAGCAATTAAAATTTTAATGAAACTGACAATTCAGGTATATCAAGGCTGCCTAACTTGCGGCCCAGTGCTATAAATTATGTGATCTGCTAGAAAATGGAAAATTGTTTTTAAAAAATTATTTTTTAACGTAGTTTTTTTAAATGCTGGGTTAGTAATTTCCTACTGGAATAGAATCTCCCGAGATGTTCAGCCCTCCATATCTTAAATTCATGATTAAGTGGATTATATATCTTTTCCTTTTAAACCATTTCCTACATGTTTGCCCTACACTGTAAAAAAATTCTGTATAGTTACTAAATTTTTTTCTAGGAAACTGGGATTCCTAGAACTTTTTATGTAACTACAACCCAGGTTACAGATACAATTTTAGTAAGATTACTGTAATTTTTGTAGATTCTTTTGTAAAGCTACAGATTTCTGTAGCTTTACAAAAACTAGTTTTGCAGATTTACATCTTTTTTTATTCAGTGTACAGATAAATTTTCTGTAAAAGTACAGATTTCTGTAACTTTACATCTGTAGAATTACAGTTTTTTTTACAGTGTACTTACTGCCTGCGCTCTAAGTCTAGTAAATATATTTCTGTTGCTAAGAAATGGATGCACGAGTTTTAGTTTTTGCATAGTATAATTCCTTTTGAAAATGAAGTGCGTAGCATTTTCATCATGCAGTTATATTTTAATATAGATTTTAAAATGTTAGAATAGTATTTTTCTACTGCAATGGAACATTTCAAGAAGTCAATGTTTCATCACATAATTATATTTAAAGGAATTTTTAAAATGTTAGATTAGTTAACTCCTTAACCTAAGATTTAACTTTCACCAGGCTGGACCCAAAACGTAAACAACATCACGCAGCCTCTGAACCATTCCACGGTTCGGCAAATCGGCCCTAAGTTGAACCAAACGCGCACGACGGAATTTTACGGACGACGCGTATTTACGGAATGTAAATACAACTGGTGTAAGATACAACTAGTTTAATTTTGTGGAATATTTGATAAGTAATTATAACCTGGTGTAATAATTGTGGTAGGTTAACTCTAGGATAGATGGCCATAGAGCAGAGATGGCCAGTCTAAATATCTCCAAAACTTGATCATAGATTGCAATATAAACATTGTTCATATGAAATAGTTCAACGAGTTTATTTATTGCGTCGTGCAGTTGTGTTTTTCGATTATAAAAAGTAAGTGTAATTTTAATGTCAATTAAATAGGTAGTTGAATTTTTTTTTTTGACTTAGGTATGTGAATGTTTTGCAGTACGTACGTTATGTATATTTTTTACCCGACAGAAAAGAAGGGTTATTTGTTTCACGCGTATCTGTATATGTGAATTTCTTTATACCCTCGAAACATCCCAACGGCTGGATGGATTTTAATGAATGGGGTCTCTATCAATTCGTCTTAACGGCCCGATGGTTATAGGCTAGGTTTTGTTTTATAAATTCAAAATGGCGGCCGTAAAATACAAAATGCGGTAGAGCCGAAAAAAATAAATTACGCACCTTTTTGAGTGGCATATTATTGGATAGGTCTTTCAAAATGAAGACGATGTTTCATTGACTATTTTACAGTCAGAAACTCCGTTAAAATATTATACAACCTAGATGTTGTGTATGTATTGTGGATCTCTAGCTTTACTGCCACTCTCACCATCATAGACATCTATAGACCTCATCAAAACAGTGTTTATAGATAGGAACTAACAATTAAACACAACTTAAAAGTCATCAATACAAGTAAATAAAAAAAAATAGGTAAGTAATAAAAACAAGTAATATAAAAAAAATATTTTAAGTCAATTCCTACTTAGGTCAATAAGAGAATTTTTTACTCCCATTCTTTCTTCTCCTTGAGTGGCGCTTAAAATACCTCGATCAAGGAGAGCTCTCTCTTGATTATTGAAAATTAATTAATTTAATTTAATTAATGAATTAATATTTGAAAAAACTGGATTAACAGCAAGTGTCTTCCACTACAAGTATAAAAATATTTATTTGAGCTTGATTGGATGAATAATAAGTATTTTATCAACAATTGAAAATTTGAACAAGCTATATATAGCAAGAGTGTGAGCTAATATAGTAATTGAAAAAAAAAATAGTTTCCCATAGATGAGAAATAATTAATTAGTTCACTTTTTACGCAGTCGGGTTTTTTGATTTTTTAAATTTAATTGTTTATTACTATGTGGACTTTTAAGGCACATATATAACCTAATCTTTACTTCTAAGACTAAAACAAAGATGTACAATGGCTATTGATGCTTTAGATTGGGCGACCATCAGTCCTTCAATTTCAGGAGAGATGGCCATATGGAATCGAGGAGAGATGGCCATCTTTAATCAATATTTCAAAATTATACTTAGTGATGATTTTAACTAAATATAATTAAATTTAAAATAAATATATAACGTTTACGTTTATAAATATATTAATTGATATAATTATTTAAATTTTAACTAATATAAATATTTTAATAATAATAATAATAATAATAATAATAATAATAATAATATAATAAGACCTAACGATTTATTTGTTTCAGAAAATACTGAAAAACGTCGGAAACTTTCATAACAGAACTGATAAAGTTGATAAATAAACTAAATTAACGTAATAAATCTATAATTAACGCGAGAAAAAAAACACGACAATTACAGTAGCGAAGAAAACGAAACACATTTAAATTATTCGATTCTACAGTTTCCGAGTAAATAGAATTGGATCACTGTGTTGGTTGTGCAAAACAATATAATATCACATCCAAAAAGAATGTCTGGATACAATGCATAAGGTACCTGAAGTAGTTCTATGAAACGTGTATAAAATATCAAGACCTCTGCCAAGCATGTGGTAAGATTTTACGAAAAGTGAAGTATTGAAATTATACTTCAAATTCTGTTTATTCGAGTTTTCTTCACTCATTTTCCATCCTATAACTGCATCTTTACAAATTGCTATATGGTTTTCATGATTAATTATATGAAATGTGTTACTTTTTTTGCTATTTAAATTAACTTTTTCTTTCATGTATTAGATGGCCATCTCTCTTCGGTTTTAAGGAGAGATGGCCATCTGCCATCTGCCATTTAAATTTCAATTTTGTTTTACACTTTTTGTTTTCAATATTTAATTATTTTTTGCATAAAATATTATGAGTATATGTATAAGAATTTTAAATATGCATCGATATTTATTGTATTTGCATTATAAGAATTTTTATTTCAATCTTTAGAAACTATAACCATCTATCCTAGTGTTACCCTATATATACCGCAAAAGATTTATCATCAATCACTAAAATATAACATAAACCAATAACTTATCGCTTGCATTTTTTTCGTACAGAACGTATAATGTCACCACTGTCATTTTCGGTTGCAAAACTATCAACGTAACTCTCACTGTTCTTATCACAAAATCTTCTTTTCGAAAACATACTATATGGAATATAGTAAGAGTATTATATACAACATATTATACAAGAGTATTATAGACATAGTATTATATACAACATAAAACATACCCCACATTGTCCGCAGCCCTTTATTCTTCTACTCTATTCCGACTCTTTTGCGGAAGCAAGGTTCGTAGGTCCCCAGCCACGTCCCGAGTAAAATACATTCTAGCGAATGCGAGGTTGAAAAAAAAATCGAAAATTGAAACCGGACAAATTTAAAAGGGAAATTGTACAAATTAAAGACACCGAAAAGCGGGAAGGGTGGGATACTTCTCCAATATTTAAGAAAATATATTTCAAAGTGCAAACATGACCAATAATAACGTGTAACTGATTATGATACAAAGAGATAATAAGAATCTATCACGAGCCTGTTCTGTAGGGATGTAGTGGAGGGTATACGGGGGTATATGCCATATACCCTCTGGAATTTTTTAAGGAACACCGTATACCCTCTGTTTATCAAGAAAGCTATAGTATATATACACTAGGGTATACCCTCTGCCTTGAGCGTATACCCTCTGCCTTGAGCATATACCCCCTGCCTTGAGCGTATACCCTCTGCTTAGAACGTATACCGTCTGTTTTTTTACGACTACGCCACTATTGTTCTGTGCTGTTTGTGATGGGCAAATTACAAACCGCGAACGTCGCACCACGGGCCATGCCCGTAATATTTCCATTTGGCCCGACTGGTGTACTACGGGCCAGGCCCGTGATAATCAGTTTTGGCCCGAATACAATACCACGTGTCTCACACGTAATTGTAGGTTAAGAAGTTAATTTCTACGGTGAAACTTCCAAGAATACAATGCTTCATCACACTATTATACAGTGTGTTCACAAAAGAATGTCCCAGTTATAAATTTTAATAATATCAACTGTAAGCGTTGTAGAGTGTTCGTTCGAGGTATCAAATAAAGAGTAACTCTAACAGTGTTAGATAAAGGCAGTACCATTTTGTTATTGACTCGCTTGCCAGTTCCACATACGCAAAACGGCGACTCCTGAATGTAAAGCGTTTTATGTTCTGCAATTTGCTAAGAGTTAATTTGTAATTTCAATTCAACGTGCGTTTTGTCTAAAGTTTAAGGCTAATGTCAGACGAACGTCTTTTTGCACGCTCTTTTCCTTACGGATTATGCCTACACAATGCCGCTAGCATTGTGTAGGGATAATACGTAAGGAAAAAAGCGAGCAAAAAGACGTCCGTCTGACATTAGCCTAACTCTGATCCCTAATTTGGCAAAAACATCTGCCGATGGTATGGGCAATTCGAAACACGAAATGACCGGGTGTGTTTGTAAAGGGAAAAGCACGGAATGACCAAAAGTGTCTGTACAGAATGTTCAACGTGTCAGAGCATCTTACCTGCCTAGGCCTAAGAAATCTGCCCGGAAAGCAAGACTTGAACTTCAGTTGCCAAAAACGATAGTGCAGATGGTTTTAAGAATAACATGTCTACATATGCATCCATGTCGGTTACAGCTGGTACATGCCTGTGGCAAGAATTGTACTTTAGGTTGGATGTGTGCGGTATAACTATAGATGCATATTTTGAACATTTATAAGAAAAACTAGGTTAGTTTACCCTCAATTTGATGTATGATTTGTTGTAAATAGTCCAAATTAAACTATTATTATATACCACTGAAGCTGGAACATTCTTTTATGCCCTGTATTTTAATGAAGTTTTTCAAATAGTAGATTAGTTGATTCCTTCGGATTGAAAACTTCCAAGAATTCAATGCTTCATCACACACGTATCTTTTAATATAATTTTGTAAAATGTTAGATTAGTAAATTTTGTGCAAGTGTCGTACTTTTGCGTTTAAAAATGAGCCCGTAAATACGTCAGAAAGTTTCGCAATGTCGAACGAGGAAACATATTTTTTTCCAGACTCAACATCAGGATTTTCACCTTCTATTTTAGGAAGAATCTGAAATGCTATACATATCTAAGTTAGTTCAACGGAATATTTCGTGGGTAGTTAATATGCTCTGGTTGAAGTGCTCAATAATTTTTTAAGTATTTCGAAGAAAAATAGTTTTTGACATTTTTTTTTTTAATTTCTTATTGCATTTGATGTTAAGCATTTTCTGAAATTTTTGGTCGACAACTATTCTAAACATATATGGGGCATTCTCACAATCTTTTGACTTTTGGGGAAAAAATCTGACAAAATTAAACTTGCTAAAATAACATTTTAATCTGATAGACGAATGCCTTAATGATTCAAAATAAAGAAAAAATGGTCAGCAGCGAAAATTTTTTTATTTAACTGAGGTTTAAGTTAAACTTGCGAGATTAATTTTCCTTACCATTTTACCACTATAACTTTTTATTTTCTTCTAAATTTTTACTTATAATGAATTTGCATAGTACCCACAGGACATTCATATAAGGAATAATAACAATGTAGTACTTTTAATACGGAATTTTTGTATAACATTGTCTTAAAGGGGTGTTAAAGAAGGGACGATAGGGTAAAAAAGGGGATGGTATTGGAAAAAAGGGACGGTAAGGATGGAACGGTAAGGAAAATTACCACCTATTTTTAGGAAAATCATGTTAAGACTAAGTGATAGCCACAATGTTCACTGATTTTTAGAAACAGTTGTTAACATTAGATTAAACTAATTTTTTTTTAATTTACCTCGAAAAGTGCAGGAATAAACCTTGGGGACGGCGAGACTACCAATAAAGTCACGATGCTTGAAATTGACATTTAAATGCTGATTTAAATTCTACAGTAAATTTTCTGCCAAAGAATTTTAGACATTATTTCTCTAGCATACTTCTGCATGAGAAAAAACTTTAAAAAAATTCTGTGGCTGCATCTGAAATGATTTTCTGTATAATTTTAGAAGAGGGATGGTAAGGAATCTAAAACCCAGGGACAGAGTTTAAAAAATAATAACAACCCTAAAAATGTGTGCAGGTTAATTTTTAGTTAATATTTATATAAAACAATAGTTCCAGTTTCAGAAAAAAATTACATCGAATTATTTTTATTGAAACAATTTTATTCAGACGGCTCCAAACTTAAAAATCAACATCAGGGACACGGGACGGTATAGGAGTTTTCCAGGTGTTTGGACCCCCAACATCGTCCAAAACTTATTTATCTCGTTAATATTGTTGTGCAATCATGCAATGGGATATTTCCAAGTATATGAAATAAAAAAAATAACACAAAAAGTGTATTAAAATAAAAATTATTATTCAGGGACATGAAAGTCAAAAGATTGTGAGAATGCCCCATATATGCTCCCTGAGATTTTTTACCTCCTCAAATGTTGCCCGAAAGGAATTTTTCTCCCTGACAGGTCGCACACTGAGGCAACAGCAGAAATATGAAGTACAACATAGAAGAAAAAACTAGTTCAAACAAAGAAAAAGCTGTTTCAAACCTGTTTTAAACCCGTTTTTTCTCCGAAATCGAGCAACATATCGTCTCAGTGTGCGACCGGCCTTTATGTGCGGAATAGAGTCCTGTTCTGATAGGATTGTACTTGAACCTAACTCGAAAATTCTATTTAAAGTCAACCCGAAAACGACCGTAATCCAAAATATTCAAATTCGAACTCGAAATGAAAGGTTTTGATCCATATTTTAATACAATTATGGAAAAGTAATCTACAGTTACATCTCTAAGATCAATTATATATCTTTTGCACAAAAATGAACACATTTACTCTCATTAATAATATTCAAATATATAGTTTTGTTCATTTTAGAAAAATATTCAGATCTTTCGTTTGAAAAATCGGGTCAACTTGAACCCTACCCGAATGACCTGAAATCCAAACAAAACTGACCCGAACCCGAAGTTATTAAAGTCAATCGAACAACAACAACAACAAAAAAAAAAAAATAATAATAATGAAACGTCAATCCGACCCCACCCGCTGTTCTGTTCGGATCCAGTTCTGCTAAAATCGATTTATAAGCCCCAATGCAGGAGTCTAATACTAATACCAATGCAGTGATATTTAGTTCCTACAGGAGTCGCTATGCTCCTGTTTATCTCAGTCGATGTTGATGAGTCGATTTGTCTGAATGCTTCGATTAAGCAAAAGTGGAATTTCTTGCAAATTCCTGAGCATTGGAATGGTATAAAGTAAGCCAGGGATCGTGGGGAAAGAGGAAAAGGCCCCAGAGCCATACGTTCTTTTTTCTTATATAAATTAGGTAAATCAAAATAAAATTAGATAGGAATCGAAAAAGTTAATAAAAATAGAAGTTTGCAGTTAAAATAACGAATTTTGAAAAGAAAACGGCAAGGATTTGACGGCTAACTTCATCAGCCAACGAGGAAGCGAAGTGCAACGAATCAAAACTGCCGGAAAAGATCAGGAAAGAAAAAGGATTGAAACTCCAGTGAACTGGATGTCTCAGGAAACTATGAAAGCGCTTAGTCAATTAGCAAGTTCTGTGCATTACTACGTCAGAAACAGGTGATGAGCGGGTCGGGATGGGATAATCTCATTCGGATTTGACAGGAGTCTAATGCGGACTGGGAAAGGTAAAATGTTGGACACTTAGGAGTAGGATAGTGAACAGCACAATTATTCTCTTTACAACTTCTCTTGAATATGCTGACTATAACTGTAAAACCAGTTTTCCCACAGCAGATGGAGCAAAGCCAGAAAATAATACCAATCGTTTCATTAAATATACAAATATTTTTCTTTCTTTTTTTCTCTCTTTTCGTATACGAACGTTTAATTTAAAACATCTTGATTAGAAAGTATCAAATGTCTTTAAAAATAAACGGTCATGTGCTAGTATTACTCGCTCTCAGAGGGCTCCGTACAATAAATATATGAATTAATAACTGTATTAATAAAAGAATCGTTACTAAAAGAAAAATAAGACTTTGTAAAAAAACTATATAACGTATGGTTTGGTATAGCTGTATATGTATATTTACTAGAAAAGCACGGTATACCGTAAAAGTTCAAAGAGATATGAAGCCTAAATAATATCAAATATTGCTATTCTGTATAAATCTGATTTAAATCTTATCCTAATCTGTTTACGATGAACTTAATTCAGCACTGACAATAAAAGTAGCATATTTAACCCTTTGCACTCGAAGTTTTTTTCATTCGTATACCAGCAACTCGAAGCGATTTTAGTTATATCTTATTATTTTTTTAATTCTTTATGAATACAAATGTTATGGTATATACAAGAAACCAAAAAATCATAAAATTATTACATTTTGTAATCGCCCAAAGGGTGATACCTCTCGAAGCAATTGCCAATATGTAATCTTGGCTTTTCTAGACAGGTATCACAAAATTATTTGCATTGTCTCCGTAGCGGAACCCTCGAGTTTGCAGAGAAATTTTAAATGGCTTCGCTCCGGAGCCCTCGAGTTCAAAGGGTTAAACTTCATTTGCATTTCATAAAACAAAATTCAGCGTCGTAATAATCTTTTCTTTTTACAATGTAGCTAAACCAAAACCCTTGTTCAGAGTTTAAACTTGGCATGTTGCTAAGCGCGCTTCGAAAGGAGGTCGCAAAAAGCAACGCCGCTTTGGTTCGTGCCACGTTTTTCCAGATAGGTTTTTAATTAACTTTTAAAGATACGGGAGGCGTATTGAGAGAGCCACTCAATGTAAACTAGTGGCGAATCCCATAGTATTTATGTGATTAATTCTAATTAAATTAATCTGCTTTCAAAAATTTGAGGTTTATTGCTTTTATACTGCTGCTCGGCATTTTATTACACAAATGTTTCATTAAAAGTTGTTACCTAGGCTTTAAAAGCTGATGGTACATAGAGTACGCCGCCCTTGTTATTATGTAGGTCCAAAATTCCTGTGTCTTTAAGGGTTAATATCTCGGCTAATTACCGACGATTTTTTTCAAAATTCATTATCAATAATGATTTTATACTTCTTCTACGATAAATACCTCCAGCGCTCCTCAACGCCTTTGCTAAATGCCCGCAAATCGAAATTTATGTGTAACGGAAAAATGCGCTTTTCTAAAAAACTATGTGACCTAGGATAATCGGTATAATTTTCCTGCAAGGTCCCTTAACGTCTACTACCTCTAATTTTTTCATAATTTTAATTTCAATAGATTCGGAAATAGTTGGGGGAGGGGGGCATATTTTTGTGCTACATTTTCGGCGATACCTCTGAAAATTTAATACCTAAAATTAAAAAAAGCATATTTTTGAGTTAGGCGTAACGAAAACTTTCACATGATACCACACACAATATACAAAGAAAAGATTTTTTTTTTCAAGTAACGTAATTAGCCCCTCTATATTTTCCATAAAAATATTTGTAAATGTTTAATAATCTATAAATATGTGGGTCAGTAGTCTTTATTACTTCCCCCAATTTGAACTTTCCACGTTCCATAGTTTACGAGTAAAATGTGTATGACAGACAGACACAGGAGTGATCTTATAATGGTTCCGTTTTTACTTTTTAAGTATAGAACCCTAAAAATCGATTCAAGTAGCATAATGCAATTAAAAAATGATGAAAATTGCTTTAGAATTTTTTACGCTTTTCTTACTTTTAGGTAGCTTTCATTACAAAAAGCTACCTATTGCAGCCGTTCGGACGAAAGCGATTTCAAAAAATTTTGGTATATTTTCATCGATCATGACCCCTAGACCCCGAAACCACCCTCCGTTCAAAAGTTGATTAATAGTGATTAATATACATATAAATATATTTAATATAAATAAAGTTATACTGTATGTATTAAAATCGGGTAATTATTTTTATTATTATTCTTCTATTCTTTTTAATATTGATCTATTTTCACTTTGTGTTATAAAATTTATTATCGGTTTAATGTGTTTGAATGTTCCACATTCATACTTTTAGGATTTTTATGGTTGTATGAAAATAATCCACACACTATATTTGAGATTTTTAGGTAATGGGAATTTAAGTATCTGATAATCTTCTATATACTTACATATGTTTTTTATTTCCTGTTCATTTGATAATTATCTTATATATAATAATTATTATTAACGATTTTTATATTATTTTTAATATATATTATTATTAATTATTATTGAATTTATTTTATTTTATAGCATATAGCTATATGCTATATATTATCAATGTTATAGAATTATTCAAATTCTTAGTGTAGTTTAAATGAGTAAGATAATAGAATATTTTGAAAGCTTTTTTAAAATTTTATTAACAATAGTTTTTTAAAAAATATATAGTGTGGTTTATATTAGGTTTATAATTATCTATATATAAGGATTTGTTTGGTTTTGCTGTTAATTAGATTTTTTACAATCAAGGGCTTTCAATTGTTTATCTTGTGACATTTGAATAATAAAACTACTACTAGATGGCAGCACCAAATTTTGTCTATTGACGTTTAGTTATAAATTTTGTCTTTTGCAGATCCTATTCAGTTATAATTTCCTACACCGGGTGTTTTTTTGTTTTAGCTAAATTTTGACGATATTGTTAAATAGTAATTAATAAATTTAATAGGGCATTTTAGTTATTTTAAATAATGTAATTACTTTCTATTTATTTTATTTTATATTATATTAATTGTTTTTATCATGGTATTTCAAAATGTATTAACTGCATCCTTTGGTATCTATTACTGTGATTTCTTAACTGTTTTATTCACCTTAATCTTTACGATATTTTGGTAGCCATGTGCGAGTGGATATATTGAAAAATACTGAAATATTAATCGGTATGTTGTGTATTATTTCTATTTTATATCCTATAAATATTTAAACAGGTTTTATTGATTTTTCCATTTCATATTATTTGTTTCTATTCTGTTTTCATTTTTAATTTATTCACTTGATTATAATAGTTGTTCGGGCACAGAGAAGGATAATTTTTAGCTTTAGCTTATTCTTCTCACAGAAAACGACCATATTGCTCATATCATTGAATTCTGTGCCCTTGAAAACGTAATTCAATATATAAGCTTTTCCATTATTTGTCGGTGTCCACTTTCTTCTTTTTTCTTCCATAATAATTCTTATAATAAATTATTTGGCACTTTTTTTATACTTACAGCTTTAATTCATAATATTACGGTTTTTGATGGTGGTAGGTTATGTATAATTAATGGTTATATATATATATATATATATATATATATATATACTATATATCTGATCTTTGTCACACTGTAACTCTCGTATTTATGAACCGATTTGGATGAAACTTGGTGGGTACATAGTACATACAAATGTCTCGACCGAGTTCGTAGGCCAGCTTGATCCGCCATCTTGTTTCAAAATGGCGGCCACTTATAAAAAATTTAAATATTTGAAATTTGAAATGTGGTACCAAAATATTGAAAATTGAAAAATATTTTTTTCTTATGTGTTTGACCTTGATACAAAGATTCCGGAGCAGTTTTTGTTTCATTTATATCTTAAAAAATGATTGAGTTATAGCACTTTGAATTTCTAGCGTGGCTGACATTTTGAAACGTCCTCATTTTTGTCACGCGATAACAGGCGTATTCATGAACCGATATGGATGTAGTACCTTGGTGTGTACAAAGTACATACCAATTTCTTGACCGAGTTCGTTGGCCAGCTTCATTCCCCATCTTGTTTCAAAATAGCGGCTATTTAAAAAAAAAAAAATGAAATTTTAAATTTAAAATGAGATATCAAAAAATGAAAAAATGAAAAAGATTTTTTTCTTATGTGTTTGACCTTGATGCAAAGATTCCGGAACAGTTTTTGTTTCGTCTATATCTTAAAAAATGATTGAGTTATAGCACTTTGAATTTCTAGCGTGGCTGACATTTTGAAACGTCCTGATTTTTGTCGCGCGATAACAGGCGTATTCATGAACCGATTTGGATGAAACTCGGTGTGTACATAGTACATACCAATGTCTCGACCAAGTTCGTTGGCCAGCTTCATCCGCCATCTTGTTTCAAAATGGCGGCCATTTAAATTTTTAAAAAAAAATTAAAATTTGAAATGTTGTAAAAAAAAAAATTGAAAATTGAAAAATGTTTTTTTCTTATGTGTTTGACCTTGACACAAAGATTCCGGAGCAGTTTTTGTTTCGTATATATCTTAACAAATGACTGAGTTATAGCACTTTGAATTTCTAGCGTGGCTGGCATTTCGAAACGTCCTCATTTTTGTCACGCGATAACAGGCGTATTCATGAACCGATATGGATGTAGTACCTTGGTGTGTACAAAGTACATACCAATTTCTTGACCGAGTTCGTTGACCAGCTTCATTCGCCATCTTGTTTCAAAATAGCGGCTATTTAAAAAAAAAAATTAAATTTTAAATTTAAAATGAGATATCAAAAAATTGGAAAATGAAAAAGATTTTTTTCTTATGTGTTTGACCTTGATGCAAAGATTCCGGAACAGTTATTGTTCCGTCTATATCTAAAAAAATGGTTGAGTTATAGTGTTTTGAATTTCTATTGTGGCTGACATTTTGAAACGAAATGAATTTTGTCACGCGATAACAGGCGTATTTATGAACCGATTTGGATGTAACTTGGTGTGTACATAGTACATACCAATGTTTCGACCGAGTTTGTAGGCAAGCTTCATTCGCCATCTTGTTTCAAAAGGGAACATTTAAAAAGCATTTTTAATTTAAAATTTAAAGTGAGGTATCAAAAAATTGGAAAATGAAAAAGGTTTTTTTTATGTGTTTGACCTTGATACAAAGATTCCGGGGCAGTTTTTGTTTCGTCTATATCTTAAAAAATGGTTGAGTTATAGCAGTTTGAATTTCTAGCATGGCTGACATTTTGAAACGATCTGATATTTGTGACGCGATAACACACGTAATTATTAACCTATTTGGTTGTAAGAAGGCATGTGGATAATATATAGCAATGTCTCGACAAAGTTCACTGACCAGCTTCATCCGCCATCTTGTTTCAAAATGGCAGCCATTAAATTAAAAAAAATTATATTTAAAGTGAGGTGTAAAAAAATTAGAAATTGAAAAAGGTTTCTTTCTTAAGTATTTAACCTTGATAGAAGGATTCCGGAGCATTTTTTGTTTTGTCTTTTTCTTAAAAAATGGCTCAGATATAGCAGTTTAAATTTGTTTATGTGGGTGACATTTTGAAAAATCTGATTTTTTGCCTGCGACAGCACTCGTATATATCAATGATTCCTATGTGAGTGAGCATGTCCACAGAAATTACTAAGGTCTCGACCAAGTTCACTGGTTAGCCTCATCCACCACGTTGTTTTAAAAGAGCATTCACTTCAAGATATCGCCGAATTTGGAAACCAAATATAATTTACTTTAAATAAAATCAGCTTGGATAAAGCTGACTAATTTCGCGAACTTCTAATTCATAATGATTTAGTCTTGATAAAAATTAGAATTGAATCTTCTATAATCGGTTTCCCCTAAATTGAGCTTCGTGTGTTTGAATAATATAAGGTAGCTTTTTTAAAATAAGGAATATGAAAGCTACCTCTTCCTCCCGGCACTGGCCGGGAGGACTTTTATTTGA
This sequence comes from Maratus speciosus, assembly GCA_963932465.1. Classification (NCBI taxonomy): domain Eukaryota; kingdom Metazoa; phylum Arthropoda; class Arachnida; order Araneae; family Salticidae; genus Maratus; species Maratus speciosus. The sequence goes on from OZ010792.1 coordinate 586,937,705, forward strand.
ATTAAGTGCGTTTTCTTTTGGTTTTACAGTCGGACCTCTATTTAACGAAGTCGCTAAATCCCGAAAAAAAGTTTGTTATATGGAAAATTCGTTAAATAGAGAGTCACCTTTTAAATACTTTAAACTACATAAAATATGTCCATAAACACTAAATATAATTTAAAAAAGTAATTAATCACACCTTTTTTTTTTTAAATAAATCATATCTATTTGTTTTATTTATTTTACCCATCAAAAAGAAATCTGAAAGGGAAATAAGAATGAAACAATACATTGTCTGGGAATACATTGTATTTTCAGTTAACAAAATAATTTTACATGCCGATTTTTTATTATGGTTGATAAGCTGATTGGAGGAATACCAAATTTAAAGGAGTATTTTTTTTTCTTCACGCCTTTATCCACCTCATCCAGACTATTTTTTTTTCTCTGATACTTCAAGCACTTTCGCTTTGACATTTTCGAGCTACAAGAACCGAAATCGCACGACTTCCAACTTACCAACGACTACGACTTACCAACACGACTGATCATGATCAACAATCTAGAAAATCGGATACTAATTTAAGGACACGGGGTAGCTTCATTGAATGTTAAAAGGGGATATTGAAAGTTTGCACTTCTTGGATGAAAAGCAAAGAATCACAGCGATTTTACGGCTCTCGGTGAGTTAGGTGCCTGGTAAGACCTGTTCTTGGTCATTGAGCATCATAAAATGTGTTAAAAGAAAGAATAAGTTTGAAATGTCCAGTAATATTTTGTGAAATAGGGAGGAAAATAAAATTAGATCCTAAGAAAAAATTCGTTAAATAGAGAATGCACTTCGCTATCTGGAGGTTATTTTACAAAGAAATTTGCAAAATGTTCTTGGTTCCAAGTAAAAGTTTGCAAAATAGAGAAATTCGCAAAATAGAGGTTCGTTAAATAGAGGTCCGACTGTAATTACCATATTTTTTATAAATTATCGTAACTTATTTATGCTTTTTTTGCAATAAAACTTTTATCAGGTGTATATTCACATTTCCCAATGATTTGGAACTTTGAAGTATCATAGGTAAAAACTGCATTTATCTTTCCACAGGGTGTCCCCGAATTCATGGGCCAAACTTTAAGGGAAGGTAAAGTACGCATAAAGAAGCCGTTTTGGTCTAGAAATGTGGTGTCGGAAATGAAAAGTTTTGGCGAAAAACAAGAAATGCGGAGGAAAGGAAAACAAGCGGTTTATTGACATAACAATTATAGTCCAGGCAATAGAGACCGTATAGGGACTCTAGCTAGCAAAATTCATGGTAGCTCTGGAAAAAGGCTTACTAGATGTTTTTTGGGTCGCTGAATCCGAATTTTTAACTTCCCACCAAAATTTCTTCCGTCAACCCCCGAAATTTTGGTAGAAAGCCCCCAAAAAAGGTTTTTATTAAAAAAATCAATTTTTTTTATTGTTTTAGGGAAAAAGTATCTAGAAAATCAGAAAGTAGACAAAATTTGCACCAAATAAGATATATGACATTATGACGCGGGATGAATGGGGAGGGGGGATCTGCCTCGGAACATGCGCCGCGGTACTGCGTGGACTAAGTTGCGCAATTCCACTTAACCACTCACATCGTTTACATTCGAACTCGCGTCTCCCCTCCGAGCTTTCCCTATAAGGTTTACTTTAAGTTTTTTGGGTCGCTGAATCCGAGTTTTTAACTTTCACCCAAAATCCCCCCTCCCTCCCCCCCCCCCAAAAAAAAATAGTTTTTTGTAACTTACATTTCTTATTGGTTAAGGGGAAAAGCATTACAAAATTCAGAAACTGGACAAAATTTGGAACAAATAGGATATATGACATTATGACGTAGGATGAACGGGGAGGGGCAGGGCTGCCTCTGAACATGCACTACGGCGCTATGTGCACTATGTCATGCAAGTCCAGCCAATAGGGGATTTTACCTGGCAAAATTAATTCTAGTTCTGGATTTCGACTCACTTTATGTTTTTTGGGTCGCTGAATCCGAATTTGTAACTTTCCACCAAAATTTCACCCGGCAACCCCCGAAGAAATTGATTTTTTTTTTTTATTTGGTTTTTGAGAACAGCGCGCGGGGAATATTCCGAGGCAGCCTCCACTCTCACCGTTCATCCTACGTCATAATGCCATACATCCTATTTGTGGCAAATTTTGTCTAGTTTCTGAATTTCGTAATGCTTTTCCCCTAAAACAATAAGATATTTAAGTTAAAAACAACTATTTTGGGGGGTTTTCAGGGGGGAAAATTTTGGGGGGAAGTTAAAATTTCGGATTTAGCCACCCAAAAAACTTAAAGTAAACCTTATAGGAAAAGTTCGGAGGGGAGACGGGAGTGCGAATGTAAACAATGTGAGTGGTTAAGTGGAATTGCGCAACTTAGTCCACGCAGCACCACGGCGCATGTTTCCAGGCAGAACCCCCCCCCCCCTCCCCATTCATCCCACGTCATAATGTCATATATCTTATTTGTTGGAAATTTTGTCTACGTTCTGAATTTCTAGATACTTTTTCTCTAAAACAATAAAAAGATCGATTTTTTAATAAAAATCTTTTTTGGGGGGGCATTTTACCAAAATTTGGGGGGGTTGCCGGGGGAAATTTTGGTGGAAAGTTACAAATTCGGATTCAGCGACCGAAAAAACATAAAGTAAACCGATTTCCAGAACTACCATTAATTTTGGCCAGGTAAAATCCCCTATTGCCTGGACTATTACAGTAAGTGCTCCAATGGGCCACCACCCAAATCGATACATACCTGGCAGCGTCTAGCAAGTGATTGGCGTACCCTTTCGAAGGTTCCAGATGTCTCATCTATGAGACACCAGTAATCACCTAACCGGAGCTCCAACCATTCAGTTTATGGATTAATGCTCTGGTGGTAAGATCCCCATCAATACAGTCGAACCCCGATTTAAGGCTGTTCTCAACTGCTTTCGTGAACTAGCGCAAAGCGTTTTTATACATCTACTAACTCATTTATAAATGTAAAGGTACAAAATTGGCAGTGCTGACTAGGGAAGCGATTTGGAATCGAACTGTTTTTTCCATTTTTTGATCAATAGATTATCCATCGAGTTATAAGAGAAATGGGTCACGTGAGCGAGGCGTTTATTCTCCCTTCCTGACTCTTTTGCTTCTGTCGTCTAGAAATTCTGTGTAAAACGTCAAGTTTGACAGCATTTTCTAAAAGATCTATTACGTTTGCAATAAAACGGAAAGAACAGTTCGATTACACAGTTTCTGAATAACAACACCCGCTAGTTTATGTGTTTCTGAACAAAAATCAATTTAAACAAGAATAAAAAATGTCGAATGTATGAAATGTCAAATTTGAGTAGCTCCGCCCCGAAAAACGCCTTTAAATGGATTTTATGTATTTTACACATATTTGTGAAAATATTTACATGTTACCTCTAATGTTCATTTTCGGCATATATACAAGATATACAAGCAAATATGGGAAATTTTTGACAGTAGCACCTGTAATTAGTAAATTATAAGCATCAGTATAACTTTGAGCCGGCTCAAAGTTACCCTGAAAATGGGGTAAAATGTTAGTGCCTTCTTATTTTACATTTTATTAACTATTAATAAATGAATAATCACAAAATATTAACACATTTACAACATTTAGATAATAATATGTCTTATAAATGAGTATATTGCTACTTACTATGAAAATTTAATTGGATTACAACAACTTCAAAACAGCATTCAAAATTAACTTGAAAACTGTACTTTACAAAAATAGTTAAATGATGCATTTAATTGCGCATAATGTTGCTAATTTATTTTCTAAAATAAAGATTAGAAATCCCAGTTTAGAACCTTGCCAACAAAGCACAGTTCTGGAGTTTATTTAGTTTTTTAGAGTAAAAAATATTAAAAAATGGGAGGTGGTTCAAAGTTACCCTGATTGACTGTACTGGTACCGAACGATTGAAAATAAAGTGTACTTTTAAATGATGTATATAAAATTTTCTTATGGGGACATTTATATATTAAAACGAACCCAAATGTTATCTTTTTCAATGGCAGTATCCAATTTTAACAAGATATTTCAAATCTTCGGTTCAAACTATGCCTAGACACCAAATTTCAAATCATTTGAATGATAAGTTTTTGAATTATAAACATTCAAAATTTAGTGCTTCTAATGTTAAATTATATTTTAATATTTTTATTAATATCTCCTGAAATTATACTTCCAGGGGCCGCATTATATAGGGAAAATTTTATTGTTCCTACCAGAACCCTTAATGAGCTACCTTCTTGATCATTTTATTTAACATATTCTAAAGAAGGGTAACGATGACGATATTATTTTCAAAATAGTGGTAGGAACAATAAAAGTTTCCCTATAGAATGCGACCCCTGTACTCCTAATGCGCTAATTTTTTGTGTAGCAATAATACTAAAATACTCAAACATAAATGCGTTGAATTTGCAATTTTTGTCATTTTATGATATGAATTCTGAATTCTGAAATTAATATTCGAAAAAATTATGAATGGCAACCTACAATTTTTTTGTTGGATTTAGATTTATTAATTACTGCTTTAAAGAAATCCAAAATTTCATATTTTTCTTCCAATTAGTTTTCAAATTATTCTTAAAAAACAGCAAAATGATGGTTTAAGGGGCCGTCTATGATAGAAGTAACTAGATATTTTGAAATTTCTTATGCTATCCTGTAATTTAAGATTCTTCAATGACTGATGAAGGGGGATCTCTCGGCCAACAGTCGAGTACCGAACTTCAATTTGGATACAGCTCCAAAAATACGCTCGTTTTAAAATAATTAATTTCTCGGAAACTTATCGTACGAATTGCATAAAAATTTGTTTTTAGGCTAATTGAAGGTCGTAGCTTTCATAATTTTTGCCATTTTGGTCATTTATGCTTTCATAATTGTGTACTGCTATTGTAAAAAACAAAGTTATGGTTCGTTTTAATATGTAGATGGACCCCTAAGCAAATTTTATGTACAACATTTAAAAGTAGACTTTGTTACAAATCTTGTGGTACCAATAACTTTCTTCTACTATAATTTTTTGCAGAGTTAGTAAGAGCACTTTTTTTCACGACTGTGCAAAACATGTAGATCATTTTATTAAAAGGTATTTATATTCCTTTAAATGTATTTTATATTTCACTTTTAGCATGTTACACCTTTAGTTTAATGATAAGTGATTTTCTGACGTAATTTTATAAGACCTATTTAGATAAGATCTTCCATCTAAATATTATATAGTGATTATCAAAACTGTGTTTCGGAAACAAAAATTGTAAAAACGTTAGGTTTTCAAATTAGGCATAAGTTAGATATAATAGATTCAGTTTAAGTAGATTTTGCTATTTAGATAATAGGATAGCATAAAAACTTTCTCCAAACTGTTGTTTATCCTAATGAAATCTAAGAAAGATTGTAACCATTCGCACAATCAACAGGAAATTATAAATTTAAATTTAATGAGACTACCTGTGTTGAGGGGACCTGCACTCCCTGAAAAAATGTAATTTTTCATCTATAAAATTACCAGAATAATCAGAATTTCAGAATATCGTTGTCACAACGTGTATAATTTAACGCTTCTAATTTCCGAAACCTTCTAAGAATTTTGTATGCTTATAAATATTTGTGAAATTAAAAATATTATAAAATGCTGATTGTAGGATGTTGAATATTATGCAACGCGAAATTAAAAAACAATGACTTGCAGAGGTGACGTTGAGACGCTTGATCTGCAGATTTACTAGCATATAATATAAATTTTGCAAAATATCAGAAATTAATTATTCCATATTTAATGCTAATATCAAATCGTATTTTAATACATAATTTACAGAAAACATATTCAAGCCAAAAGTGCAAAATAAAGTTGACACAGAAATGATGTCTCCCAGTGCTGGAAATCGTCATTTCTGTGTCACGGCGTTAAAATTAATCTGAAAATCAGAAAAAACGAATGTTTGAAAGCAAACATACATATGGGCAAGTGATGCCATCTATGATCGAAATTTAGAACTAATTATTTTTATTCCCCGAAGAACACTTTCATCCTGAGAATCATTTTAGTCCAAGTCGTACTCCTGTACGACAATTACTTGATTTTATATTGAATTTTAAAATGTGTCCAGGAATTTTCGGACACCATGTATACAGGGTGCAATATGTTATCTATCACTGACCTTTAATTTCTCAACCGTTGGTAGAAGACATATAGTTCCAATTACAAAAAAGTTCTAAATGAGGTAAATATTCATGTTGTGGCGTTATTTAAAGAAAAACAGCAATTTTATAAAAATTACGAAATCTAACTTTTTATACAGCCACCCTAGTCCTATAGTTATATTTAGTAAAAGTTTGCACACATCATAACAGATATAACACAAAAAGTTTGACATATGTACTACAAAAATTGGCATAGTTATTAAATTTCAAAGTTTGAGATTTTTGCTAATGATTTTCTCTTTCCTTGAGGGATCAGTTAAAAGATGAATTAAAGTAATTCGAGATCAAAATCAAGGTGCTCTGTCCTTTTTACGGCGAAACCACCTTCAGCCGGTATCGCCAAATCGGAGTATCACCAAAGAGGGTTATTGCATCTAAACATTTGAGTTGACTTTTAGGGGTCGTATACAAAGCGAGGGATGAAATATTGAAGTTAAACAGAAAAATAAATATCAATTTATCGTAATATCAGAAAACGGTCTACTATGAAAAATGAATACATCAAACGCAGGAGTCTACAAGAGATACTGCTCAAAGTGTTCTCCATTGTTGGCAATGCACAATTGAATGCGTGACAGTACTGAGTCTTGGACACGTTAGAGCATAGCACGTGTGTCCAGGACTCAGTACTGTCACGCATTCAATTGTGCATTGCCACCAATAAAGAACAATTTGAGCAGTATCTCTAGTAGGTTCCGGCGTTTGATGTATTCATTTTTTATAGGAGACCATTTTCTGATATTACGATAAATCGATATTCATTTTTACTTTCTTCTATCTTTACAAGAAAAAAGTATTGGATTCGTGAAAATTTTCAACTTCCGGTTTTCGACGGATTTACACGTTTTAGAATGCCCAGAACACGATTTGATGGTTTTTAGAAAATGTCTGTCTGTGAGTCTGTCTGTCACTCTGTCACTCTGTCTGCGAGTCTGTATGTGACAAAAATTTTGTGGGCGCTCTATCTCAAGAACTAATGCACAGAATTTCACAAAACTTATTATTTAGTTAGACCTTGATATAAACTGGACCTGATTAGTTTTTGGTGAAAATCACCCAACAGGTGGCGCTGCTATGTGGCATTTTCACGATTTCTGCAATAGCTATATCTCAAGAACTACTGCACGGATTTTTATAAAACTTCAGATTCAGTTCGTCCAGGATATAGTTTGGTGCTGATTACTTTTTTGTGAAAATCGCCCAACAGGTGGCGCTGCTATGCTGCATTATTCATGATTATCGCAATAGCTCTAACTCAAGAAAAAATGCACGGATTTTCATCAAACTTAAGATTTCGTTAGTCCTTGATATAAATTAGTACTGTTTAATTTTTGGTGTAAATCGTCCAACAGGTGGCGCTGCTGTGCTGCATTTTCACGATTTTCGTAAGAGCTGAATCTCAAGTACTATTGCACGGATTTTCATCAAACTTCAAATTTAGTTAGTCCTTGAGATGAATTGACGTGTAAATTAGTGCTGTTTAATTTTTGGTGTAAATCGCTCAACAGATGGGGCTGCTATGCTGTATTTTTTTCCACAATAGCTTTATCTCAAGAACTAACACTTAGATTTTCAACAAACTTCAGATTCAGGTATTCAATGATATCATTTAGTGCTGTTTATTTTTAGTGTAAATCGCTCAACAGGTGGGCTGCTATGCTACATTTTTCAGAATTCCCGCTGTAGCTCTATCTCAAGAACTAATGCACGAATTTTCACCAAACTTCAAATTCAGATGTACTTTGATATGAATTGGTGCTAAATTCATGTAATTTCTTGTACAATTTAAATGATTTAATTGACGCGATTTATATAGAAGAAAGTTTTGTGATGGCCACAACATACTAGTTCTGTTTAATTTCAATGTTTCATCCTTCGTTTTGTGTACGACCCCTAAAAGTCAGCTCAAATGTTTAGATGAAATAACCCCTTTTGGTGATACCCCAATTTGGCGATACCGGCTAAAGGTGGTTTCGCCGTAAAAAGGACATTGCACCCTAATTTTGATCTCGAATTTCTTTAATTAACCGTTTAACTGATCCCTGAAGGAAAGAGAAAATCATGTGCAAAAATCTCGAATTTTGAAATTTAATAACTGTGTCAATTTTTGTAGTACAGATGTCAAACTTTTTGTGTTATATCTGTTGTGATATGTGTAAACTTTTACTAAATATAACTATAGGGACTGGGGGACCGTATAAAAAGTTAGATTTCGTAATTTTTATAAAATTGATTTTTTACTTTAAATAATGCCACAACATTAATATTTACCTCATTTGAAACGTTTTTGTAATTGGAGCTATACATCTACAACCAACGGTTGAGAAATTGAAGGTCGACGATAGATAACATATTGCACCATGTATACTATTTCAGAATTTGCCTAAAACGTACTGAATAGACTTTTTTTAACTTGTAACTTTTTTGTAAAACTCCTTATCATCGTAATTTAAATAATATGTCTGAAACTATGTATTGTCGCCACCAAATACTATTTCCCCACTCAACAATTTCGTCTAATTAATGCTGCTTTAGGATCTTCGGGACACTTTATCCGTTTACCTTGGTATTCGATAGACTAGATTTATATTCCCTGCGAGTGATTGAAGGATTATCCCTATTGTCTCTCCCTGTATTACGAATAAATGTTACGCATTCAAATTGCAAAAGGATAAGTCGGATTAATAAATTGTTTACCTAACCCTCTCGGATCATGGGTGCTTGCAAGGGGAGGGCAAAGGCGGGTTATTACCACTTTCTGAATTTTGTAATTTAATGAACTAATGTAACGACCAAAGAACCCTGAAATCTATCTCGCCTTAAAATGAACTTATTTTTACTACGCTTCATTGACTGAAGCAGAAATTTAATTTTAAAATCAAAGTTGGTATACTATTGAACTAGTAATAATATTGCAGTATTAACATTTATAACTACTTTTTGAGATATTAAGCTGTATGAAATAGAAGAAAGTTTTGGAATTGGCACATCCAGCTAGTTTATATTTATTAAGTAATGCAAACTCTATATTCGTAATTGCTCTTATGCATTTCGTTTTCATATGAGCAGCGTCTAATTAATTCTTTTAACACGTTGACTGCCGCAAAAAGTAAGAATTTTCAAATTTCTTCTTGAAAGTCGTTTGCCACCACAAATTCTGAAAGGTAAATTTCGCTTTACTAATACAGCGAAATTTCTGCCAATAAATAAGGCAATTAAAAAAAATAATAATGGTGAGAAAGTAATAAATTAAAGCTACGCATATTAGTACACTCGTAGCGTGGCAGTCAACGTGTTAAGTTCTACCGCTTATTTTCCAGCTTGCTTTGATAATCAATAGAATAAATCTGTGTTCAATGCTGCTTTTAATATATCTCTCTCTGTATAATGAGTATATTTGAAAGTAATATGTTTTAACTGGCAAATTTTTATCCAAAATTTCTCCCAATGCTCCCATATGCTCTCTATTAATCCGTAAGTCGGTCCTTAATTTTTTGTGAATTGTGAAGTATATGCACAGGAGTACCTTGGACTCAACGACGGGGATTATGGATTAATAATTACAGTCGGACCTCGTTATCCCGACACTCGTCGTTGAATAATTTTCAACTCCGAATATCCCAACGGTTTAGAAAAATTGTCCATTTTTCATAATCTTATAAGCACGGAAATTAAGCGATAAGAAATGTCTTATCCAAACTTTTCACAAAAATGTCTAAAATATCCATTGAGATAAATGAGAAATTTTACTTCAATCCTTTATTTGAAAAAATAAACCCACGCACTATAAATGACCCACTTAAGCACCTGATAGACGTTTCAGTCTGCTCGTGGTCTTTTTGTTCTGGTCAGGCGGCGCTTTTTTGTGGTTATACGGCGTTTTTCATCCGACTAAAACCGAAGCATTGCATTACATTGAAACGATAAAAAATTATCAAACATCCATTTCTGAAACAACGAATACTGATATTACAATTCATTGTGTAATTCTTAAAAAACAAACTAGTGATAAGCAACAAGGGATAATAAAACCTTAATTCATCAATTTCTTATGTAACAATAAAAAAATAAGTCATCTTACATCTCATTTTTATTCTTTCCAATTTTGTTTTTGTGTTTATTTTATTTAATAATAATGTTTTATTGCTCTAAATTGCAAGAACAGTTATGGATTTAAAATTGTCTTAAATTAATTACAAATACAGCTTTTTATAAATATATTTTTCTCCAACACCGGTTATCGTAACACTCCGCTTATGACGACACTTTTTTCTGGTTATTAGAGTGTCGGTATAACGAGGTTCGACTGTATGTTGAAATGAAGCTTCTTAAAAGGACGGGAAAGCCCTATCTCCGCCATGTTAAATTCACCAACTTTAAGTACCTTTTTATCAGAAATGGTGAAAGATAGAGGTCTAGATTTTTTAGAGTACTTTGAATAACATGCTTTGCGTTTTTTAACATGCCATTTTCTTTCTAAGTGAATCAGAAAATTAATTATTAATTATTTATTGAAAGACATTTTAAATTAGCATTTTTGGTAAGATTTCACTGCCTGAAATAAATAATTCTAAATAAATCATTACATCCTTGTGTTAAAGTATACAATATAACATAATAAAAGTATTTAAAAAAATCTGAGTTCTTAAGTTAATAGATATTGTAAAAAGGAACACTAACATGAAAAATCCAAGTTTTGAGAGAAAGTCAATTAAAGATTTAAATGGCTATTAAGCTGTGAAGTACTGTTTATAAAGAATGAATAATTCCAACACTTCTTTTATATATATATATATAAACATGTGTAATACATCGTTGGAAAGATAAGTTTAAATTATTTAATGATATTAAAAAAAATAAAAATCGATTTTTTTTTCAAAATTTCGCTTACCCGGTCCCTTTAAGTAAAGTCTGACAAGCCTTCTTAATAAATAGAAATTTTCCATTTTTTTTTTTTAAATCACAGCTGCAAAGTTTCATTTTGAAGTTTTGGTTTATAAGTGAATATTTTCAAAGATGATATTTTCAGGTAAGATGTTTTATACACTGTTTAAAAGCCGTTCCTTTTCGAATTAGTCAAGCCGCTCTACAACTTTTCTGTTGTTTCACAGAATAAATTTTCGTAATTATATTGCGTTTCGTTTAACAGTTTTGTTTTATGTTCTACTGGTCACTTTATCCGTTTATTTCGATAATCGATTATGACGAATTACATGAAATTGATAACCGATTGTAATAATCGAATTACTATCTATCTACGTACCGTACAATAAGTAAATGACAAGTATTTAAATTAGAGGTGCACAGTTCTCATTCACGAATTGTTAATCGAACTTCTCTCTAAAATCCAAGCGATTTCGACTTGCTCTTAAATTTTTTTTTTGAAACGAAGCTTTATAAAGCATAGCTGAAGGGAGCTTTTTTAATGGTAGTCGAATTTAATTCAACCTTAGTCCCCCCCCCCCCCCCCCCGTCTGTATTTATCTTAAACAACTACAACAAAAACACTGCAACAAATTTCATGTTGTTCCTATTTTTCTTTTAAGTTGCCCGAGAGATAGATTATGCATATTTTGTATCATGCCATATAATTTTGAAATATCAAGTTGTTATATTTGTAATTCCTCTACTTGTATTTCAGAATTAGTGATACATTGTGTGACTTCAAATTACTTTAAAAAGTTGACGGATTAAGGCTGTTCTCAAATCCAAACTGTCGACATTCTGACACATTTTTTAATTTATTTTTGCTTTGAAATGCATGGATTTGGCATGTTATCTTATTCAGAAAATATGGAATCGAACAGCTTTCCAGATTTTCTTTTACAGACTTTCAGAAAATACTGTCAAGTTGACGTTTTGAACCGAATTTCCCTAAGAAAAAGCACTGGAAAGGGAAAAAAAACTGCCGTATTGAAACAACAACAGCTTATAACTCAAGTTGTAAATGTTTTACTTCGCATTAAAATACTAAAAGGTGTTATGGGGTCCGGGAAAGCCCTATCTCCGCTATATTAAATTCACCAACTTTATGTACTTTTTTCTCAGAAATGGTGAGGATAGAGGTCTAGATTTTTTAGAGTAGTTAGAATAACATGTTTTACGTAATTTAACCTACCATTTTCTTTCTAAGTGAAACTCAAAATCAATTATTAATTATTTATTGAAAGTCATTTTTAAATTAGCATTTTTAGTAAGATTTCACTTCCTAAAACATATAATTCTCAATAAATCATTCAATCCCTGTGTTAAACTATACAATATAACATAATATAAGGATTAAAAAAAAATCTGAGTTCTTAACTTTAATAGATATTGAAAAAAAAGGAACATAAACATGGAAAATCCAAGTTTTGAGAAAACGTCAATTAAAGATTCAAATGGCCATTAAGCTGTGAAGTACTCTTAGAAATAATGAATAATTTCAATACTTATTTTTTTATATATAAACATGTGTGACACATCGTTGGACAGATAAAAGTTTAAACTATTTAATGATATAAAAAAGTAAAAATCGATTTTTTGGTTGAATTTTGCTTTCCCGGTCCCCTTAAATAAAGACTGTAAAAACTGTTTAATAAACTGTTTTCATATTTTGGCTCCAAAGAAGCTATTAGCAAAACAAATAAGAATATCATATAGTTTTGATAAGGGATTTGATGGAACCGAAATACACAAACAATGTATTAAAACCTTTTTTACTGTTTTTACAGTCTTTATTTAACACCTTTTAGCAATTTAATGAGTTACATTATTTCTGGATGTATTGATTTGTTATATGAGGACATGAGTTTCAAAACTCCCCTTATCCAGAAAATCAGATTTTGGGAAATCGCGAAAAACCTCTAACTGCATCCATTGGTTTTCATTTTAAACCACTATTTTACAATGCCAGAAATACACTATAAAACTAGTTTTTTTTGACTGATTTTAAAATTCAATAACTCGCAAACAGTGACAGATATTAAAAAAATTCTTGCAGAAGCGTTATGTATGATGTCTGGAGTTTTTTTACTGTGATTCTCGAATTTAGTTCGAATTACAAACAATAGATGACGCTGCGAGAAATATGTGCTAAGTCCAGGCCCGATTTTTGGTACTTTGGAACCCACTCAATACATTTTATTCTCATTTTTTTGGCATGGAAAAAGAAAAAACCAAAACAATTCAGCTTGAATTTAGCGCCTATTCCTTGCAGCGCCATCTATTGCTTGCAATTCAAACTAAATTCGAGAATCACGTTAAAAAAACTCCTGGCATCATACATAACACTTCTGCAAGAATTTTTTAAATATCTGTCACCGTTTGCGAGTTACTCAATTTTAAAATCAGTGAGTTCTTTTTAGGACACAAGGTAGATTGATAGGGAAAGCTCGATTTTTTTTAAATTTTGGATAAGGTGAGTTTTGAAACTCACATTCTCATATATTTATAAATGATTTATCAAAAACTGAAAAAACTTCATTATCAAAAACTGAAAAAACTTGAATTGTCAAAAACTAATAAATTCAGTTTTTTATAATGATAACTTATAAATCACTTTGATATATAAACAAAAGGACTACGTCTAAATTCATTCATAATTATACAAACTTTTCAAAATAACAGACGTTACATTACATTACATTAAAAGATAAAAACACTAAAAACAATTTTAAAGGACGTTTCGGATTCATTCTGAATCCCTCATCAGCTAATTCCTAACGTAAAAGTCATAATAGGTTTTAAAGTTCAACAAGTAGAAAAACATTACATCAAGTTGCCAAAAAATTATAGTTAAAACAAAACTGAATATTCTATTGATAGAGATGCACCCTCGTTAATTGCTAAATTTAGCAATTTAGTCCTTTTAAATTGTTTTTAGCGTTTTTATCTTTTAATATAATGTCTGTTATTTTGAAAAGTTTGTATAATTATAAATCACTTGAATAATCACGCCCGCAAAGTTATGCTTTTACATTTAAAAATGAGTGAGAAAATTCCGCGCTGTTGAGCGGGGAATTTTTTTTTTCTATTTTGAGTACCACCTTAAATTTTAAGGTAAGATGCACTTGATTCTTTATTAATCCTTTGGGACTTAACAACTCCGACTTGAAAAATATTTACTGAGATGTCAGAATACGCCATTTTAAGCATGTAAAAACAATTAAAGAAATTAGTGCATAGGAATAAAAACTATTGACTAAAAAGTACTTTTTCATATCTGCAACCAAAAGAAAATGACATACGTCTCATAAATAGCGTTAATTTTCTAATACAAAATTTCAAAATATAAAAAATTTTCTTTGCAAAAAAAAAAAAAAAAATCTATTGTTGGACGTCTCAAGTCTTTTTAATTTGACAAAATTTATGAAGGTCATGTTAGCAATAATGATGTAAAACTGCTGGAAGGATAAATAAACATTTGGCATGAAAACTGAACTCACTATTGCCCCCTGCTTAGCATTGTATGAACAATTTATATAAACTGCTCTGTTGGAAGATAGCAGCAATAAATAAAACCATCTTCTTGAGTCCAATGTATAAGTAAAGATGACTTTTGGGTATGTTGCAGACATGCAACGCCATGATACAAATAGTTAAAACAATTATTCAAATGATGCACTCAAAGCTCCGCATTATTATCCCTTAACCCTCTCGCTGAGTAATTGTTTTATTAAAATGGGTTCAAAAGTTGCGCAATTTTTTAATTACATATATATCTACATATACATATCTACATTATGGGTGCAGATTCACGGTCGCCAATCGCCACGTGGTGACTAATTTTTTTGCTTTGGTGACTAACTTTCGGCGTCTAAGTCGCCATGCTTCTTATAGGGATGCCCCTTTTTCGCCGAATGATTTTCGGATTATTTTCTTTTTCTTATCAATCGCGGAATTATGTCTCCTCCATAACCCCCTGATATTTACCGCTTTTCTTTTTTTTTCGTATTGTCCATAATTAAAAAATATGATTAAACATGGACGCCACATTTCCGCGGAATCGTAAATTTATTGATTTCTTCTAAAAAAAACTGCGATTTCCGCGGGATCGGGAAAAAAAATGACGTTTGATGTGCGCCGCGAATGAATTCAAAAGCAGTGGCTTATACCACAGTTAGCTTGAGATTCAGAAAAATTTCAGCCGAGAAAAGAATACGTGTGAGCCCCACTCATTAAATTTGTAGCTCTGGGATTATTCAGATATGTTCTTACAGATAGACACTAGATATCGGTATGCAATTCTTCTACGAATTAGCAGAATTCCTCGAATTATTATTTATTTATGTAGCAGATTTCCGCAAAAGCAATTCGTCAATCGGCCATTAACTTTCTAACATACATTATGGAAAAATCCGACAAATTTCGTCGATCGTTAGCCAAATAAAACCATGAATTTCATCAAATAAAACTGAAAATTTCGCCAACCTGTCGTGAAATAAACAGTGATTTTCGTCAATCGGTCGTTAGAAAAAAACATGATTTTCCTCAGTTGGTCGATAGAAAAAAAGACTCGATTTTGGTTAATCGGTCGATAGAAAAACATGCAAATTTTGTCAAACGGAAAAAAGGGAAATTCCATCATTCCCTCCCGAAAAAAACAGGAAATATCAACAATCCAAAGAATTGAATTTCGTCTATGGGTCGGAGAAAAAACGGGAGTATTGGCCACTTTTTTCGCGAACATTTGACGAAATTTGTGGGAGGTTTTGTACGATCCTTTGACAAAATTAGCGTTTTTTTCGCGGTCCTTTGATATAATCAGTGTTTTTTTCCGTGATCATTTGACGAAATTTGCGTTTTTTTTCTTTCTTTTAGGGGGGGGGGGCTTTGATGAAATTCGCATTTTTTCCGCGATCCTCTGACGAAATTCCGGTTTTTCGACGAAATTCGCAATTTTTGGACGAAATTTGCTTTTTTGTGATCTTTTGACGAAATTTGCTTTTTTGCTATCTTTTGACGAAATTCGCGTTTTTTTCTCGATCCTTTGCGAAATTGGCAATTTTTTGTGCGAATGATTGACGAAATTGATTTTCTCGACCACCATTTGTCAAAATTCGCCTTTTTTATGTCCGAATTTTCGGAACCGAATGCCTTAAATTTTCGGAAAATTCGGAACAGAAATTATCCGTAAGGCATGGTGACGTCACGGCGACGTCGTTGTGAAGTCACACTGTGACTTTGTGACCGTCGATGTGACGTCACGTGACGTCGATGTGACGTCATAGTGACTAGAATGCGAGGTCGTTATGGCCGTTTTAGAGGTCGTTTGTGACGTCACATTGTGACCACTCTGTGAAGTCACGGTGTGACAAATTTGTGAAAAGTGTGTCATTTGTGACTATTTTGGCATTAACTTTGTGACGAACCTGTGACGAAAGCGACAATGCTTTGAAGTCACACTGTGACCAATTTGTGAAATATGTGTCATTTGTGACGAACTTGTCATAAACACTGTGATTTCAAATGAAAATCAAATTTCAAATTAATTGCTTAAAAGACGCAAATAGTGAAAATGATTCCATGCTGGGACTCGAACCCGGGCCATCAGTACAGTGCACTGACATTCTACCGACTAAATCAAATGGAACGATACCCAGGCTGAAAAATTTCTCACTATTACATGTTGGCAAGGCTACAGACGCAGCACAAGATGGAATATTTAGCGTGAGCCACCAACATGATGCAAACACGAAACTTAATTAAATCCAGCATCGATTGAAATTATATTAATACTTGGAAATTTTTCCAGCGAGAACCATTCGCTTTGCATACAATATTTCAAATGAAAATCAAATTTCAAATTAATTGCTTAAAAGTCAATTTTAATTTGAAATATTGTATGCAAGGCGAATGTTTCTCCCTGGAAAAATTTCCAATTATTAATATAGTTTCAATCGATGCTGGATTTAATTAAGTTTCGTGTTTACCCCATGTCGGTGGCTCACGATAAATATTCCATCTTGTGCTGCGTTTGTAGCCTTGCCAACATGTAATAGTGAGAAATTTTACAGGCTGGGCGTCGTTCCATGTGGTTTAGTCGGTAGAATGTCAGTGTGCTATACTGATGGCCCGGGTTCGAGTCCCGGCATGGAATCTTTTTCACTCCTTTGCGCCTTTTAAGCAATTAATTTGATATTTAATTTTCATTTGAAATATTGTATATAAGGAGAATGATTCTCTCTGGAAAAATTTCTAAGTATTAATACAGCGATGAATTTTAAAATAAACTTTTGCTGTAAATATAAAATCTTATCTTTTTAGCAAAATATCGCTATTTTGGAGTCCTATTCTTCTAAAACATTTAAAATTTTTCCACTTAAAAAACAATGCTTATCAACTGCCATATTTTTTTATTAAGTTCTATGCTTGATATTGAGTTCAAGCTTGATATTTAGAATGTGTAAGTTTTTTTAATTTGTTGTTATTTGTCATTGCTTTATTAAATATGAACATGGAGACTAACGGATATTAATACAACTATTATTTATAGAGCGGCATGATAAGCGATATTTATTTAAATTTTTTATTCCCGTGTATATTGTATTTTGTGAATATGAGCTAAATAGATTTGGTATGTTTTATAGGAAAAGACTGATCTAGGAAATAGAAAAAAAAAAACGAGTAAGAAAAATCATGCGTTAAGCATAGATTATAAAATAATTTCCAACACTTTCTGAATGCTTTAACAAGACATCGTAATTTAGGGAAATGACGTAAATAAGATAACTAAGTAAACATTTCAGAAAACGCATAAAACATTTGAAAAACTGATTTCAACAGTTACCGTCCATAGCCAAATATGTTTTCCAATTCTTTTGAACAGCCCTGTATTTGATCTGTAGGTTGATACACTGAAAAAAAATGAAGTACTCAAAAATGAGTAAACCGACGTACTCATATCGAATTGAATATTTTTGGATCAAAAATGAACCTATGCTTTCTCTATTTTGAAACATCACATGTTATAAAACCCAAACAAACGAATAGTTTTGTACCCTGTAATGGTTCATTTCACTTATAGCGGCATAAATGATGTTCATTAATGTAAATATTAAATTATGCACAGCATTTTAAAAATAATTTAAAAGTACTTGGAAATAATGCTCTTGTCATAAAAATATTCGATTTGAGTATCTTGCTAAGAATTTTGCTATTTTTCTTAATAAATAATCAATTAAACATTTCTTGTTAAGAACTTTGAACGCGAAATAAATGTCAGTACATTTTTACTTTAAATTTTAGGTTGTTTTTTTTTTTTTGGGGGGGGGGGGCAGTGCATAACGATTCATATTTGATCACAACCATGGAATAAAAAATGAATACATGTGTTTTTCAACTTTGAGTACATTTGGATCGGAGCTATTTTGAGTATGTGACGCATTTAAAATTGGGTACTTCTTACTCAATTTTGAGTACCCATTTTTTAAGTGTATATATACTATATAATGGGAAAATTTAGTTTAGCAAGAAAACGCCTAACAGGTTGAAATTCTTTTTCAGCAATTTATACTAATGTAAGGAAAGATACTTGAATACTTTTGTACAACCCTGTAGTTTACCTAGAATCTTTATTACACGCTACTATTTAGTTAAAATTTAATTCAAACTAAGACACTCTTAAAACTGCTGAAATCACATTTCCAGAAATTATCATTTATAGACGGCCATGTATCCATTTCCTTGCGTGACCCTGTGTATCATTTTATCCATATTCTACAAACATTTATTGGTAAATTAAATGCAGTTCAGCGAAAAAAAACATAACTCATTTAAAAACCACCTTTAAGCAATTTGCGCCCATACCCAGTAATCCTTACGAATACTTTTGTGTAGCCTTGTATAGGAATTATAGCATTTATATACACGATACTATGCATAAATATAGTGAATCATAAAAGCGCATATCATAATTAAAAATACATTTCCAGCAAACATCGCTAATGAACAGTACTTCGGATACAATATAGTATCTGAAATATTTTGGGTGTCCCTGTAAATGCTATATACGTATTATTCGTATTATACATGAAATAATTTATAGTATGTAAACCTAAGCGACATACATCAATTTCATTATATATGAAATAGATTAACATAATTAAAGTATGCTGCAAACAATTCCCTCCACCCCTATATCATTATGTATTTGAATTCCTTTTTTAGCCCTGTAAATGAACAATAGCTATTTCTGTGCATCGCATAGTCAACAGAATGCATATTTTAGTGCCCTTCATAAATGCATATAAATTTTATTATGTTTGAAAGCGTGCGTAAAATCATTAAAAATCATTTGAAACGATTTTTTCTCATAGGCCGTAATGTAACGGAAAACTTTTGGCTGGCCCTGTAAATGAACAAAGCATGCTACAAACTTCATTACAAATAGGTACCGTGCTATGGTAAACGTCAATAACATCCAAAAATTTCAGGGCAATCCGAGTATATTTTCGGGAGTTAGAGTGCGGACAGACTGCTAGACGGACAGACGGAGAGACAAACCTAAGTCATAAGCACTTTTCAACTTATGTCCTATATTATGTATCCTGTATTATATGAACTTTTAAAAAATATATACTAAAGCAGTTTAATCTATAACTTCCTATCAGGCATGAAAAACACTTTATTTCAATGCTTAAATATCATATTTTACTTTTTAGTGCCAATAATTACGCGTATCATAAACGTAGAAAATGAATTTACAATAGAAGAAAATTTAATAACCGATTCAGAATGTCTATAATTAAATGTTTGATTAAAATCACAAGCACGAAAATTCTTACATACAATTTAAAAAAATAAATATACCAATTTGAAAAACACTAAAAATAATAATTAGTATTTATAATTGTACTATTAAACAACAGCAAAATACAATAAATAAATTAAATGCACTATTAGATTTAACAATATCTCAAAAATATTTCCGTATGGTATAAGAAATAACTATTATTTTATAATTTTGGCAAATGTTAAATCTGAAAACATTGGTTTGAAGATTTAGGATTTTAAAAGATAATTTAAAATATTATTAGCACTAAAAGAAAATTCTTTCAAATGTTTCACTACTGTAATATGTAAAAATATATTTTCCCAGTATAATGTTAATTTCTAATCTGAAACAGTTTCGTAATCTCATGATAATCGAACATCATATTTAACCCCAAAATAATAATAACTATAAGTGTTAGTAATCAAAAAATAGTAAGAAGCCGATAAAATAATTCCAAATCATTGTCGTTCCATACATTTTCAATCTCAAGTAAGAGTAAATTAATGTTTATATTAATTCCAGTATGAACTTAAGCCTGAATCAGTCTCTGCGCAGATTTTTTTTTTTTTTTTTTTCAAGCGATGGCAGATTAAGATATTTTTCTTTACAGTTATCGAATTGAAAAATATCGCTTCTGACATAAAGATCAGTCTCTTACAAATATAACATAAAACTATTTAACTCATAATATACAAATCAGGAACAAAATATTTAAATTAAATAACACTTACATATACGTTCCATTAATATCCGTGTATCCTAAAATGGTCATTTCCTTATCTTAAAGTGTTGTAGACTTGGTGATGTTCTAAAAACAGTGAACAATTTCCCGCGTCTTCTCATATTTATTTTTCTGTGGGCAGACGATTTTCAAGCAGATGTTCTGTTACAGATTATTTGTTTTTGTATACAAGAAATATTGAACTTGAATGCGCAGTAATTTTCTGAAAGTATCGTTAATTAAAATTTTGTATTTGAAGACATGTCCTATATATTTAACCTTTTCTTTTTATCCGTACTAAATAATTCAAGTTAAATGCATTGTAAAGTTCCTTTTTTCTAAATAATTATAATAATAATATTCTTAATTAGAGTTTATTAGATAAAACATTGTTTAAATTTTTAAAAGGTGTAAAAATAAATTTAATGGTATTAACGACCCCCCCCCCCTTTCTCTTCTTCTTTTTTTTTTTAAGTAAAGTTTGTTTTGCACAAATTTTGTATATTTCTTTTATTTTCGGAAAATGCTAATTTTATTTAAAAAGTCTGAAAGAAGTAGAATTTATGACTTGAATACAAATTATAAAAATATTCTAAAGCAAGAAATGCATAGATGACTAAACTCTGAAGACTCTTTCTACGTGCTCATTAAAAGGTGCAGATTTAACTGTAATAGAAAATTTTTAGTTTGAAACCACAGAAGTGTTTCGAATAATCCTGGTCGGTAAAAAAAGAAAGAAAGAAAGAAATTTCCTCCCAGCAAACTAAATATGTAAAATGTATAAATTTAATAATCCTAATTCTAAATATATTATCCAAATGCTAGATAAAATTGAAATCATGAAAAAGTATACATTCACTGTCTTAGATATCAAATGGATAAAATATAGCCTGAAAATTTAGTTTATTAATGCTTGTATCGTGCACTTTATTTATTATGCACCCGCAACCCCCCTCTCCCCTTTAGTGACAGAATTTACCATTTGCTATCCACTAATATATTTTCATTCCTTATGCCGCTATAACTGGTGACTGCTTAAAATATTTCTCTTCATTTTCAAAGATTTTTGAAGTTCATATTTTTGTCACACTGTGACTTACAATATAGTGGTTTTTTTGTCACATATGTGACGTGACGTACGTTACATAGCAGTGACATAACAGTGACGTCACATTTTTTTTTAATTGCCAGAAAAATATAATTTTACAGTAAATAACATGTTTTAAAGAATTTTCGTAATTTTTTAAAGTTTTCTAAGAAGTTCACATCTCAGTCACAATGTGACATCACTGAGTGGTGGCATTTTGGTCACAGATGTGACGTGACCAGAGTGACTTACAGTGACGTCACAATGACGTCACTGTGACCATGCATGCTATGAGGGTACCCCTGTAATAGTCTGCGATAAGATTTTTTTAAAGATAATTTTTCTTGTGTGTTCTTCAAAAACAAATGTTTGAATTGTATTTTGATTTTTATAGTGTAAAATAATAATACTTACACATTCACAATTTTTTTAATATGTACTCTTGTCGGACAAAATGAAAATAAGAAATATTGTTTTCATAATATTCTTTACTACCGTGATTGCTTAGCTTACGCATATTTTTTAACCTGTATCTTGCCCAACTTTATATTCTGAACTGTACGTAGTTTTAAATTTATATTACACTTAATTTATACCCAAATTAAAAGAATTTTGTGATTAAATAAATGTACACATTTGAGATATTTAGTCTATGTTTTGTTTGTAGTTAAAATATGTGAAATTTTTTTGTAAAAGAGTTATTTTTCAATATAGAATTAGATCATTAAAAAAAAAAAAAAAAAAAAAAAAAGATTTCCAGAAAGAGCTTCTTTTAGGGAATTTTCAAGAACGAGCCTTCCAAATTAAGAACATCCATCTTAATATTCTTTTATAATTGGTTTTTCAAAACAGAAATTTTTGTCTAATTTAATCGGAAAAATACAAGGCAAAATTTACAAAAAAAAAAAAAAAAAATTGGTGGGAATAATCAAGCAGGGTTATTAATTAGACAGAAAAAAATGCGTCCCCGCGGAATTCGCGGGTTGCACAATTTTTGCTACATTTGCGTTGCCCGTGGAAATCGCGGGATGCGAAGCGAGAAGATTAACGGTCGAAGTACCCCTCCCAGGCACAGGCATTACACGAAGTTACTCGGTTGGCACCACTTTTTTTTTAATTTAAGAAACATTTTTACTTGCAATTTGACTACATGAGCAAGAAAAATTTACTAAAAAATGTGCTTTTAAAATATAGTAGTGAAAATAGAATATAAAAACAGAATCATGTATGTAGCTTGGGCGGCTATTTGCCAACACTCGACCCCAAAGGGTTAACCGTTCTGCTTTTCTCCACTTTTTTGGACTCCTTTAATTAATTAGATGTTGTGCTTCCAAATCTATCGGCCATTTCATTTGTCTACTTTGATAATCGATCGGGAGTACCTTTGTGTTCCCTGGCAATAATCGAAATGATTAATATTCCTCTCTCTCTACATTGCGTAAATGACACGGATTCAAATTACCAGAGAATAGTCATTGACAAATTGTTAATCCAACCTTTCTCTGAAAGCTGAGCAATATCGACTCGTTCTTAATAATCGTTTCGAAATTAATTTTGGTAAAGTAGGAGAGTTTGAGAGAGTTTTGTTACGGGAGTTTGCTCAATATTAGCTGAAAGTTGTTTCTTTTTGTTCTAGTTTCATGATGTAATATGTTTACAAAATGATGTAAGTTCAATCCGTTGAAGATGCGGTGGGATATTTATTATTGGGTTGCCCGGAAAGTTCGTGTCGATTCGTGCCCACTGGCATCTATTTTTAGGTACGTACATAATTATATAAATACGTAGCACCTATAATCGTCCTTCAGTCTGTCTGCTTGTCTGTCTGTCTGTCCGTCCGTCCGCATATAACAGTGCAAAAACTACCCAACCGAATCGTTTGAAATTTAAAATATATAATTGTTGCATAATTTTCTCGAGTCGTCAAATTTAATGAAAATCGGATGTATAGTTTAATGACAGGGGCAGTCAAAAGTTTTCGATTACATTACGGCCAATGGGAAAAAATTGTTTGAAGTGCATTTTAATGATGTTACAGCCTTTCGAACAGAGTGAAATGAATATGCACTTATGAAGTGCACTAAAATATACATTCAGTACAATATGGAGTGGAATTTTTTTTTATAAAACTAGTTCTAACACGAACGCACCTCATTTGCCACGTTTGACGTCACAATTTCCAACTTGTTTTTATTTTATTCGTACCATTATTTAAAAAAAAAATGCGTTTAACAGTATGTTTGTTTTACACATGTTGTCAAAGCAGGGTTGTAAAAAACCCGAGTTTTTTTATAAAAACCCCAGCCCGGGCGGGTAGCTGGGTGAGTACCCGGGCAGCTGCCCACTACAACCCGGGTTTTGTTTTATAAAAAACCCAGCCTGGGCGGGTACCCGGACAGCTACCCACTACAACCCTGTGTCAAAGAATATGTGAAAAATTTTTATTTTAAAAAGTGGTGCGAATGAATTTAAAAATATCACGTGAGTTGAGACACAAAATTTGGGACAAACTTTGATTGTCAGAAACAAACTCCTCGCTTTCGTTTGAGACATTCGGACACCGCCTCCCTACTCTCCGGACATTGCTCAGCCCGACAACTCTTTGTTTCTTTTTCACAAAAATTCTCTTCGTTCCCCAAAAATTGACTCTTTGAATGGCATAAAAAAGCATGTCGATAAGTGTTTTGCCATCAAATTACAAATGTTTTGCAAAGAAGACGTTATGAGACTTCTGGACAGATGGAAGAAGGTTGTAGAACAGAATGGCACCTATATAATTTAAGAAATGCATACTAAAATCTAAATCTTTAACCTTCTGCGTTTCAATTTTCCTTCAAAATCGGCACGAACTTTCTGGATAACCCAATATATAGTATAGTACTATAGTATAACAGTATAGTACTATTTTTTATAGTACAACTTAATTTTAATTCCTCAAATGCCACAATGGTAGCAGAATTTTTGTATAAAATTTTGCTTTTATAATGTATTTGAAGGAACGATTTTACATATTTTCAAATAAATTTCTTTCGTAAATTCTGCTGTTATTCAAGATTTCAGCTACAGAAGTGCTTTGCCCTTGAAAGGGCTAAATAACATATAGGCCGTTCGAAATGCCATTAAATAATGTTTGGGAAATTTTGCTATGAATGTTGAAATATGAATGCATTTTTGTTTATATAATTTCTTAAAGATATTTGCTTTGTTTTTGTGACTTAAGGCCAGTGAGATCCCCTAATGTTAAACCTATGGACATAAAATGCATTATTATATTTAAAATTTCACCAGGAAATGAATATTTTTAACTTATTTTTTCTGTGTACTATTCTTAAAGAATGGAGCTTTCTTTTTTTTTTAATTGACAAAATATTTCTGAAACATATATACTTAATTTTATTTGAAATGTTGAAATTAGATCTCACTGACCAACACCTTTAACCTTTTGCAGTTGAGTGTCGGCAAATAGCGCAACCAAGCTTTATATACATGATTCTATTTTTAGGTTCTAGTCGCACCACTATATTTTAAAAGTACACTATTTAGTAACTTTATCTTGCACATGTTGTAAAAGTACAGGTAAAAATATATCTTAAAAAGAAGTGATGCCAACCGATTAAATTCGTATAAGAGCGTCGGAGGAGTACTTGTACCGCAAAGGCTTAAGGGGTTTCAAAACTCTTAAATTTAGAAAAAAAGTGTTAAAAAAAAACATTTTCAACATTTAATATCCTAAAATGTACTATATAAATTTAAAAATACTTTTTGGACGGATGAAAGATATATTTTTCCATTTTATTTCATGTATTTATAAAATTACAAGATGCAGAATTAATAATTATAAAAGGGTTTTAAACTGTCAGACATTTGTCGAGCAGAATATTGGCATGACAACTTACGCGCAGGATTACAAAATAAAATTTCCATCTAGAATAAAAAGTTTGATGCTTAATTCTTTTCAGATTGTAATAATTACCCTGAACCTAAATTAATTTATATTTAAAATATTTATATCCTTTAAAAAAAAGTTGTATTTAGCTAATGCAAAATTTTGAAAAATTTGACAAAGCACCTAAAAATATATTATTTTGAACAGTAAAAAGGAAATGTTAGGGTCCATTTATGCAAGCTAACATGAAACATATCCTCTGAAAATTTCACGGAAAAGTATTTAGAAGTTTTTGAGATATAGGGGAAAGTAGGTTAATGATGCTCAGCGGGCAATCCCGCTCACCCAAATATCTCTAAACAGAATAGAATTGAAAACGTGCGATCGGTACCGGCACCTAGCGAACTTCATCCTAAGTTTCCAGTAAGGATAAAGTGCCCGTCGGGAGGAAAGTATTTTTGTGTCTTCACATTATTAGTTTGAAGTTGTTCTAGAATAAAATTCTACAACACTAACTTGAAGGTAAGTGTACACTCTTATTTTTAAACGTTAATTTACTCATTATTACTAAAAAAATATATACATTTAGCTGTACGTTCATTCTTTTATTTATTTTTGTAGTGCTTTGTTACGCCAACTATAAATAACTCCAACTTAAATGTTGTATTCAAATTTTGACCACAATTACCCTACCATGTCGGGCATTACCGCTCAATCCATTGCTAATTAAATAAAACGATAAAAAAAAAATTCTAAAACTTTTATACAGATTAGTTGATTGCAAACTGTTCCTTATGCTTTGGAATTATACTTCATTAATAAAATATTGATTTTTTGTGTAAATTTGACTAGCTATTCATGTTTTCCCTTAAGTGAGCGCCATTCCCTACTTTCCCCTACTGCGTGTTATACTTAAAAACGTCAATTTCAGAAAAATGACTTCAAAGTTTGGGAAACGCAGTTTTATCTCTGAGTGGTTATAATTCTAAAAGCCATATCTTGTGTTCTAACAGGAATCTTAAAGAAACAATTAAGGTAAACGCACCAGTAGTGGGTCACTTAAGGAATTGATCTATTTATTATTAAAGTGTTAATGAATTCCGAAAGATGTATATATTTTTTAGCCTTGCCCTAACCTTTAGGTATCAGAATAAATATTCAAAGTTTCAAAATAATACTTTCTTTTCAAAAAATACTTCAGAAAAAATAAATATGTTACCTTCCTCTAGGCTCCAATAGTGGGCCTAGTCAATTTGATGCATGAACTTTTAAGTTTTCGGCTTATACAACAAATTATTTACAATGTAAAAGAGTATATCGACAGCAGTTTAATTCAAAATGAAACTCAACATTAAAAAAACAAAACAATGTTTTCAATAAACTAGGGGGCTCGGCCCCCTACGAGCTACGCTCGCCAACCCCCGTTCAGACACCGCAGTCTCTAAAAGCACGCTAATTTGTAAACAGAGTCTTTGTCTCCCGGTATATTTTAACGTAGCGTTTTTAATCTGACGTAATTTTCACAAAACTTTTCTTTCTCTTTTTAATATTCACGTGAAAATACTTTTGTTAAAAGTGAAATATTATTTGCGCTATTCTAACAAAAATAGTTGAAAAGATCATCTCAAAATATTAAATGAATGTCTCGCGAAATTTTAAAATTTAAACTGTTTTGCAATATTATTTTTTGTTCATTTTACG
This sequence comes from Maratus speciosus, assembly GCA_963932465.1. Taxonomy (NCBI): domain Eukaryota; kingdom Metazoa; phylum Arthropoda; class Arachnida; order Araneae; family Salticidae; genus Maratus; species Maratus speciosus. The sequence goes on from OZ010792.1 coordinate 586,965,104, forward strand.
TAATAAGTGTAATGTGACGCAAATGTGACGCAATGTCTCCTATTTAAGACTTCTAACACATGTTAATGAATTTATTATTTTACAATATCCTTCAAATACAAAATTCACGTGTAAATATAGTTTTTATGAAGTAATTTTCAATAAGTTCCTACTTTTTATACGTAATTTTTTAATTCTAATTTGAAATTTTTTTTATGTTTATAATAGTCAAGTGTAAATAAATTTTTAATTTGAAGCAAACATTATTGTTTGCGTTGTTTATATAGTTGGCAACAGTTTAAATTAATTCAATTTTCTAAAATAAGCAAAAAATATCTCTCGAAATGCTGAAAATTTGAATTTAAAATAGAAATAAAACCTCAAAAAATGAGTCAAATTAAAAAATAAATGAAGTCTGCACACCGAGAAATTCTAACGTACAAAATGATCTAAAAATGATTAAATTCCGATGTGTAGTTTTTGCTCCTATAAAACTTAATTAATGGAACGATGTTGTCCAACTTTAGCATTAAATATTTTTTTTAATAATTCTTCGATTTCAAAACTGTCTGCATCAGCGTGTTTATCAAACATTTCTCTATAATACCGCTGATTTTCATATTTTTGTATGCAATATTTTTCGGAATATTAACGAGAAAGACCTCCGGTCACAAAAAATTCAAAACCGGCGGCGGCGGTGACAGCGTAAGTTACTTTTTTAGATAGATTTCGTAAGAAATACTACCTATTGCAGTCGTTACCATGGTGCGACTTTTCAAAAATTCCTTCATAACTTTTCATTATATGACCCCATGAACCCAAAACCACCCCCACCTAAAAAGTTTATATATATATATATATGTATGTATGTACTAAATTTTGTCCGCACGATAAAAGTCGCAATTATGAACGGCTCGTCTTCAAACTCGCCAACAACTTTGAGATGGCTAATATCTCGGCGGCGATTGAAAATGGGCAAAATCGGCCCAAAGGAATGGAAATAGGGAGGGTTCAAAATTTTGAATACCATCTTAACATGATTCTGATAAAACCACCTCTTACACATCAATTACTGGAAAAAATAAATATTTTTCGTTATATCAGTTGCCAACAATTAAAAAAAAGCAACAAAGCCACAGCAATTGCTTTTCTATTGCAAGATTTTCACGAGAAAAATTAAATTAAATAAACAATTTGACGAATTGAAAACAAATTGAATATTATGTCATAAGTTTTCTAGAGCAAGATTTCCGCATGAAATCTCAAAATGAAATAAAAAGTTTGACGAATTAAAAAACAAAAACAAAATATTGCGTCACATTGGAAATATAATGGGCCTCAGCAGGTGAATATGTAACGTCATGTGAGTTTGAATAAACGTATTAAACATGATAAAAACCCGACTATGGAAATATTAACATATTTTAACACTTTGAGGTTTTCTGAATTTGCTTTAGCCATTTTTAAACCTATTCCATATACATGCAAGTGTGTATTCGTGTATATTAGAATTTTCACAAAATGTTTAGCTCCCTAGAGCTCATTCTTAGTGAAGGAACTGGGTTTATCTCTATTCTTGATTTAAGTTTTGTAGGTGAATTTAGTACTTAACTTCGAAATCTACCTCCGTCTGTAGGCCCGAACCGGCAGGAATATTTTTAGAATAGGGAGAAACTTATCTTTTAATGAAATCTCTAAGAATGTGCCAAAAAATCTGTTTTTGAAGACACTCTAGAAAAAAACAAATGTACCAGCAGAAAAAACAAAACAAAACAAAACAAAAAAAAAACAATTATTCCAAACAGTTGATGGAAAGTTAACATTTAAGTATGTTAGCCAATCCGATTTTGTTCAGTAGTTTTTCAGAAATACATTGTGGGCTTGTTTTTCAACTTTAAAAATTAATGGTCCACTATAGGTGCATTTACACCTTATATCAAAATGTTCAGAAAAAAAGGGAGGTTAACATATCAAAAAATAAAGTTTAAAAAATTTTAAAGATTTAAGAGTCCCGAGATTCCTTGAAATACATTGAAGTTCCGTGTTATTTTCACATAAAACGCTTTTTACCCATTTTGTCGAACCTCGTTTTATTATGCTTCCAGATATTGGTCATTTTATACGTTTTATTTCCATAATTTGTACCCTTGCGATCTCTACGACTGATCGAATGATGCTATCAATATCTCTGTTTGTACAATTCGCAAATGTCATTTGAATTACAGACGAATAGCTCTAGCTGACAAATTATTAATCTAATCTCTTTCGCTCTCTTAATATTGTCTAAATGCTATTTGTTATTAATTACAGCGAAGTGAACTTTCAAATATGACAATTGAGGAAGCATGCTTAATAGCAATTGAATTTGAATATGCGAAGTCTAAACTTTCAAGTATTGACTTAAAAGTAAGTTTATGAATAAACTTTAAATACAAGTTTCATGAGTGGATTTTAAAAATAGATTTCTGCATTTATGTCAACTGCATTAAGAAGTCTAAAATTTATGATAACTATGGAATTCATCTAAGAAAAGTTTTAAGATGAGACTAAAAGCTGAGTTAACAGAAAATCAATACATATGGAATGTTTTTTCTAAAACTTTCCTAACAGAAAAAATATAGAATAATCTACCAACGAAAATATTGATTGATTCGAAAGGTAAAATTGAAACTTTTAAGCAAATTAAATTCATGCGTTAACTCATGCATAATAAAACCAGTGTTGCCAGATGGGCTACTTTTTTAAAATTCAGATTCTTGATTGGCTCCAACTTTTTGAAATGGTAAAATGCGCCTTATTTAATGACATATTAATTAAGGGGAAAACAAGCGTAATTTTACCGTTTCAAAAAAGTGGTGGCAATCAAGAAATCTGAATTTAAAAAAAAGTAGCCCACTGGCAACACTGAATAAAACAATCTTTCAAATATTACAATGAAGTTTTTCGTACGAGAATTATACGAGAAGTTGTCATCTACTACGAAACGACAAGGCAGTTTCTGAAGAAGCTAAGAAGCTTTACGACATAAAATAATAAATGACATAGAAAACGTAAAATGCTTTACATTTTGAAATTTTAATTTTGAACTTAAAAAATGAAGCAGATAGATACAATTCAAACATGTATAATTTATATAGTTTCACAATATAAAAATCTTTCAAATATAATTTTAATTCTGCTCTTAATTTGAAAGTGGGTATTTTCTGACGTATTTTTAAATCATTTTTGTTCGCAATTATATCAAATTCTCAAGTGTTTAGTAATTTTAATTCCAAAACTGACAAACGGCACCAAGAATATTTTATAAAAAATTTCCTTTTATAATGCACGTGAAAATAAGCAAGTTCATACTTTCTAATAACTTCGTTTATAAATTCTGGTGTAAGTCCATTATTTCATCAGTTTATAAACAGAATTACTCGGCGCCGGAAAGGGTTAACCCCTGTAACTGTTTTGCCCGAGTGCCGCTCGGGCAAAAAAAGTTTGCTATCTTCGATACTAAAAGATTTTGGATACCACTTAATTTTAACTGTAATCTTTGGTTTGTTAAATGGCATACATTTTTCGATTGTACAAAACCAAATACTTTAGTAAAAAAAAAGTAGTGGAGTGTCCTTATTTTAATTTATTGTGTCAAAAAAAAAACTGTTAAGGGGTTAATAAACTATGTAATCGAACTGATTTTATAATTTTCCGTAAAGGCAAAAGATTCTTGGGAAAGTGCTGTCGAAGCTGTCTTTTTGAAATCAAATTTCCCGACGCGGCAGCGGAGGAATTCGTTTATCCGAAAATTAAAAAAACCCTGTTAGATTACAAACCATTTCAATAACCAACCCTACAAGTATCATGTTTTTATGTTTAAAAGTGAGTCAGAAAATGCTGCGTTGTTGAGCAGGGAAAATATTTTTTCTTCAGAATCGCCTTATATTCGTATAAACAGTGTCACCCATGTATGTGTAAACCTTTTTCACCTTATCTCAAAATACTATATGTTTTCATGATTGTATAGATAACTGATTTCTTTAAATCTATCTAAAATCATACATAGAACTATACTATTACATGAGATTACAGAAATGTGGTAAAATATTTCCAGGATTTACTGAATGTTGTTTTAACTATATTTTAATTTCTTTTGAAGAACAAGAAAAAACTTCTTTTTTTAGGTGCGTTCGTAATTATATAAAAACGTAACACCTATAGTCATTATCTGGTCCGTCCGTCCGTATGTCCACATATAACAACACAAAAACTACCCAGCCAAATGATTTGAAATTTATTATACAGAACTGTTGCAGAATTTTGTCAAGTCTTTTCAGATCTTATGAAAATCGAATCAAAACTTCAAAAGATATTAATAAAAGTTTTCTTTATTGTATTAAATCCTATCATACGTCATTAATTCAATGATATGGTGATGACGTCCTATTGAAGATGGAGACCTTTAATTTCCGTATTATTGAATTTAATCTGTATAATCGTAATAAATTTTGTATTCATGCATTTTTTCATAAGACTGCATCAGCTATTGCACCAAGATCTGAATATTTATAAAACTAGTACGAACGCACCTCATTTGCCACGTTTGACGTACAATTTCCGACTTGTTTAATTTACTGGTGAGTTTTTAATGTTCATGAGAAATATGCAATACTTATTTAGAAGACTACACCTGATGATAATAAATATTTGGATACAGGTAAATAAAAATTAAACACTCAGCTGAATAAACAATTATGGTTACACCAAGTATTTTTGTATTATATATCAAATAAAATAGTGTACGAGGGCATTTCGAAAAGTAAAGATACAATGGCTCGCATTCCTTCAAAAAAAAAACATTTATTTAGAAAACGTAAGTTACATCTTATTAACTGGATTATTTATTATTTTTCGACATAATCACCCCCGTTATCCAAACATTTGTTAAGTCGGGGCACAAGCTTTTGTATACCACAGTCATAGAAGGTTTCCGGCTGTTGTCGGAACCACATTTCAACTTCATCTTTCATCTCATCATCGTCGTGGAATGATTTTCCTCCAAGATGTGACTTCAGGGAACAGGAGACGTCTATTCGCACGAATTGCTTCCTCCGTTCTCTGAAGAAGGGCATCAGAGATCACAGATGGCCGACCTGTTCTTTGTTCGTCATGAACATCGGTCCTACCTTCAGAGAAATGACGACACCATTTCGTTACATTTTGTCGATTCATAATGTTCCCATAAACAGAAACAATTTCTTTGTGAATATCCGCTGGTCGCTGACCTCTTGCATGAAGAAACGTATGACGGAGCGTACTTCGCATTTGGCGGGATTCTGAATCGGCGGAACCATTTTAAACACGACCTAGTCCAACCATAATTAACATTGAAATGCCGAACGACCGCGAGGAGAAAGCTAACGGTTCAAGGTTTAAGCTGCGACCGCACCATCCTTCGAACTGTTAGCAGTGTCGGCTTCGTTTATTGTGGCGACACGGTGTCTTTGATTTTTAACAACTATAGCAGGAAAGGGAATGATGTTCGACGAAAGAGGAACCTTTCCTTCAAGCAGAGTCGAGCTCCTTATCTCCTGACCCATTGTTGATTCCTTTTATTCTTTTGTGAATAAACCGCAGATGGGTCCAGTACAAAAGCTTTTCCAAGAAAACTGGAGAAGTAGGCAAAATACGGGTGCGTACGCAGCCTAACACCTGTTTTGCCAACTTACTTGCCAAAACTTTTCTTTTCCTCCGGCGTACGGTGTATCTTTACTTTTCGAAATGCCCTCGTATATAATTTAAATGAAAGAAAAAATAGCTTTTATAACTATTATTGATAAGCAATGGAGCTATGAATATAAATCAGGAGAACAGATCGTGTAGTATCTATCGGATGCGAGTGAAGTTACAGAAGAGGTTGTCAGAAGATGGCAGCCGCTGTTTTTTTCTATTGGATCAGGGTCTTATTAATACCGGAACAAATTCCTACCTGTTAAGAATTTACTCCTCGATCAATCTAATTGAACGGTAGCTGTGAGGAATAATTCTCTCTACCATGCAAAATTAATCAAAAGTTTTATTTTGAAATCTTGAATATATAGAATACAACAAAAATAATAAATTAAATGCGTAGGTTGTTGACTTATATGATTATATAAAACACTGAGTCCTTGTAGCTTCAAATTTGGAAATTAGTTCACTCTAGAACTTCTCATTCAGCAGCAAGTTCGTTGGTCGGATGGCTTTTACAGGAAGGTCTCCCGCCGTCCTATACAAGTTCCGAGCGCTTCGCTCAATTTTACTCGGCACCTCTCGTGCTTTCAGCCCGGGAAAAAATCTCTTTTTCCCTCGTTCGTGCGAGCCAAACGCACACCCCAGTTTCCAAATCCAAACTGATCCCCTCCTCTATTTTCCTCCGAAAAAAATGGTCACTTTCTCGGACACCGTGAGAATACTTTCAACATCCATCTCTGTCAATGCCTTTAGGCATTAGCGAATTCCTTTGCGAGACCTAAACAGGGTGGTCTATACTCCGAACCCTTAGATGTATCTCATATCCTTTATCAGGGCGTGCTACGTCCTAAGTGCTAATCCATCATCACTTACAATGTCCTAGAGCGTGAGAAAAATGTCTACTAGTCTTTCTATGCACCTGGGTGTATTCAGTTTTTCTTTAGGAAGACTTCTTCCCCCATCATCTGAAAACATAGAAGTTCATTTCTTTACAACACCCCCCCTCTAAAAGACGATTCTTCAGGCTTGAATGAAGAATCTTATGACCAGTGGATGAACGCAACAAATTCCAATATCTCAGAGTGGCAGATGCAATAAATACACTTATCAATGCGCGCTCTGATACATTACACTAAAAAAAATATACATATATATATACATAACAAGATCAAAAATTACGAAATGAAAAATTTAGAATAAAACAACTATTTCTTGGCTTACAAAGTATAAACAAATGAAATTATTATTTTTTTTCGTACAATTGTACTTTTAGCTTTTAGTATTTAACGAGTTTATTCCGCACGACTTAAATAATCAACATGTGCAATATCTCGTCCTGGTCTATGCTTTATTGCATAATGATAGGGTTGCAGTGTGAGAGCCCATCGTAAAAGCCTCGGATTATTCCCAGAATTTCGTTTAAGAAAAACTAAAGGATTGTGATCGGTTTCAATAGCAAAGAGTTGGCCGTCAACATAGTGACGCAATTTCTTGATTGCAAAGATAATAGCTGCACATTCCTTCTCCGTCGCACAAAAACTTTTTTCTGTTTCCGAAAATTTCCGACTTAAGTAAATTATGGGATGTTCCTCTGAACCCCCACGTTGTGCTAAAATAACCCCAATACCCTTTTCAGAAGCATCCGTTTGTATGATAAATTCCTTAGAATAATTGAAAGCGTACAAAATGGGTTCTTCCGTAAGTTTCGTTTTCAACAGTTGAAAAGCCTTTTCCATTTCGTTGCTCCATGTTACCTTTTCCCTTTTATTTTTACCTTTAAGCGCGCGCGTTAATGGTTCCACCATAACTGCATAATCTTTTATATACCTTGAGTAGTAACCCGCCATACACAAGCATCGACGTATCTCAGTTTTGTTTTTAGGGGTTGGTAAATCTAAAATAGCACGAATTTTAGTTTCTGCCGGGGAGCGTCTCCCGTCGCCTACCACATGCCCCAGATATTTGACAGTTTTTTGTGCAAACTTGCACTTAGCTAATTTAATCTTTACCTTAGCTTCTTCTATTCTCATGAGCACTTTTTCTAGGTGCTGCAAATGATCCTCCCAAGTTTCCGAGAATACGGCCATGTCATCAAGGTAAGGTAAACAAAATTCCTCTAAACCTCTTAACATTTTATCCATAAATTTCGAAAATCTATAAGACGCGTTTAACATTCCAAATGGCATGACCAGGGGGATATAAGAACCGAAACTGGTTACAAATGCGGCCAACCTTTGCGCCCTAGCTGTCAATGGAATTTGCCAATATCCTTTCGTGAGATCCAAAACTGTTATATACTTCGCGCTAGCAACTCTCCCTACCCTATCCTCTATGTTTGGTAAGGGAAAAAACTCGGCCCGGGTGATCTCATTTAACTTTCGGTAATCTATACAAGGACGAGCGTCTTTCCCAGGGACCTCTACCAGAATCATCGGGGAGGCGAAATCTGACTCCCCTTCAACGATTATATTTAACTCTAACATTCTTTTGATTTCTTTCCTCAAAATTTCAGTTTGTCTAGGCGAAGATCTGTAAGGTTTTATCTTTACAGGTTTATATTCTAATAGTTCCACGTCATGCTCCATTATGTCAGTGCGCCCCGGATCATTAGAAAATAAAGTTTTAAATTTATCTAATAAATTTCTCAATCTGCCCCGACGTACATCTAGTACTCAAATTGCTGTCTTTAATAACATTTTCAAAATCATAAATCTCAGCCCCCGCTTCTGGAAATGCTATGTCCAAATCTTGATTTTCCTCGCCCTCATCTACCTCTTGCGCCACAAAATTCACTAACTCAATTCTTTTCAAATATGGTTTTAAGAGATTGACGTGATATATTTGAGCCTTTTCGCGCCTACCTGGAACATTCACAATATAATTTGTCTCTGAGATTTTGGACTGAATTTTTCCTGGACCTATCCACGATACCGATAATTTGTTCTTTTTGTTGGTAGCTAGAACCAACACTTCGTCACCCACCTTAAATTTCCGTTCTACCGCCGTTTTGTCATACCACAACTTTCTTTTTTCACGAAATTCGGTCATATTTTCCACTGCTAGTTCCTGACAGTGTTTTAGCCTATTAACCAATTTAAATACATATTCAGTAACTAACTCATTCTCTTCCTCTCCTCCCGTCCACTTTTCAAAGAGCAATGATTCGGGAGTTCGTAAATTCTTTCCATGTACTAACTCTGCAGGAGAAAAACCCGTAGAATCATGAGTTACCGTCCGCAAGGCTAATAACGCATACGGCAAATTTCCCTCCCAACTTGCGCCATTTTCAACACACAAAACTTTCAATAATCTTTTCACTGAGCGATGCCATCGCTCAACCAAATTACTTTGTGGTCAACAAACCGACGAGTGAGTTAACTTAACTCCAAATTTCTTTAAGAATGCGGTTGTTAACTCGCTTACAAAATATCTTCCGAGATCTGTTTGTAACTCTCTGGGATATCCTAATCTGCTAAATACCCACATTAATGCTTCAATTATAGTTTCCGATCGGACATTAGATATCGCAACAGCCTCCGGATACCTGGACGCCACACAAATAACTGTTAAAATATACCTATTCCCTTTTTCAGACTTCGGTAAGGGACCCACAATGTCAGCTGATAACTTCGAAAAAAACCTCTCCAATAATCGGCACACGTCTGAGCGGCGCTTTCCCTATTTCCCTAGGTTTTCCAATCCTTTGACAGGAATCACATGTTTTGACAAAATTCTCTATGTGTTTTATTACATTCGGCCAAAAGCAATGACGCAAAACCTTATCCTTTGTTTTCATTTCACCAAAGTGCGATGAAATCCCCTCATGACAAGCTCCTAAAACGTCTAATCTGAATTTCGAAGGCACCACTAACTGCAATCTCTCCCCACCACGATTGTCAAAAGTTTTCCTAAACACCAAGTCATTCATAATTTCATAGTGAGATTTCTTGGCTCTCGCTTTTTCCCTAACTTCTTTTAACGAAGCATCAACATCCTGTTCTTTTTTAAATTCCTCACGACTAATCCGTGCTAAATTTCCGAACTTGTCATTTAAATCAGCAGGTAACAATACACTTTCCGAGGTTTCATTTTCCGATAGCTGCTCTAACTCCTTTTCGCATTGTTCTGCAAACTCGTCCGATTCACATTCTAAATCCACGACCTGCTTTCCCTCTCCCCTTTCGCAACTTGTATTTACACTCGCCCCGTCCATCAAACTAACAGTGTCTTTCTTTGCCCGCGATCTCGTCATTACCGCATTCACTGCATTAACCTTTTTTCGGGCTAATTCAATTATCTTTTGCGTTTTATTCCCTAAGAGATAATAATGCAAGTCTGCTTCTTTGTCTACAACCCCAACTTCCGTTTTTAGGGAACCCAATCCATCAAAATCTATCTCTATGTGAGCGACAGGTAAACAGCGGATTTTAGAATCCAAGGGCTGTTTCACGAAGATATAATCTCCGGTCAATTGTTCCTTTTTTACGTGTTCCTCACCACACAAATCGTAATTGGTACCCGTATCTCTTAGAGTGACAATATCACGCCCATTTATTTTCGCTCTACTAAGATAAGGTTTGAACCCTTCTTCATAATCCGACGTTTTACTCACATGATTCACTTTAGCGGTGTCTCTCTCGTTCTTTTTTAACTGCGGACAATTGGCTCGAAGGTGAGTTGTGGAATCACAAAGGAAACACCTGTTTACCCTCCTTTTTTCGAAAACACGATCCCTATCTGTCACTATATTCTTGTCCCTCCAATTGAAATTTTTATCTGCACTTTTATTCTCCATCCCCGAGCTATTTTTCTCAAATTTCTTATCAAAAAAATTTCTCGAATTTCCTGTTTTCCTTTGGGAATTTTTCACAACCTCTAATTCATCTAAGCGTTTCACTAAAATTTCTGGGTCAGTGAAATTTGACCAGCTATCAATCAGACAATCAGATGATCCTTTAATTCTTGAGGGGCTCTTTTTTTTAATTTGATCAGTGATCAAAAGCTTCTTTAATTCCTCAAAATTAGTAATTTTTAAAGAATTTAACCACCCCTCCAGATAGCTATTCAATTCAAAAATTAAATCACGCCACGGATTATTTGGATTCCTCTGGTGTTGATTAAATTTTAGTCTATACGATTCTGCATTTAATTTGTACCTTTCTAATAATTTACCTTTCACATAATCATAACTATCAATCAAATGTGATGGCTCTCTAAGGATTAATTCTGCCACATTTACCGGTAGAAGCGCTAATAAATTTGTCACTAATTCATCATCTTCTAAATTACATTTTTTTGCCTGCCTCTCAAACAAATTTAAGAATAAAGATATTTCTGATCGACTCTCATCGAAACGATGTATTAAGGATTTTAAGGGCAATTTATTGCTTTTCTCTGCACCATGATTTGATGTTAAGCTACGCGTCCCTGCTTCTTGCAATAATTTTAACTTTTCGAGTTCATAAGCCCTGTCTTTGTCTCGATCCTCCCTTTCTAATCTCTTTCTTTCCTTTTCCTCCGCTATAAGCGCTTCCCGATCTTGCAGTATATTTTTGGCTTGTGCCAATGCAAAATCTCTATCAAAATCTTCAGCCGCTTCTATTTTACTAACTATTTTTGCAATCGTGTCGCTCTCATCTATTTGAACATTTAATTCACCCGCCAGGATTCGCAAATCTACCTTTTTAAAATTTTTCCACTCTGACATTTTTGAAAAATTAACCCCAAAACCTAATTTACATGGATATCAGATCAAAATTTAAAACAGAAAAAATACATACATACACAAAAAATATAATTCAGTTATACATTTACAAAACAGTTAGAAATATAATTTCCCCTTTTTATAACTTGTATTAAAAAAATGGCACTATGTTTCACTTCTGCAACCCATCATCTCGCAAAATTTTCACATATTAAACGTCTTTGCCAGATCACGACAAATACATTTTCCCGAAAGAAAAAACCAGAACATTAAAATATCAAATTTTAAATACAGCTCAAGCAAAATTTTCTTAAACAAAACTTGTTATTAACAGAATAAACGCACTTAAAATTTTCCTGACAGTAAAAAATATTAACATTTCTCTTTTTTTTTTACATGCCAATAACAGAAAGACTATCCTTTATTATTACTTTTCCTTTGAGAGGAAAAAAAAATAAAAATAACTGCCCTTTATCATTGAAATCTACTGAGATATTTCTCGTGTCACACACAATAAACCACTGACACACCAGCTAAAGGCAAAAGGAAATTAAACTCAACAGAATGCCACTGAGATAAAAGAATTTGTTAGCTCACCCCTTTGAAGACAGGATCCGTTGTCGTCCACCCAGCTGTTCCGAATAGAAGGCACTGTCAATCAACGTCGTCACTACGATAATCCTTTAGCTCCAGAGGTTTGTAATCCACACAGAAATGTTTTTCTAGCTTGACCCAAGATACACAGTCTAAACACAAGGCAGTCAGTTCTAAGAAATGTTTCTTTCCAATAATCCTTGACGTTGTCACCACTAATAGCACTTGATAACAAGTTTTAATCACCACAATGCTTGTCACTATTAACGTTGCACTTCACAAATGTTCTTTGAGGACCCCTATTGTTCTACGCATTATCCGATCAACATGATCCCACCGCTGCCACCAGCTGTTAAGAATTTACTCCTCGATCAATCTAATTGAACGGTAGCTGTGAGGAATAATTCTCTCTACCATGCAAAATTAATCAAAAGTTTTATTTTGAAATCTTGAATATATAGAATACAACAAAAATAATAAATTAAATGCGTAGGTTGTTGACTTATATGATTATATAAAACACTGAGTCCTTGTCGCTTCAAATTTGGAAATTAGTTCACTCTAGAACTTCTCATTCAGCAGCAAGTTCGTTGGTCGGATGGCTTTTACAGGAAGGTCTCCCGCCGTCCTATACAAGTTCCGAGCGCTTCGCTCAATTTTACTCGGCACCTCTCATGCTTTCAGCCCGGGAAAAAATCTCTTTTTCCCTCGTTCGTGCGAGCCAAACGCACACCCCAGTTTCCAAATCCAAACTGATCCCCTCCTCTATTTTCCTCCGAAAAAAATGGTCACTCTCTCGGACACCGTGAGAATACTTTCAACATCCATCTCTGTCAATGCCTTTAGGCATTAGCGAATTCCTTTGCGAGACCTAAACAGGGTGGTCTATACTCCGAACCCTTAGATGTATCTCATATCCTTTATCAGGGCGTGCTACGTCCTAAGTGCTAATCCATCATCACTTACAATGTCCTAGAGCGTGAGAAAAATGTCTACTAGTCTTTCTATGCACCTGGGTGTATTCAGTTTTTCTTTAGGAAGACTTCTTCCCCATCATCTGAAAACATAGAAGTTCATTTCTTTACACTACCAGTAGAAATGTGTAGAAATTTTTGCCATACTTATGACAGAAATTCCACATGAATAAGGCGTTTAAATAAGTATGAAAATTTCTATACAAGATTACTGGTGGAAGTTTGCCCGACGTTAATCTATTTCCCTGGCAATGACAGGAGGATATTTTAGGTTACCACAATATGGTGGAATCGTAAGGTCTGACTACCGCAAGAACAAATTTCCACCAGTAAAATAGAATAGATATTCTTGACTTAATTGTGACAGAAATATTACATGAATTAATAGAGAAGAAATTTCTATTCAAATTTACTGGTGGAAGTTTGTTTTTCTAGTAATCAGAATCTGCAGAACCGGTTACAGATGAAGCTTCACAATTTTGAGTATATGTCAGTTCCTCTTTGTTCGTAGATCAATTTAATAAGCAAATCACATGGTTAAAAACATCATCCCCTTTGTTCGCAATGTCGAGGTTTCATACTTGTAGTTAAACCTATTTTAATAAATACCATACATTCATTTGAAATTAGTTTTGAATGAATGAATGCATTATATGATTTAAAATAAGTTCACACAATTGAATGTAACTATTTCCTTTGAAGTCTCAGATCTTGTATATACGAAATTTATAGACTATGCAAAAATCGTTGATTTTATCTATATCATTTGAGTAAATGCTCCAGAAACTCTGCATTGCTTTTATCAGATCATTTCACTGAGCCTAGCTAATTAATTATGCTTTCAGATCGATTGGTTATTTTATCCCTTTACCTTGATAATCGATAGAGTATCTTTGTATTCTCTTCAATTGAAAATATCCCTCTATACAATGAATAAATTGCAGGTGAATAGTTTTAACTGCTAAATTGTTAATCCAACCCTTCTTCCAATGAATAGCGTGCGATTTCAGTTCGTACCTAATCATTATCATGAATCTAAGCTTCATAAACACAATAGATGACAAATTTCAAAAGTGTAAAATATATAATGTGAACATTAAAAAGGTTCACAATCTTACTTAAAAGGCGACTAAAGTAATGAAAAATATGTTACAAGTTTAAAATATACATTTTATTTAAAACTTCTTAGTACTTTCAAGTCTTCCAAGTTCATCATCAGAGAATATCTTAATAACTAAATGTTGTTTATTTATACAACTACGTCACTTTGTTAATGAGAGAGCCAATAATTACTAGAGTTGAAAGTAGTAGCAGTTACTGCTACTGCTACTGCTACTTTCATCCAAGAAACTGCTACTGCTACTTCTACTTTCAACTCTTGTAATTATTGGCTCTCTCATTTTCAAAGTGACGTAGTTGTATAAATAAACAACATTTAGTTATTAAGATATTCTCTGATGATGAGCCTCGAAGGCTTGAAAGTAGTAAGAAGTTTTAAATAAAATGTATATTTTAAACTTGTAACATCTTTTTTATTACATTAGTCGCCTTTTAAGTAAGATTGTAGACCTTTTTAATGTTCTCATTATATATTTTATGTTGAATCAAGGTGAAAAATTGCGTTTCGTCTTATCATATTATTTATTTTATTTCAAAAGTGTTTTTAGCTTACAGGCTATCAAAGCCTGAGAGCTAATGTGCCCGCAGATTCTGTTATGTACATACATCATGTCTGTATGCATATGTAAGTACGTCCGTAACGCGATAACTCTTGATAGAAATATCCGATTTGCTTTAAATTTTGTATATAGGCTCATTCTGATAAGGCGCTTCCCTGATTAGTTTTGGGGGTTCATCGGTTAAGAATAAAGGGGTGAACGGGGGGCTAACTCCCCCCCCTTTATTTAGGTAAATGGGTTTTTCATGACGAATTATTCGATTTGCTTCAAATTTGGTATTCCGGCTTATTCTGATAAGGCTGATTTGATTTGGAGATTCATGGATCAAGTACAAAGGGGGGAAATGGGGAGATAATACTTTTAATACTCTTTAATTTAGGTAAATGGGGTTTTTTGTCGATTTTTTATTTTTCAAAGGGCATTATTCTTTGAAATAAGAGCATAATGTACAATTAGTGCGAATAGCCTGTGAGCTTAATGCCACCAGTATACCTGGGCACTTTTATTTTTATTTTACTGTCAGCTTATAGTTTGAACCGCTGGTTTGATGTAATGTTTCAAGATGAAACCACAGAAAAAGCAATAATCTTAACTTTGTACTTAGAAGGGTTACTTCCCCAACCTCGAAATTAAATAAAATATTGAATTATTTAAAGAGAATATTTTTTTCGTTATTTCAGTGAAATTTCACATTCTTCTCGCTAAATAGGTGCGTTCGTAAGTAGGGTAACTCTAGAATAGATGGCCATAGTTTTTAAAGATTGAAATAAAAATTCTTAGAATGCAAATACAAGAAATATTTATGCATATTTGAAATTCTTATACGTATCGTCATCCTATTTTGGACAAAAAATAATTAAATATCGAGAACAAAAAGTGGCAAACAAAATCGAAATTTAAAAGGGCAGATGGTCATCTCTCCTTCAAGCCGAGGAGAGATGGCCATACAATACAAGAAAGAAAAAATAAAGTTAAAGTAGCAAAAAAATAACGTATTTTATGTAGTTAATCATGAAATCATCAAAGACAAATAGATATTCTTAAAGACGCCATTATATCATGGGAAATCAGTGAATAAAAGCAAAATTTGAATTTTCGTAAAATTTTACCACATTTTCGGTAGAGATCTTGATAGTTTGTACACGATTCATGGAACCACTTCTGGCACCTTATGCATTGTATCGAGTCGTCTTTTTGGTTGCGGTATTATATTTTTCTCGACAACCAATACTGTGATCCTCGTCGAATTCTATTCTCTCGGACTCTGTATAGAATCTAATAATTTCAAAAATATTTCATCTTCTTCGCTGCTGGAAATGTCGTGTTTTTGTTTTCTCTCGCCTTTTTTTAGATTTTCATAGTTTTAAGTTTATTTATAATTTTTAATTGTTTCTGGGATGAACGTTTCCGAAGTTTTTCAATATTTTCTGAAAGAAAACGGTAGACTCTTTTATATTATTGTTATTGAAATATTTATATTAGTTAAAATTTAAATAATTACGTCAATTAATATAATTATAAAAATAAAAAATAATATAATTATTTAAAATATAATTGTATTTAGTTAAAAACCTCACTCTTTATAAATTTGAAACATTCATTATAGGTGGTCATCTCTCCTCAATTTGATGTGGCCATCTATTCTAAAATTGATGGACGGATTGCCATCCAATTTAAAGCGACACTCCGCCATTGTACGTCTTTCTTTTAGACTTAAAAGCAAAGATTGGATTAGATACGTGCTTTAAAAGTCCTTATAGTAAAAAGAAATGCAACATAAGTACTGCAAAACATTCAGATACTTAACTCGACAAAAATATCCAACATCTAAATTAAATAAACATTAAAATTACACTCTCTTTTTATAATTGAAAAATACAGCTACACGTCTCATTGAATGAACACGTTGAACTATTTCTTACGAACAAAATTTATGCTGCAATCTGTGATACACTGTAAAAAAATCCGAACAGTATTCCTGTAGGAATCGGAAAAATAGTTGCCCTTAATGTACCGGAAAATTTCCCGACCCAGCTCGGAATAAAATCCGTAAAAAAAAGGAAACATTCATTAAAACGGTACTTTACGGATTTTATTCCAATTTTACGGATTTTATTCCGATTGTACTAATTTTATTCCGAGTTGGGTCGGAAATTTTTCCGGTACGATAAGGGCAACTATTTTTCCGATACCTACAGGAAATCTGGTCCTATTTTTTATTTTTACAGTGTATAGTTTTTGAAATATTTAGACTGACCATCTCTCCTCTATGTCCATCTATCCTACACTGTAAAAAAAAAAAAAAAAAAAAAAAAAAAAAAAAAAACGGGCTAAAATACGCAAATACTACTGGCAATCTAGACGCCAGTACTATTTCCGTATTTTAACGGAACATTTTCCCGGTAAATTACAGAAAAATTTCCGTTAATTAAAAAAAAAAACGGAATATTTTCTGTAATTTACCGGGAAAAAGTTCCGTTAAAATACGGAGATACTACTGGCGTCTAGATTGCCAGTAGTATTTCCGTATTTTAGTCCGTTTTTTTTACAGTGTAGAATTATTTTACATAACTACGTAGCACCTATAGTCGTCGTCTGGTTCGTCCGTCTGTCCGACTATAACAGAGCAAAAACTATCCATGTTTGTAATTTATTATATAGAATCGTTGCAGAATTTTCTCGAGTATTTCAAGTTTTATGAAAATCGAATAAAACTTAAAAAGATATTCATAAAAGTTTTCTTCATTCTATTAAATCCTATTATACGTCCTGAATTTGATGATATCCCATGATAGGTAATGGTTGCCATGGTGATGAAGTCCTAATTAACATAGAGTCCTAATATTTCAGTATTACTAAATTTAATATAGATAATCGTAAAAAATTTTTGTATTCATGCAATTACGCGTAAGAGTGCAACAGCTATTGCACAAAGATGTCAATATTTATAAAACTAGTTATAGTACGAACGTACCTCATTAGCCACGTTTAACGTACAATTTCCAACTTGTTTTAAACCTGTGAGAGCATAATGCATTCGTTTTATTTTTTATTTTTTATTTTTTTTAATTTTTACTTAATTTAATTTAATTTAATTTTTTTTCTTGTTGCTACCCAAATATTTCTAAAATACATGTTTCATTTTATTTGAAGTTTTACTCCAACCAACCGAAGAAATCAAGCAGAAACCTAAAATTTAGAAAGTAACCGCAGTTGCATTTAAATATATGTATGCATTGGCCTGTCAACATCTCGTAATCATGCGAATCAGGCGTGCTTGTCTCGTTTATAGTCTTGGTTCTGAATTATAGTCACAAATATACTTAAATGTTACTCATTTTGTATCTTTTCATTTCTTTCATCCATTTTTTGTGTTTTTTTTAATGTACGGTATCCAAAATGTAGCACATTTTTAGCTCATTATTGCTGGTGAATGGATGAAATTGTACTTCTTTTGTGGAATCTATAATAATGTAGCTTAGAAATTCTATTGGATTCCACACTTTTCTCAATATTTTCATTTTTGGATAGTTCAGCATAAGAAGTATGAATTTCCTTCTGCATTTTTTTCTCCCATTTGTGCACGTTGTATTATAAAGTCATCTCTATCATGCTTATATATACAGGGTGTCCAGCGAATAAGACCCTGATTTCAAAATTAAATATCTCAAAAACAAAGATCAATAGAATTATGCGGTAAAAGGTTTGTTTATTAGCTAAGCTGTAAAAATGTTGTACAGAAGTTTCAAAAATTAGTTGCAAAAACCGCTAACAGATGGCACTGTAATCGCAATGCCTATAAATTGTGTTTTGAAGTCAAGAGCCCTAGCGGCTCATTCCTAGATGGCTTCCTATGGAAGAACGAAAATTGGAAAAGACCGCTTTTTCGTTGGGGTGATGTGCAGAAGTGGGCACATCTGGTCACAGAATTATTGCATTAGCTTCAATTTTAGAGAATTTCATTTAATAGAATTTTCAATAAAAAGTTTAGCAATCATTATATAAGAACTTAAAAAATATTTTATTTGGGTAATGTGAAGAAGCGGAGCCATGTGTTGACAGAATTGAGATTTGTTTCAAATTTTGTTATAAGCTACTTCAGTCCGGTTACCAGTATCTGTGTGGTATGTCTTTTCTCTCCTAATTGGTAGATCGTGGAATCGAATCCAGTAGAGAAGGATTTGAAAAAATTGGAAATCTTTACTATTTAATATTTATTTAAACTGTGAAAAAAGTTTGAATAAAAAAATCTAAAGGTTTTAAAATTTAATTGAGTTAAAAGAAACCCCTTTTTTAAAAATCATTTAGCATTTATAATAATGATTTATAAATAATTTTTTTTTTAATTATAGAGAATAGTTTGAAGGAAAAAATACAAAGTTTCTATTTTTAAAAAATTAATTAAGTTTTAATTAAATAATAAGTAATTAATTTTAGTAAAAAATTTTAATTTTAAAAACTCGTTTTCATTTTTTTTTATCATTGAGCACAGAAATATAGTGCAGCTTCTAGCGATAGGATCCGAAGTGTTCGAAAGGAATGCAGCATCCAAAATACTTTTGCTTTGACGTTGATGATATGACTTATCATCAATTCCTTTTAAAAAAGAAATAATTTAATGCATAATTTCTGTATCTAAAACTTTGTTTACAAGGAAAAGAATATATGTGTTGTGCTAAAACCAATGTATTATGCCGTGATTTAAAAAATAAATTAAAAGTGAAAAATTACTTTTTTATTTATAATAATTCAGGTATAAACAATAACACCAAAATATTATGCCGTGATTTAAAAATATAAAAAATAAATAAAAAGTACAAAATTATTTTTCTAAATATATGCATTTTGATTTAAATAATTATATGGCATTAAAGATTGAATTTAATAAAATATTTAAAAAATTCTTATAATGATTTCTAAACATTTTATTGAAAATTCTATTAATTGAAATTTTCTAAAATTAAAGCTGATGCAATAATTCTGTGACCAGATGTCTCCACTTCTGCACATCACCCCAATGAAAAAATGGACTTTCCCAATATTCGTTTGTACATAGGGAGCCATCTAGGAATGAGAGGCTATTGCTCTTGACTTCGAAGCAGTTTACAAGTATTGCGATTACAGCGCCATCTGTTAACGGTTTTTGCAACTAAATTTTGAAACTTCTGTATAACATTTTTACAGCTTAGCTAATAAACAAACCGTTTACCGCATAATTCTATTGATCTTTGTTTTTGAGATATTTAATTTTGAAATCAGGGTCTTATTCGCTGGACACCCTGTACTATTATGCACTATATGGCCAAAAGTGACCAGTCACTTGCGATTTTAGACGTTTTGTTAAATATCTAGAAAAATAAATGACGAATTAACCTGAAACTGCAGGTGTGTAAACAGTATAGTTTAGGTCATATATTTACGCGAAGATTTTTTTTCCCCGAAACCCCATAGGGGACCGTCAACAAATTGAAAACGAACGAATATCTTTCGGATAACCCTGTAAAAACTAATGTAGCAAAAACGTTCAAACTCAAGATTATTAATAAGTGGCTTATTGTAATATAATGTGTTTATTTTTATGAGGATAGCATCTATACTCGTAGAGATATTAAGGTTTTTATAAAAACAGTCCCAAATTTCAACAAGTTTTTTGCTTATAATTTGCAGAGTTCTTAATATATAAAAAAGTTCTTTTCAAAAAATATGACAAACAACATTGTACACAATACTCTGCAATCAGAATTAAAAAATAATAAAAATTGGAAGAAAATGAGCAGGTTTACCAAAAAATGTTTCACTGCGCATACGTGAATGCAATCAAAATACACTGCTCAAAACAATTAAAGGATATTGCAGTTTTAGGTGGATTTTGTATCTGGTAAACTGTTTAGCTGATTGATACATGGTCGACAGACATAGTAGGTTATATGAGAATAAATTACACATGTTTGGCGGAAAAAAATGCATTTTATTGCGCATTTGTGTACTGCTGGGCAACATATAACTATGATATGTTCCCGCACCATGTTGGTTAAATCAAAGTAAAATTGCGTAATTTGTTATTTCTGTTTGTATAAATATTTTTTAAAAAATATAATTATGAGTGTAAAATTATAATGTTTATATATTTAAGTAAAATAAGAGTGTAAGTTCATACAAAAATTATTAAGTTGATTTTAAATAGTAAATATATATTTTTAAAAAAATTGTTGTATTGTAAAATGAATGTATAATATTGAATTGAGTTCGGATCTCAGACAACAACTAGCCAGACGCCATGGTGTCGTCTTATGACAAGCCAATGGAACGTGGTGTATAATTAGAAGTCGTAAAATCATAAAAACGTTGGAATCAATTTATGGCCTCAATAAAAGTGTTGGGATAAATTTATGACTTTTCAGACCACCCAAACTTTAAGGCAGATAATAATATTAAAGTATATGTTAGGGGCCATTTGCAGACTGCTAGCTAATAGGCCTATCGAAGTATAATAAAAAATCTTCTCACATCCAATAACAGTGGACTAGACAAAAATAGTTCCTCCCACTGCAGGAGCTGGTGTGCAAGAAGAATAAGTTTTGAAAAAGGATAGTCTGAAAAAAGATGTAGAGGATGCAAGAGCTCTCCTGAAAGCCCGTGCAATGAGTCCCGTAAGCCCTAGTAAAGCCCAGGCGAGATGGACCTATCGGAGCGAGCCTAATCCAGCCTAATCAAGCCTAATTGAGGTTGTCTTCCTGAGGTACCTATCGGAGTGAGCCTAATCAAGCCAAATTGAGGATGTCTTCCTGATGTACATATCGGAGTGATCCTAATCAAGCCAAATTGAGGATGCGTTCCTTATGACACTTTGCCATGATCCTAAGCAACGCATCAACTCGGAATTTGATGAATAAAGGCCACCATCCCGTATATTAAAAGAAGGTACTATTTTAAACATTTTCTTTTACCACTTAAGATCATATGAAAAACCTTAAAAATACTTTTCTGATATTTTACGGTAGAGAGTTATCTGAGATCCGACCAAACCAATAATTAAATAAGATTAAGGTAATTTTAAAAATGAAAGAGAGTATTTCTTTTAGCAAAAAGAAACAATTATAATAATTAGAGTACGTGAAAATATTGTCTTTTTTTTTAAAAAGATTAAACATACTTAAAATAATGAGAAGCAAACAAAAGTGTTGCTTTCTATTTTTTGAATTAATATTATGTTTTTCTGTATATAGATATGTTCAATGTAAATAAAATATTTAATCAAGTTTTAAAAAGTTTCTGTAATTATTTAATTAATAATATTTAAAGTGTGTCAATTCTTTTTTTTTACAGCTTAAATTTTAGTTTAATTCATAAGTGGAAGAGTTCGTCTAAATAATTCACAACGCAAACTCTTAATTTTATTCGTAATTATTCAAATTTAATAATTACTTTTTGACGCGAATTATAATTTAATTTTATTAATGCTTCGCGTTGCTCTTCTACCAGAATGTAGGTAAATACGATCACTTATATTATTTAAATTTATCTAAGGTATATAAAACTATATACCAATTTGCTATGAGGTTGCTTGGATGATTTGGACCAATTAACAATTTTGAATATATTTAATAAAAAAATAAACAGGTGTAATTATCTGTCCAGCATCCCCCCTTCATTAAGTAAAATGGTGCTCTGACTCAGGAACGATCATCTGAGGTCATTAGATAGGTAAATGGTGCTATGACTCAGGAACGTTCATCTGAGGTCATTAGAAATAATAATAATAATAATAATAATAATAAAAAAGGAAAATAAATTTAAGTATTATTTCAATGTCACAATTTTAAAGATATTGTAGGTATGTAAGTTTAATTGATTAAAATTTTATTAAAATTAATTTTATTATTGTAACAATAATGACACACATATAATAATTTTATATAAATAAAATGAATAATATATGTTAGCAAAAAAAAAAAGGAAATGAGAAAAATAATTCTGGGATTTATAATAGGTAAATTTAGGAATTACAATTTTGTTTTTTTTTTTCTCTCTTTTCTCTTGTGGTTGGATCTCAGTTACCATTGAAAAATAATGGCATTCACATCACAGATGACACATTTGTAAAAATAATTTTTTTTATATAATGTATAAATAATAATAATAAGAAAAATAATAAGTAAAATTTGATAATATGTCTGGTATAAAAATGATTGAAATGTCAATAGATCATGATTTTTGAAATTGTATCACCTTGATACAAAAGAAAATTTATGAGTCGTACTACGAAGTAGTAGTACAATATTTACAAAAAAAAAAAAAAAATAATAATAAGATTGTTTTTTCTGTAGAAAAAGACAGATATTTTTCTGTTAAATGAAATTATGTTGTTTTTTATATATACGTGTATTATAAATATTTTAGGGGTATTTATACGAATTTACAAAGGTCTCAGAAAAAAATTAAGGGTGAGAAAAATTACAAAAATAAATGTGACATTTGTAAAAGAAAATCGCACTTAACTGAAAATTGTTGGTTCAAATTGAACAAAAATACGAGTCAAAAGGGTGACAAACTTACTAAAACGCATTATAAAAAAAATAATAAATATTCTGAGAATATAGACCCATATTTACAGTATCAAACAGACTATTATGATGAAAATATGTCGTTATATGGTTATACACCATATACAAACTTATACGGGGATGGTATACAAGATCATTACCCTTTCCCCCCTCCCCAGTATTATCCATGGTATATGAATTGGTATTAAAAATAAATCAAAATGCATAATTAATCGAATTTCAAAATTTAAAAATTTTCAAAATTTAAAAATAAATTTTTCTTTTTTTAGATAAAAAAAATTGAAACAAAATTAATAACTTGCCTTTTTAAAATTCAAAATAATAATAAGAAAGGATAGGAACATGGGAACGCCAATTTGTCTCAGGGTTACAATATTGAGCAAATGTGCAGGGCGCACCCGAAAACATACTTATAAAATTATGTAATGTGCTTCACAAAACTTCAATGGAGCAGTGAAATATTTCGCTCCAGGCAAAAGTTATATATTTTTTTTCTTTTCGAATATGAATTAGAAAGTATAAATTCTTAACAAAGCCAAATAACATTAAAACTTAATTAATTTAATAGTAAATAATGTTGGAGTAATTTTCAAAAAAAAAAAAAAAAAAAAGAGAATTTTTTCTGTTTTCTATAAGGGTAGCCTTTGCTAATAGCCTTACAATTTAGATGACAAAATTTCAGAATTACTCTTTAAAATGAGTAGGTGTAAGCTATAGGTTCAGGGTAGTTAGAACAGCTTTATAGCATACTCATATATATATATATTTCTTATATAAATATATGGTTGACAAGGAATAAATTATTAGTGCACTCTATATTAGGATAGCGGTCAGCTATAAGCCTAAATATAATAAAATATACAAAGAGTGCTAAGATTTATTCCGGTAGTTCAAGTACAACTTATATGCTAAAGTCTAGAATTTAGACAGCAGGGATAAGTTTTATGAACAAAAGTGTTATAAAAAAAATTTAAAAAAAGGATTTTGGTGTAGCACATTGGTTTTTAAAAAAAACATATATATGTATAACAATGGACAAGGCAAGTTATTTCAAAATGATTGCACACAAAAATTATAGTAAAAAAAAAAAAAAAAAAAAAAAATACACAAATAAATAATTGAAGTAAAATTAAAATTTTCTCACCAAAGGCTTTCTGTATAGGGTGCAATTTTGGCGTACGGCTGGGTATGCACCAACACCAACAAAATATTTGTAGAAAAATTATTCACAGATACATCAATATGGTCCACCTAGGCATAAATTTCAGGATTCTTGGCTGAAAAAGGAATCGAAGAAAAAATTAAGTATGGTATAATTACTAGATGTTATGCTCAGAAACAATAAAATTAGTAATATTATATTGTAAAAAGCAGCATTTTGAGTTTTCTTTAGGAAAATTTTTGATTTTTAGGTTTTACACATTTATGGAGTGTCTAGCTCAGTGTATAGTTCCTAGATTTAATAAAAAAATAATAAATAAAAATAAAAGTTCGTGTTGTTTTCAAAATAAATAACAAAAGGTATAGCAATTAGCATTTACAGTTAAAATTTATGGAATTTTCAGCAAAATTAACATTAGACAAACATAGTTTATATTATATTTAACTTGATAAGCTAATTTACTTTTATTAACGGTATTCAATTAGAATTAAAGTAGGCTTTTAATTCTAATTGAATAGTAGTTAAATTAATTAATAACATTGTTGTAGTGTAAAATTTTATGTAAGACTATTATATTTTTATTGTATATATAAAAATATGCAAATTTAACAATTAATAAAATGTATTAGCAAAATTATTTAATATAAATATTAAATGACATCTTGCTGAAATCAGCTAGAAATTAGATTTTTTTTTTTTTAAATGAAATATTTTATAAATTTATGTTAGTTTAGAATTTAAGTATTTTTTTTTCTCTTTACTTTCCCTTAGAATTAAATGCAATTCTAAATTTAACACATATAAATATACATAGTATTGATAAATTTGAGTGTGTGAGTTCATAAATTTTTTTTTTATATAATTTGGCCAATTTAACATAAGAAAACAAAATAAATAAATAAATATATTTATATATATTGGCCTTATTTTTATTAAAATATGTAGTATGGCTTAATAAATTTATTCACTTAATTTTTTTTATAGTACGTAGCCTTGATGTTAGTATAACACATACCATCGGTCGGCGAGCATACAGACCTACAGCATGGAGCCGGTTTCGGACAGTCTGAGTTGAAATCGTGGTGCCTGTAGCCGAGCGAATGTGTTGTTGGAGAAGAGTAGCGTTCATGGTTCGGTGTCTCCGAGCTGTTAACGCTAAATACCGATCTTCATTGGGCGTTGTTGCCCGTCTACGACCTTGCCCTGGTCTTCGGCCTGCACATCCACTCTCCAAAAAACGGTTCCAGATCCTGGAAATGACAATTTGTGACACTCCAATGGCTTGCGCTACTTCGGCTTGAGTTTGGCCCCCTTCTAACCTACCAACAATTCTCAAAGCTTCTGAATCTGTCAAATGACTTCGCTGAGACATCGTACTCATCGAAGCAAAGCAATCACTGAATGCCGATCATCCTTGTCTTCATTCTCTTTTATCCAGTTGAAAGTCAAATTTCATTCGCTGCCGCTGAAGCGACGTTTTTGACGTCGAACTCAAAATTTGCATACTCCACAGTTTGAAAACCAGAAAAATTTGCATTTGTGATTCTCTTCTTCTATTTTCGGCAAAAAAAAATTTCGTTTATATCTTTATTTTATATAAAACTTCAAATATCCTTTAATTGTTTTGAGCAGTGTATAATATGCATAATGCATTAGCTAAGTATATAGAAGAGCAACTTTTGTGAAAGTCTAAAAATCATAGCTTGAAAATTCTGAAAATTATCGTCGATAGGATAAGCTCGAAATCCATTTTCCCCAAAAGGAAGCAAAAAGATGAGGGGTTGTATCCAAATATAGCAGTACGTACAATATTGTGTACGCTATCTTAGAAACAATCAATAGATATTTGATACAACCCCTCATCTTTTTGCTTCTTTTTGGGAACAACGGATTTCGAGCTTATTCTATGGATGATAATTTTCAGAATTTTCAAGCTACGATTTTGGGACTTTCACAAAAGTTGCTCTATATACTTAGCTAATACATTATGTATATTATATTTTGATTGCATTCGTGCATGCGCAGTGAAACACGTTTTAATAAACCTGCTCATTTTTCATCCAGTTTTTATTATTTTTAAATTCTGATTGCAGAGTACTGTGTAGTGTATAATGTTGTTTGTCATATTTTCTGAAAATAACTTTTTTTTAATTTTAAGAACTCTGCAAATTATAAGCAAAAAACTTGACGAAATTTGGGACTGTTTTTATAAAGACCTTAATTTCTCTACGAGCGTACATGCTATCCTCATAAAAATGAACACAATATATTACAATAAGCCACGTATTAATAATCTCGAATTTGAACGCTTTTGCTACATTAGTTTTTACAGGGTTATCCAGAAGATATCCGTTCTTTTTCAATTTGTTGACGGTCCCCTATGGGGTTTCGGAAAAATCTTCTAGGAAATATATGACCTATACTGTACTGTTTACACATGCAGTTTCAGGTTAATTTTTCATGTATCTTTCTAGATATTTAACAAAACGTCTAAAATCGCAAGTGACCGGTCACCTTTGGCCATATCGTGTATATGTGAAGTTTGTTGGTAACAGCTACTATCAAGTCGAACATTTTACTTGTGCAATCGTGGCTTAGGATGCGAATTTATTTGACCCACGGAAGAATACTCCGATGTTGAAAGTATAGCTCTAAGTAAGAGAACATGGTTGTCGTTTGCAGTTGTATTATAAATCCATACGATCGTTTGCAGTCGTATTATCAATTCATGCGGTCATGGCGTAGTGTAAACAAGGCAACGGATTCAGGAATCCAGAGAATTTCTCCATAAAAAGAAAAACTGTCAGCTTGTCGTTCGAATACGTTTATTCATCATGCATAAGAATATAAAACAAGTCCCACATTGCAATGAAACTTCCATGAAGCCTTCATGCTTCGGCATGAGTCTCTATATCATGCTGTAAGATTTTAAATAGCAATTTAGAATACTACGAGATTTAAAAGACACCAGGTAACATCTTCTAGCTCACTTGAAACAAGACAAAATCTGAGCTCCGAGTTCAGTGCATGCGCTTTTTGTTAAACTTGCGGAAGAAAACAAATGCCGACGTAGCACGCAATGAATGAATCAGTGAAAAGTGCACGTCCTCAGATGAGCAACTAAGCTAATGACGTGAAAGGGGCATGGTCCAAGGCGAAAGAGTTCTTTACCTAGTAGAGTAATGTTTTTGAAGTAGGAAGTCTAGCGTCGAGATGCGCGGGAAACTAGATTCGTGGAATAAAGATTGGAAATAAAAATAACAAAATGGCTTCTTAAAACATTCGAAAATAAAAAACTATCTTCTCCCAGAATATTATAGATTGGATAGCTGATAACATTAATGAAGGGATTAAAAGTTTTAGCTTAAGATTTCGAATAAGATAATCATTAGGATACGCTTTTAAGTTTATAGGATTTTAACTAGAAATAAATAATAGAGATTATTAAGAATTAGGGAAATAATGAATATGCCGGAAATTTAGAACAATTAAAAAAATATTGGAAAATAAAATTTTTATATAACATATATATATATGCATGTGCTGAGGTGGGGAAATACATAACTTTACTCGTCTCTGACGAGTGATTTTTTTGACAGGGCGATTGAATTTTTAGGTACTCTTCGAAAACTGCAAACTATAGAGCTATGCCGAAAACTTTATTTTTTTTTTACTAGTTAACTATATTTTACAACTTTCCAAATTACTGCGATATAAACATGATTCTAAGTTCTATTCTATATTAAACTTTCCTCTCCTGTATATGTTTCTTAATTTTATAGAAAAAAAGATTATGAAAATGCATTGAAGTAACAATAATCAATTATTTTTGAAGTTGCGTAAATTTTGTCATAACATTTTTCAACTATACATTGCATTTCGTTGTCTGGTAAAATAAATCCTTGGCTGGTAAGATTTTCTAGAAATTCCCCACTCCTGTATATGTGTGTCCATTCGAATACAATGGTTTCATCATGCACAAAAAATCATAAAAATGAAAGATGAAACTCAAACCTTACATACATATATCTAAACAACCTCACTAATGGTTTAAAATATTCTTTCTAGAGGGATTTTTCAAATCTTTCTGAGCAATAAAAGCCAGAGCACCGTATCTTTAAGATAATCATTTGGAGAAAAGATGCAGAAAAGGTCGACATTTTCGCATATTCAAAAGTTTTACAGTACCTTTTTGTTAGTGGCTCATCCACAAACCATATTCTAGATTATGCTATGCAGCTATTTCCGGATCATAATAATTAAGGCCATATTTTATTACTTGTAACAATGCCAAGTACACCAATGCTTTATCCTCACCTAAATTTCTCCATTAAAGTTATACTATTTATCTTGACCTTTTGTTTAGTTGCAAGAAATTGGGACACACTTAGAGAACACAGCATTTTGTTACGTTAGTAAGTAAGAATAAATACTGTTGCACAATTCTAGCTTGTGTTTAAAGTCTGCTAAGTTTGAGGAAAGGTAATCTTAAATTTGATTTATAACAAATTTTAATAATGTTCATGTTAAGTACTCAGGAAGGTTTATTTATTCAGTTATGTATAAGTTGTATGTAAAGTTTTCTACATTTGAGGAAAGTTATTCTAAAGTTCTTATTCGAAAATTTTTTTCAGAATGTTGATGCTAATACTCATAAAAGATTATTTATTCAGCAATCTGTGTTGTATTTAAAGTCTACTAAGTTTGAGAAAAGGCTAAACTATTTGTAACGAGTTTTCGAAACGCTGATGTTAAATACCTATCAAAGTGTAATTTATGGAGCATTGATAAGAATCATCGATAGAGTATATTATGCACAATAATCCCTGCATTGATGCGAATAATTATAAGTTTTTCTGCAGTATTGGTAAATGATGAGTATAACATTATTGATTATAATCATCACAAAATTGATGTGAATTATTCAAGAATTATATCTTGTATAGCTTTGATTGTAGTCAGCATAACCAGGGCTGTAGTGAAGGCTATACGGTGGTATCTATCTGTTTCTGAAGTAAAGCTAAGCGTATACCCCCTGCTTGTCCCATATACCTTCTGTTTTTTTACGACTACAGCATTGATTAATTATTACAAATGATTACTTGCAGATCATTGACTGATTATAATCATCACAACATACATAAATAAAAATCATAGATGATTATAATAATTTCGGCATTGGTGTGGTATTTATGAAAGGATGATTGCGTAGCATTTATTGATTATAATCACTAAAATATCGATGAGAATGAGAGTTACATATACGTAATATTTTGCGTAGCATTCAGAGATTATAATCATCCCAATATTCATATGGAATAATTATTAATGATTGTTTATGTCGCAATGATTGATTATAATCGTGACAACATTGGCATGTTAATAATAAAAGGATTTTTGTATAGCATCAAAGATTATAATCATAACAACATGGATTAGAAATAAATTAATGATTATGCAGCAGTGATTGTTTTTAACCACCGCAACATTGACCCATTAATCAGAAATGAATATTTGTGCAGCTATGATTGATTATATAATCATCAATATAATGAAGAGAAATTCAATTAAACAAAAACCTAATTTGCAGAACAAATTAAAAAAACAAAATTTATTTCCTAAATTGTTTAAGCCCGAGAAGGGGCAGATATTAAGGTATTTCATTCAATTCGTTCTACATTTAATGTTAAATTTTTGTAACAAATAAGTTAAACCAATTGACCATTAAAAAATAAAAATGAAATTCATACAATATAATACTTTAAACACCTATATACTTAGATTCCGTTCAAATGAAATCGAAATAAATCATAGACTTTTTTTTAAAGTTTTGTATTTTGCATGTATCTTATCATATTATGTACAATCGTCATAAACATAATGCAAAATCTGCAGTACAAATATTTACAACTTAAAAATGGGAAAAGTCCAAGATTTATTTCGATTTCATTTGAACGGAATCTAAGTATATAGGTGTTTAAAATATTATATTGTATGAATTTCATTTTTATTTTTTAATGGTCAATTGGTTTAACTTATTTGTTACAAAAATTTAACATTAAATGTAGAACGAATTGAATGAAATACCTTAATATCTGCTCCTTCTCGGGCTTAAACAATTTAGGAAATAAATTTTGTTTTTTTAATTTGTTCTGCAAATTAGGTTTTTGTTTAATATGTCAAGTTTTTTAATAACTACTGAATTCAGACGAACACATTTCAAAATTAATGGAGGGTATATCATCATCAGGCTTTGATTTGTGCGATATCGCATCACAAGTTGTGATGCAATTTACCTATGTATAATTCAAAATGTTTCACCAGTGCAGTAATGCAGGCTGCTGTAGTTTGGTCAAAAAATTACAATCTGAACTTAAAAGAATCTGCTTGAAAATTTCATTTTTATTTCCACTATGACGCCATATTCATCTTCTTTTTAATTCTTAAAAAAAAAAAACTATTTCAGTTTCTTCAGTTTGATGTTTCACGTGAAAATCATTCAACTACATATAGGCAAAATTATTACGGCTTTTGAATTATTTACAACAATGAAGGAAAAAAAGTTAAATTTTATTAGAAAATGTCCGTTGATTCTCAATGAAAAAAGCGAAATTTGGAATTATTAAGAAAAATATATGAATAATGTAAATAAAAATTAGCCCATGTTACTCTCTAGATTATAATCTACCTATATGCAAAGGCATTTTATGATCCGTTTTGACCCTGACGTCAGGCAAATGTTTTTACACTTTGAACTTATAATATTATTAGAATTAGCAAAGAATTAAAAATGAGTGGCATCAGGGACAAAAAGGTGGGAAGAAAAAATGAAAAAGTTATCATCTCCATAGGCTTTTCTATGTTAAACTAGGACTTCCCTCAGAGGGATTAGTCTGAGCGATATTACTGAGAACATAGATTTAGTAATAATATGTGGAAGCAAAGAAAATGAGATGTTATCTTTAATTGTCCACATGCTGCGATAAATTGAAATGATGAAAATAAACGAATCGTAGAATTACAAAATCTTATATATAAATTCGTATACACTGTTTTAAAAAATGGGAAATCTAACCATTCAAGAAAACCATGCATGGATATAAAATTGAAAGTACGCAATATATTAAAAGTAAAATAGAAAATGAAATACTAAATTACTTATATCGGAATTTTAACTGTATAAAATGATGTCAAGAGCATAATCAGACGCTCCGCACCAATTTGAGTAACTTTAAATGACAAATATATGATGTTTAAAAAGAATGGACTATACTTTATATGGTGTGTGCTCCCCCGGAATAGTTAATATTGTACAATATCTGTTTTCCACGGATGCAATGAGGTTGTCGATAACATTTAAGGAATTCTCTCTTCAAATTCTAATATAGTATCAAAGTACCGAATACATCAACAGTGGCATGCAATGCTTCGTTTGAGTGTGTTTTAGATATGATCGATCGGATTTGAATGAGTGTATGCTGGCCACTACATACGCTGTATTGTTTTGTTTTCAAACATATTCTGCACAAGTTGAGCTGTATTTAGCATGTATTAAATAAAAGAAATCGGCAATGATTACAACATAAAGTATGACACAAGATCTGAATATATCGTCTGCATAACTTTTGAGCTGTCAAAGTGTCATTTGAAGTAATTTACAAATCCATACATATTTATTCAGCAAATCATGCAAGCTAACATACGCCAATATGAACCCGATTATAAAAATTCACCAGAATAAGTTAATATATAAAAAATCTACTAATGATAATTGAGAATATGACCTTATGATGAAATGTCTAGAAAAATGAATCGGATAAAAAATTCATATCACATTTAAAGCGGCACTCCCCTCTGTTAGTGGCCTTGGCGAGACAATTGTATATTTTAAAACTAACCCGAAGCAAAATTTCAAGATTTTGGGCTCAGCAGTAACACAGAAATAGAAAATTTTTGAAAGTTTTTTGTTTTTGCACTGTTTTATATAGCGACATTTTTAGAAATTGTTCTATTGCGAGAATTTACGTCATGATAAATACAGCCATGTCAATTTTCATGTTTATATTCCTAACAATTCCATGTACTTCGTTATTTAGATCATCTTTAGATCTTTTTCCGCTTTGTTTAGTCTTTCTATTTTTTAGAATTCGTTCTACAACGAGCATTTACATCTTATTAATTACTACCATGCCAAAGTTCTAGTTTCTAACCCCAACAGTATCCCAAAAATTTCTGTATTCCAAATAAATCATAGTTTAGAAACTTTCTAGAAATTTTTACGTTTATCCGTCAAATTGAACCTTTTAGAGAGCGTTCATTACGAGTATTTATATCTTAAAAGTAACTACCGCACCAAATTTAAAGTTTCTAACCCAATCAATATCGCAGAAATCAAAATTTTAGAACTTTTTTGCTCCTGCAGGTTTTTGCACTGACATAAAATAGTCTTTTTTTCGGAGCAGAGATGGCCACCAACATTTTTTTAAGTTGGCTATGTAGTTTCAGAGATAACACCTCACAAATGTACAAGCATTAATAATATTATACACTTTATAATATTATAACGCTTTATAATATTAGCATTAGATGTACAGATACAAAAGCCATTTATCCGTTACAAACTAAAGTGCCGGCGTTGCCCAGAATTTGAAGGATGTTTGTTCTGAAAAATCAATTTCAAAATTTAGCAAACAACACAAAACAAACATTAAAAAAAGCAGTCGAAATGTTGTATGGATGAATCATATGAAAACGCTACATAAAAATGTATAAATGTATATAACAGACGCAAAAGAATACAGTTATAAATGAACTTATTTCAATTTATAATTGGAGCAATAATGTTAAAATAGGCCAATAATTTCCCTAATCGGGTTTTTATCATGCTTCAATACATTTTTCACACTCATATGACGTTATACTATATCCACCACGTCCTTTATATTTCCAATATGACGTAATATTTTCCTCTTTCACGTGGAAACCTTGAAATAGAAAAGTTATGAAGTTATATTCACTTTCATTTAAATTCGTCAAACCATTTATTTCATTTTCATATTTCACGTGAATATCTTGCAATAGAAAAGTTATGACGTAATATTCACCTTTTTTTTTTAAATTCATCAAACTATTTATTTCATTTTCATTTTTCATGTGGAAATCTTGCAGTAGAAAATTAATTGTTGTAGTAATAATTTTATTGTGTTTTTTAATTGTAGGTAACTGCTATAACGAAAAATGTTTAAATTTGATAAGAAATTGCTGTTAAATTGGTGGTTTTATATTAATTAAAAATTCACTATAAATTATTTCGATTCCGGATTATTTTAGTTGCCTCGGCCATGTTTTAATACACATGTCCGAATCTTTTCACAATTTTGGCTTCCAAATTGTGGATTTTTATAAAATTACAAACAGACAGATAGACAAGTTTTCATTTTTATATATCTCTCTATTCTAAAAAAAGTAACTAACGCTGTCACCGCCGCCGCC
The DNA here is from genome assembly GCA_963932465.1 of Maratus speciosus. Taxonomy (NCBI): domain Eukaryota; kingdom Metazoa; phylum Arthropoda; class Arachnida; order Araneae; family Salticidae; genus Maratus; species Maratus speciosus. Next base: position 586,998,967 of record OZ010792.1, read on the forward strand.
GCCGCCGCCGCCGCCGTCGCCACCGGTTTTGAATTTTTTGTGACCGGGGGTTTTTCTTCGTTAATATTAAGAAAACTATTGCATACAAAAATATGAAAATCGGTGGTATTATAGCGAAATGTTTGATCAACACGCTAATGCATACGGTTTTCAAATCGAAGAATTATTTTAAGAGATATTTAATGCTAAAGTTGGACAAAATCGTTCCATTAAAAAAAATTATAGGATCAAATACATGGGAATTTAATCATTTTTAGATCATTTTATTCAATAGAAGATCCCGGTGTGCAGATTTCATTAATTTTTTTTTTAATTTGACTCAATTTTTGAGGTTTTATTTCTATTTTAAATTCAAATATTCAGCATCTTGACAGATATTTTTTTACATATTTTAGAAAATGGTATTAATTTCAACTGTTGCCAACTGTATAAACATCGCAAACAATAATGTTTGCTTCAAAAAAAAAAAAAAAAAATATTTACAAGTTACTATTATAAACAGAAAAAACCTTCAAATTAGAATTAAATAATTAGTTACAAAAAGCAGGCACTTATTGAAAATTACGCCATAAAAACTATTTACATGTGAATTTTAAAAGAGAAAGGATATTGTAAAATAAATTCATTAACATGCGTTAGAAGTCTGAAATAGAATAAATTACGTCACATTACACTTATTATGCAAAATGAACAAAAAATAGTATTGCAAAACAGTTTAAATTTAAAAATTGCGCGAGACAAAATATTAGAGGTTAAATATTAGATATTTTCAAAATTTTATTATTTGTCGTTTGATGTGAGGTGTTCAGCTATAAGTATGCAAATTTTCATGTCTCCAACATAATTAGGGGCTCAGTTAGAAAAATAGCTTAAAATACACAAGTTAGAGACCGGAGGGTTAAATATGACTTTTTCGAAGTTTTATGATTTATCGTGTTATCGCAAGTGTTCAGCTATAAGTATGCAAACTTTCATGTCTCCAACTTAACTAGTGGCTGAGTTAGAAAAATTGCTTAAAATACACAAGTTAGAGCCCAGAGGGTTAAATATTAGACCTTTTTCAAAATTTTATTATTTGTCGTTTGATCTGTGGTGTTCAGCTATAAGTATGCAAAATTTCATGTCTCCAACTTAATTAGGGGCTGAGTTAGAAAAATTGCTTAAAATACACAAGTTAGACCCCCAGAGGGTTAAATATTACACTTTTTCAAAATTTTATTCTTTGTCGTTTGATGTGAGGTGTTCAGCTAAAAGTATGCAAAATTTCATGTCTCCAACTTAATTAGGGGCTGATTTAGAAAAATTGCTTAAAATACATAAGTTAGAGCCCAGAGGGTTAAATATCAGACCTTTTTCAAAATTTTATTATTTGTCGTTTGATGTGAGGTGTTCAGCTATAAGTATGCAAAATGTCATGTCTCCAACTTAATTAGGGGCTGAGTTAGAGAAATTGCTTAAAGTACAGAAGTTAGAGACCGGAGGGTTAAATATGACTATTTCAAAATTTTATGATTTATCGTGTTATCGCAAGTGTTCAGCTATAAGTATGCAAACTTTCATGTCTCCAACTTAATTAGGGACTGAGTTAGAAAAATTGCTTTAAATACACAAGTTAGAGCCCAGAGGGTTAAATATTAAACCTTTTTCAAAATTTTATTATTTGTCATTTGATGTGAGATGCTCAGCTATAAGTATGCAAAATTTCATGTTTCCAACTTAATTAAATTAGGGGCTGAGTTAGAAAAATTGCTTAAAATACACAAGTTAGAGCCCAGAGGGTTAAATATTAGACTTTTTCAAAATTTTATTATTTGCCGTTTGATGTGTGGTGTTCAGCTATAAGTATGCAAATTTTCAAGTCTCCGACATATATAGTTTCTGAGAACGGGCTCTGTGACAGACGGACAGACAGACAGACAAAGGAGTGTGACAGGTGGTGTTTCGTTAGATGAACGAAACTCTAAAAACATGCTGCGGATGACTGTAACAACATCCTAAAATTACATTACCATCAGCGATCTACCAATCCCGAATTTAGTTTATATTCGTTTCATATATTCTTATTCTTCTGTGTGGCCCTGTAAAATAACTATCAAAATTATATACAGTAAAACCTCTGAATAGCGGACACCCCGAGAATGCAGAATTTGTCCTCTATTTAGAGGTGACTACTACTGAGAGTAAAACATGTACAGTTATTTAAGAGTTGGTAATCGAAAAAATGTCCGCTAAATAGAGGTATCCGCTAATCGGATGTGTCCGCTATGGAGGTTTTATCAGTAAAACCTCTGAATAGCTAACACCTCGGGAGGGCAGAATTTGTCCTCTATTTGGAGGTGTCTGCTACTGAGAGTAAAAAATGTACAGTTATTTAAGGGTCGGTAATCGAAAAAATGCCCACTAAATAGAGGTGTCCACTAATCGGGTGTGTCCGTTTTGGAGGTTTTACTGCATAATAATATCATCCTTTACAAGAAAATTGCATGCTGTATGATAACAGACAGACATCCAGAGAAAGTTAACCTCCCGGAGCAATAAACACTCATGTCTTTTGTTTTAATCATCCACAATTGTATGTCATACAACAGGCCAGATTTCATACAACAGGCTAAAAACGGTCACCGTGGTACGGAGTACTGTATTATTATTTGTTTGCCCACCAAAACTGGTTGCCACGGGTTGTTGCAAGGTTTGTGATCACGTGGTTGAAACTGATCTATTCGATATTACTGCGTGCGTATTTTTTTTTATTTGCTCCATGTGTTCAAACCAGTTGTCTACGAAAACATCAACCGGTGAAAGTGACGCACACCAATTTTCTGTGACGTATGCAGATAAATTGTGCTTTTTTATCAGTTTTTTCTATATAATTTTTAAACGGTTTGGAACTTATTTTTCATAGTAGGTGCATTCAGTAGGCGACCCTCATAGGTACCTTCTGGTGCAATCAGAAACGAAATCCGACAAATATTTTTTGAGTTATGCTTGACGAAAGGTTTTTATTAGGCTTTTTTTTTAGTAGGACATGGCGTTAATATCCATCGTAGTAGTAATGTGTCCGGACAGTAATATTTCGCTGAGTATTAGCCTTCGCTTCGCTCAGACAATTAACATTGAGAAGTGACACTGGAAATAAATAAGAATTGCGCTGCCGCGCAATACTTAAATTATAAAAAAAATATATATATTAATAGTTTCTATCATTATTTAGAGTTGGCTTTCGAATTTTAACTAATTAAAACCAAATAATATGCTAGCATTAAAATGTCATTTCTTTTCTAAATTTTACATAGTAATTCCACTATCTATACTAATATTATAAAGAAGTAAAGTTTGTTTGTTAGTTAGAGGTAATCTCTGGAGCTACCGAACCGATTTCAAAAGTAATGGTATCAAAATGATGGTGTTAGTCCAACTTAGAACATAGGCTATATTTTATGTCGGTGCCACTACCCCAAAGGGGTGCAGGAGCAAAAAACGTTCTAAAAATGCGATTTTTGCATTACTGAAGAGCCTAGAAATACGAAATTTTAAATATTGGTTACTTATTAGACATAAAGGATTTCTAAGAATAGTTCTTAAACAATTCGAAATTTAAAAGGGGTGAAAATGCACAAAAAGCGTTCTAAATGGTGGTTTCTACACAATCTCGTGAAATACCAAACCGATTTAAAAAATAATGGTGTCAAAATGATGGTGAAAACCCTTGCTCTAACATAGGCTATGTTTTATGTCGGTGCCACTACCCCAAAGGGGGTGCAGGAGCACAAAACGTTCTAAAAATGCGATTTTTGCATTACTGAAGGTCCTAGAAATACGAAATTTTAAATATTAGTTACTTATTACATATAAAGGATTTCTAAGAACAGTTCTTAAACAATTCGAAATTTAAAAGGGGGGAAATGCACAAAAAGCGTTCTAAAAAACGTTCTAAATGGTGGTTTCTACACAATCTCGGGAAATACCAAACCGATTTAAAAAATAATGGTGTCAAAATGATGGTGACAACACTTGCTCTAACATAGGCTATGTTTTATGTCGGTGCCACTACCCCAAAGGGTGTGCATGAGCAAAAAAGTTCTAAAAATACGATTTTTGCATTACTAAAGGACCTAGAAATACGAAATTTTAAATATTAGTTACTTATTAGATATAAAGGATTTCTAAGAACAGTTCTTAAACAATTCGAAATTTAAAAGGGGTGAAAATGCACAAAAGTGTTCTAAAAAACGTTCTAAATGGTGGTTTCTATACAATCTCGAGAAATACCAAACCGATTTAAAAAATAATGGTGTCAAAATGATGGTGACAACACTTTCTCTAACATAGGCTATGTTTTATGTCGGTGCACTACACCAAAGGCGTGCAAGAGCAAAAAAGTTCTAAAAATGTGATATTTGAATTATGGAAGGATTTAGATTCATGAAATTTTGTATGGTATATATTTATTAGATATAAATGATCTCTAAGAACATTTTTTTTAAAATTTAAAATTTAAACGGAGTGAAAATGCGCGAAAAGCGTTCTAAAAACGTTCTAAATGCCGATCTGTGAACAATCTCAGGAAGAATCAAACTGATTTCAAATGTAATGGTAGGAAATTGATGCAGACAGCCTCTGCTCTAATATAGACGCTATTTCATGTCAGTGTCACTATCACCTGGAGTTTGCAGGAGCAAAAAACATTCTAAATTTCGATTTTTGTGATCGGTTGGGGCTAGCAAATGGAAATTAGGAAAGGTACCTATTTATTTAGATATAAATGATCTTTAAGAACAGTTTCGAAACAATTGGAAATTTAAAAAAGGGGTGGGGGTGAAATTGCGCGAAAAGCGTTCTAAAAACGTTCTAAATTGCAATTTCTACTCAATCTCAGGATATACCAAAGCTATTTTAAAAGTAATGGTTGCAAATTGATGGTAACAGTCCCTGCTCCAACACTGGCTATATTTTATGTTGCTGTCGCTACCATCTGGAGGTTGCAAGAGCAAAACATGTTCTAATTTGCATTTTTTGCATAACTGGGGGGTCTAACATTTTGAAATATGGCATGATATTTACTTACAAGTTGCAACTGCTTTCTAAGAACAGTCGAAAGAAAATTCCAAATTTAAAAGGATGAAGTGAGCGAAAAGCGTTTCAAATTACAATTTTTATGCAATCTTATCAAGTACCAAACCGATATAAAAAATAATGATGACAAATTGTTGGTGATAAAACCTGCTCAAACATAAGCTATATTTTATGTCTGTGCCACTACCACCAGAGGGTTGCAGGAGCAAAAAACCTTTCTAAATTGCGATTTCTGTGATGCTGAAAAGGCTAGAAACTTTAAATATGCAATGGTAGTTACTTATAAAATATAAATGCCGTCGAAGGACTGTCGAAAATAAATTCGAATTGAAAAGGGGTGAAGCGAAGGGGAGGTGCGAAAAGCATTCTAAAAAAGTCCTAAATTACGATTTCTATACAATTTCAGAAAATATAAACCAATTATAAAAGTAATAGTTGCGAATCAATGGTAACAGTCTCGCATCCTACACAGGCTATATTTTATGCCGATGATTCTACCACCTGGGGTTCACAGGAACAAGAAACGTTTTAAAAAAGGCCTTTAAAAGCTTTCTAAATTATGTTTCTGTGGAATATTAGGAAATAACAAACTGATTTCAAAATTAATGTTGGCAAATTAATGGTGACAGTTCCTATTTCAACATAGCCCTTTATATTGAGAGAGGTGCTAGGACTTGGAATTTGACATGTCCTACACACATAGTTAATTTTAAGATGTAAGAAGATGGTTTCTTAAAAATTCATAACTTTAAATGAATACTGAAATAAGCGTATTAATTGAGCATAAAAGTTTCAAAATATTTTCTAAATTATCATTTATTTAGTTTTATTTCGTTTTATTAATTTAAGTCTCATTTCTGCCTAATGCAGTGTAATAATGATGTTTAGTCAAACTGTGTTTTAAATAGTAATTTTTGATTTATTCCTAAAAGTAATAAGTACCTTTTAATAAAAAAAAAACCTTTTAATAAAATAAAATATTACCTTTAAATAAAATAAAATTTAGTTAGTAGCTTTTAATAAAAATTTGACATATAAATATCACTTGGCATATTTCAAATATTACGCGAGCAAAGCCGCGGGTTTTGCTAGTAGATTATAAATGTTAAAACAATTAGAATTTATCTTTCTCCTTCTGATAGCCAAAATATCTATTTCGGACGTCTTATTTCCTTTCATAAAGAATAAGAGTTTACCACTGGTATTCAATAATCTCCTATTCTCTTCCATAGATTTGCAATAATGCCACTCGGTTTTCTCCAGAATCGATAATTATATTATGATTGACCGCACTCAATTCAAAATTTCACATTAACTTCTAATCGAACGATCATTTTAGCCATACATTTAATAACATCGGGATGGGAATCTATTTTTTACCCGACTGCCAAGAAGGGTTATGTGTTTCACGCGTATCTGGGTATGTGGATTTCTTTATACCCTCGAAACATCCCAACGGCTGGATGGATTTTAATGAATGAGGTCTCTATCGATTCGGCTTATCCGTCCGATGGTTATAGGCTAGGTTTTGTTTTTATAAATTCAAAATAGCGGTAGAGACGAAAAAAAAATTTTACGCACCCTATTGAGTGCATATCATTGGATAGGTGTTTCAAAATGAAGACGATGCTTCATTGACTATTTTACAGTCAAAAGCTCCGTTTAAATATTACACAACCTGGAAGTTGTGTAGGTAGGATCTCTAGCTTTACTGCATCTAGCTTTACTAGCTTTACTGTTTCTCACCAGCATAGACATCTATAGGCCTCATCAAAACAGTGTTTATAGATAGAAGCTAACAATTAAACACAACTTAAAGGTCATCAATACAAGTAAATAAAAAATAGATAAGTAATATAATACATAGTTCAATATTGATGAGAAATAATTAATTGGTTCGCTTTTTACGCAGTCGGGTATCTTGATTTTTTAAATTTATATGCCAACATATTAAGTCTTGGCGATATTCTCTCATCAAAATAATATTCATTAATGTAGTTGCTATGGTTGCGACAGCCTACGCGCTGAGCCTAACGAATTTATTAATTTTCTGTTCGTATTCTTGGTTAATTATACTCCGCCACCATGTCTTTTCATATCTACGTTCCTTTCAAATAAAAGTGTCGCCAAGAATTTATCAATGACTTTTATCTTCTATTAAAATAACATTTCCTACTAAAATTTTTCTTTGAATCTGAGATTACAAACTATACGAGTTGATTTTAAAAGGACCGGGAAAGCCATATCTCCCCCCATGTTGAATTCACGAACTTTATGTACCTTTTTCTAAGAAATGGTGAAAGATAGAGGTCTAGATTTTCTAGAGTAGTTAGAATAATATGATTTACGTATTTTAATAGACCATTTTCTTTCTAAGTGAAACTCAAAATTAATTATTAATTATTTATTGAAAGACAATTTAAATTGGCATTTTTGGTAAGATTTCACTGCCTAAAATAATTAATTCTCAACAAATCATTAAATCCCTGTGTTAAAGTATGCAATATAACATTATATAAGTACTAAAAGAAAACCTGAGTTCTTAAGTTTAATAGATATTGAAACAAAGGGAACACAAACATGAAAAACCCAAGTTTTGAGAAAAAGTCAATTAAAGATTTTAATGGCCAATAATCTGTAAAGTACTCTTAGAGAAAATAAATAATTCCAACATTTCTTATATATATATATATATATATATATATATAAACATGTGTGACGCATCGTTGGAAAGATAAAAGTTTAAACAATTTAATGATATAAAAAAGTAAAAATCGAATTTTTCCCCAAATTTCGCATACCTGGTTCCCTTAAAAAGGCCAAGTGTCAGCATAGAATCAATCCCCTATTCTTTGCAACTATTCCCGTCTCTCATCAAAACATTTTAATAAATCTATTTCAAATCTATTATTTGCCGTTTTTATTTTATTATTTTGTCTTAGTTGTTTCATAAAGGATGTCTGGACTAATTACCTATACTTTAGAATTCCAAAATTTCGAAATATTTGTTAATTTGTTTTTAATAGCAATGTAGATGACAAAAGATAATTTTTCAACTAGGCTACATAGGAGACAAATACATACCTTAACGAAGCTAAAAAATATTATCTGCAGATTGACGTATCTAAAACTTTAATTATTAACCCAATAAACAGGCCAAATAAAATTGTGGAATTATTATTTACATATTGCAAAAAGTATAAATAAATATATAAATAAAACATAGCTCATCTTTGGTGCAATTAACAGTTGATTGACCCATTAATAAAGAATTGATGTTTGAGCATCATTGATTCGCCACCATAGCATTGATGTACAATAATCATGAATGATTATTTGCGCAGTATTGAATATTTATAATCGTCAGGACATAAATAAGTAGTAATAATGAATGATTGAGCCATATTGATTTCTTATATGCATCATAGTATTCACAGGTAATTCATGCTGGGATGTTTGCACAGTTGATTACAATTGATTACAATTACCACAAAATTGATGCGAAAAAAAATCAGACTATTGTTTTGCGCAGCAGTGATCGATTATAATAACAAAAACATAGATGAGAAATAATCATGATTGAGCGACATTCATTGGATACGATCAGTACAGCACTGATGCATAATAATCATGATTGATGGTTTCTATATTATTAATGGATTTAGTACTTACTGATGTAATATATTCAAGAATAATTACTTTTCAGTGCATGCTATAATATGATCTGCATAATTTGAAAAATCACCTTTTCTGAAAGACGTTTCTTATGATTTTCTTAAACATTAATCTTAAGAAGATTACTGTTTAAGAAAATGGTGTTTCGTAATATTTCTACACAAAAGAAATTCATGATATCAAAATAAAACAATAGTAAAGGGAAGAATTAGTGATAACCGATTATCAATACTTCTATACTATCGATTGGCTAGGACTATCAGATCTTATTAAACGATATATTGATAGATAGAGCGTTCGAATGAATGTATTGAGTATTCGAATTTCAATTTTTACCGAACATTGATTATAAATCATTCTTTAAAATCGAAAAATGTATTTTTATTAAATTATTATGTATTAATTTGTGTGAATATTAAAGTGTATTTATGTACAGTTGATTTTTGGAAACGCTTCCAAGTCATTTTTACTTTCTCCTATCCTTACAAGAAGAAAGTATTGGATTCGTGAAAATTTTTGAATTCCGGTTTTCGACGGATTTACACGTTTTAGGGGTGAGAGATCCCGAAAAACATGTTTTTACAAAATGCCTGTCTGTGAGTCTGTGAATCTGTTAGTCTGTCTGTCTGTCTGTATGTGACACAAATTTTGTGGGCACTCTATCTCAAGAACTAATGCACGGAATTTAATAAAAGTTTATATTCAGTTAGTCCCAGATATAAATTGGTGCTGATTAGTTTTTGGTGCAAATCGCTCAACGGGTGGCGCTGGCTGTCATGCTGCATTTTTCACGATTTCCGTAGTTGCTCTATCTCAAGAAGTAATGCACGGATTTTTATGAAACTTCATATTCAGTTAGTCCTTGATATGAGTTGGTGCTTACTACATTTTGGTGTAAATCGCCCTATATGTCGCCTTGGTGTATATAGCAGGTGGCGCTGCTATACAGCATTTTTCACGATTTCCGCAATGGTTCTATCTCAAGAACTAATGCTTGGATTTTCATCAAACTTCAGATTCAGTTAATCCTTGATATGAGTTAGTGCTGACTACGATTTGGTGTAAATCGACAGACAGGTGGCATTGCTATGCTGCATTTTTCCTGATTTCTGCAATAGTTTTATCTCAAGAAGTATTCCACAGATTTTAATCAAACTTCAGATTCAGTTACCAAGTTGACTTAAGTTGTTGCTTATTAGGATTTGTTATATATCGCCCAACAGGTGGCGCTGCTATGCAGAATTTTTTACGATTTCCGCCATAGTTCTACGTAAAAACTAATGCACGGATTTTCACGAAACTTCAGATTCAGTTAGAAGTTGACATAAGCTGTTGCTGATTGGATTTTGGAGTAAATCATCTAACCGGTGGCGCTGCTATGCTCCATTTTTCAGGAAGTATTAATATTTATGAGATAGAAGAAAGTTTTGGGATGTCACATCCAACTAGTTATTAGTGTATTAAACCTTTTTCTCAACCCGGAATATTAGGCTTTTAGTATGCTATCCTTTCTCATATAAACATTTTGACGCTCAACAAACCTGTTTTACAGACAAACACGATAAATTAGCAGCATTAACATTAACATTTAAAATTAATATTATCTTGTTGCTTTTGCATCTATAAAATCTATTACGCAGCTGAAAATGTGTCATTGATATTAGATAGCATCCGAAAAACCGGTATTCCGAGTTGAGAAAACTGATTTATACAGTTTCTGTACACTGTTAAAAATTTGCAGCATTCTGGCAAGTCATTTGACCGTTTTTTCCGAAAACGGTTACACAACATGTAATATAACACTATTCCGACCATATTATTGGCCATTTTATGGTCAGAATATAGTTAAATTATGGTTATGAAACCGTTTTTTCAAAAAACTGTCGAATGACCTGCCAAAATGCTGTAGAAAATTTTTAACAGTGCAGCGTTGATAACTCACCATCGGCATAGGCTTCCAGATCCCGCACTGTTAATTTATTTAAAAAAAAAATACAGGCTAACAACACATGACAATTACGATACAGACTAACAACACATGACAAATAGAATCAGATGCAGATCAAATGCATGCACTTTTGATTTTAGGTATCTCCATAGCCCTAAATCCATCGGAGTGAATGAATAGAAATATTAATTAATTGATATATAGTTGATGATTATATTAGTAAAGCTGATTACAACACATTTTATAACGATTTTAACACATTTGAAACACATTATTCACATAATTCAGGCACTTAAAAAATGTCTTCACATTAGTTCTCCTTACACATTTGTTAAAGGTTCTGTTAGGTTTTTACTGAAACGTATGATATAGGTTTTTACCCGACTGCCAAGAAGGGTTATGTGTTTCACGCGTATCTGGGTATGAGGATTTATTTATACCCTCGTAACATCTCAAAAATTGGATGGATTTTAATGAATGAAGTCTCTATCGATTCGTGTTAATCATCCAATGGTTATAGGTTAGGTTTTGTTTTTATAAATTCAAAATGGCAGCCGCAAAATGAAAAATGGCGGTAGAGACGAAAAACAAAATTTACGCACCCTATTGAGTGGCATATCATTGGATAGGTCTTTCGAAATGAAGATATTGTTTCATTGACTATTTTACAGTTAGAAGCTTCGTTTAAATATTACACAACCTGGAAGTTGTGTAGGTAGGCTCTCTAGCTTTACTGTAACTCTAACCTTCATATACATCTATAGGTCTCCTCAAAACAGTGTTTATAGATAGGAACTAACAATTAAACACAACTTAAAAGTCATCAATACAAGTATATAAGAAAATAGGTAAGTAATATAAAAAATAGTTTCACATTGATGAGAAATAATTAATTAGTTCGTTTTTTACGCAGTCGGGTTTTTTGAAGTTTTAAATTTATTTGATGTAACTAGTTAGTGTTAATCCTGTTCATCTATTGACATTTGTGGGTTTTGGAAAATTAGTTGATTGTTTTCTAGTATTCGCACGCATTCTATTATTTTGGTATATAGCACTGGTGATTTCTGCACAAATTTGAATAATAAATGGTCAAGTGTGAGTATTACTCGCGCTCAGAGGGTTCCGTACAATAAGTATATGAATTATTAACTGTACAGTAGTTCCCCGACTTACGTCACCCCGCATTTACGTCGCCTGGCCTGGAAAAAAATTCCTTAATTAACCTTTAACTGATGTTACCGATCTCACAGACCGCTGCTTTTTTCAATTTTTATAGTTTAACTTGAAACTTTCAGTTTAACTACAAATACTACCGAAATTTTGTTTCGTTTGGAACTTTAGTACTACCACTAGAGACTTTTGAACAGGTGAGTTTTAATTATAACAGTCCTGTACAAAAAATTTAGTGCAAAAACACCATCCTATGAGTTAATCGTGCCTTTTATTCATATTTCGATGGAGCGGTCTCACAGACCGCTCCACAGTAGTTATATGATAATTTCTGTCACATTAGTTAAAGGATAAGACGCACTTTGAACTCTTTTGAAGACTTTTGAAAGAAATGTAACATCTCAGACGCAGTCACAGTCATAGGGGATTTATAGGGTGAAGTCAAAAAACAATGAGAGATGCTTGGAAAAGACTGTGATCCTTTTCCTTCGCAGGTACCAAGAAAAATCTGAAAATTGTGATTCTGTATCTCTCCAAATTGATGAAATCGTCGAAAATGCAAAAGAGCTCAACTAAGAGATGGTTGTTGTAGATATTGTTGAACTCATTCATTCCCGTGTTCTGGAATTAACCATCGACGAACTTCTCGAATTAAAGAAACAAAGTACTGTCCAAGAAATAGATGAAGATTTTGAGCCTAGGGGGAAGGGGGAAGATTATGATGGTTGCAAAATTAACCGAAGGACTAAGCCTTATTGAAGCTGGGATAGCAGTTCTTGGAAATATAAATTCAGGCGAGCAAAGTGTAGCAACGACTAGTAAAAGCTTAGAAAACTCACCATGTTGTTACAAAGAGCTTCTAAGAGAAAAAAAAAAAACAAAAAAATTATTGGTTCAAACGTCATTGCAAGATATTTTCACACTCTTGAGCGGTACAGCTAGAAGAACAATAAAATGTAAGTTAGCAACTTATTGATTTATTGAAACTGTTGTATTGCAAACGCATTTTTTGCTACTGTTAAATGTACGTAACACAATTCCTAAATAAAATAGAATATGTTCGTTAGATTTCGGTGAGTTTTTATTACTTATCGTTTTTTGCTCATCTAAATATACCCCGACTTACGTCATTTTCGACCTACGTCGATAGACTTGGAACGAATTACTGACATAAATCGAAGTATTACTGTATTACTAAAAAAATCGTTGCTAAAAGAATAAAATGACTTTGTAAAAAACTATAAAACGTGGCGTTGGGTATAGCTGTATATACTAGAAAAGGTTGAATGGATATAGCATAAAAGTTCAAAGAGTTATGAAGCCTAAATAATACACATATTGTTATTCTGTATAGCTCTTTTTTTAATCTTATCCTAATCTGTTTATGATGAACTTAATTCGCTACTGACAATAAAAGTAGTGCGTATTTAAACTTCATTTGGCATTTCATAAAACTAAATTGAGCGTAGTAATAATCTTTTTCTTTTACAGTGCAGCTAAAACAAAACCCTTGTCCAAAGTTTAAACTTGCATTGTGCTAAGCGCGTTTCGAAAGGATATCGCAAATGTGCAACACCGACTTGGTCCGTGCCCAGTTTTTCCAGATAGGTTTTTAATGAACTTTTAAAGACACGGGAGGCGTATCGACAGATCCACTTACTACAAACTAGTCACGAATCCCATAGTAATTATGTGATCATTTCTAATTAAATTAGTCTGTTTTTAACAATTTGACGTCTATTGCTTTTCTACTGCTACTAGGCATTGTATTACATCAATAAATCATTAAAAGTTGTTATCTAGGCTTTAAAAGCCGGTGGTATATAAAATACGCCGCCCTTATCATTATGTATGTCCAAACCGCCCGTGTCTTTAAAGGTTAATATATCGGCTAATGACCGACGATTTTTTTCGAAAATCAATATCAACAATGCTTTTATACTTTTGGTACGCTAGGTATCTCCAGCGCTTCTCAACACCTTTGCTGAACTCCCGGAAATCGAAATTTATGAGTAACAGAAAAATGCGATCTTCTAAAAAAATACGTGGCCTAGGGTAATCGCTATAATATTCCTGCAAGGTTGAAGTTAATGTTTACTACTTCTAATTTTTTCATAATTTTAGTTTTAGTAGATTCGGAAATAGATTTGGGGGGGGGGGGACATATTTTTGCGCTACATTTTCGACGATATCTCTAAAAATATAATGCCTAAAATTAAAAGAAATGTATCTTTGAGTTCAACGTTACGAAAGCTTTCACACGATACCCCCACACGATATACAAAGAAAATATTTTTCTTCAAGTAACTTAATTAGGCCCTAAATATATTTGTGAATATTTAATAATATGTAAATATGTGGGTCAATAGTCTTTATTACTTGCCCCAATTTGAACTTTCCACGTTCCATAGTTTACGAGTAAAATGGCTGTGACAGACAGAGATAGGAGTGATTTTATAATGGTTCCGTTTTTACTTTTTAAGTATGGAACCACAAAAACGACTCAAAAACGTTTTCGAAATACGTTATAGCAGTTGCCATCAATTAAAAATCTGCAATAAAATTCTTACCACAACAATTACTTTTCTATTGCAAGATTTCCACGTGAAAAATGAAAATGAAATAAATAGTTTGACGAATAAAAAAAAAAGTAAATATTACGTCATAACTTTTCTATTGCAAGATTTCCACGTGAAAAATGAAAATGAAATAAATGAGTTTGACGAATTTAGAATTAAGTTAATATTACGTCATATTGGAAATATAATGGACGTCAGCATGCGAATATATACGGCATATGAGTTTGAAAAAACATATTGAAACACGATAGAAACCCGATTATGGATACATTAGCATATTTTAACATTTTGGCTTCCAAACTGACGATTTGTACAGAATTACAGACAGACAGATAAATTTTCATTTTTATGCATCAGATGTCGAATTTTAAATTGATTTTTCGAAACAAACATTCTTAAAATTCCGGGCAACGCCGGGTACAGTAGTTAGTTAATAATAAATTTGCTTTTCTTAAGCCATTTTTACACAACGATATTTTCTAATTCATTCAAGTGCGTGATTCCATTTGATAATACATCAGCGTTTCAATATTTTTAATGGGTATTTGAATAAAAATTAAAACAGTTTGAATAAAGATCATCACAAATTTCTATTTCACTATCATTTTTAGGAAAAAGTCTCTAAAAAGTAATTTTTAATGTATTAGTGAGAAATATTCAAACTTCGTCAGGCATACAAATTTGTGCGCGAGTAACGCAGAGAAGTGGTACAGAATGGAGTTTATGTCTCAACAGGCCTGATTATCACCAACAATTTAAAAAACAAGAAAGAAAAAATCATGTGTCAAGCATAGGTTAAGAACCTTTTTCAAACACATTCAGAATAATGTAACAAAATTGCACCGTTAAAAAAAAAAAAAAAAAAAAAAAAAAAAAAAAAAAAAATACGTCTAATTCAACCCTATGGAAACGCATAACACATTTCAAAACCCAATTTCAGCTTTTCCCAACTACAATCGGAAAATGACCCGAATTCTTTGAACAGCACTGTATATGATATATAAATTTGTATCTACATGCATGCCAAAATTTAGTTCATTTAACAAATACATATACTTCAGTTGGAAATTCCCCTTCAGCAATTTCCTCTAATAAAGAGAATGGCACATCAATACTTTTGTGCAGCCCTGTATAGGAGGTATATAATTTATATATAATGAGTAACATGCACAAAATTAATTAAATTTAAAAGCGCATACTGAATTTTAAACTGTACACTCCAGCAATGATTACTCAAAGACAGTGCTGTAACCGATTTCTTTTGTGTGTCCCCGTAAATGAATTAAAAATGCTATGAATGCCCTGTTGTAACGTGATCGTTGTGAAATTCAGTGATTTATATCAGTTTCAATGCATTTGAAATAGCGTAATGTCATTAAAATACTCTGCAAACGATTCCCCCCCCCCCCCCATATATTTACCATAATGTAATGGAATGGTTTTGAGTGCCCCAGTAAATGAATTATTAATCCTACGTACATACCGTTTGTCTGCCTTTTGCTTGTGCGTTTAGTGCAGGAAGATTACGAATTCTACGTAATAAAAGTACATCGGTTCCATCTGCTTCCTCTTCCGCTTCAGGTTTCTCTAGATTCAAAACATTTTGAATAATTTTGTCGTCCTTTAATTCCTTATAAACAACACTATTCTTCTCACAATTAAGCCAGACTGTGATTTCAATTGCAGAAATATTTTCTAGCTGCTGTTCCTGACGTCAGACAAGCATTTTACTCAAAATAGCGCCATCTCACTCAGGTTCTTGTTGCGCATTTGAATTTTCGTTAAATTAAAAAAAAAAACAACAAAAAAAAACTAGACGGATGTGGCAATTCCAAAACTTTCTTCTATCTTATACATGTTAATACTTCCTGAAAAATGCAGCCGGTTACATGATTTACACCAAAATCTAATCAGCAACAACTTATGTCAACTTCTAACTGAATCTGAAGTTTCGTGAAAATCCGTGCATGAGTTTTTGAGTAGAACTATGGCGGAAATCGTAAATTTTTTTTGAATAGCAGCGCCACCTGTTGGGCGATATATACTAAAACATAATAAGCAACAACTTAAGTGAACTTGATAACTGAATATGAAGCCTGATTAAAATCCGTGCATCCCTTCCTGAGATAAAACTAGGGAGGGAATCAGGGAAAATGCAGCAGAGCAGCGCCATCTGTTGAGCGATTTACAACAAAATGTATAAAACTTCAATTCATGTCAATGACTAACTGAATCTGAAATTTGATGAAAATCCTTGCATTAGTTCTTGAGATAGAGCCATTGCGGAAATTGTAAAAAATGCAGCATAGTAGCGCCACATGTTGAGCGATTTGCAGCAAAAACTAATAAGCACCAATTTATATCAGGGACTAACTGAATATAATTTTTTATTAAATTCCGTACATTAGTTCTTGAGATAGAGCGCCCACAAAATTTGTGTCACTCACAGGCACACAGACAGACAGACTCACAGAGTCACAGGCAGACATTTTGTAAAAACATGTTTTTTGGGATCTCTGACCCCTAAAACGTGTAAATCCGCCGAAAACCGGAATTCGAAAATTTTCACGAATCCAATACTTTCTTCTTGTAAAGATAGAAGAAAGTAAAAATGGGGGGGGGGGGGCGGCTGTTAACCGAGAGTAGCGGTCGATAGAGTGGCAGATAATTGGAATTTTAGTGTATAACATCCGAAAAACCTATATTCCATGCTGAGAAAACTGATTTACTATAAAAACGGCTCGAAAATGTTTCCGAAAATCAGCAGCAGCCAAAGAAACTTTATATTTATAAATGTTTTTTAAATTTGGAAAATATATTAGTTTCTGAAATTTCGAAAGATAAAGAAATCTTTTCTGAATCGTGGGTAAGTCGCAGAGGTTATTGTACATTTTCGTTTGTGGTTATATTACCTTTTCCTAGATTAAAAAAAACAAAAAAACAAAAAATTTCTCATCTTTTGCAGTGTAGGCAAACTTTCACCACTTTAATTTATTTTCACCCTAGTTAATAGCAAGAAATTTCTTTTTGAAAATAAGTAGTAGCAGTTTTCGTAGGTCCTGTAAGTGTAGCCCTGTATGTCCTGTAAGTGTAGCCCTGTATGTCCTGTAAGTGTAGCCCTGAATCAGGCCCTGTATGTCAGATATATATAGAGGGCTATTTTCTTATTCTTCAAATAAATCTTTCGCCTTTAAACAAAACCTGCTCTAAAAGAATAAATTATTGATTATAACCAGTACAAGATCAAATAAAATTTAAATTACTAAATATCTCTCTATTCTAAAAAGTAGCTAACGCCGCCGCCGGTTTTGAATTTTTTGTGACCGGAGGTCTTTCTTCGTTAATATTAAGAAAAATATTGCATGCGAAAATATGAAAATCGGTGGTATAGAGAAATGTTTGATAAACACGCTGAGGAAGACAGTTTTCAAATCGAAGAATTATTTTAAGAGATATTTAACGCTAAAGTTGGACAAAATCGTTCTATTAAAAAAGTTTTATAGGAACAAGAACTATACATGGAAATTTAATCATTTTTAGATCATTTTATACGATAGAAATTCGCGTTGTGCAGACTGCATTTATCTTTTTTAATTTGACTCATTTTTTGAGGTTTTACTTCTATTTTAAATTCAAATTTTCAGCATTTCGAGAGATATTTTTCACATATTTTAGAAAATGGTATTAATTTAAACTTTTGCCAACTGTATAAGCAGCGCAAACAATAATGTTTGCTTCAAATTAAAAAATTATTTACACGTGACTATTATAAACAGAAAAACCACTTCAAATTATAATTAAATAATTACGTATATAAAGAAGGAACTTGTTGAAAATTACGTCATAAAAACTATATTTACATGTGAATTTTAAAAGAGAAAGGATATTGTAAAATAATAATTTCATTAGCATGCGTTAGAAGTCTTAAATAGGAGAAATTACGTCACATTTACGTCACATTACACTTACGTAAAATTAACAAAAAATAATATTGCAAAAGAGTTTAAATTAAAAAATTGCGCGTGACATTTGATATTTTGAGATGATCTTTTCAACTATTTTTGTGAATTCTAAGACAGCGTAAATAATATTTCATTTCTAACAAAAGTATTTTCACGTGAATATTAAAAAGAGAAAGAAAAGTTTGATGAAAATTACGTCAGATTAAAAACGATACATTTAAAATGTCTTATTTAAAAGCACTTTCTTTTCGCTTTGTTAAAAAAATACCGGTAAACAAAGACTTTGTTTACTTAATTCATTTTATACAGGGTCATCGAAAAATAATGCCTAGATTTAAAAAAAAAATAATATAAAAACCTTTTATATTAAATGAGTAATTCTTTCACTACACGATAACTGATCAATGCAACTGATCAATTCGTTTGCGTGTCTGTGTTATGCGCGGATTAGTTGAACAGTCGGGAAGGTCAGCCGACGCGCCAGACTGCAGCTGCTCAGTACGATGTTAACAGTGCAACAAAAAGCACAGCACGATGTTGACGTGCAACAAAAAGTACAGTGCGTGATTTGGTATGTGGAGTCAAAGTCAATAGTCAGTGTACAGCGGCTTTTTCGGAGAACTTATCCAGGTCAAACTGCTCCTGGTGCTCACATTGCACACATTTGCTCCTGGTGCACACCGAACGGTGCTCACATTGAAACATACTATGGTATGAAAAAAACTTATTTTTTGCCGCACATTAAAAGACTAAAACCAATAAATTACCTTTCATAGTTTTTTTTTTTTTTTTGTGACAGTTATTTAAAATCTAGGCATTATTTTTCGATGACACTGTATTAGCTTTTGAAAATGTGAAAATTTGAAATGTTTAACTGATTTTATTTAATAAAAGACGAAAACAGGCATTGTATCTTTTAACAGCAGCTGATTTGGCCTTAAAATTTCCCAATGAAAGAGAAAGGAATAGAAACCCGTGTATAGGGAGATCGCTACTGTTTTTTAAATTATAATTCAACCTTTCAAAATCTTTATAAAGCCGATCAAATTAGCGTGCTTTTAGAGTCTGCGGTGCCTGAACGAGGGTTGGCGAGCGTAGCTCGTAGGGGGCAGAGCCCCCTAGTAATAAATAAAGTAAGACAGACTTAGAATACAGTTTAAAATAAAATTTATAAAAAGTTTAAAATACTAAAAACATTAAAAATACATTTAGTAGACGTTTCGCCAAGTAACCGCAAGGCCTCAGTAAAATTTAACCATTGTAAAACAAACAACAGAACAAATCAAATACAGTTAAAGTTATTTTTTCAGAAACAAACAATATTCGCCAGGAATGGAACAGGCTTCATTCAATGTTGGTGATCGTAATTGAGTAAACCGGTCTTCTAGGAACAAAACAGCAAGGCCTCATCAGGACAATTTAACCATTGTAAAACAAACAACAGAACAAATCAAGTACAGTTAAAGTTATTTTTTCAGAAACAAACAATATTCACCAGGAATGGAACAGGCTTCATTCAATGTTGGTGATCGTAATTGAGTAAACCAGTCTTCTAGGAACAAAACAGCAAGGCCTCATCAGAACAATTTAACCATTGTAAATCAAACAACAGAACAAATCAAGTATAATTAAATTTAAAGTTTTTTTTTTTATCAGAAACAAACAATATTACCAGGAATGGAACAGGCTTTATTCAATGTTGGCGATGGTAATTGAGTAAACCAGCCTTCTAGGAACAATCCACCAAGATAACTGTTACAACCTGATTTCAAAATACACGCGTTCGCATTTCGCAAATAGCGGGGAGTGATCCATTTAAAGAGAATGCTGGATTATTATTATTATTATTTTAAACTTTTTATAAATTTTATTTAAAACTGTATTCGGGCCTGTATTACTTTATTTATTTTATTTAGTCTTTTAAAAGTTTCAAATTATTATTATTTTAAACTTTTTATAAATTTTATTTTAAACAGTATCCAGGTAGTTAAACAGTCTCCATCTTACTTTATTTATTTTATTTAGTCTTTTAAAAGTTTCAAATTATTATTATTTTAAACTCTTTATAAATTTCATTTTAAACTGTATCCAAGTCTATCTTACTTTATTTATTTTATTTAGTCTTTTTAAAGTTTCAAATTATTATTATTATTTTAAACTTTTTATAAATTGTATTTTAAGCTGTATTCAAGTCTATCTTACTTTATTTATTTTATTTAGTCTTTTAAAAGTTTCAAATTATTATTATTTTAAACTCTTTATAAATTTCATTTTAAACTGTATTCAAGTCTATCTTACTTTATTTATTTTATTTAGTCTTGTAAAAGTTTTTTTAAATTATTATTATTTTAAACTTTTTATAAATTGTATTTTAAACTGTATCCAAGTCTATCTTACTTTATTTATTTTATTTAGTCTTTTAAAAGTTTCAAATTATTATTATTTTAAACTCTTTATAAATTTCATTTTAAACTGTATTAAAGTCTATCTCATTGTATTTATTTTATTTAGTCTTTTAAAAGTTTCAGATTATTATTATTTTAAACTTTCTATAAATTGTATTTTAAGCTGTATTCAAGTCTATCTTACTTTATTTATTTTATTTACTCTTTTAAAAGTTTCAAATTATTATTATTTTAAACTTTTTAAAAATTTTATTTTAAACTGTATTCAAGTCTATTTTACTTTATTTATTTTATTTTGTCTTTTAAAAGTTTCAAATTCAGACGTTAAATATATGTATATTGCAAATTTAAAATAGCTTTAAAATATCAAACTATATTAATATTTACTTAAAGTGATAAAATACTTTTAACAAGGTAAAAAAAAAAATAAATAAAAATAAAATAAAAAAAAAACCTTTATTTATTTATTCATATTAGACATGTTTCACTGCTCATTCTCATTAAAAAGATACAATATTTTCGCAAAAAATTTAAACTTAAAAACCAGTAAACAAAAATCACGCGAACTCAAGCATAATGAAATTAACTGCAATATTAACTAGTCGGATGTACCAATGCCAAAACTTTCTTCTATCTCATACATGTTAATACTTCAAAATTCGCTATCACGCTGCCAAAATTAAATGGCAATCTATGCATCTCATGAGGATTCTAACGATATGAAATTCCGTGCATTAGTTCTTGAGATATGACTATCGCTGAAATCGTCTAAATTCAGCAAAATGCTGCCTAGCAGCGCCACCTATTGGGTGATTTATACCAAATCCTAATCAGCAACAATTTATGTCAACGTCTGACTGAATCTGAAGTTTGGAGAAAATCCGTACATTAGTTTTTGAGATAGAGCAATAGCGAAAATCGTGAAAATTTCTGCATAGCAGCGCCACCTATTGGGTGATTATCACCAAAACCTAATTAACAACAACTTGTGTCAACATACAACTAAATCTGAAGTTAGATGAAAATTGGTTCATTAGTTCTATTGATAGAGCTATTGAGGCAATCGTGGAAAAGGCAGCAGAGAAGCGCCACCTGTTGGGCGATTTACACCAACACCTAATCAGTAGCAAGTCATATCAAGGACTAACTTAATCTGAAGTTTGATGAAAATCCTTGCGTTAGTTCTTAAGATAGAGCTATTGGGGAAATCGTGTAAATCCTGCAAAATTCATCATAACAGCGCCACCTGTTGGGCGATTTACACCAAAACGTAATCATCATCAATTCATATCAAGGACTAACTAAATCTGAAGTTTGATCAAAATCCGTGCATTAGTTCTTGAGATAGAGCCATTGCAAAAATCGTGAAAAATGAAGCATTGCAGCGCCACCTGTTGAGCGATTTACACCAAAAACTAATCAGCATCAATTTGTATTAGTCACTAACTGAATATCAATTTTTATTAAATTCCGTGCATTAGTTCTTGAGATAGAGCGCCCACAAAATTTGTGTCACATACACACAGGCAGACAGACAGAGTCACAGACAGACATTTTGTAAAAACATGTTTTTTGAAATCTCTGACCCCTAAAACGTGTAAATCTGTCGAAAACCGGAATTCGAAAATTTTCATGAATCCAATACTTTCTTCTTGTAAAGATAGAAGAAAGTAAAAATGGATATTTGTGAACGTGAATTATTTTACATTATTATTTCATTTTTCTGTAGAGCATCTCTTTCCAAATTTTAGGGGGATCCATGGATGCTGAATCATTGCATATATTCTCACTGCGTAAGAAGATCTCTATTGATTCTCGGATAATGGATGGCAAGTAAAATTTTGATGGATAAATTATTCTGCTATTTTAAAAATTAATTTCTAAAGGCTTTTTATTACACAATCTATCTAAATCTGTAGTTTTGTTGTTGTATTTGATGTCTGCTATGTTTTCTTTGATCCTAGTTTTAAGCTTTCTGCTTGTCATTCCAATATAAAATTGCAGTGAAACATGTCTAATATGAGTAAATAAATGCATTTTTTGCCTTGTTAAAAGTATTTTATCACTTTAAGTAAATATTAATTTAGTTCGATGTAGTCAAGTGATTTTTCCATATAGTTTTATAGCTTTAAATTATTTCATACGACATTTGGATCTCCTGGGCCACGACGTAGTTGGCCTATGCCAGGGACGTCGAACCAATGCACGCGTGCCACTTTTGGCACGCGAAAGAATAATTTTGGCACATCATTGCTTCTGGCGCTAAGTCAAAATAAAGTGAAATTTTACAAAATCGCAACTGATTTTTTCTAAATTCGATTAAATGAAAATTGAAAAAATTTAATTGCAGCAAATTATATTCCAATCTAATTAATTATGGTCTCAAAAATTTTTCAAATGAAGACGATATCCGAAAACTATCGGCAAGAACTGGTTATTAGACATAACTAAATTCGAAAGGTAAAGTTATGGAAACTTTGAATTTATTTCAGAGCTATTCAGAGAAACTGGCGTTTGACATTTTAACTGTTTTTTTTTTGCCTATCTATGCTTTCGAGTCGCTGTTTTCACAAATGAATAATATCAAAACTCAAACTGAAAGCATTTGTTAGATAAATCCGGATCAGTTTGCTTTAAAATTAACCTGATATTAAGATGCAACAACAGAAATCAAATTACATCGCATTCATTTTTTTTAAAATTAATTTCTAAATGTATTTGTTTCTATAATTATTATAGTGTATCACCTACATGTATGTTTCTGATATTTTTTAAATCCTAATAAAATTTTTTAAATAATTTTAATCCATTATTTTCCCATCTTTTAATTTGTTTTTTTAGTTGGCATGTCATGGTCACGTAAAATATTTTTTGATCAAATTTGGCACACGGCAACAAAAAGGTTCGCCAACTCTGGCCTATGCTTTGACCAGGTCCTGCATCAGATGAAAGTGAAACTTCGCTGTCCAAGCCTCACCTTTCAACCATCCCGCGTTTCTTTTTTTTCTCCCCTCTTCCCTCCCCTTTCTCCCTTTTCCCTTCCCCAGCCTTTCTCTCACTTCCTCTCTCCATCCTCTCAGAATCTCCCTACTACCGATCAATACGTTCTTCGTCTTGCCGCCAAAACCCGCTCCTTTGGCCGGGGAGCCACAACATAAAAGTCCCGGGCTCCCGTAGCCCTAAAACTCTTGGATTATTTTCAAAGTTCGTCCACAACAAGGATTTTCAAAATGGATTTTCTACGGGTTGCAGTCAACAACATCGACATGCGAGTGTCCTTTAGACGGAGGGACGGCAGAAGACCCCTCGTGGAATCAGCATCGTCGGGGGATCGCAGAATGTGAGTGTAAAAAAAAATTGTTTTAAGAAATTTTCTTTCCGTGCTTTACACTGACTTCCCCGCTGGGAAAAAGATGTTAACCGAAGTTAGGGCTAGAGTGAGCGGTGGCGCTGATTGCGCCCCTGCTGCACGAGAGTTTGTTTATTTCGCTGCACGCGGCGTGGTCGGTAGGCAGTGGCTCGGTTGCAAGCGCAGGAAGTGCCCGTGGATAATTTCCCGGAATAGATGTTTCTGGTATTATGCTGGCACATGCATGAATGCGGATGTTTTATTTGCAAGAAATTCGAGATCCTTTAACGAAACTTAGATTATTATATATGTTTTTTCCCATCATTAAAAGAGGTATATCTAGATTGAATGATACGTCTAGAAAAGAAAAAAAAATGCGCTTTTGCAGAAATTTTTGGGAAAAAATTTATCTATTTTTTTAGTGATTGCATTTGTAAACATGTACTTTTTGTAAGAAAAGAAAAATATTTAAAACGTGTTTTGAGGAATCTAATAAATGATAATGAAGTAATATTTCCTCGACTTAAAACGGTTAAAAGTTTTTTTTTTTTTTAACTTTCTAATTTTGTTCACTTTCTAGCTTTTCTAACTTTTTATCTCGTTTTATTCTGTATTAATTTTTAGTGAAATTTTAGTGCAAAATTTTCTCTTAAGAGAAAACTGTCTAATGTTATGATATAATGGACAATAGGAATCTCGAGTATGATAAAGATGTAATTTTTATTTAGCTTTCATTACAGCGTTTAAAAATAGTATTTTTTAGCTAACTTTCTAAATTTTTTCTTTATTCTTCTGGTCTGTATTTATTTTTAGTGAAATTTTAATGCAAGATTTTCTGATGAAAAAACTATCCATTGCATCATAATTAACAATGTATGAGTTTTATGTACAACAATGATACAATCTTTACTTAGGTTATTTTGTATGAAAATCTTTGTAAAAAAGATATTTTTTCTTTTTCTTTCTTAAAATTTTTTAGAGACATTTTAGAGTAAAATATTCTATTTTTATGAAAGTCTAAAGTACGAAAGTGATACAATCGTTTCTTAGATTAAATTATACTGTTTGAAAATCGATTTATAAAAACTAGCTTTTGTAATTGCTTTTCTTTACTTTTCTCGTTTTTCCTTTTTTCTGTTACATAAAAATGAAATTCAAGCGTGAATTTTTTTTATTGTAATGAGAAAACTGTTTTCTTCCTTTAAAAAAGAACAAAAAGAAAATGCAATGTTTTCTTTGAAATCAATAAAAGAAAACTGGATTATTAACTTAGTTGTTTCTATGATTTGAGACATAAATTTTATTCGAAAATCTATGTTTGAACCAATTCTACTTTTCAGCAAAACGTTATGAGTACTAATTTTCATAATGAAATTGATTTCACACATAAATTCATAAATTTATTAGAAGTTGTAAGAATTCATGGGTAAAATGATATGGAAATGGAAGGGTCTGTGTTATACGTTTTGAGAAGTTTTTTTTTTTTTTTTTTTTTTTAGAAAGGGCCCTATGTGGAAAGAATGATAGACGCAGTGTTAAAAATTGCTATTTCATAATATGCAAGTTTGTGTAATTTAAATAAAAAATTAAAACAATAAACTAAAAATAATATTATTACTTTTCTTACCCACCTAACTAGTTTTTTTGTTAATTACTCGTCAATGCCCAGCAGGAAAAAAAAAGGAGTGGAGGGTAATTAACATCGGAAGAAGAACCTATGTTGCACTAGATGACCAGTACATCACTCATCCATGACAGCAATAGTTTTTCCGCATTTCTGTAAAATTTTAAATTTATAACATAAGTAACATTCAGTTATTCAATTTAGATTGTAACTGTTGAAAATGTAAGGTTTGTTAAAATTCACTTCTAAAAGCGCCTTTCTTTTCAGCTTTAAAATAAATATAAAGGTAAAATTTAGTTAACACAGTTATTAATTTTCTTGTAAATTGCATTATTTAAATGATTTTCGTAAAAATATAACCCAGGGTAAATTACTTAAAATGTTAACTTATTGAACATAATATTTTGTATGTACTTTCACTTAAAAACTTACAATTGAAGATATCGGAATAATAGATAAACAATTTATGCTATAAATAAAAAGAAATGCCTGGAATATTTTTCTTAATAGAACAGTTATTGGAAAAAGCAATACTAATTATTATAATGCTAACAATTTTATATTTTCACAAGTATTCATAATACAGGAACAACTAAAATTCCAGAATGCGAATATTTGTTTTCTTTCGTGTCATTTATTTGTTATCTCATATCTCTAATTCAAATGTATTAAACTAGAGTAAATTCCTATAAAATTATAACATTATTTTTTGCTCTCATATAGATATCTTTTTTACAGAAAAATAAGATAAAATGACTTATATCTGTATTAATGCCTTATAGTTACTGGGATTATTATTGACTATAAAAATTGTTAACCATAAGTTATTGGGAAAACATAATTGGATTATACGTACGATCTAAAGAGTAAAAATTAGATTTTACGTACGATGATAATAAAAACTAAATTTTCCGTTATTATTGTTCAATTTTGGTAGACTATAAATTTATATTATAAAATAAGAATAGAAAAAGTACGAATAGTTGCTTTACTTTTGAAATTAAATTTACTTTCTGTTGATAGGTGAATTATTATTATTATTATTATTATTATTATTATTATTATTATTATTATTATTTAACATTCACAAAATGGAATATTACACGCATTATAACCAAGTTCATTCATTTATATGTATCTATTAGTACCAGAAAAAATGTCCATTTTTTATTCCTCGTTTTGAATTGAATGCGATTTTTGCAAAAGGTAGAGATGTAAAATTACTTTTCCGTTTTCCTTAACAGTACTGAATTACCGAATTACTTTCTTTTTGCTGTTGAATGATTAAATTAATGATTTAAAAAGGCGGATTTATTTTGAAAGAAATATTCATTTTCCGTTATTTCCTGGGTTATAGCTTTTGCAGTCTTAAAAGGTGATTTTGCGAAGAAATATCATACAATTAAATATAATTTCTTGAAAAGTATGCTATGGTTTTCGAAGAAAATAATTTCTATTCGTTATCTTAAAATGAACGTAGTTATTATGAAAGACGAGAAATTCCTCTAGACAATACTTATAATCTATTGTCATCTGCAATTAATCATATCAATATATCTTCAGTCCATGACGGAAATACATTATCTATTACGATAATAAGGCGAAATAGCTCAATTAGTTAGAAATCAACAGATCTTATTATCTATGAGAATACTAAAAAATAATTAACTTGCTATATAATAATCTGGATTTTTAACACGTTGAGGGGCACGGTGACTGACACTGAAGCTGAAAAATTTACAATGTTTTAAGTAATTTTTAAGAAAGTAGTATCCTGTAATAAATAAAAGATAAGTAAATTTTAAATAAATTTTCAGTAATTACTTAAAATAATACATATATATTTAGTTTTATATCGTATTTTAGACCGTCAGTCACCTGTGACTGACGTGGCGCTTTACGTGCTAATACACAACAGTGCAAAATAGTATTAAAAAATATGAAATCAAAGTTCGTTTAATGCAGTAAGGTTATTTAAATATCACATAATATTTTCGTAATATATTTTATGAAAAGTATAACTAAAATTATTTTCCGTTTCATGAAATATCGCATGTTTTTCAGTAAATATGAAATATTAACATTTAAAGAACTATAAAATGACTATGCATTGATATTAAATATATTATAGTTTTTTTAGAAGACAATACTAAATATGCTTACCTAATCATGACAGAAAACAACGGAAATTGTTTTATAATTTAATTTAAAAAAGAAAATTTAAATAGATTTTTAAAAACCACGTAAAACTTTAGCTACTTAAATCACTCCTAAGACAGTTGTACACATTTTTGAAATCTTTAATCTTTGTATTTAGAGTAAAATACAAAAAGTACTGTACAGAGTACAGATTAAACTTTATATCTGTATTAACCTTAAACGTATCACTGAACTATATGCATTGAACGAAGGTTCACTAACTTTTTTTTTAACTGAATCAACTTAAATGAGAATTTGTTTAAATTATTTTCATAGCGTCCAACTTTTACACTTTTCTAAAAATCTCTAAAATAAAATTTAATAGAATTTTTTTCTTACTTAATCTCAGATTTTATTGATTTAATGAGACAAAATTTACTATTACATTTTAGTGTTAAGAAAATCGTAAAAGTTGGCAGCTATGCTATAATGAAAAAAGAAAAAAAGAGAAGTTATGTTATAACTGATTAATGTCATTATCCTCGGGGGAAAAAAAACTAAATTAAATGTGTTTTTCTTTTATGGTTAGTTGCAATTTTCACGTTAAATCTCAAAAAGCGGCGTTTTGTAGTGCGACATTTTGCTTTTCATTTCCTCCGTATCTATTTTGCATTAACGATAAATTAAAAGAGTGATATTTAATTCATCAATTGTTTGAAATGACAGAAAGCAATTGATATTCACGGGTTTCTGTAATGAAAAATTATTACGATTATTATTAAAAATTATTAAATTATTACGATTGTTATTAAAAATTATTAAATTATTATTACTTTGGAGTTACGTAGAATAACAGTTATAATCTCGTTGATTTTTAATTTCTAAGTAAACTATTTTTAAAAATTTAAGGGGGTCTGGGGCTCAAAATTCTATTTTTTTTTATTTATAGAGATTTTGTTCTGAAATATCTTTTAATATAATAATAATATGCACGTAAAAAAAATCTGAAGAATTTTAAATATTTAAAAAAAATTTAAATTGTAAAATTTTAAACGTATTTAATTTTTGATATAACTCTGGAAGTACTTACTCGATTTACAAAATTTTTACACTTTTGAGTACAGAAAATGTATCATTTTAATTTGTCTTCAGGATTTCTTAAAATATTGATTAGGAATTTTATATATAAAAAAAAATTAAGTAAACAAATGAAGTTTTTTTACGAACGACTTTTGCATTAATTATGCTATTTTCACAATTATCAATCAAAATTAAAAATCCTGAAGACAATTTGTTGGAAATATAGCATAAAATTCCTGTTAAAAATTTCATACATATAATTTAGCAAGGAACTTTAGATATATGCTTGTAAAGTTGACAAATCGTGAAAAAATTCATTCTGAGATAAATGGAGCTAAAGTTCTCGTCAGGCGGGCTGCTGATGCATCGCTTCTCAAAGCAAAAGGTGTTATATCTCTGGACTTAATGAATATAAAAGCATGAGGTTTGCGGTATTTCACGCTAAAAACTCAGTATTTTATTTTAAGCCAATAATAATAATAATAAAAATGCATTTTCTTGAGAATTTATAGCCCCGGACCCCCTTAATTTAAATTAATCTGAGAAATTCTTTAAAATCTTTTATATTCCATCGAATTTCGTCAGATCTTTTTTATAAAAGTAGCACTTGTAAATATTTTAATATTTATTTTCTATGACAGAAATTAAAGTTATCTGTCTGTCTTCAATTATCCTTGTTTGCAATATGAAAAAAATGTAATAAGGTTTAGAAACATGTACCTTTTTCCTTTTAGGTAGTTATAGATTTGTCAAGAACTCTAAAAAAACTGCCTATTATAAATAATTGATCATTTTATTGTTCGGATTAAATTAATACAATTTCCAAATTATTCAGCATTTTAGGCATAAATTCAAGAAATTATTTAAATTATATTTTTATAACTACTTATCTGATACATATATGTTTTTGCAGCATATAGTTTCAAAATATTTATTAGATGCTAATAATGTATTCCATTGGAATTGGAAGCCATGTAATGCCACTCAATTTTAATGCCGTTTTTCTGGAAATGCATTTAAATTAATTTTGAAACATTGAAAGTTTATATTTTGTATAACCTTTAATTAAATAAAGGCCAAAAAAAACTTCTTAAAGATACCATAAAATTAAGAAATGTGGAAGGCTTTTCGAATGAACTTTGTCTTTCTTCGTCAGGCGCAAAGGCTCCTCCTTTCTAAGTGGTAGCACACATTCGTCGCACCTGACAAAGAAAGACAAAGTACACTAGAAGGGTCTAAATTACCATTTACTAATTTCATGGAGTTTTTAAGACATTCTTTGACGGGCTTTTGACGGGCACACACACACACACATACAAACAGGCAGAAAAACATCTTTCTTTTATTAGTACAAAAATTTTTAAGACTTTTTGCCTTTATTTGTGTATTACATCAGTTTGTTCAGCATTTTTTTTAAAACAAGTTTTATAAATAAAACTATTTATAAAACAATTATAACTATTTATAAATAATTTAAAATACTTATCGAAATACTTTATACTTTACTTTCAATTAGGAGGTGGGAGGGTAGGTTATTTTTGAGATTATTTCCCTCAGAAAATTATTTTTTGTAGAAACACTAAGTATTAAAATTATAGCATTAAGATTACATACATGCTATTAGGGTAAACGCACCGGTAGTGGGCCACTTAAGGACATTTATCTTATTATTATTAAAGTATTTATGAATTCTAAATGATATATATTTTTTTAACGTAGCCCTAACATTCATGTATCGGAATAAACGTTCAAAGTTTCAAAATATATTATTTGGAAAAAATGAAAAATAAAAAAATGTTACCTTCCTCGATGCTCCAGTAGTGGGCATAGTAAATTTTTGATGCACCAGTAGTGAGCCCCCCAGAAGTGGGCCACTCCAGTTTTGAGTTTAGTGTGGAAATACTGAAGTTATACTTTTTTTACAGTTCTAGAATAGGATGTTCACAATAATGAAATCATACATAGAAGTTTAGATGATTACGTAAAATAATCTCACTAGTAAATCTGCAGATCAGGGGCCTCAACTTCAGTTCTGTAAATCAATTTTAATTTTATCTCACTTTACATAAAAGCTAATGTCCTACAAGCTGTAAAGTAATTTTTTTAGATTATATACAGGGTGTCCTTTCGTATCGTTTAAATATAGCTAATTCCCATGAAGCTTAGTTTTAGAGGTATAATTTTAATTGCTGAACTATTTCACATGTTTTTCATCATGTGAAAATCCATTTCCATCAAAAAAGTTGCATTTTCTTAATGTTATGAAATTTAATTTTTGTACAGTTTTTGTGATCTATAAGTTATATTTAGAAAATCTGCTTATATGCTTTCACTTGTTAAACAGTAAATATTCCCATATTCTGTGATCAAGACTTTCTGAATTGTGTTACATTGAATTTTATGAATTTTCAGCGATTTCTGACATTAAAATTCATTTTCTGTGTTTTGTACCAGAATGATACAAATGGTAGAAAAAAAAATTATCAGTTTTTATACACAATAATAGTAGACAATTTATACACTTTTTTTAAAAATCGAAATGCATAGCTTTTGTTTTCTCTAAATAACAGTCTGTTGTATTTTGTAACTTAAAAAAAATCCGCCCAATTTGTTATTTCGCAATGGAGATAAATAATTAGACAAATATAATAAACAGGATAACTAAAAGCTGAAATGACTGAAAAACAAAATGGTTTATCCAAAAACGGAAAAGATCTCAAAATGTGAGAGGGGTTTATAGTCAATTTATTACAAAGAGTACTTTAGGCTGAAACTTACAATGAAAGAGAGGCATCAGACTGGGGCGATAATTTCCTGACTCTCCCTTTTTTTCATCGGCTATTTTTTTTAACTCTTCCTTTTGAATTTTTCTTTTTTCTCTTTCAGTTTTTATTTTATTTTTCTGCCTCTTTAGCATTTTTAAGGCCTTCTCTATTCTTATAATATTGAAGCATTTTGGGAGAAGCCACAACTGCAGGAATTTTCTCTCTTTTTCTTTGTGTTATCTCCCCCTTATGGCCAAAATAGAACTCTTTTGAAGGGAGATGGTATATTTCTAGATGGCCCACCATTTGAAAGCACTGAATGGCTCCCAGTCTCAGTTGATCCTTCTTGAATGAAAAGGTTCACCTTAGCATCTTCAACAATTGCTCTTTGCTCCTGATCAATAGTTTCAGTATCAACAGTGTCAATAGGCTATTCAGTGTACGCCGCCTCAACAGATATGACTGGTGTACCCTATAGCAAGTAAAATGTAAAAATGGAATAAATAATAGTAAAAAATATATACTCAAGTGTTTTATACCCAAATTGTTTTGCGATAGATCACCTGAGAAATTGGGTCCATGTTCAAAGTCTCCTTCATCTCCAACCATAAGTAGTAAACATCTGTTTGCTCCACAGAACCTTTCAATTTGCCTTTATTTTCTGAGAAAGATTTTATTTTTCTTCTCCAATTTTATCTTCAACAAGTTCCAAGAAAGAAGCCATTTCTCTCTCCTTTATTGGTGATATTATCACATTCTTTGATGTTAGTGTGGATTCAATATTTACTTTCTTTTGATCCTATGGAACTAGTCCACTTGCTTTGAATCCATTCACAATGGTTGCAGGAGTTAAAGGATCTAGTGCTGATTTTAGGACTGGTGGAAACTGTTTCTGCATCTGTTTCCCTCCATGAATTATTCTGAAGTGCACTACTTCCTGTTGCCAAGCACTTTTAAGAGTATGGAAAACAGAAATGGTCATTGGTTGCATTAGGTATGTGGAATTTGGGGGCAAAGCTACCATTTCAACTCCATGAGCCGAACAGAAGATTCTTAGATTCAAAGACATGTGAGAAGTATGTCTATCCATAAATAACATTACAGGTTTTTCTATGAAATGCTTATTTAAATATGGCTCAAAAATTCGAACCTTTATTGAGTATTGGACATTTGAAGTATAAATTATTTTAGATATTAAATTCTTTTAATATTCATATGTCTGATAGCTTAGTGAAGTTGTATTTTCGCTGCACCAGTAGTGGGCCCCTGGTGAACAAAATACTAAATAAATTATATACAAAGTCTTAGAACCTCAAAAAATACTTAATTAAAATAATTTAAACATTGAAAAAATTTTTGGCATGTGCTCCAGTAGTGGGCCACCATGCCCACTATTGGTACAATTTAAGAAATTGTAATCCAGAAGTGGGCCACCCCTTAAAAACAATATAATTTTCAATTTTTAAGTTTTCAGCTAATCTAACAAATTATTTACAATGTAATCGAGTATATCAACGGCACTTTAATTCAAAATAAAACATAATATTAAAGAAACAACGCTTTAGATAAAACCTTATCTCTTAATGAAATCACTAAGAATTTGCCAAAAAATCTGAGTTTGAAGACATTCCAGAAGATAAACAAATATATCTACAGGAAAATAGCAATTATTCCAAACTGTTTATGGAAAGTTAACATTTAAGGACTTTAACTAATCAGATTTCTTTCAGTCGTTTTTCTGGAATGGATTGTGAGCTTGTTTTTAAACTTTGAAAGTTAGTGGCCCACTACAGGTACGTGGCCCACTACCGGTGCGTTTACCCTATGTTAGTATTTTAAATTTAAATTTCGTAGTTTTATTTATATTTCATTTAAAAACTTGTTTAAAAAAACTGCTAAACAAACTGATGTGATACACAAATAAAGGCAAAAAGTCTTAAAAATATTTATGCTAATAAAAGAAAGATGTTTGTCTCTTTGTCTGTACGTGTAGTATGTAGGTAGAATGTAGGTACGGGTAGGATGGGGAAGGGGGTATTTTTGAGATTATTTTCCCTGGAAAATTATTTTTTGTAGAAACACTACAGCATTAAGAATATGTTAACGAAAACGCCCTGGCATTAATTTTCAAAAAATTATACTAAATATTATATATTTTAGAATGAAATATTAAATATATTACAATGAAATATTAAATATATTAGAATGAAATATTATAAATATATTAGAATAAAAACAAATTTATTCGACTGAGTGTGTGGAAGGTCCCCCTCTTAAAAAAGTTTAGCAATAAATGATCGTTGAAGATAGTAATGTTATATTATTTACTAAGGTGTTATTACAAATTCAATTACTGTATTTACAATATACAAAAATAAACACATCTAAGTATAAAAATTTTTGCTTTGCCCCATTTTTGTAATTAGGTTAAAACTGGTATTACACAACAGGGGTATTACAATACAGGGTGTTCAAAAAAAGATTAAAACGGACTTTTACTTTTAATCTGCTGGAGATAAGTAGACAATGTAAATTGTAAAAGATTTCAAAATATGGTAGGCATTAAGATTATGTTGACGAAAACGCCCTGACATTAATTTTCAAAAAGTTATGCTTTTTATTTTTTTATACAGTAACAAACTAAAAAAGTGCAACTTTTTGAAAAATTAGAGGCAAGAGTATTTCGTCAACACAGTCTTAATTCCTGCTTTATTTTGAACACTTTTGTTATTTACACTACCTACGTATCTCCAGCAGGTAAAAGTAAAAAAGTCCTTCCGGCCAGTGCCGGGAGGAACAGGTAGCTTTCATATTCCTTATTTTAAAAAAGCCAATTTATATTATTCAAACACACGAAGCTCAATTAAGTGGAAAACCGAATGTAGGAGATTCAATACTAATTTTTATCAATACTAAATCATTATGAATGAGAATTTCACAAAATTAGTCAGCTTTATCCAAGCTGCTTTTATTTAAAGTAACTTATATTTCGCTGCCAAATTCGGCGATTTCTTAAAGTGCCTGCCATTTTAAGACAACATGGTGGATGAGGCTAACCAGTGAACTTGGTCGAGACCTTGTAATTGCTGTGCACATGCTCACTCACATCGGAATCTGTTGACACATACGACTGCTGTCGCATGCAAAAAATCAGATTTTTCAAAATGTCACCCACGTTAGAAATTGAAACTGCTATATCTGAGCCATTTTTGAAGATAAAGACAAACAAAAAATGCTCCTGAATCCTTATATTAAGGTCAAATACTTAAGAAAGAAACCTTTTTCAATTTCTAATTTTTTTGCACCTCACTTTAAATATATATATTTTTAATTTAATGGCCGCCATTTTGAAACAAGATGGCTGATGAAGCTGACCAGCGAACTTAGTCGAGATATTGATGTATACTATCCACATGCCTTCTTCCATCGAAATAGGCGAATACATGTGGTATCGCGAGACAAATACAAGATCGTTTCAAAGTGTTAGCCATAATAGAAATTCAAAGTGCTATAATTCAACCACTTTTTAAGATATAAACAAAAGAACAAATTTTCAGAAACGAAAACTGTTCCAGAATTTTTGTATCAAGGCCAAACATAAAAAAAAATCTTTTTCATTTTCCAATTTTTTAATACCTCATTTTAAATTTTAAATTACATTTTTTTTTTAAATGGCAACCCTTTTGAAACAAGATGGCGAATGAAGCTGGCCAACAAACTCGGTCGAAACATTGGTATGTACTATGTACAGACCAAGTTACATTCAAATCGGTTCATAAATACGCCTGTTATCGCGTGACAAAAATCAGGGCGTTTCAAAAGGTCAGCCACGCTAGAAATTAAAAATGCTATAACTCAGCCATTTTTTAAGATATAGACGAAACAAAAACTGCTCCCGAATCTTTTTATCGAGGTCAAACACATAAGAAAAAAATATTTTTTCATTTTTCAATTTTTTGGTACCACATTTCAAATTTAAATTTTTTTTAAAATTTTAAATGGCCGCCATTTTTAAACAAAATGGCGGATGAAGCTGGCCAACGAACTCGGTCGAGACATTGGTCTGTACTATATATAAACGAAGTTACATCCAAATCGGTTCATAAGTACGCCTTTTATCGCGTGACAAAATTCAGGACGTTTCAAAATGTCAGCTTCGCTAGAAATTCAAAATGCTATAACTCAGCCATTTTTTAAGATATAGACGAAACAAAAACTGCTACGGAGTCTTTGTATAAAGGTCAAATACATAAGAAAAAAATATTTTTCCATTTTCAATTTTTTGGTACCACATTTTAAATTTAAATTTTTTTTTAAATTTTTAAATGGCCGCCATTTTGAAACAAAATGGCGGATGAAGCTGGCCAACGAACTCGGTCGAGACATTGGTATGTACTATGTACACACCGAATTACATCCAAATCGGTTTATAAATACGTGAGTTATAGTGTGACATAGGTCAGATATATATATATATATATATACACGGTGATTCAGCTCGTCGGTGACAAACTTTAAGGATCGATAGAGCACACCTAGACGAACATTTTTGAATAGGGAATGTAGGGTCCCTGACGCGATGGTAAGGCGCTAGGCGCTTTCGAAAATTTGGGTGCCGAAATTCGAAACGTCATAAAAACTAGGGAAATGGTTAGATTTTCTTGCTTGTTGCGTCGAAATGATTCTGTTTGTTTAGACTTTCTTCAGTACCAATTTGATAAGCGTATCTCTTAAAACATGGATAGGGGGCGCTGCAGACTTTGGAGAGCTAGACAACAACTTTAAGCCCGTTATTTTGATAATTTAACACATGCTCGCCAAAGTTTATACTCTAACTTAAAGTTTGAACCCAAAAGTAGAGCCCTGCAAAAAGCGTAAGAGCCGGAATAAAATGTCAAAGTACAGGGTGGTCGAAACTCGAAGGCTCCTAAGAGATAAACAAACAGATTTCTTGACTTATGGCATGCATTTTCATGATTCTGTTTGCTGGGGCTCTCTGAAACTCAGTTGAACGGTACAAAAAGAAACATCGATAGGGGGCGCTTTGGGCAAAAAACATAATTCGTTGACATTTCGGACGCTAACTGGAAACGGGGCGCTACGATCAGTTAGTAATAATGAAAACACATTTTCTACCTCTGCTCAACACTTCTGAATAAATTTAGACCAAAAACATCAATGATACTGGAAATTTATTTACAAAAAATAACACTACAGAAGATGCTCGAAATTTCGACCTTGGGCCATGATGCAGGCTTCGCACCTCCGTCGCATTGAGGAGTGTGTGTTTCCAACAATGCCAGGAGTATCTCTGATCTGCCCTGCAGCTGCCACAATGCGCGCCACAAGTTCTTCAGCACTGCTGACAGGTGTATGGTATACCTCGGCCTTCAGGTAACCCCAAAGGAAGAAATCCAAGCAGGTGAGGTCTGGTGATCGGGCAGGCCAGTGAACTGGACCCCCACGCCCGATCCACCGCTGGCCATACCTTGCGTTTAGATGGAGACGCACGTCGTTCGTGTAATGGGCCGGAGCTCCATCGTGCTGGAACCACATCTGGCGACGCGAACCTTCGGGTACGTGCGCCTCATCCAGAAGCTGCGGCAGCACTTGATCCAGGAAAATCAGGTAATTTCCACCTGTCAGCCGTTCAGGTAACAAATAAGGGCCAATGAGGCAATCCCCCAGAATGCCGGCCCACACATTTACTGAGAAACGCTCCTGGGCTGCTCGGCTTCTGGTTTCATGTGGATTTTCATCACACCACACATGACTGTTGTGGGCGTTCCACATTCCCTCCCGGCTGAAGGTGGACTCGTCCGTAAACAAAATGCTGTTTACAAAACGGGGATCCCTGGATCTCATCGCCAAGTACCATCTTGAGAATGCCACTCGAGGGCCAAAATCCTGCTCTCTGAGCAACTGCACCCGCTGGATGTGGTAGGGGTGCAGATTCCGGGAACGTAAGATGCGCCACGCAGTTGCTTGCGAAATGCCAACATGTCTGGCGATATCTCTCGTGCTAAGACCTGGGTTGTCCTCAACCAGGTTAAGCACAGCCTCTTCGTTGTCGGGGGTGCTCACTGATCGCTCCCGTTCAGGCCTGCCTCCGTCGAAAGATCCCGTTGTGGACAACCTCTGGTGTACTCGAGCGAAGAAGGCATGGCAGGGGATTTGCCTGTTGGGGTAACGCTCGGCGTACAACCGCTGAGCGGCTCGTCCATTACAACCAGCAGCGCCATACGCCAAATGCATGTCAGCCAATTCAGAGTTTGTGTACCGTTCCATCCTACTACCGATCTGCAGACAAGTAACCCGAAGCTTAAGTAGGTACCGCACGTTCAAAAGACGTGTCTGCGCATACAACTACGTCATCTCGCGTTGTCGTCTACGCATTACGTATCTTTTGCATATCGATATGGTACGATATCTTTTGCATAAATCAGCAAAAAGCACCTTATGTAAATTTTATTGCGCGCATTGTGCATGATTGAAACCAGCTATGTTTGTTAAAAAAAACAAACAAACTGCAGTTTTAATAGCTTCTTATGATAAGTAAATTACTCTCTTGTTTTGTTTCTAACTGATCGTAGCGCCCCGTTTCCAGTTAGCGTCCGAAATGTCAACGAATTATGTTTTTTGCCCAAAGCGCCCCCTATCAATGTTTCTTTTTGTACCGTTCAACTGAGTTTCAGAGAGCCCCAGCAAACAGAATCATGAAAATGCATGCCATAAGTCAAGAAATCTGTTTGTTTATCTCTTAGGAGCCTTCGAGTTTCGACCACCCTGTACTTTGACATTTTATTCCGGCTCTTACGCTTTTTGCAGGGCTCTACTTTTGGGTTCAAACTTTAAGTTAGAGTATAAACTTTGGCGAGCATGTGTTAAATTATCAAAATAACGGGCTTAAAGTTGTTGTCTAGCTCTCCAAAGTCTGCAGCGCCCCCTATCCATGTTTTAAGAGATACGCTTATCAAATTGGTACTGAAGAAAGTCTAAACAAACAGAATCATTTCGACGCAACAAGCAAGAAAATCTAACCATTTCCCTAGTTTTTATGACGTTTCGAATTTCGGCACCCAAATTTTCGAAAGCGCCTAGCGCCTTACCATCGCGTCAGGGACCCTACATTCCCTATTCAAAAATGTTCGTCTAGGTGTGCTCTATCGATCCTTAAAGTTTGTCACCGACGAGCTGAATCACCCTGTATATATATATATATATTGATATATATATATATATATATCAATTTTGAACGGAGGGTAGTTTCGGGGTCTGGGGGTCATGATCGATGAAAATATACCAAAATTTTTTGAAATCGCTTTCCTCCGAACGGCTGCAATAGGTAGCTTTTTGTAAAGAAAGCTACCTAACAGTGTTGAAATTTTTTTAGGAATACCCTTTATACCGAAGATAATAAATTTTAAAATTACAATAGCATCTTAAAAATTTTTGAAAAACTTTTATTTTTTGTGTCAAATTCCTATTAAAGACTTGTATCAGGAGCAAAATCAGAAATCGATTTAAATCGTAAATATTATTAATAA
Organism: Maratus speciosus; assembly: GCA_963932465.1. Taxonomy (NCBI): domain Eukaryota; kingdom Metazoa; phylum Arthropoda; class Arachnida; order Araneae; family Salticidae; genus Maratus; species Maratus speciosus. The sequence goes on from OZ010792.1 coordinate 587,038,283, forward strand.
AAGAAATGTGTAGTGTTTTTGTAAAAAATATGAAAAGTTTAAAAGGTGATTTATTAGGAAGAACTGATTTTGGATGGCAAAAAGTGGATATAAAATTGTATCAACTTAGAATCTTTTTGCTTTTTACAAAATATCTACATATTCCTTTTAGTCCAGGCAATAGAGACCGTATAGGGGCTCTACCCAGCAAAATTCATGATAGTTCTGGAAAAAGGATTAAGCTATATGTTTTTTGGGTCACTGAATCCGAATTTTTAACTTCTCACCAAAATTTCCCCCGGCAACCCCCAAAGTTTGATAAAATGGCCCCCAAAAAAGGTTTTTATTTAAAAAAATCAATTTTTTTATTGTTTTAGGACGAAAGTATCTAGAAATTCAGAAAGTAGACAAAATTTGCAAGAAATTAGATGTATGACATTATGACTTAGGATGAAGGGGAAGGGGGGATCTGCCTTGGAACATGAGCGCGGTGCTGCGTGAACTAAGTTGCGCAATTCCACTTAACCACTCACACGTTTACATTCGCCCTCCCATCTCCCCTCCGAACTTTCTCTATAAAGTTTATTTTAAGGTTTTTGGGTCGCTGAATCCGAATTTTTAACTTCCCCCCAAAATTTTCCTCCCCGAAATCCCCCCCCCCAAATAGTTGTTTTTAACTTAAATTTCTTATTGTTTTAGGGGAAAAGCATTACAAAATTCAGAAACTAGGCAAAATTTGCAACAAATAGGATACATAACATTATGACGTAGGATGAACGGGGAGGGGGAGGGCTGCCTCTGAACATGCACTGCGGCGCTACGTGCACTAAGTTATGAAGTCCAGGCAATAGGGGATTTTACATAAAAAAGTTAATACTAGTTCTTGATTTCGACTCACTTTATGTTTTTTGAATCGCTGAATCAGAATTTGTAACTTCTCACCAAAATTTCACTCGGCAATCCCCCAAAAATTGATTTTTTGAAAAAATTTGGTTTTTGAGAAAAGCGCGCTGGGAATGTTCCGAGGCAGCCCCCTCTCTCCCCGTTTATCCTAACTCATAACGTCATCTATCCTATTTGTTGCAAATTTTGTCTAGTTTCTGAATTTCGTATTGCTTTTCCCCTAAAACAATAAGAAATTTAAGTTAATAACAACTTGTTTGGGGGGGGGGATTTTGGGGGTACGTTAAAAATTCGGATTCAGCGACCCAAAAAAACTTAAATTAAACCTTATAGAGAAATTTCGGAGGGGAGATGGGAGGGCGAATGTAAACGTGTGAGTAGTTAAGTGGAATTGCGCAGCTTAGTTCACGCAGCACCGCGCGCTAGTTCCGAGGCAGATCCCCCCTTCCCCTTCATCCTAAATCATAATGTCATGTATCTAATTTGTTGTAAATTTTGTCTACTTTCTGAATTTCAATATACTTTTCCCCTAAAACAATAAAAAAATTGATTATTTTAATAAAAACCTTTTTTGGGGGCTTTTTACCAATATTTGGGGGGTTGCCGGGGGAAATTTTGGTGGGAAGTTACAAATTCCGATTCAGCGACCCAAAAAACATAAAGTAAGCCGATTTCCAGAGCTACCATTAATTTCGCTAGGTAAAATTCCCCATTGACTGGACTATTTAGATAATATTGAGCATAAATGCATGACAGTATTGCATGAAAGCTACATATGCCTTAAAGTAAATTTCTTAAAGTAGTCAAAAGGTTTGAATTTTCTAAAGTAAAGCTGGAGGTCTATTTTAGTATTGCTATTTATAGCGACTATTTTTTATATTCAGTATCACTATTTTTTTAAAATAAAATTTATGGTATACTTCTCTTTCACATGTTAAACTTTATGTACAGGTGTGTAGCTACAAAATTTTTTCGGGTAGGGGGGGGGGACAAATTGCACTATTTTCCAACTAAAATGTGATATGTTCAATGTGTGTTTAATGATAATGATACACACATACAAATATATATATATATATATATATATATATCTTTCCAAAGAAAAAAATTGAAACTAAAAACATAAAAATTATAATTATTGGTTCATTTAATGAAAGATTTTGTCTTCAATTGTGTACGAGTCATTTTTCCATTACTTGAATCGAACGCTACATCCATCACATCTAGTGATGGACAGAATGAATTATAGTGAAATACGTTTAATACGAAAACGTTTAACATGAAAAATTGGTTAACACGAAATGATATAGCGGTCCGGACAGTATGCTATGCAATTTAATACATTTTTTTTTCTTTTAACTCGAAACAAAAACCGTTTAACACGAAAGAAATTCGCTTGCGGGCTAGTTAGTTTGAGTTGAAATTGGTGAATTTTGTGTTAAAACCACTGAATTTTGGGTGAAAATCAGTGTATTTCGTAGTTTTTTTGTAAATTAACTTATGTTTTATTAGAACAGTGGCTGAGAAATCGCTGCGAAAACAAACTGCCATTTCGCTTCAAATGAAAACGAAGCTGTTTAATGCAGTTGATGAGAAAGAAGGACGAAAACAGAAATCTGCAAAGAGTTTGGCATTGTCAATTCTACTTTATCAACAATAATAAAAAAAAACAGGGATCCCATTACGTTATTGTTTGAGCGCAGTATGTTTAAGCCAGAGAGAAAATGTATCAGAACTGCTAAGCACGAAGATTTAGAGAAGCTTTGCTTATTTGGTTCAAATAAGCTAGATCTCAGAATGCTGAAAAAGACACTTAAAAAAAAAAAAAAAGATATCTGATATTTCCCCCGCAAAACAATATTTTTTTACTTGCTTTTTATCCTAATGGATGCAACTTACTAGTAGTTTAATAGGAAATCGAAGTATAATTTGACGACGTCGAAAATATTTGAGAGTTTTGTTCTTTTTACCCTACTGAAAAGAAGGGTTATGTGTTTCACGCAGTGTTTCAAAAATCTATAATTTCCCAACTCTAAGCTCAAATTTCCCAAGTTCACATATATCAGGGTATGCTGGGTATGTGGATTTCTTTATACCCTCGAAACATCCCAACGGCTGGATGGATTATAATGAATGAGGTCTCTATCGATTCGTCTTAACCGTCCGATGGTTATAGGCTAGGTTTTGTTTTTATAAATTCAAAGTGGCGGCCGTACAATACAAAATGGCGTAGAGACGGGAAAAAAATTACGAACCCTATTGAGTGGCCTGTCATTGGATAGATCTTTCAAAATGAAGACGATGTTTCATTGACTATTTTAAAGTCAGAAGCTCCGTTAAAATATTATACAACCTGGAAGTTGTGTAGGTAGGATCTCTAGCTTTACTGCAACTCTCACCATCATAGACATCTATAGACCTCATCAAAACAGTGTTTATAGATAGGAACAAACAATTAAACACAACTTAAAAGTCATCAATACAAGTAAATAAAAAAAAAATAGGTAAATAATATGAACAAGTAATATAATTAAAAAAATTCAAGTCAATTCCTACTTAGGTTAATAAGAGAATTTTTTTCTCCCATTCTTCTTTCCTCCCTCGGTCTTATACCTTGATCAAGAAGAGGGCCCTCTCGATTATTGAAAATTAATTAATTAAATTAAATTAATGAATTAATATTTGAAAAAAAAAACTGGATTAACGCAAGTGTCATCCACTACAAGTTAAAAAAAAATATTTGAGCTTGATTGGATGAATAATAAGCATTTTATTAACGATTGAAAATTTGAACAAGATATATATAGCGAAAGTGTGAGCTAATAGTAGGAATTGAAAAAACAGTTTCACATTGCTGAGAAATAATTAATTAGTTCGCTTTTTACGCAGTCGGGTTTTTTGATTTTCAAAATTTAATTGTTTATTTTACGAATCTTTTAACGCGAAATTCTTTTAACACGAAAAAAAAATTCGATCCCTTTAGTTTCGTGTTAAACGTATTTCACTGTATTTTGCTATTCGAATGAATCTTTCGGGTCTGCGCAAAAACATAGCTGCCAATTTTTTTTTATTATTATTCAATTTTTTCCAGAAATTTTGTATCGAAAAAAAAGTTTCATATTTTAATAGGAATTAATTTTTAAAAAAATCTATAAAAATATAAAAATTATTTTTATCTCCAAAATTTCTGAAGATAATTTATTAAAAAATTAAGAAGATTGGCAACTATGATTTTATTTATATACAGGGTGTTCATAATTAAACGACCAGGTCGAACCTGTTCCGACCCCTCTTTCGAGATTTATTGAGCAGGGTTGCTTGGTCAGCGTTCGGACTTTGGTATTGGGAGGTTCGGGGGATCGTCATTGACCAACGTGAGTGTTGGTCCGTGGTTCCCCGATTGTGCAATGCTCCAGAGGAGGCCAAAGCGGGACAATTCTGCTTGAGACCCTACTTATGAGATATATCGGTGCACGGTCAGAATGACTAGCCCGTTCTCGTGGGACCCCCCCCCCCCCCTTGCAGTGGGTGCCGTGGCGGTTCTTTTGGAGGGCACCGTGTGATGACCAGCAGTGGTCAGTCATAATTTCGCCACCAGAGGGATTTTTAAAATAAATTACACATTTAGCATTACGATAGTTTATAAATTTTATTTATTAACTTAACCTTACTCTAAAGACAGCATTTCACGACATTTTCATAGCTTTTCCCTGAACATAGTGCGGTAACTGTGGAACAGGCTATCTTACGATTTAAGATGGTATCTGAAAATGATGAAAGCCATGCAGAACATGTTTAGCTATAACAAAAATTTTTAAACAATCGTAAATGTATGCTAAATGTGTAATTCATTAAAAACGGCCTCCTAAGTTTTTTTCTCTAAAACGTATTCTCATATTTTGATTACGTCCTCCAAAATATTTCACAACATTCTGAACAATAGTTTCGTGTGTAGACAACTTTAAAATAGGGTCGATTAATTATGAGCATCCTGTAAATAACATTTCTAAACTATTTTAATGCTAAATATGTAATTTATTAAAAATAGCCCTCTGGTGGCGAAATTTTAAACTATTTTTATTTATATATTTTTTAGCTTAAACAAATTCCCATACCTTTATTATGTTTTCCCCAAAATTTCACAACTTTATTATCAATAGATTTGTCCGTAGACAACTTCAAAGCACGTTCGTTTAATTATGGACAACCTGTATTTATTTATTTTACTAAATTTCTTTTGGTACTTGGCTAAAAATATGTACAAAGGTTGGAAACAATGTTTTGCGCATGATTCTCCAATCACTAATCACATTGTACATTGCATGATTACAGTGATACGTACTATTTTGATTTTATTTCAACCTTTTTACTTTCTTCTATCTTTACAAGAAGAAAGTATTGGATTCGTGAAAATTTCCGACTTTCGGTTTTCGACAGATTTACACGTTTTAGGGGTCAGAGACTCCGAAAAACATGTTTTTACAAAATATCTGTCTGTGAGCCTGTGCATCTGTGAGTCTGTCTGTATGAGACACAAATTTTGTGGGCGCTCTATCTCAAGAACTAATGCTCGGAATTTAACAAAAATTTATATTCACTTAGCCCCTGATATAAATTGGTGCTGATTAGTTTTTGGCGTAAATTGCTCAACAGATGGCGCTGCTATGCAGCCTTGTTCACGATTTCAGCAATAGCTCAATCTCAAGAACTAATGCACGGATTTTCATAAAGCTTCAGATTCAGTTAGTCCGTGACATGAATTGAAGTTTTGTACATTTTGGTGTAAATCGCTCATCAGGTGGCGCTGCTATACTGCATTTTTTACAATTTCCGCAATAGCTCTATCTCAACAACTAACGCTTGGATTTTCATCAAACTTCAGATTCAACTATACTTTGATATGAGTTAGTGCTATTTGTGTTTTGGTGCAAATCGCTCACAGGTGGCGCTGCTACGTAGCATTTTTCAGAATTTCCACCATAGCTCTATCTCAATAACTAATGCAAGAATTTTCATCAAACTTCAGATTCAGGTATACCTTTACATGAATTGACGTTTTATAGATTTTGGTGTAAATCGCTCAACAGGTGGCGTTTCTATGCTGCATTTTTTGCAATTTCCGCAATAGCTCTATCTCAAGAACTAATGCTTGGATTTTCAACAAACTTTAGATTCAGGTAGGACCTTGATATGAATTACTGCTGTTTATGTTTTGGTGCAAATCGCTCAACAGATGGCGCTGCTATGCTGCATTTTCCAGAATTTCCACCATAGCTCTATCTCAATAATGCACGAATTTTCATCAAACTTCAGATTCAGGTATACCTTGATATCAATTAGTGTTATTTATGTTTTGGTGTAAATCGCTCAACAGATGGCGCTGCTATGCTACATTTTTCCGTATTTCTGCTATAGTTCTATCTCTAGAACTAATGCACGAATTTTCATCAAACTTCAAATTCAGATATATTTTGATATGGATTGATGCTAAATTGATGTAATTTTTTCAAATATTTAAATGATTTAACTAACAGGATTTATATAGAAGAAAGTTTTGTGATGGCCACAACATACTAGTTTGTTAATGTGGAAGGAAGATTTGATGAATGGAAATGCTGGCATTATCCACGCTGAAAAGGCGCAGTAGAAAACATCAAACCCCTAGCCTAGTACTTCAGAGTGTATTAAAAAGTGGTATAAAACGAAGGACATCACCCAAAAGTACAACAGAACTGGTATAATTTAGTCTCCTTTTTTATTCAACTACTTCGTATTCATATCAGGAATTACGAAATAAGATTTTTTACTTTAGGTAATTATGTAATGTTTGTCATTAAAGAAAGCAATAATTTATATTCGGAATTTCTAAATAAAAAAATATGGCCTAATTGGCCACCCCGAGCTACAACGGCGACGACAGCACCGATCAAAATGTCCCGTAAAAAATATAGTCACAGTTTTAACTCTGAAATTTAGTTATTTTTAAATGCAATGTTTACTTTTGCAATAAAAATAGTTGTAAGAGTCGAATGAAATGAAGCAAGAAACTAGTATGTTGTGACCATCACAAAATTTTTTTCTATATAAATCACGCCAATTAAATCATTTAAATAGTACAAGAAATTGCATCAATTTAGCACCAATACACATCAAAGTACATCTGAATTTGAAGTTTGATGAAAATTCGTGCATTAGTTTTTGAGATAGAGCTATAGCGGAAATTCTGAAACATATCGAATAGCAGCGCCACCTGTTGAGCGATTCACACCAAAACATAAACAGCACTAATTGATATCAAGGTGTACCTGAATCTAAAGTTTGTTGAAAATCCAAGCATTAGTTATTGAGATAGAGCTGTTGCGGTAATCTTAAAAAATGCAGCATAGCAGCGCCACCTGTTGAGCGATTTACACCAAAATGTATAAAACGTCAATTAATGTCAAGGACTAACTGAATCTGAAGTTTGATGAAAATCCGTGCATTAGTTCAGGAGATTGAGCTATTGTGGAAATCGTAAAAAATGCTCAGTAGAAGCACCACCTGTTGAGCGATTTACACCAAAAAACAATCAGCACCAATGTATATCAGGGACTAACTGAATTTAAATTTTTATTAAATTCCGTGCATTATTTCTTGAGATAGAGTGCCCACAAAATTTGTATCACATACATACACACTGTAAAAAAAAAGGGACTAAAAAACCGAAATACTACTGGTAATCTAGACGCCAGTACTATTTCCGTTTTTTTACGGGAATTTTTACCCATAAATTACAGAAAAAGTTCCGTTTTTAATCAGAAAAACGAAACATTTTCTGTAATTTATGGGTAAAAATTCCCGTAAAAAACGGAAGTAGTACTGGCGTCTAGATTGCCAGTAGTATTTCCGTTTTTTAGTCCGTTTTTTTTTTTACAGTGCAGACAGACAGACAGAGTTACAGACTCACAGACAGACATTTTGTAAAAACATGTTTTTCGGAATCTCTGACCCCTAAAACGTGTAAATCTGTCGAAAACCGAAAGTCGAAAATTTTCAATCCTATACTTTCTTCTTCCAAAGATAGAAGAAAGTAACAAGTTTTTAGTGTCAAGTAAAGTTAAGTTTTTAGTTAGGGCATGTTAAAACTCACTGACCTGATATATTTGCATACAATGACCTGATATATTTACCTGATGTAAATGACTTGATATATTTACATACCTGTTGTTGATTTTATTATGTTATATTGAGTGTAATAAATAATTAAAGAATTAAATAATAAACGCAAACTAACTTAAAGTGAAGACAAATTTGCATCATAAAGAACCACATATAAGCAACTGATGATGAGCATAAAAAATAAATAATATATGGTGGTTAAGTTATATATATTGGTATAAAATCAATACAAAGGAAATAACTTCTTTAAATTTCATTAAAAGAGTAAAACACAAAGCCTTTCAAACGATCTTATTAAATATAATATTTCCAATGAACAAAGCAATATTATCGGTAATTTAATTTTTGTGATCTTTTTTCTCTGAGAGTTATATCTCTTGAAGACCTGAGGGTTTACAAGTATCACAATTCATTCATAAAAACAATAAAAACTGAGCCCTTAATCTTGATTAATTAAAAATACAGATAACACTGAAATTAATTAAGTTGTAATATTCCAAACAGATTCTTTGACATTTCAAGCAAATAAACTGATACCGCTTATAAAAAAAATATTTATCTTTCAATCTTGGTGCGATATCCAAAATTAATTATAAGAGAAATTAATAAAGTGAGTGTTAATCACAAATTCCTTGAATTTACTCGACTTCATTAAATTCGTCAAAAAATAGCGAATCGAATGTGTGATTAATGAATATTTTAATTATTTTAGTTCAGTTGGTATCAGGGTTGTCAGCTTGGCATTTTGTATAATTCAAAAAATCCGAATTTATACCAGAAATTAAGGAAGAAAAATAATTACTTAATAAAATTACTAAGTGTTGTCATTTACCCTTTTAGGGGCAAGTAATTGCGTTTGTATAATTTTGAATTCATACTGAAATTTTCAATAATTTTCAAAATAAGAGAAAGCGGTTTTACAACTTTTTTACCCCAAAGTTATAAAAGAAACAAATAATTAAAAGTTCCTGGGGCAAATCTTGATTAAAATACGATGGGATATAATATATCCCACCGCCCTTCAAGGGGTTAAACAAAACACAAAATGGTATTGGAATTTTCTAGTAAGAATTCTCAATTTAACCCCTTAACGGTCGCATTAAATATCGGTTTAAAAATTCAAATTGCTTATAGGACCACTTTTTTGAAAAAGAAATATTCACCTTATTTTATGATGGGTAAAATGATTCCATAATAAAGTCAATTACACTATTTTATAAAACTGGTGGGAATCGAACAATCTGAATAAAAGACACAGCCCGTGAATATCACGGGAGCGAGAATTAAGGGTTTTTTAAAAAAGGCCAGCATTGCAACTCTGGTTGATATACACAAGTGTCGGAGCATATAGGCATAGGACAAATTTTATTGTTCTTACCAGTTTCTTTTATCAATAATCTTCTGCAGAAAATTTTTATAAGATATGCAATATGAATATATCATGAAGATTATTGATAAAAAATACTGGTAAAAACAATAAAATTTGTCCTATATGCTCCGACTCTTGTATACGTATACATCTCGTATATTGGTTTTGATGCAATTAATAGTTATTAACCCTAGAACGACGAGCAGCAATTTGACTGCGACCAAATGAAAAATGTCGGTTCGAAAGAAGTAATTTTTTTCATAAAATAAATTGAATATAAATCATAGAGATATAAGTTAAATAAATTTTTAATAAAATAAATTTTGGAAAAATATTTTTATAAAACTTGAGTAAAATTTAAAGTCATTCTAGTGTTAATGTTTTATGAATCAATTAAAAAATAAATAAGTTTTTTAATTGCTTATCTTTAACGGTACGGTATAAATGAAATTTAAAAAAAATACAGCGACATTTTGTGCGCTATTTAAAACCCCACTCAAATCTTTTATTTTAAATATTTTTCTTAGTATTTTGTAGAATTAGGAAATGTACAAACGTAATGTTCTTACAATAGAAATATAGAAATATTTCCGAAGTGAAAAATCCCCCCCCCCCCCCTTCCAAGGACAAGAAATCAGAAAAGATGCAAAGGCAAAAGAAACCATCCTTTTAAAAATGTTTTTGTTTTGTGTAACCCATAATGATTTTGGAACAAGATAAAGTAATGTATCTATAACTCATTTAAAACTGTAATAACTAATCGATGTATTAAATGACTTTTATAACAAGTTATTTTAATGGTACTTATAAGTACCGTCAGTAGATAAAGGGTTAAAGAGTTTGTCGGTGCACTTTTAACTTAAGGGTGTATTGCAATCCAAACTGCTTATTTTCTGTTTTATTTTTTAATTCATTTTTGCTCCCAAACACATCAAACTGGCAAACTCTCTAATTTAGAAACTACATAATGTGCCGTGCTTGTCGATTTTTTGATAAATGCAGAAAATATTGCAAAAAATACTGTCAAAGTTGGCGTTTTGAACCGAATTTTCCGAAGCGGGAGATCTGGGAATGAAAAAAAAAATGGTCATACTGCGAAAATAATTGTTTAAAAATCAAAATCTAATTAATAGAGCGAAAAAATGAAATTACACGGCCTCTTATACATCTCTTCAAAAATCACCTCAGCAAGTTTCATGTTTTTACTTTTAAAAATGGGACTGAAAATGTCTCAGAAAATTTCGAGCTGTTGAGAGTGGAAAAATATTTTTTCGAATACACCCTTGAGGGGACTACTCATTTTGAACCAAATGAATATATTTCGGTTCGAACTAGAAATATTTTTATAAGTAATATTTTCGTCTTTCAAGTGTTAACGAATGACGACGGATCGTATTTGCGGGTAACTATTAAAAATCTGCAAGGTCTCGTGATCGGCCAATTTTCTTTTATTGTGCCTGGGGAGGGCTCGGACTTATTTACTTGGTATTGCCGGGACCAATCATTAATTTTTTCGGAACATCCATCTTTAACAAATGACGACAAATCGTACTTGTTTGCAACTATTAGATGCCTGTACTGTATCGGGATCGGGCGAAGTTCCTTTTGTACTGTCAAAAAAATTCGTCGTTATACCTTAAATTATTCATCAATTTTAAGAAAACAATATCCGTACTCTCAGAAAACATGCTTTTTCAGTTAATTCTTCCCGGAAGTCTGAAAAAAGGGTAAACATTTCGTTTATTCCTTCCACGCATGCGTATTGGCTGTATTACTACCAAAGTTCGAATTTATTTGTAAAATGAAAAACTGAAAATTCAATAAATTAAAATTTCTAATTTATTTAAAAACAAACAAACAAAAATAATGCTTCCGAATTTAATAAAATAGCAATTTCCTCATTCCTTTAAACTTTTTCGCAAATTATTTTTCAGAGTATTAAAAAAAAAAAAAAAAATCATTCGAATGTAAAATATATTCTGGCTTAGATGTGTTATAATCCCGCATCAGCCATCTTGGATTTTTTTTTTTTTTTTTTTTTGCATGAAAACTTCTTTTTCGCCAAGTAGTAAATGTCGTTTAAAAGTATCCAACCGCCGTGCGAGCGGCCCCACTTCGTCCGCAGTCCTTTATTCTTCCACTTATTCCGACTCTTTTGCGGAAGCTAGATTCCTAGGTCCCCGGCCACGTCCCGAGTGAAACACACTCTAGCGAAAGCAAGATTCGAAAAAAAAAAAAAAAAAAAAAAAAAAAAAAAATCAAAAATTGAAACCGGACAAATTTAAAAGGAAAATTCACAAATTAAAGACAACGAAAACCGAGAAGGGAGGGTTCGGGGCGATGAAGCTACCGAATAACTCCTAGCTGCTTCTAGCCCAAAAAAGAATTTTAATTGTAGAGTAATGTTGATTAACATATCGGCAGTTTTGTATGATTCGGGCCGCATCTGATTTCATTGATTTTTGCACGGGTTTTCGTACGGCCGGTCCGGTTTCATATTTTAATTGGAATTAATTTTAAAAAAATCTATAAAAATATAAAAATTATTTTTATCTCCAAAATTTATGAAGATAATTTATTAAAAAATTAAGAAGATTGGCAACTATGATTTTATTTATATACAGGGAGTTCATAATTAAACGACCAGGTCGAACCTGTTCCGACTCCTCTTTCGAGATTTATTGAGCCGGGTTGCTTGGTCAGCGTTCGGACTTTGGTATTGGGAGGTTCGGGGGATCGTCATTGACCAACGTGAGTGCTGGTCCGTGGTTCCCCGATTGTGCAATGCTCCAGAGGAGGCCAAAGCGGGACAATCCTGCTTGGGACCCTACTTATGAGATATATCGGTGCGCGGTCAGAATGACTAGTTCGTTCTCGTGGGACACCCCCCCCCCCACCCCCTTGCAGTGGGTGCCGTGGCGGTCCTTTTGGAGGGCACCGTGTGATGACCAGCAGTGTTCAGTCAAAATTTCGCCACCAGTGGTCTTTTTAAAATAAATTACACATTTAGCATTACGATAGTTTAGAAATTTTATTTATTAACTTAACCTTACTCTAAAGACAGCATTTCACGACATTTTCATAGCTTTTCCCTGAACATAGTGCGGTAACTGTGGAACATGCTATCTTTCGATTCCAGATGGTATCTGAAAATGATGAAAGTCAGGCAGAACATGTTTAGCTATAACAAAATTTTTTAAACTATCGTAAATGTATGCTAAATGTGTAATTCATTAAAAAACGGCCTCCTAAGTTTTTTTCTCTAAAACGTATTCTCATATTTTTATTACGTCCTCCAAAAACTTTCACAACATTCTGAACAATAGTTTCGTGTGTAGACAACTTTAAAATAGGGTCGATTAATAATGAGCATCCTGTAAATAAAATTTCTAAACTATTTTAATGCTAAATATGTAATTTATTAAAAATCGCCCTCTGGTAGCGAAATTTTAAACTATTTTCATTTGTATATTTTTTAACTTAAACAAATTCCCATACTTTTATTATGTTTTCCCCAAAATTTCACAGCTTTATTATCAATAGTTTTGTCCGTACACTGTTAAAAATTTGCAGCATTCTGGCAGGTCATTTGACCGTTTTTTCCGAAAACGGTTACTCAACCGTAATTTTAACACTATTCTGACCATATTATTGGCCATTTTATGGTCAGAATATAGTTAAATTATGGTTATGAAACCGTTTTTTCAAAAAACGGTCGAATGACCTGCCAGAATGCTGCAAAATTTTTAACAGTGTAGACAACTTTAAAGTACGTTCGTTTAATTATGGACACCCTGTATTTATTTAATTTACTAAATTTCTTTTGGTACTTGATTAAAAATATGTACAAAGGTTGGAAACAATGTTTTGCGCATGATTCTCTAATCACTCATCACATTGTACATTGCATGATTACACTGATACGTACTATTTTGATCTTATTTCAACCTTTTTACTTTCTTCTAACTTAACAAGAAGAAAGTATTGGATTCGTGAAAATTTTCGACTTTCGGTTTTCGACGGATTTACACGTTTTAGGGGGTCAGAGATTCCGAAAATCATGTTTTTACAAAATGTCTGCCTGTGAGCCTGTGCATCTGTGAGTCTGTCTGTCTGTATGTGACACAAATTTTGTGGGCGCTCTATCTCAAGAACTAATGCTCGGAATTTAACAAAAATTTATATTCACTTAGCCCCTGATATAAATTGGTGCTGATTAGGTTTTGGCGTAAATTGCTCAACAGGTGGCGCTGCTATGCAGCCTTTTTCACGATTTCAGCAATAGCCCAATCTCAAGAACTAATGCACGGATTTTCATAAAGCTTCAGATTCAGTTAGTCCGTGACATGAATTGAAGTTTTGTACATTTTGGTGTAAATCGCTCATCAGGTGGCGCTGCTATACTGCATTTTTTACAATTTCCGCAATAGCTCTATCTCAACAACTAATGCTTGGATTTTCATCAAACTTCAGATTCAACTATACTTTGATATGAGTTAGTGCTTTTTGTGTTTTGGTGCAAATCGCTCAACAGGTGGCGCTGCTACGTAGCCTTTTTCAGAATTTCCACCATAGCTCTATCTCAACTAATGCACGAATTTTCATCAAACTTCAGATGCAGGTATACTTTACAAGAATTGACGTTTTATAGATTTTGGTGTAAATCACTCAACAGGTGGCGTTGCTATGCTGCATTTTTTGCAATTTCCGCAATAACTCTATCTCAAGAACTAATGCTTGGATTTTCAATAAACTTTAGATTCAGGTAGGACCTTGATATGAATTAGTGCTGTTTATGTTTTGGTGCAAATCGCTCAACGGATGGCGCTGCTATGCTGCATTTTCCAGAATTTCCACCATAGCTCTATCTCAATAACTAATGCACGAATTTTCCTGAAACTTCAGATTCAGGTATACCTTGATATCAATTAGTGTTATTTATGTTTTGGTGTAAATCTCTCAACAGGTGGCGCTGCTATGCTACATTTTTCCGTATTTCCGCTATAGTTCTATCTCTAGAACTAATGCACGAATTTTCATCCAACTTCAAATTCAGATATATTTTGATATGAATTGATGCTAAATTGATGTAATTTTTTCAACTATTTAAATGATTTAACTAACATGATTTATATAGAAGAAAGTTTTGTGATGGCCACAACATACTAGTTTGTTAATGTGGAAGGAAGATTTGATGAATGGAAATGCTGGCATTATCCACGCTGAAAAGGCGCAGCAGAAAACATCAAACCCCTAGCCTAGTACTTCAGAGTGTATTAAAAAGTGGCATAAAACGAAGGACATCACCCAAAAGTACAACAGAACTGGTATAATTTAGTCTCCTTTTTTATTCAAATATTTTGTATTCATACCAGGAATTACGAAATAAGATTTTTTACTTTAGGTAATTATGTAATGTCTGTCATTAAAGAAAGCAATAATTTATATTCGGAATTTCTAAATAAAAAAATATGGCCTAATTGGCCACCCTGAGCTACAACGACGGCGACAGCGCTGATCAAAATGTCCAGTAAAAAATATAGTCACAGTTTTAACTCTGAAATTTAGTTATTTTTAAATGCAATGTTTACTTTTGCAATAAAAATAGTTGTAAGAGTCGAATGAAATGAAGCAAGAAACTAGTATGTTGTGGTCATCACAAAATTTTCTTGTATATAAATCACATCAATTAAATCATTTAAATAGTACAAGAAATTACATCAATTTAGCACCAATACACATCAAAGTACATCTGAATTTGAAGTTTGATGAAAATTCGTGCATTAGTTTTTGAGATAGAGTTATAGCGGAAATTCTGAAACATATCGAATAGCAGCGCCACTTGTTGAGCGATTCACACCAAAACATAAACAGCACTAATTGATATCAAGGTGTACATGAATCTAAAGTTTGTTGAAAATCCAAGCATTAGTTATTGATATAGAGCTGTTGCGGAAATCTGAAAAAATGCCGCATAGCAGCGCCACCTGATGAGCGATTTACACCAAAATGTATAAAACGTCAATTCATGTCAAGGACTAACTGAATCTGAAGTTTGATGAAAATCCGTGCATTAGTTCAGGAGATTGAGCTATTGTGGAAATCGTAAAAAATGCTCCGTAGAAGCACCACCTGTTGAGCGATTTACACCAAAAACCAATCAGCACCAATGTATATCAGGGACTAACTGAATATAAATTTCTATTAAATTCCGTGCATTATTTCTTGAGATAGAGTGCGCACAAAATTTGTGTCACATACATACAGACAGACAGACAGAGTTACAGACTCACAGACAGACATTTTGTAAAAACATGTTTTTCGGAATCTCTGCCCCCTAAAACGTGTAAATCTGTCGAAAACCGAGAGTCGAAAATTTTCAATCCAATACTTTTTTCTTGCAAGGATAGAAGAAAGTAACAAGTTTTTAGTGTCAAGTAAAGTTAAGTTTTTAGTTAGGGCATGTTAAAACTCACTGACCTGATATATTTGCATACAATGACCTGATATATTTACCTGATGTAAATGACCTGATATATTTACATACCTGTTGTTGATTTTATTATGTTATATTGAGTGTAATAAGAATTAAATAATAAACGCAAACTAACTTAAAGTGAAGACAAATTTGCATCATAAAGAACCACATATAAGCAACTGATGATGAGCATAAAAAATAAATAATATATGGTGGTTAAGTTATATATACTGGTATAAAATCAATACAAAGGAAATAACTTCCTTAAATTTCATTAAAAGAGTAAAACACAAAGCCTTTCAAACGATCTTATTAAATATAATATTTCCAATGAACAAAGCAATATTATCGGTAATTTAATTTTTGTGATCTTTTTTCTCTGAGAGTTATATCTCTTGAAGACTCGAGGGTTTACAAGTATCACAATTCATTCATAAAAACAATAAAAACTGAGCCCTTAATCTCGATTAATTAAAAATACAGATAACACTGAAATTAATTAAGTTGTAATATTCGAAACAGATTCTTTGACATTTCAAGCAAATAAACTGATACCGCTTATAAAAAAAAAAAAAAATTATCTTTCAATCTTGGTGCGACATCCAAAATTAATTATAAGAGAAATTAATAAAGTGAGTGTTAATCACAAATTCCTTGAATTTACTCGACTTCATTAAAATCGTCAAAAAATAGCGAATCGAATGTCTTATTAATGAGAATATTTTATTTATTTTAGTGCAGTTGGTATCAGGGTTGTCAGCTTGGCCTTTTGTATAATTCAAAAAATCCGAATTTATACCAGAAATTAAGGAAGAAAAATAATTACTTAATAAAATTACTAAGTGTTGTCATTTACCCTTTTAGGGGCAAGTAATTGCGTTTGTATAATTTTGAATTCATACTGAAATTTTCGAAAATTTTCAAAATAAGAGAAAGCGGTTTTACAACTTTTTTACGCCAAAGTTATAAAAGAAACAAATAATTAAAAGTTCCTGGGGCAAATCTTGATTAAAATAAGATGGGATATAATATATCCCACCGCCCTTCAAGGGGTTAAACAAAACACAAAATGGTATTGGAATTTTCTAGTAAGAATTCTCAATTTAACCCCTTAACGGTCGCATTAAATATCGGTTTAAAAATTCAAATTGCTTATAGGACCACTTTTTTGAAAAAGAAATATTCACCTTATTTAATGATGGGTAAAATGATTCCATAATGAAGTCAATTACACTATTTTATAAAAGTGGTGGGAATCGAACAATCTGAATAAAAGACTCAGCCCGTGAATATCACGGGAGCGAGAATTAAGGGTTTTTTAAAAAAGGCCAGCATTGCAACTCTGGTTGATATACACAAGTGTCGGAGCATATAGGTATAGGACAAATTTTATTGTTCTTACCAGTATTTTTTATTAATGATCTTCTGCAGAAAATTTTTATAAGATATGCAATATGAATGTATCATGAAGATCATTGATAAAAAATACTGGTAAGAACAATAAAATTTGTCTTATATGCTCCAACCCTTGTATATGTATACATCTCGTATATTGGTTTTGAAGCAATTAATTGTTATTAACCCTAGAACGACCAGTAGCAATTTGACTGCGACCAAATCAAAAAATGTCGGTTCGAAAGAGGTAATTTTTTCGTAAAATAAATTGAATATAAATAATACAGATATAAGTTGAATAAATTTTAAATAAAAAAAATTCTGAAATTTTTTTTATAAAACTTGAGTAAAATTTAAAGCCATTCTAGTGTTAATGTTTTATGAAACAATTAAAAAATAAATAAGTTTTTTAATAGCCTATCTTTAACGGTACGGTATAAATGAAATAAAAAAAAAATACAGCGACATCCAGATATTTAACAGATAGTTAAAGCTCAAAAATGATTTCTAGAATGTTTTCAATTATAAAAAAAAAAAAAAATAAGAACATGAAATTTTCTTTTTTTTTCTTTATCATAAGCACGTGCATCAATATAAGTAGTCTCACTTACTTAAAAAAAACTTTTCTAAAAAATATAAGTATAATCCATTCTGCGTATCATATATAGATCTGAAAAGAAATTGTTTAATAAATGCGCATAGACAATTCCAAAATGTTTTAACCCTTTATCTACTGAATTGTGAATTCATGAAAATTTGATCTTCTAAAGCATTTTTCGGGAATTTTGTAAACTACAATGGAAGATTTACATAATCATTTAATAAATTTTAGAAGGATTTTAGAAGGATTCATTAAATTTGAATTTATAGGGATTTTGTGCGCTATTTATAACCCCACTCAAATCTTTTATTTTAAATGTTTTCCTTAGTGTTTTGTAGAATTAGGAAATGTACAAACGTAATGTTTTTACAATAGAAATATAGAAATATTTCCGAAGTGAAAAATCTCCCCCCCCCCTTCCCCAAGGACAAGAAATCAGAAAAGATGCAAAGGCAAAAGAAACCATCCTTTTAAAAATATTTTTGTTTTGTGTAACCCATAATGATTTTGGAACAAGATTAAGTAATGTATCTATAACTCATTTAAAACTGTATTATAACTAATCGATGTATTAAATGACTTTTATAACAAGTTATTTTAATGGTACTTATAAGTACTGTCAGTAGATAAAGGGTTAAAGAGTTTGTCGGTGCACTTTTAACTTAAGGGTGTATTGCAATCCAAACTGCTTATTTTCTGATTTATTTTTAAATTCATTTTTGCTCCCAAACGCATCAAACGGCAAACTCTCTAATTTAGAAACTACATGATGTGCCGTGCTTGTCGATTTTTTGATAAATGCAGAAAATATTGCAAAAAAAGCTGTCAAAGTTGGCGTTTTGAACCGAATTTTCCGAAGCGGGAGATCTGGGAATGAAAAAAAATGGTCATACTGCGAAAATAATTGTTTAAAAATCAAATTCTAATTAATGGAGCGAAAAATGAAATTACACGGCCTCTTATACATCTCTTCAAAAATCACCTCAGCAAGTTTCATGTTTTTATTTTTAAAAATGAGACTGAAAATGTCTCAGAAAATTTCGAGCTGTTGAGAGTGGAAAAATAATTTTTCGAATACACCCGATTTCGAATGGGGGGGGGGGGACTCCCCATTTTGAACCAAATGAATATATTTCGGTTCGAACTAGAAATTTTTTTATAAGTAATATTTTCGTCTTTCAAGTGTTAACGAATGGCGACGGATCGTATTTGCGGGTAACTATTAAAAATCTGCAAGGTCTCGTGATCGGCCAATTTTCTTTTATTGTGCCTGGGGAGGGCTCGGACTTATTTACTTGGTATTGCCGGGTAGTGCCGGGACCAAACATTATTTTTTTCGGAACATCCATCTTTAACAAATGACGACAAATCGTACTCGTTTGCAACTATTAGATGCATGTACTGTATCGGGATCGGGCGTAGTTCCTTTTGTACTGTCAAAAAAATTCGTCGTTATGTACTAAATTATTCATCAGTTTTAAGAAAACAATATCCGTACTCATAGAAAACATGCTTTTTCAGTTAATTCTTCCCGGAAGTCTGAAAAAAGGGGAAACATTTCGTTTATTCCTTCCACGCATGCGTATTGGCTGTATTACTACCAAAGTTCGAATTTATTTGTAAAATAAAAAACCGAAAATTCAATAAATTAAAATTTCTAATTTATTCAAAAACAAACAAACAAAAATAATGCTTCCGAATTTAATAAAGTAGCAATTTCTTCATTCATTTAAACTTTTTCGCAAATTATTTTTCAGAGTATTAAAAAAAAATTCATTCGGATGTAAAATATATTCTGGCTTAGATGTGTTATAATCCCGCATCCGCCATCTTGGATTTTTTTTTTGCATGAAAACTTCTTTTTCGCCAAGTAGTAAATGTCGTTTAAAAGTTTCCAACCGCCGCGGCGAGCGGCCCCACTTCGTCCGCAGTCCTTTATTCTTCCACTTATTCCGACTCTTTTGCGGAAGCTAGATTCCTAGGTCCCCGGCCACGTCCCGAGTGAAAAACACTCTAGCGAAAGCAAATTTTGAAAAAAAAAATCAAAAATTGAAACCGGACAAATTTAAAAGAAAAATTGCACAAATTGAAGACACCGAAAACCAATAACGAAGGGTTTGAAGTGATGAAGCTACCAAACGGCTCCTAGCTGCTTCTAGCCCAAAAAAGAATTTTAATTGTAGAGTAATGTTGATTAACATATCAGCAGTTCTGTATAAATTGATTCGGGCCGCATCTGATTTCATTGATTTTTGGACGGGTTTTCGTACGGCCGGTCCGGTATGATTATTCTATATTATATCTATTGCGGCAGTGTTACCAGTGCGCTACTTTTTTTTAAAAAAATTTCAGATTTCTTGATTAGCACCACTTTTTTGAAACAGTAAAATTCGCCTTTTTTAAAGACATATTAATTAAGGCGAAAACAAGGTGAAATAGTAAAATTCGCCTCTTTTAATGACATAATAATTAAGGCGAAAACAAGGGGAATTTTACCATTTAGAAAAGTGGTGCCAATTAAGAAATCTGAATTTTAAAAATGTAGAACACTATGTATTGCGGGGATAAAATGTACTTTAAAAAATTATACAAATATGAATGCAATATTCTATCAAAAGAATTTTAATTGTAAGATACTATTGGTTATGATATCATTAGTTTAGTAGAAATTGAAACGAGCTGTGACTGATTTAATTTATTTTTGTATGGGTTTTCGTAAATCAGATGTTATCTCGGGACTAGACTTCTAATGACAGTATTCCTCTAGTTTTAAATGCATTTCTTGAAATACAGTACAAAGTCTAAAGTTCGGACACCCAAAGTTCAGAATTAACCAAAGTTCGGATTTTCCAGCGGCAATATTCAAGAAAGGAGGGAAAAACAAAATTTTTGAAATATACAGACAAAAAAAGATATAAAGAAAGGAAGCTTTATTACGGAATCAGAACTTATGTCTATGTAACAGAATAAAATAAAAACTTCTTAATGTGAAAATTAAGTTAATAAATTATCACACCGAGAAGCTAAAAACGCAAGTTAGAATTTGTTCTTAAATTGTATGTTCCCTTAACCCTTAATTGCATGAATTATTCTTTTAGAATTGTGTTTTTTATTTTTATATTAAGGATTAGACACCAGAAATCTTAAGATAGATTTTTTTAACTTTTTTTAGTAGCATATTTTTGTAATTTTTAGACAATTAATATTTCTATATAAATATAGTGGTTGTAAGAACTTAATTTATGTATTAAAAATTAAATAAAAAGGTGATGGAAATTTACATCACTATGCAATTAAGGGTTAAATAAAGGTTTTTGTTTTATTTTTTATTTTGTTATGATGTATTTATTTAAACTGGTTGATTAATTTTGTTTTAATAGCTGTTATATGTAATTTTTAATTTATGAACGTCATATTTTCCATTTTTAAGTAGTGAAATTTGTTTTCCTTTTTATTGGAAAAGCAGTATTTTTGATGACCCAAAATTCGGAAAAATCTGAAGTTCGGACTTGGTAAAGTGTCGAGGATTTTGTACTGTAATATCTTCTTCAAGCGACCAGGAATAATCGGAATTTGTTTCATTTTCTTCAAAGAAGAATTGTACGTAATATTTTTCTTGATGCTTTATGATGAGATAAAGAAATTATGAGATTGAATTTTGAGATTTAAAACGTTAAATGCTGTCAGGAAACACGATATAAAGATAGAACAACGCAAACTTATCTGTTACGTAATTAGCTTATGTAATTTATCTTTTTTTTTGACATTTTTATCTCTTGAACACCCCGAGGACTTATACCCCCGAGTGTATTATATGTAACACTTATAATATAAGTGTTACATATAATATAAGTGTTAGACTTATTAGTACACCTATAAAATAAGTGTTAGACCAATGTCAGACGGGCGTCTTTTTTGCTGCTTTTTTGCTTAGGTATTATCTATTCACAATGCTATAGCATTGTGAATGGATAATACCTAAGCAAAAAAGCAGCAAAAAAGACATAGTATTGTGAATGGATAATACCTAAGCAAAAAAGCAGCAAAAAAGACATAGTATTGTGAATGGATAATACCTAAGCAAAAAAGCAGCAAAAAAGACATAGTATTGTGAATGGATAATACCTAAGCAAAAAAGTAGCAAAAAAGACGCCCGTCTGACATTGGTCTTAAAATTCCTTCATCAACGCAATTAAAATCAAGTTCTTAATATTGAATTTAAAAAAAAAAGCTTTTTAAAAAAATCCAGAAGGTATACAGCGTATACATTCCGTATACTCTCCACTAAACCCCTGGTCATTTGTGCCTGTTACTGATAATTCTCACTGCGTTTTCAAACAAAATGATTTTCAATGGAATAATTATTTTTTCAGCGATTGAAAAATAAACAAGTAACAAAACAGAATAATGGAAATCGGGTGGGCTAAGAGCAAATTATTGGGTGGGCTCGGGCCTCATAGGCCCATATAAATTGGCGCCGCTGATTGCAAATCTGATCCTTTATATTATAAAGCACACACAAGGAACGTGAATATAAATAAATACTAAGTCAATTGAGAAATATATTTATGTTGAAGTTTTAACATTTTTAACATGCTGAAATATTAAAAAAACACGAACTGGGAAAAACAAATTTAAGAATTGCAACTCCAAATCGTTTAAAGGGAAATGAGTTCAGTTAAAAAGCTTTTTCAAGCATTTATAATTATTGGCGCTGCACTTAACTTCGGCAGAATTATACTAATGATATCTAAATACATTTTAAGCAAAAAACTGGAAAATTGATGTTTTCTGCTTTTTTTGCGTTACTCAGAGTTAGTTAGAAGTCACTGTAACTTCAAATGATATAAAATTATAACATAATTCCAGAATAACTCATAATTCTTCTTCTCTGTTTATATTGAAGTCGGAAATACTAAACTTTAAAAATGCTAATATAATTAGAAAGTCAAATGCAATCAATGAGCAATGTTATCTTTAATTTAATTTATATTATACTCGTACCTTCTTAAGCAATTTTATCTCCTGAAATCAAGGATTTTCAAGAAGTAACATATTTCATTTATCGACAGAATTAAAATGAAGCTTTTAAATTTGAGTAATGAAATAGAATAAAGCTGAAAACTTTTTAATTCAAAATGAAACTATTAAATTGGTTTATTTAAAAATCCATTTTTAATAAGTTTTTAACGTTTATTCTTCAATTTATTTTGTTTTAATGTTAAAAGAAAATAGAGCAAGTCAAACTTTGTAACATAAGACTATATAGTATAAGAGTTTGTAAAAAAAAATAATAAAGTAAGCAGTTTAATTTAATTTAATTTAAACGTTATACAGTAAAACCTGATAAAACAGAATAATCAATAATCATGAAAAATTTTCTCTTTAGACAGGTTTTCTTCCGTTTGTTCTTGAGTGAATTAGACAATAAAACTTTTCGTTTTAGTCTCGTAGTTAGTCAGCAGTGTTGCCAAAATTGGATTTTTTATTCAAAAATTCTGATTCAAACCAGAAAATTTTAATAGTAATTTTTTGTTTTTTATATTATTGCAAGATTTTTTACCATCATGTGAAGCAAAAATAAATTTCCAAAATTTCTGGAAAAAATTTGGAATTTCTGAATGAAAATTTCGCCAGATTTTGCAAGTCTGTCAGTCGGATCTTAAATTGTGTATGGAATACACTCGTATTTTTTAAAATTTTCTCCCGAAAATTAAGTTTTAAGTTCTTCTTCCGGTATACTCCTCTCAAAGAACGTCTCTTAATGGTTTGTTTGACAAAATATTTCTAAAATACATACTTAATTTTATACCGTATATTTTAAAATCTTAAAGAATCTGTGATTAATACTTCATATAAAGTTAACCCTTTCACCGTCCGAGTGTTTTTCTGTATTTTTAAGAATGCTTGTAAATTCCAGGATAAATATATTTACTAATCGCAGTTTGATGCTATAATATCTTTAATATCACTTCTTTTTATATATGGTTCAAAATAAAATTCTGCTTAAAATATTTTTGTCTAGTATATATTTAGGAATTTTTTTTATCAAGCACATATTTTTAGAAGAGACCGGAGAAAAAAAAGAGAATAATATATTCAGAGAAAGTTTCATCTGTTTTGAAATTATTTAACATTGGGATTTCTTTTAAACCGTTAAATAAATTTAGTTCTTTTTTAAATAGCCGCAAGTTTAAATAGGACAAACTGGTGTTGTGTTAACTGGTGTTGTATATATTATTCCGTGCAACGATTTGAAGAATGTATATATAGAGGAGACTGAAAGATCTATGGAGATACGACTTAAGGAGCATATCGGCGCATTTAAAAATGGCAAATTAAATTACAGATTAGTCCAACATGCTGTGACGTACTATCTGAGTTCATATGAAAAAAAAACTAGATGGCCACTTAATTTTAGTCAACACTTTTAATTGGGCTTCCAGATGCCTCAGCTGTACGTCGCATGTCATTGCATTCACAAACTCCAGATGTGGAGTTATAAACACTTTTAATGAGATACTAATTCTCGGTAAAAAGTGGCTGACTAACACGATTCCAAACAAATAACACTTGTGAGGAGATGAATAAGATCTGAGGTGGTCACCCACTTAAGACGAACAAAAGAACTCATGAGATGCCTTTTTTAGACCATCTAGTGCGGTCGCTTTTCTTGGCCGTCGAAAAGAGAAGGGGCGAGCAAGCCTCCGATTGACTTTGAAGTTTTTAATGTTCCTGCGATTGTTATGTGTCGTGTGCTGTGCTGTCCTAGCATGAAATAAAAATGTAAAAGAAAGGAACGCAAGTTCTCTTTATTTGATTTTAAGTATAGTTCCTCGTATGTTTTTATTTTACGTTACAATGCTTTTGAGACGGACCATACCCCATATTTCGCTGATTCGTTAATTTTGAAAAATAACTGCCATTACAGATTTTTCATGGAGGGATGGTTCTTTAAGCTATATCCATACACCTTGAATGAATCAGGTTCGATTCCTAATTAATAAAAATTCCTAATTCCTTGTTTCTAAAAGAAAAAACTTCAACTTTGACTGAGTCCAGAGTGTGTGCTATGTTTTGTTGTTGTGGTTGATGTTAATACTGATGAGGCTATGCGATGACTTAGCGAAACGTATACTTTGTATGTTTTTGATTTTAATTAAATGTTTTTATATATATATATTAAATTTAATTGCTTTTCAAATATATTCAAGTCTGTCTAATGTTTTATATTTAGTTTTAAAAAAAGTTTAAATTATTAGTTTTCTGATGAAAAAAAAACCCACGAATGGATTTAATGAACATAGGGTTACCATTAGAGAGGAGAATTAGATTGGACCGACGAGGAGCTTTATGACAGGAATCCGTTATAAACAAGTTTCGTTTTAATAGATTTACTGTATTGTTGTAAAGTGTAACACCTATCATTACAATAAGTTATTAATAATGTAATAATCTTTAAGAACCGTTTAATTCTTCCTCTCTGTTTAAATTTAGGAAGAAAATGAGGAACTCTTAAAATGCAAATATTATTAGAAAGTCAAACACTATCAAAGAACAAAGCATTATTATCTACAATTTAATTTATGTGATTTATCTTACTTTGACAGTTTTATGTTAAAAAAAACACGAATGTATTTAATGAACATAGGATTAACATTAGAGAGGATAATTAGATTGGACCGACGACGAGGAGCTTTAAGACAGGATCCCGTAATAAACAGGTTTCGTTTTAATAGATTTTACTGTATTATTGAAAAACGTATGACCTCTGTCACTATAATAAGTGTTTAATAATGCCATAATCTTAAAGAAATGTTTAATTTTTCCTCTCTGTTTAAATGTAGAAAGGAAATGCCAAACTCTTAAAATGCAAATGTTATTAGAAAGTCAAACATTATCAAAGAACAAAGCATTATTATCCTCAACTTAATTTATGTGATTTATCTTATTTTGACAGTTTTATCTTTTGAATACCTCAAGGGTTTACAAGTATCATGATTCCTTCATCAAGACAATTAAAATCGAGCTCTTAATGTCAAATAATAAAAAAAGGACGCTGATAATTTTGAAATTAATTAAGCAGTATCATTTCATTAAAGTATCAACTTAATTCGCTTATATCCGAAGGAAATAAGCTGATAACTTTTATCAAAAATAGTGCTATCTCTTATCTAAATTGCTGCTGTTTTCTTAGATGTATTTAAAGGGGTCTTTGCGACATAAAAATTAATTAAAAGATAACTTAATGAATCAACTGTTAATCACTCCACAGACTTCTAATATAAGTAGACTCCCAATCGGCAACCTTTTCTTGTCTCCTACATCTCTGCCCTCCATCACGTGATGGAAGGCAGATTTAGCGCGCCAAACCGGTTTTTCTTCTCGGAATCTCGGGAATCTCTCTCCAGATTCCCGCCGAAACATCGTCTGTCATGAGTTGACCGCACTTTTGCTTTGCCAATAAAGGGATTACCGCCAAAATACGGCACCCTTTTGGCGATGAAAGCAAAACATGTTGGAGACAAAATCTTCCCAAGAGAACAATGGGATTGGGAGTCTACTTATATTAGAAGTCTGTGAATCACTCTTGGGATAAATTGATTCGACTACGTCAAATTTTTCGAGCATCAAGGGATCAAGCGAGTGTTTAACGAGTATTATATTTCTTTAAAATTGCCGCTGACTATTGCTCATTTAGATAAAATTTATTGCAAGAAATTTTCTGTCAGATTATACAAATCGAGTATGTTAAATAAAATGAATGTATTAGCTAAAATTAATATATTAAATAAAATCAGAATATATAAGTTAAATAAATCATAATATATTAAAAAAATGGTTAATTTCTTTTTAAAATTTTTGTAATTCTTAAATAAATATAACTGATCAAAGTAGAATCTTTTTTCGCAATTTTATTACAGTAAACATCCTCTAATCCGGCACGTTCGGGATTTGAAGCATGCCGGATTACGAAATTTTCCGGATTACAGGATGAATGTTGAGAAAAATGTGTAAAAGTTGGAATTAAACAAAAAATAACAGTAAAGCATGATTTTAATTCTTTGAGCAGTTTGAATATAATAATAAAAAAAACTCAATAATGCAAAGTACAACATATGTACATGACTATAAAATGAAAACGTGCACTGTAGACCGACACAGTAGGCCTACTCGTAGAAGCCATTTCAATAAAATCTTGAACAGTATCAATTTCTTTTGTAGTCGACGGCGTGGTTGAGCTATTTATAGATTCGCGATTTTCAACCGTTTGTAATGGGTTGTTTCGTAATTCTTCATTCTGAAGTTCCATCAGATTATCATAAACAACAGGAGCGATTAAACAAGGAGTACTATTTTTTTTTTCGAAAGTCGTGCCAGATTATTCAGCATGCCGGACCTTAGGATGCCGAATTACAGGTTGTTTACTGTATTTACATTTCTTTATAATTTCTAATGTAGATAAAAAGTTTTCAAACGTTTTTTTAATACCCTGTGACTGTATATTAGAGCTAAACAAGTCGGAAATTGTACGTCAAAAGTGGCAAATGAGGTGCGTTCGTACTATAACTAGTTTTATAAATATTCAGAGCTTGGTGCAATAGCTGTTGCACTCTTATGCAAAAAGGCATGAATACAAAATTTATTACGATTATACGTCTTTCAGCGGACCGTTCTAAAAAGACGTATAACTGAGAAAGACGTACAATCGAAAATGTAGTTGCCTAATGTGCAAAATCTTTGAATGTAGAAACATAATACTGCAAACACACAAACTTAATTTGCTACCAGTTTCGATTGTTTAAAATTCACTATACGTTGAAAAAAAGCTAAAATATTGAAATAATAATAATTATTATTATTTCTAAAATTAAAAAAATAAAAGTGAGAATTATCAAACCTTACATCAGTTTCACACCTTGAATTACACTTTTTTTGAACCCGTTATCGAACGTAATTTTAATTAATTATTAAATGGATTTTAATTAAACTAATCTTTAATCGTCATCTGACGTGCCGATTTACTTTGCGAATTAAGCAAAACATTGTGCATGGAGTTAAGATCCTGGAGCATTTTCTCACCCACTAGTATTAAAAAGTTCTAAGTCGAGTGTGTTAGTGCAGCCCAGCCAACCACTGTCCACTCTTTTGATCCCACCTCTCCGCAGGTTCCATGAATTTGAAATAACGCCTACAGTAGTCACACATGTTCTTTTTCTCTCATTTCCCCAAAATATTGCTAGCAGAAATTGAAAAAAGAACGACGCTAGGAGAAAAAATCCTGGGAAAATCGTTTACGGCATGGAAGAAACGACTTATAACCGAAGTTATGCACCGTATAAACGAAACATTACAACATTAAAATAAATGGGGATGAATTGGGACCGCACTGAAACGACGTATAAATGAGAAATGTATAAACGGTGCTTTACTGTATATTAAACTAGCTGACCGCCCAGCGATGCCAGTGTCCGTGATAATATTCTTAAATGAACATTAAACTTGTATGATTTTATATCTTTTGTTTGATTTTATTCGAAATACGTACCCGCTCACTGCATGAAAATGGGGAGAAGCTGCTAATTGTTGAGATTTGTTATGTAATTTTTTTCATAATTATTGAAAAATTGTATGGGGGTAGTAATGAACAAATTAAAATTTTAAAAGGCCCTCTAGTGATGAAAAAATGAGTTAAGAGAGGTGGGGAGCGGCTGCTTAGTAATCTTCAGGCCAAAAGCTTCCAAACGATATGTCACATGAAAAAACCCATTTTCACCTCCTCTCAAGGAGGGATGCCCCCTAACTGTCTGGGGTCAAAATAGACCCACCAATTGAAGGCCTGTGAGAAGTTTTACCTTCAGTCAAGCTTTCAAATGAGATCCCATCTCGCTATAGCTTAATTAGGAGATGAGTTAGAAAATTCAATCCCTGGGGGGGGGGGGGAGGGTAAATTGGGAGTGAGGGTGGAAGAAAGGTTCGTTATATGAAAGAGTGGTCCGACGATGTTCCGATGATATATCACATGAGGGTTTCTGAAAAGTCTGAAAATTTCCGAGATATGGCTAAATATTCCAAAATTTTCGACCCCTCCCTTTAACCCCCTTAGGGGAGGGGGATTTCTAAATTCGCTGAAACATGTGTTCAATTATTTTTTAGTACATTTTTAGTTTTGACCCCCCTTTAACCCCCTTAGGGGAAGATTTCTAAAATCGCTGAAACACATGTTTAATTAATTTTTAGTAGATTTATTTTCTGGAATTTCACGCTCCTACCTAACACGGAAGCTCAGATATGGCCAAATATTCTACAATTTTCGACCCCCCTTAACCCCCTTAGGGGGGAATTTTTAAAGTCGCTGAAACATGTGTTTAATTATTTCTTTTAGTATAGATTTATTTTCTGGAATTTCACGCTCCTACCTAAAACGGCTGCTGAGATATGGCCAAATGTTCTAAAAGTTTCGACCCCCCTTTAAGCCCCTTAGTGTGGAATTTTCAAAAATCCTTCCTTAGCGCCTCATTTATGTCATAAGAAGTATGTTTCCCCCAATTTTCATGATTCTAGGTTTAGTAGTTTGGGCTGGGCGATGATGAGTCAGTGAGCGGGGACATTGCCTTTTATATATGGAGATTAAGTAATAAGGAAACAATAGGACTCCCTCTTAAATAGGACGTCATCACCATGGCAACCTAGAATCATGACCTGTCATGGGATATCATTATATTAATTATGTATGATAGTATTTAATAGAATGAAGAAAAATTTATTAGTATCCTTTTAAGTTTTGATTCGATTTTCGTAAAATTTGAAATGACTCGACACAATTCTGCAACGATTATATATACAGTAGAACCTCGATTAACCGAGCTTCCATTAATCGAGGATTCTGTTAACCGAGCTGATAACGAAGTGTGATTGTTTTTGTTATTGTTGCTGTTAATGAGCCTTGAAAAGACTACACTTTTTAGTTCACTGTCCGTGCTACGGGCTCTTCTGCCCCCAAAAGCACTGAACTTTCAAGAAACATTGCACACTGAAAAGTGAACAACGAACAATGTTTTGTCTCCAGTGGCCATGTGGCCCTATTGAACACTCAGTGTAATGTGTTATCGGACAATTAGATCCCCCCCCCCCACATTTGATTATCGGACTATTACCACTGCCCTAAAATATTTGGAGCAAAGAAGCGATGTTACGCCGATAGATCTTCTGTTGCTCAAAAATTGGCGTGATCGGGCAGCCACTGATAGAAAATCCGGACTTTTTCAACGAAATGTAACATACTTTTGTAAAAAGTAATGTAAATTTAATATATGTAATTAAATTAAAAATATATATTTTCTTGGGATTTGTTTTATTTCTGGAAATGCACCTTTCAATGTATAGTTTAAAAAATTTCACTTTGCTTTTTTAAAATTTACTACTACATATTATAATTGATTTCCTTTTAAATTCGATGACCTGTGAAAAATAACTTTATGTATGGTTATTTTTATCATTTAAAAAACGTTCTTTTGTTTGTTATTCTAAGAGATGATAAATCCGCGAGCACGGCGAGTTTTTATACACAATTTCTATTAACCGAGTTTTCCGATATCCGACGTATTAGAGGTACCAATTAGCACGGATAATCGAGGTTGCACTGTACTATTAAATTTAAAACCATTCGGTTGTGTAGATTTTGCGCTATCATATGCGGACAGACGCAGGGACCAGACCTTTAACCAGACGACGCTATAGATGCTACGTATTTATATACTTACGAACGCACCTAAAAAGAATAATGTCGAAGAGTATAAAAAAAATTACTATAATTGTAAACAAGAAATTTAAAAGGCGTCCAAAGCTGAAATGATTCTTTTATTAAAAATAAAGCTGTGTGACGACTAAGTTACTTATCTTATGTAAATGTAATTTTTCGAAGTAATTATCTTTAATTCAGTTCCATTATGTGCATTTTTCAATAATATTTAATATTTTTAAATACTTAAAATTTTCTTCTAGAAGTGAAAAAACTTCTGGAAATTTGAGGTAATCGTTTGAACAATAAAAACAAAAAATGTATTCAATATCAATATTGTCTTTTGAATTAGTTTTTTTTTTTAAATATAATTTTCAAATGGTAAATCTGAAGATAAATCGTAATTCACTGTTAGATCTTATATATAATGCACAGGTGTCAAGGGTTATGGATTTTGAACACCATGTTTTTTAAGGGGTCTCAGGACTCTTAAAGCTTCAAAATTTTCGAAATTTTAATTTTTTTTTAGATGTTAAGCTTCTACTTTTCTGATCATTTTGATATGATTGTTTCCTTAAAATTCCCATTAGAACAGAAGTTATGGCTTTTAGAATTATACCCGCTCCATAGCTGAAGCAGTGTTTCGGAAAATTTCAAGTCATTTTTCTTCAAATGACGTTTTTAGGCATACCGCGCAGGATATCTAAAAAAATTCTGAATATTTTTTCATGAAATTTTCAAAACATATGTTTCATGTTAGTCTGTATAAACTGAACCTAAAATTTCCATTTTATTATTAAAAAAATAATAATTTTTTAGGTGAGTATACTTTTGAAATTTTCAAAATTTTGTATTAACTAAATACAACTTTGTATTAAATATATACAAATGCTTTAAATACAAATTTATTTAGGTTTAGGGTAATTATTATAAACACAAGTATAATTAGGTACAAAAAATTTCATTCTAGTTGCAAAATTCGTTTTCTAATCCTGCGCGTAAGCTGTTATACCAATTTTTTGTTCTACAAATGTCTGACAGTTTGGAGCCCACTCTAAACACTAATTCTGAATCTTGTAATTTTTTAAGTATATGAAATGAAAGAACATACTTACATCTTTCATCACAATAAAAATTGTGTTTCAAAATCATATAAATTTTGAGATATTAAATGTGGAAAATGGTTCTTTTTTTTTTCATTTTTTTCAATTTTAAGAGTCTGAGACCCCTTAAATTTTCTTTATCTTGTTTAATTGTAAATTTCTACCCTTACAAAAGGCGAAGTTAAAAAAAAAATACACTGCCATATAAAATCCGTAACCAGTGGCACGATGCTTGTTAATGTAATCCAGTGGTCGTTCATGACTGGCTTTTTTTTTTGGGGGGGGGGGGCATAAATGTTTACAGTTTTATTCTTTCATACCATTATTTTTTAAAGGAAATCTTTACCTTGTTAAATAACAGGACGTTATGCCTAGTTATTAAGACAAAGATGACTTATAAGTAATAGTGGTAAGAAAACAATAACTTTGGCAAGCATGCATTTAGTGCCTCGAAAAAAATCATTTACGAGTAGTCTTGCCAGGTGTCTCGCGCAAATTGAGGGCTCCAAATGCTCTGGATACCACTAATTTTTTACAGTTTTTTTTTCGCTATTTTTAATCACAATTCTGCTATTGGATAAGGCGAAGAAAATTGCTTTAAAATACCGGTTTCCAGGACATTTGGAGCCGAGATTTACGCGGGACACCAGGAAACACTATACGAACCGCCACTGATGTAATCTATATTTCGGATCATATGATAATATGATTTAAATTACCCCGAAAACGTGATTGAAAATGCCTGCGTATTCATAGCAATAAAAAAGAGAGGAAAAAAAAAAAAAAAGAAAAGCCTGATTTTTTTTTTAAATGACAATTTTAATTCTTTGATGTTGTTGTAACATATAATTTGTGTAAATTATAAAGAAACGAAAATACAAGGTGGTCATAATTAAATACAACTTTGACTTTCATAATTAAATACAGCGTGCTTTATAGCGAAATCTAATTGCGAGAATGGAGCTAAATGTAGGATTTAAACAAGACGTGGGACGATGGATTCCGAGAAAAAAAAAAAAAAAAAACAGTGCCACATAATCCCCCTACTGGTGACTTTTTAAACTATTTTTTGCCGAATTATTCGTCCCGTGTCTTCTTCAATCATATAAGTTTAAGGGCAAGGGAAATACCGGACAGGTCAGCTAGTTTTTTTTTATAACTATAGCGGAAAGCAATTTTACAACTTTTTTTCACCAAATTGATATAAATAAAATTCTGTCGAAAAATTCTGGTACCAATACTGACTTAAATTAAATAACATAAACAACATTCCACCGCTCTAGATGAAGTTAAGAGAACTGAACAATTGCAACATTTTCCTTAACCCCTTAATTCTCGCTCCCGTCATATTCACGGGCTGTGTCTTTTACTCAGATTGTTTGATTCCCACCAGTTTTATAAAATAGTGAAATTTGCTATATTTTAGTATCGTTTTATCTGTCATTAAATAAGATGAATATTTCTTTTTCATAAAAGTGGTGCCAATAAGCAATCTGAATTTTTAAACCGTAATTTAATTCGAGCGTTAAGGGGTTAATCAATCTCCTTTAAAATTTTCGATTATCGCAAAAGCATTTCACTGGATTTTCCTATCGCAAAGCCATTATAATAATAAATAAGACTAAATGATTTCACTGACCTTCTATCAATTTGCAGCTACAAACAGAACTATTCCCTTTTTTATCTGACAAAGAGACAATTTCCTCTAGTCAGTTAATATTGATCTTACACTTTAGTCTGAGACATGCCTGAATGTTTATTTTGTTTTGACCCCCCTGTAATTAATGACAATTAAATGGGTAGTTCTGCTAAGGTTTTATACCACTATGTTTTAAAACTAAATTTTTTAGTAATTTTTCTTTAGTAATTTATCAAAGAATTTCTTTAAAAAAAAGTGGTGCTAAGCGAATAAATTTGGTTAAGGGTGCGAATGCCACTTACATGGCACCGTTAAGGGCTAATATAAATAAAATTCAGTCGAAAAATTATGGTACCAGTTTTGATTTAAATTAAGTTGCATAGACAACATACCACCGCTCTAGATGAAGTTAACCCTTTAGTGAGCAGCTTTGCATATATGCAAACAAGAGTGTTTTGAATTTAATAGATTTTTTTATTCGTATATGAATTCACATCAGAAAATTAAAATAGCAATATTTGCTGTAAATAATAACAGACTTTCAATATTTAAATAAAGCGAAAATAGCCACTGAAACTTTCTGATGTAAAGCCAGATTCTCTTAACTACGTAATTTCTAGAACGTATTCTATCATGGGAATTAAAAGGTTAAAGGTTAATGGGTTAAGGGTTAAGGTTTCATAAAATAAATAATTATTTAAAATAAGGTATTTGGAGACATATTTATTAAACTATATATTAATTTGTAATATTTTACCGTAAAACAGCCACACGACAGTAGTGTTTAC
Organism: Maratus speciosus; assembly: GCA_963932465.1. NCBI lineage: Eukaryota > Metazoa > Arthropoda > Arachnida > Araneae > Salticidae > Maratus > Maratus speciosus. Next base: position 587,072,438 of record OZ010792.1, read on the forward strand.
TTATATTGCAGATGTGCAATAGAAGAAAAGATTGACGTATTATATGAAAAATGTATCTCTGATTTTTTTTCATTATTTTTCCTGTGTAATAAACCTTTCAGAGAATCATATATATTTTTTTCGAAAAAAAAAAAATCCCGCATTTAAGGGTTAAGAGAACTGAACATTTGTGACATTCTCCATAATCAATCTCCTTTAAAATTTCCGATTATCGCAAAAGTATTTCACTGGATTTTCCTATCGGAAAGCCATTATAATAATAAATAAGACTAAATGATTTCACTGAACTTCTATCAATTTGCAGCTACAAACAGAACTATTCCCTTTTTTACCTGACAAAGAGACAATTTCCTCTAGACAGATAATATTGATCTTACACTTTAGTCTGAGACATGTACGAATGTTTATTTTGTTTTGAGCTCGCTGTAATTAATGACAATTAAAGGGGCAGTTCTGCTAAGGTAATGCTTTGTTGAGAAAGAGCATAATGGAATGCTCGAATCGGCTTAGCGTTAATGAATGTAGGAAGACTTAAAAATGTATAACTCAGAGGATTTTGGACATTTATAGTGTTTGCCGTTATTAAGCTAATGGAGTTAATTGAATGTACTCTTAGGTGTTCTCTTAATTTATATGGGTGCGTATCCCTTTGGCGGCACAAAATGCATAAAATGATCCGAATTTTTGAGTTTGTGCATAAAAATATAGACTCAGACAACTTCAGAAATATACAATTTATATAATTTCAATATATAATTTAGGCACTCTTTTTTTACACAAGAAAGCAGCATTTTTGTTTATACAAGAAGTTTAAAATAAAAGAAGGTAGTGGGGAGGAATGAGACAAGTCCAATTCCTTCTTTTTAATAAGATGAATGTAAATTGCTAATACGCAAATGTTTTTAGAGGGTAATATATTAATTATATCATTGATAATATATTAATTTACTTCAAAATGTAAATAAATTGAACTGATGATTTTTTAATGTCATCTGTGACTGACATTCCTGAATTTTCCTTCGAGTGGGTCAAGAAACCGAAATTTGATATTGTGGCACAGCCAATATCAACCTACAATCTTTGTTTGATTGTATAGATGATGAAAATTAGACTATTTGTGCCTTATCATACTGTGCTTTACAGCTGCCCCATACCTCCCTGTTAGTGGGGAGGTATGGGACACATTTTGAAACTTACAATTTTTTTAATTATAAAATTGTTTCTGCAAATTATGTTTCTATATTGTTCAAGGACGTTAGAAAGTGTTTCAGTTTTATGTTCGATAAATTGTAATTCTTGTTTTTGTGTCAAAAAAAATTGATTTTCTTATTTTTGTAAAAAGTGTCCCATTTTTCTTCCTCCTCACTCGCCCCTACCTAAACACTGTTTTTTCTCACTAAAATTGCACGAATTAATTTATTTACCTACCCATTATCTTATAGCTGGTTATTTCTAAAGGATTAATGCAATTTTGAAATAGTTAAAAATATATATAGATGTTGATTAATTTATAATTGTTTAAACTGAATATTTTAAAGAGTATGTCACGTCTGTCCCTATAAATGTCACTCCTGTCCCTTATTCTTAAAACTTGAAACTCCTCTGCGATAGATTCTGCCATAAGTGTATCAACTGATAAACTAGTTCCGTGGTATTCCGAGACGGCTGAAGTCGTTTTTCCAACATGTTCCAGACATTCTCTATTGGAGCAAGATCCGGTGACCTGGCAGGCCATGGAAAAATATTATATCCTTCTAGATAGTGTTGCGAGAGTGGTGTAGTATGTGGACAAGCGTTATCTTGCTGATAAATGGCACCTAGGCAACTTAATAGGATAGGACGTACCACAGGCTGCAAAATGTCTATGTACCTGCGAGCCATTAGAGTACCTAGCAGCATGAGTAAAAGCGGTCAGCTGTCCCAGCCGACCGCTCACCAGTATGTCACTTCATGCATTATGACAGTTTGCCGCTCAGCGACAAATGCAGATTTGAACCGCTGAATTATCTGCCTACTCACACATACTGTAGTGATCAGCACTAACAGAAAAGTGGTATTCGTCACTGACTATCACATTCGTCCAATCAGACATTGCCCAGCTTGCTCGAGGTCGACACCAATCCAGGCAACACCTATGTTGAAGGGTTAGAAGCAACCGCCTAAATGGACGTTGAGACCTCAGCCCAGTGTTGGTCTGTCATCTAAGGGTGGTATGCTTTACTACCACTGCATCCATATCACCTGGCAAAATGGCGTCGAGTAGATGATAGTAACATTGTTGGTGTAGATGTGACTTCCCTTTGGAGTGCTTGATCCCCTCATGCATTTGTTGCCCGGGGCACTGCTATCGAAATACTCAAGGCCTGAGGACACGAGTTGTGACGTCATCACTAATGGACCGACTTCTAACTAGTGTTGGAATTCACACCGGAAAGATTTTGAGTAGCAATTTTCATTTATTTTATTTGTGGAAAACCTATCCTCTTACCAAAGAATAATAACTATTTAAACTTACTGGTAAGAATTTGGAATCCCCCCAATAAAAAATTACCCAGATGCGGCAACACTGTAGTATTCCACATCGGGCTGACTTTTTTTTAGGGTTTCCGAATTCTCACCAGTAAGTTTAAATAGTTATTATTGTTTTATAAGATGTTAGATATTCCACAAATAAAATGAAAGAAAATTGCTATTCAAAATTTTCCGTTGTTATTTCGAACACTAGTGAGAAGTCGGTCGATTAGTATGACGTCACAACGCGTGTCCTCAGGCCTTGAGTATCGCGATGGTAGCGCCCGGGGGCGTCCTAAGGCACTGCAGCGGCAGGCCGCGCCTTCTCTGATCCACTGAAGCCAGCACCAAAGAACTACATTATCGCTTCGACCAAAATGCTGGCTGATACATCTGTTGGACGAACCAGCTTTTCTGATGTATATGGTTCGACCCTATTCGAAGTCGAACCACTGTTCGTAATGCCGTCGAGTACGTCTTAAAGGTATCATTCTTTCAAATCCCATGCATCAACAAAGGTTGTCCAGTTCTAATTACCCGTGAATTCGAGTACCGGCTCTTTTAAATGCTGCCTGCTGCGCAATTTAAGTGCGCATTGCACAAGCCCCCATTGTCAGTGGTACTGAAATGGTAATAATTTAAATAACTCATCAAATCACATCAGCACGCCACGTTTCGTAGCTCTGGCTCAATTCTTTCTGGTTGTATATATTTTTTTGCAACAAAGTGTAGGGGAAACTAAGGAGGGTTGACCATAAGAGAGGCTTGCCCCACCCATCAGTTTTCATATTTAAAACAATTCCAGAGTTTTATCAATAGGTGTCATCCAAAGCTACTAGAATGCTCAAACAACATTCTTTGTTTCATACAAATAATCGAAATATGTGTAAAAAATTAATTGGGAGGCGTTTTCAACCTAAAAGTTATGTTTTTCAGAAATATTTTGTAAGCTTTTTTCAGATAAAATATATCATAGAAATTTAAGTAAGTAGGTTTTAAGTAAAGCAGAAATATCGAGCGTTCATTCCAGGTATAAAAATTGTACAGCAAGTTAGGCTTAACATAACAATGTGCTATTCTTTAGAAAAAGGTTATGTCAGGAGGCCTGACCCAGTCAATGTGAGAGAGGGTTGATCAGCTGCTCAAGGCTCCCTTAATTAAATGGTTTAGGAAAACTTTTTATTATACTCTGTGCATAATGAAAGGTTAATGGTTAAACATAAAAAAATGTAATTTATTCTGCAAAGCTACAGTAATATGGGGGAATGGAAAAGAAAATGTTTAAAACTGATTAAAGAAAGATGTGAAAATGGCTATAGTATCCACTGCAAGAACAAATTTAATAAAATATAAATGGGAAAGTTGATAGAAACTTTTTACATTTAAATATTACTTACAATAGGTAAATAGAAACAGTGGAAAAGACTAGAAAGTATGAAAGTACCAGTCTTAACACTTTCAGGGCAATGTTATGTTTATGAAACCATTTAATTTTAATTCCCAAACGCCGCAATGACACTAGAATTTTGCTAAAACCTTTTCCATTTAATATGTATGTAAAATATCGTCTTTTTCTTATTTCGAAATAAATTTGTTCGTAAATTCCGGTGCCAGTCATTTATTTCAACATTTTAGTACTGAAAGTACTAATTAACCATTGAAAGGGTTAAAAGATGTTAATGACAAGTTAAGCGCTCATGCGGTTGAAAAAGAACATAACATTGATTAAAAAAAACTTTACGAACGTATGTAGACATATTTCACCAGGATGAATACAGTGAGATGAAGACAAACTATGTGACAACTAGAGTTGTCAGGTCGAGTCTCACAAAAAGTAGGACAAGGAGACAAAAAAAAAAGCTGGACAGTGGCTCCTAAATCCAGACATACATGAAAGACTATATGAAAACGGAACCTATATCTAACGAAATACTGTCTTAAATGTTAAAATTTCATTTTCCCTGCTGTACAATTATACCTGCTCAGACAAAAACCTGTTTTAAACAAAATTTTTCTCCTCTGACTTGCAATTGCGTCTAAACAGGTTTGTGTAAGCATCATATTTTCAAAATTATTTTTTTACAATAATTAAAGCATGTAGCATAAAGTTATTTTGCTTTTTTTAAACTGATTTTATTTCTCTTCACAAATATTTCAATATAAATTAAAGTGGGTCAAGCTTCCCACATAGTGGGTCAACCCTCCCATATGTGGGGAGCCTTGACCCATTATTTTCTCATGATTAAAGTCATTCATTTTTCAAATTTCTTATATTATTACACTTATGTAGCAATTTTTTTTATAACTGATTGTCTAACGAATAAAATGATATATAAAAATTTATTCGTAGTTCAGTATTTAAAAAATAAAAAAATCATTTTGTAAAGTGGGTCAACCCTCCTTAGTCTCCCATATTTATAAATGTATAACATTATTAAAGCATGAATTTTTATTTAGCACAATATTGCTTTTTAGTACATAAAATATTTTGATAAGTATTAAACTACGTTAAAGGAATGGAGAAAAGAAATGTCTTTATATATTTAAAAAAAATATGAGTTTCAAAAGAATCTGGATTATTAGCGGCTAAAGGGAGAATGTTTTTTTCGCTGGTATCAACAATAACAATATACTAATATGAGTGTCTGATTTTTTCTACTTCAAAATTACTAAAGAAATAACAGAAGCTCATAAAAAAGATAAATAATCAAAAGGAAACGAAATAAAACAGGAACAAATTCATATTCTTCCATCACTTTTCCGCAAAAGAAAGGAAAAAACACAACCTCAAGTTAGTCAAGGGATTTTTTTTTCTTTTGAACTAATGAGGGATAAAAAAAAACTTTCTCATTTTGCGACAAATAATAAAACGGATTTACAAAAGAATTGGTTGATTTCAAGAAACTATAGGAAAGTATAACTGCTAATAATGGGATATATAATAATAATGGTATTCTTTAACCATTAATTTTAATAAATTTTGATTTGTACAAATTGTAATTAGTACTTTCAATAGTTTTCTTTGTTAAATTTAATACTAAAGAAAAAGTTAAACTTTTACTAATTTTCGTAATTATGATTTTGTAGGGAATGTCATTCAGACATTTAACCCACTCGCTGCCAACTACGAATATACTCGTGGCTTTAATTTATTAATTATTTTGTCACCACTATTTTAGAATTTAAAAAAATTGCCTTATTTATTGGCAAAAATTTCGCTGGATTAGTAAAGCGAAATTTACCTTTCTGAATTTGTGGTGGCAAACGACTTTCAACAAGAAATTTGAAAATTCTTACTTTATAGTTTTGGCAGTGAACGTGTTAAAAATAAGTAGGCTAAAACTCTTCTGATATCGACAGTCTGCAGATTCAAGGAACGCAATTTTGGGGTAAAAATCTTTCCAGCTTTAAGTTACATTTAATATGTTGTATGTGCAAGGTTATTTTAAGTAATCTTCCATAAGCTATTCCAACTGAATAAAGAGTTTTATTTCTATAAACGAATTAATTTAATTAATTGAATTTTCGAGGGGCATTGTGAGCTCAATGCCATTAGTTTAACGGGGCACTTTTCGTTTCATTTAACCATGTTATAACCGAATTCTTTTGTGTGTCCCTGTAAAGTAAATGAAAAGATGAATGCTATGCACATATTCTATATTAACCCTCTTGAAGTGCACCTCAGTGACGTACAGGGGGCCCGAAAAGACCTGAACACATATTGAAATTCAATATAAAATCAAGTAATTGTCGCACAGGAATAAGGTTTGGACTAAAATGCTTCTCAAGATCAAAAGTTTTTTTCAAGCGAATGAAAATAATTAGTTTTAAATTTGGATCATAGATGGCGCCACGTGTCTCTATGTTTTCTTTTTTCAAACATGCGTTTTTTCCTGATTTTCAGACTGTGACACAGAAATGACGACTCCCAGCGCTAGTTATCATTTCTATATCACAGTGTTAAAATTAATCGGAAAATCAGAAAAAACGCATGTTGAAAACAATTAACCCATTAAAACCGGAATTATTTTTCCTTTTTAAATGCAAAACTTGCATTTCACACCAGTTTTTTTAAAATAGCAATTTTTGTTTGATTTTATCACGAAGTTTAAGTTTTCAAATAAGGATAATGTTTCCGTTCAAAAATTATTCAAACAGTTTCCAAACAAAAATTATTCAATTCAGTTATTCAAACAAAAAAATGGCTGAAACCTTTCTGGTACCATGCGGTACCGCTGGGCTTTGATGGGTTAAACATACGGACATGTGGTGCCATCTGTGATCCAAATTTGGAACTAATTATTTTCATCCGCTTGAAGAAAACTTTTCATCTTCAGAAGCATTTTAACCCAAACCGCATTCCTGTACGACAATTACTTGATTTTATATTGAATTTTAACCCTTTATCTATTGACGGTACTTATAAGTACCACTCACTTTAAACTTTCATCCCATAGTGAATATTACTAATATTCTAATGGTACTTAGCAAAAACACTCTTTAAACTCCAGTTTATCCGGATACATGGCAGCGTAATTCTAGGTTTGTTATTTTAGCGAAGAAGGAGGCTATCTCTGACACAGAGGATGTGTTTTGTGGCGAGATTTTGTACAGATTGTCACGCTCGTCTTTTTATTGCTGCAAACACAGTAAAAGATATAAGAAAAGTGTTGGATTTTTTTTATGTGTTCATTATGATCTTAGAATACAGTTTCACTAGCTATTTTAGGTGAACGGTGTATGTATTTGATTTGACAGTTGAATTACTCGGTGGTACTTATAAGTACCGTCAGTACATCGGGTGTTGGAGAAAAACTTCTTGTTTATTTTTCCGACTGCATAGTTATCCATCGTTTTCATCTGCTTTAAAACGTAATTACTAAAATGTAGAGTAGTAATGATTTCCCTGGTATTTCTTTTCTGTTTCAATGTTATTTTTTTTATAGGAAATCGAAAATTGTGGCACAGGCTCGTTTTTGCTAAGCTATAAATGGCATACATAAATTCATATACTGCAAATGTGGAGATGCGAGAGAACATGTTGTCTCTGGAATATAGACGTCGCATAACTAAAGGACTGCTAACAAGATCGAAACCTAACAAAATTTGTTTTTTTTTTTAACCCTTTCAAGGGCAAAGTACTTTCAATTCTAAAGTGTTGAAATAAATGATTGGCACCGGGATTTGCCAAACGATTTATTTGTAAATAAGAAAAAGCCTATATTCCACATACTTATTAAATCGAAAATATTTTCGGGTGCCATTTGAAATAACTTGTGGGTTTTTTGTTACGATATTTTAGTCATAGTGTACTGACGGTACCTTAAAGTACCACTTTAATTAATTTCCTCTAAATAATTAAATTTCTCACGGGTGAGTATTTTTTTATGTTTATTCTTGAATTTTCACTGTAGTAACTGAAAAAAAAATATTACGTGAAAAAAAATTGCAATAGATCATAATGCAGTAGATAAAGGGTTAAAATGTGTCTCGGAATTTTCGGATACCTTGTATATCAATTTAAATATGTTTGAAATACACCGCAAACGATAGACCGTAACGTAACGGAATCCTTCTTTGAGTGTCTCTGTAAGTGAACTATAAACTCTACATGTTTCATTTTCAATACCGGACATCCCATAGTAAACCTCATTAACATATATCAATTTCCTGGTCATCCGAGTATATTTACGCGAGTTAGAGCACGGAGAGACAGACAGACACACCGAATTCATAAACGCTTTTCACTTAGTTGGAAAAGTGAAAACGATTTCCCTCCTTTAAAATATGTGTCTCGGTTTTAGGTATTCGTCTATATCGCCATATCTGTATTAGCGCTCGATCGCGCGATCTATATCTCGCCAGGGTTGCCAGTGTGGCCTCCATTTTTTTCAGAAATTTCCAGTTCATACCTGAAATTAAGAATATCATTTTTTGATTTATTTAATAACAGACATTTCGGCTTGACCCAAAGGTATGAAAACATAGAGGACTGGAAGCAGGAAAACACAATAGTAAACCCACGAGTCAACCACTAAAATCGGGTTTTCAGGTGTTTTCCACCAAGATAGGACTTGGCAGACCGATTGAGTTGTAATATGCGAATCGAGTTTTAACTAATTCTGGAATTTCAGCCATGAACTCGATGAGGTGATTGTCTGTGATGCCGGCTCCGGTCTAATATATTATAGTAGTACCTTTTGTTTTTAAAATAGTCACATTATCGTGCATAGTTTTACCACAGGGACACGTAGAAAAACTATTCGGTTGACACAAATCGCTTTTAAAAGAATTAAGAACAACATTTGAAGCATTTTTGCAATTAGAATTAAGTGCAGCTCATAAATTAAATGTTTGGAAATCAATTATTGATCAGCGATAAAAGGGGACAGACTGTCTAAAAATGCTAATTTCACATCTTTTCATATATTATAGAACTACAGTTTGCCCATAAATGAATGTTCCAGTTATAAATTTTAATAGTATCAACTGTAAGCATTGTAGAGTGCTGGTTCGAGGGCACCAATAAAGAACCACTCAAACAGTGTTAGATAAGCGCATGCGCGAATACTACTTAGTTATTGACTCTCTTGCAGTGCCAAATACGCAACATGGCTATTCCTGAGCGTAAAGCTTTAATGCTGGGCTGTAGATTTAAAGGCCATTAGAGTCATGCGAATTTTTTTCCTTTGGGGCTTTATAGAAGATCGTGTCTACGTTCTGCCGCAACCTCATGATTTGCCAGAGTAGAGGCACAGAATGGAAGAGACTATTGCTTCCACGAGTACAGATTCGTTAACCGAAGTGTGGAAAGAATTAAGACTTTAGATTGGATGAGTGCCGTATCTCTAAATTTGCACCTATTGAACGTTTGTAAGAAAAACTAGGTTCTTTTACCTTTCATTGGATCTATAATTTCTTGTAAATAGCCTAAATTAAACTGTAATAATATATCATTGAAACTAGAGCATTCTTTCATGGAGACCCCTACCTTCCAGCATTTAGAAACTTCTGTCTTTTTTACAGGGCGCTATACTTCCTAAACATAAAACCTTCCTACTCTGTAAAAAAAAAAAATGCTGCCAGTTTTCCGGAAGGAATCGGAAAAATAGTTGCCCTTATCGTACCGGAATAATTTCCGACCGAGCTCGGAATAAAATCCGTAAAAATAAGGAAATAGTCAGTAAAACAATATTTTACGGATTTTATTCCGATTTTACGGATTTTATTCCGAGCTGGGTTGGAAATTATTCCGGTACGATAAGGGCAACTATTTTTCCGATTCCTACCGGAAAACTGGCATTATTTTTTTATAGTGTAAATTTTAAACAATAAAAAAATCTTTGAAAAAGATTTTTTTCTTAAGTGGTCTCAGGACTCTTAAAATTGGAAAAAATGAAAAAAAAAGACCCTTTTCAACATTTAATATCTTAAAATTTATTTGATTTTAAGACACAATTGTAATTGGGAATGAAAGATATAAGTAGGTTCTTTCATTTCATGTATTTAAAAAATTATAAGATGCAGAATTAGCATTTACAGGGGTCTCCAAACTGTTAGACATTTGACGAGCAAAAAATCGGCATAACAGCTGACGCGCACGATTACAAAATAAGTATTGCAACTAGGATGAAAATTTTGGTGCCTAATTATACTTCAGATTATATTAATTACCCTGAACCTAAATAAATTTGTATTTAAAGCTTTTTTGTATTTTTAATACAAAGTTGTATTTAGCTAATGCAAAATTAAGAAAATTTCAATAGTATAATCACCTAAAAAAATATTGTTTTGAGCAATAAAAAGGAAAATTTATGTTCAGTTTATACAGACTAACATGAAACATATGTTTTGAAAATTTCATGAAAAAATATTCATAAGTTTTTGAGATATCGTACGCGTTATGCCCAAAACGTCATTTGGAAAAAAAATGGCTTCAAAGTTTCCGAAACGACGCTTCAGCTATTGAACGTGTATAAATGTAAAAGCCATAACTTCAGTTCTAATAGCAATTTCAAGGAAACAATTATATCAAAATGTTCAGAAAAGATAGGAGGTTAACCTCTAAAAAAACTAAAATTTCGAAAATTTTAAAGCTTTATGAGTCTTGAGACCCCTTAAACCGATTGAGCGATCGAAAATCAGTGTCCATCTGCTTTGAATACTTTGAAATTTTTCCCTGAAAAGTTTATCTCATCTGTAGTGTGGCACATTTTAAAATATTGCGAAATCAGAAGGTTGACATGCCATTTCACGATTTCTCAGAATTCTAGTTTGAGAACCTTATTGCAATTAACCTTACTTCATTTAACTGTCCGGGGAACTTTCATTATTACTCGTAGAAGCTTCAGTGATTTAACTAATTTTAATAAAGGATTGCCCTCGGTTGCTATCCATATCCTGTCAATAAGCTCCGAAGAACTTCGTGTCAGATATTAGATTTCTCCCTCCTTTCTCTGTAAGTAGTTCCGGTCTGTCGACGCTTTATTTAGCATAGAGATTAATGGAGGTGTTTCAAGTTTAAAACAAAAATTTAAAAAGTCGGAGTTATAGACGATAACGTTAGGATTTGTTGAAAAAGAATAATTGCAGGATCAAGCTATCATCGGAATGAAAATTTTTAAATTTCGCATTTAAATTAAACTTTTTTTTTGTGGAGACCCTGTATAGTGTCTCTTTAGACAGTAGATGTAACTAAAAGATTTAGTTTTAATTTTACATTATCTACTGATTACTGAACTCTGTCAAATATTTTTAAATTTTTCTTATTTTTCTGTATTTTACTGTCGATCAGATGGAAGAGCTTAAATATTTTAAACTTTTCCCTCCTTTATTTATCCCCTAAACTGTAATTTAACGTCTTCAATAATATTGCGAAATCAGAAATCAGATATGTGGTATTTAATGAGTTTGTCAATGCTTCAAAACATTTCAGTCAATTTCCATTTAAATTATCGGGCTATCTTGACAGCTTTCACAGTTGTTGTCTTCAAACTTCACCCTTTTAAACAGTTTTAATAAAGATACTGACTTGGCTGTTATCCGTCTCCCATTTATAAGCCCAGAGAATTTTCTATCACTTATTAGATTTCTCCTACTTTTATCTGTAAATAGCTCTTTTATTAGAGGTCTGAAAGGTTTACTATTTTTTCTTTCTTCATTTTTCTTTTTGTAAAAATAATAGCGATATTGTATATATTTCTTTGAAGAAACTTTTAAAATTTCAGTTTGGTTTTATAAATTACAAGAGAATATAATTTGGTTTTATAAATTACAGGGGAATATAATTTGGTTTTATAAATTACAGGGGAATATAATTTGTTTTTATAAATTACAGGGGAATATAATTTGGTTTTATAAATTACAGGAGAATATAATTTTAATCTACTTTTTTATCGTTGTACGGTTTTAAAATTGTTTGATTTTATTTAATCATATTATTATTACCCTTTATTTGAAGTCTGCAAGGTTTACTATTTTTTCTTTCTTTCTTTTTCTTTTTGTAAAAATAATAGCGATATTGTATATATTTGTTTGACGAAACTTTAATTTGGTTTTATAAACTACAGGAGAATATAGTTTAATCTACTTTTTTATCGTTATACAGTTTCAAAATTATATGATGTTATTTAATCATATTACCTTTTATTAGAAGTCTGCAAGGTTTACTATTTTTTTTTCTTTTTGTAAAAAGGATAGCGATATTGTATACAATATTTGTTTGACGGAACCTTTAAAATTTTAATTTTGTTTTATAAATTACAGAGTAACATAGTTTTTAATCTACTTTTTTTTTTATCCTTATACAGTTTCAAATTATATGATTTTATTTAATCATATTTTTCTTTGATTCTAAACTATATAAATTTTCTTCCTGAATATTCATTTAATGTAATTAGGTATTTAATATTTAGGTGCGTTCATAATCGCATAAACACGCAGCACCTATAGCAGTCGCAATGTTGTCAGATTGGGGACTTTTTTAATTCAGATTATTTGACTGTCACCACTTTTTAAAATAGTATAATTCGCCTTATTTTTCAGAATTTTTAATCTATTTTTAAATAGGTCGAATATTTCTATTTCAAAAAAGCGGTGACAATCAGCAATCTGGGGACAAAAAAGTCCCCAATCAATGATTCGGTGAAATCGATTAAATCGGTGATGCAAATCAGTAACAGAAATTCCTGAAATGTGCACATATACGTGCACATTTCAGGAATTTGTGTGAATTTCAGAAATTTCAGAAATTCAGGTGTGAATTTCAGAAATTTCTTTTTTATCCAGAAATTTCGAATTCATACGGAAAATTTCGAAAGAAGAATTTTTTCTTTAAGTAACCTCGAAACCTGCGCCATTTAATAAAGCAAAAAATATCATTCAGGATTTCTAGAATTCTAGAATTCGGAATTTCTAGATAAAAAAGAAATTTCTGAAGTACATGTATAACTATATGCGCTAATCATGAAAATAGGTTAATATGATCAGTGTATGTATGTTCTATCGATTAAAGACATATAACCTTAAAAAGGACGTACTTGAAAAAACATGCATCAATATATGAGCTTTTTGAAAAAAAAAGAATGTACTATAATGTTGCTAAATATCCGCATGTTTTGTACGAGTCATGTCTTTACAGTCATGTTTAAAATAACATCTAATGAGAATACTTAAAATTTATGTTGTAAAGTTTAACCTTACAAAACAAGTTGGTAATTGTACGTTAAACGTGGAAAATAACGTGCGTTCGTTCTGTAACTAGTTTTATAATTATTCAGATTTTGATGCAATAACTGTTGCACTCTTACGCAAAAATGCATGAATACAAAATTTATTACGATTCTGTATATGAACTTGAGCAGAAGCAAGAATTACAGAAATAATAGAGCTCCATCTTAAATCGGACATAATCACCATGAACATATAGAATCGTTACCTATTATGGGATGGCATTGAATTCATTCCGTATGATAACATTTAATAAAATGAAGAAAACTTTTATTAACCCCTTCCCTGATTACCCCGAGTTATCTCGAGTTATCTCGTATGTAGTGCAAATAATTATTATCCGGAGGAAACTCGGGCATGCAGGGCTGCCACAGGCGACTATTTTTTTTATTCCAATCGCACCACTATTAAAAAAAGTAAATTTTGTAGTATTGTCATGTCGTATTAACATGTCAACGATTTTTGTTTTGAGAAGATGATGAGAGGTAGAGTTAAAAAATAAGTAATTAAAAATAATGGAATAAAAAAAAATATGATGATTTTTTGATTTTTTTTTTAAATTTGGTAAGGGAAGCTGTTAATATCGTTTTAACACTTTCCAACAAAGATGAAAGGTATAATAAAACACTCATACTACAATATAAAACACACATAAATAACGCCTGCATTCAACAGCCTGCATTGTATTTATTGTTTGTATGTCTGTATAATATTTATATATACCTTTAAAAGTTGAAAGGTGTTTATGACTTCGGTTTGTCTGGTCCTCTGTCCGTCTCTCCGCGCTCTAACTCCAGTAATTGTGCTCGGATCGTTCTGAAATTTTTGGATGTTAGTGACTTCTACCGTAGCACGATCCCTATTTCAAATGAAGTTTGTAGCATGTTTAGTTCATCTACAGGGACAGTCAAAAGTTTTCCGTTACTTTGCGGCCTATGGGAAAAAATCGTTTGAAATGATTTTTAATGGTGTTACACGCTTTCAAACATAAAAAAAATGATGTGCATTAAGGAAGTGCACTAAATTATGTATTCTGCAGCATATGCGGTGTAAAGAATAGTTGTTATTCATTTACAGGGCCATATAAAAGAATTCAGTTACATAATGATATAGGGGTAGAGGGAATTGTTTGCAGCGTATTTTAATTATGTTAAATTATTTCATGTATAATGAAATTGATATACGTCGCTGAGGTTTACTATAACTTGTTTCATGTATAATACGAAGTGCATAGCATTTACGGGGACACACAAAAGATTTCAGACACGTATATTCAATCCGATTTACTGTACACCAGCGATGGTTGCTGAAAATGCATTTTTAATTATGATATAAGCTTTTATGTTTCACTATATTTATGCATACTATATAATGTGTATAAATGTATATAATAATTCATATACAGAGCTACACAAAAGAATTCGTAATGGTTAATGGCTGTGAGTGAAAATTGCTTAAAGGTAGTTTTTAAATGAATTATGCATTTTTACGCTGAACTGCATTTAGTTTACTAAGAAATATTTGTAGAGTATAGATAAATGACATACAGGGTCATGCAAAGAATTGGATACATTGGTCTATAAATGATGATTTATGTAGTTTTAAGAGTGTTTTAGTTTGAATTAAATTTTAGCTAAATAGGGGCGTTTAATGAAGGTACTAGGTTAATTACAGGGTTGTACAAAGTTATTCAAGTTTGTTTCCATCTATTAGTATAAATTGCTGAAATAGAAATTTCAACCAGTTATGCGTTCTCTTGCTAAACTAAATTTCCTCATTATGTAGTATATTTAACAACCTACAGATCAAATGCAGGATTGTTCAAAAGAATTTTAATACATATTTGCCTATGGACAGTAAATGCTGAAATCAGTTTTTCAACTGTTTTATACGTTTTCTAAAATGTTTACTTGGTTCTTTTATATACCTTATTTCCCTAAATAACGAAGTTTTGTTAAAGCATTCAGGAAGGGTTGGAAAGTGTTTCATAATCTATGCGTAACGCATGATTTTTCTTCTTGTTAAAGTTTTGTTTCGATTTTCATAAAATTTGAAATGACTCGACAAAATTCTACAGCGATTATATAAATTGCATTTCAAACCATTGGGTAGTTTTTTCTCTGTTATATGCGGACAGACGGACGAAACAGAAGACGACTATGGGTTCTACGTATTTACATAATTACGAACCCACTTAAAAGTTGTTACTGGAATAATTTGTTTTTGTTGTTATGATAATTAATTTGTATTATAAGGAAAAAAGATATAGTTTAATAATTTTATTAGATAATGGGAGGTCTAGTATGCAGGATTGTAAAACACTGTAAAAAAAAAAATTACATTTAAGTATTATTCGTGATTATAAATTTTAGTTATAAGTTTCACGTGTGCATTAATCAATCGAAGATAATTTAGTTAAAATCAATGTTTGCCGTCTTTAACCATTTGCAGTACTTTTAAAATATAGTGGTGCAAATATAATATTAAAATAGAACAATATATGTATAAAGCTTGGGCAGCTATTTGCGGGCACTCGACCGCAAGAGGTTAACACTTTCAGGAGAAAATGACTTCTATTTGAAAAATTACAAAATGATTGAATAACACCAGAATTTACAAACAAATTTATCTTTAAAGTAAGTAAAAACTTTTCTTCAGTTCTTAATAGCGTGTACTGCTTCGTTATTGGCTCGCTTGCATACGCAAAATGGCGACTCGTGAGCGTTAAGCGTTATTGCTGGGCTGAAGATTTAAAAACCGTTAGCATGCAATTTTTACTTTTGAGGATTTATAAAAGATATCGTGTCTACGTTCCATCGCTTTTGCCAGAGTTGAGATACAGAATGGAATAGGCTATTGCTTCCATAACTCTGGACTCGTTAAGGCTGTTTGTTCTCAACTGTTCTGCTCAACAAATGCAAAACATTTTGACACATTTACAAATTCATTTTTTATCGGCAAGATATAAAATTAGAATTCCTGACTAGGGAAGCGATTTGGAATCGAGCTGTGTTTTCGATTTTTTGATCAATAAATCACTTATTGAGTTATAAGCGATTTTGATCATGTGACAAACACTTTTCCTCCCTTCCCTGACTGGTTTTTCTGCTTTCTTCGGGAACTTCGGTTCAAAACATCAACTTTGACACTATTTTCTGAAAGATCTATTGCGTTTGCAAGAAAGGAAGAAAAAAAAACCCGGAAGAAACAGCTCGATTACATAGTTTCTGAAAAACAGCATCTGCCCTTTTGGATTTGAGAACAGCCTTAACCAAAGTGTCGTACGAATTGGACTTTAGGTTGAATTTGTGCCGTATAACTACAGGTGAACCTACTGAACATCTGTAAGAACAACTAGGTTAGTTTACCTTCAGTTTAATGTATGATTTAATGTAAATAGTCTAAATTAAACTTTATAATATAGCAGTGGAAGTGGGGCATTCTTTAATGAACACATTGCTTTACGAAATCAGAAAACAAATGTGTAATGTTTAATAAATCTGTCTAAACATTAAGAACTCATTTAAATTAACTGTCATTTAAATTTACTGACTGTCTAGAGTGATTTCTCTATTACTCCTTTAATTTCCACCCATTTAACTGGTTTTAATAAATCCTCCTTATCCGCCTTATTTTAATAAACCCATATTAGATTTCTACCTCTCTTATCTGTAAAAGAGACGTTTTATTTAACGTGGAAATTAATGAAAATGATTCAAATAGCAAAAGTTGGAAAGGGTGAAGTGAACAATTGGAGATGATAAATAATTTCAAAACTTACACCGGAATAATTTTCTTACAATGTTATTATAAAAATTTGTATTATTATGAAATTAACAGGGATGACATTCCAATAACCAATTCCAAACCACGGGTGCGTAGATGCACCTTCAAAAAGTGCACCAGTAAAAATAAAAGTAATAGTTGCTTTCTTTAATTAGAGCATTTTCGTGATTACAGTAGAACCTCTTTTATCCGAAACTCTTTTAACCGAAACTCTCGGTTAACCGAAATCTATTTTTAGAGCTTCATTATTCTTTTTTTTTTATTATCATATTCCTTGTGTGCAAAATACATTTTGAAATCTTTTTTTTTAAACTATCATATTCCTTGTGTGCAAGTTGTCTTTTCTGAACTACGAGTACATATAAAAATTTTCGATCCCCTTTCTTATAGTTCTTTTGAATTTAACTTGAGCTTCCGTAAGCTGCGGAGTGTAACGAAGAAAACAAACAAATTAGAAAATCTGAAGCTTTTGAATGTTTTGCAAAAGGTTTGGCATGGCTGGAGCAGCAGAAAGACAGTGTTACTGGTGAACTAATAGTATTAAAAAACTCCGTGATAGAGCTTCAAAGCAAAGGCAATCGAAACTGCGACAAACAAAACATTTTTTCAAACCCTTGTGATATGTGTAAAAGGTACTTACTTTCAAAATTTAAATTCGGGTAATTTATTCGGATTTCTGTTGCTGTATTTTTATTAAGCACTTTTTACCATAATAAGAAATATTGCATATATAATCCTTAATCATAAAACTGAGGCATTCTGGATTATCCGAAAATTTCGATTTTCCGAAAGAGAGTTGGTCCCAATTACTTCGGATAATCCAGATTCTACTGTACTTAAATAAAGGTAACTTTATATTTAAAAGTGGTGCAACCGAATAAAATATGTGTAAGAGTCGCCGGTCCCGAAGGGGTTAATACATTATCAGGAAACTGGTGGTGTATGAAATGTTATTAGACTTTGAATGCGAGATACCAGAAAGTATTTTAACCCTTACCGGACCAATACCGCCATACAAACGGCATTGCCACCTTTACCAAATTTATTCGCTTGCCACCACATTTTTTAAAGAAACACTTTTACTTGCACTTTGATAACATGTGCAAGAAAAATTTACTTTTAAAATGTAGTGGTGCGAATAGAATATAAAAATAAAATCATGTATTTAAAGATATGGTCCGTTAAAGGTTAATTTTATCTGTCCCATGAAATAAAAAATACACGTTGTTAGTTTCCCCCCCTCCCCCCAAAAAATACAACGAAATTCAATTAAAAGTGAAATACAATTCAAAATACAATGTTTGAAATACAGTTGTTTTTTTGCATTTCTTGCTGAATTGTTTCTATGTACACTGCTCAAAACAATTAAAGGATATTGCAGTTTTAGGTGGATTTTGTATCTGGTAAACTGTTTAGCTGATTGATACATGGTCGACAGACATAGTAGGTTATATGAGAATAAATTACACGTGTTTGGCAGAAAAAAATGCATTTTATTGCGCATTTGTGTACTAAAGGAAAAAAACACAATTTGTGCATATGAGAAAAAAAGAATAAGAAAAGGTGTTTTCTTCAAAGAAAATCATTTTCAGTAGGGGGTATGGTTTCCACGGGCGGCCAGCAACGTTGAACACCTTTGAGGCATGGACTCAATGAGGCTATTAATGACGAGTTGGGGTATTCTGCCCCACTCTTCCAGAAGAGCTCTTTCCAGTTCTTGGAGAGTTTGTGAGGGTTGTTGGCGGCCAGAAGCTCGTATTCCTAGAGCGTCCCAAACGTGCTCGATTGGATTCATGTCTGGAGAACACGCTGGCCATTCCATTCGAACGATTCCTTCCTCGAAAAGGAAATCCTCCACCAGGTTTGCACGATGTGACCTGCAGTTATCGTCCATTAAAATGAAGTTATCTCCGATTGCTGCAGCGTAAGGGACTACAATAGGTCTGAGGATCTCATCCCTATATCGGCGACCAGTCAGAGCTCCATCTCGAATGATGTAGAGGTCAGTGCGCCCGTCAATGGAGATGCCACCATACACCAACACTCCTCCGCCGCCAAATCTGACACTTTCGTGCACGGACGCAGGATTATTCCTACTGCCACGGTCCCTCCAGATGAAAATACGCCTATTATCCGGATGCACAGAAAAACGGGACTCGTCAGAAAACAGAATATTGCTCCATTCATTTCTCCTCCAGTTGACATGCTCGGTTGCCCACTCCCTGCGGTCGCGACGATGCCTTGATGTTAATCTAACACATACCATCGGTCGGCGAGCATACAGACCTACAGCATGGAGCCGGTTTCGGACAGTCTGAGTTGAAATCGTGGTGCCTGTAGCCGAGCGAAGGTGTTGTTGGAGAGAAGTAGCGTTCATGGTTCGGTGTCTCCGAGCTGTTAACGCTAAATACCGATATTCATTGGGCGTTGTTGCCCGTCTACGACCTTGCCCTGGTCTTCGGCCTGCACATCCACTCTCCAAAAAACGGTTCCAGATCCTGGAAATGACACTTTGTGACACTCCAATGGCTTGCGCTACTTCGGCTTGAGTTTGGCCCCCTTCTAACCTACCAACAATTCTCAAAGCTTCTGAATCTGTCAAATGACTTCGCTGAGACATCGTACTCATCGAAACAAAGCAATCACTGAATGCCGATCATCCTTGTCTTCATTCCCTTTTATCCAGTTGAAAGTCAAATTTCATTCGCTGCCGCTGAAGCGACGTTTTTGACGTCGAACTCAAAATTTGCATACTCCACAGTTTGAAAACCAGAAAAATTTGCATTTGTGATTCTCTTCTTCTATTTTCGGCAAAAAAAAATTTCGTTTATATCTTTATTTTATATAAAACTTCAAATATCCTTTAATTGTTTTGAGCAGTGTATAACAGAAAAAATAGAAGAAACAAATAATATACATTTATGTGTCTCATCACATTGCTTTCATTGAAGGAAAGGAGCCTCATATTTTCATTTTTTGAGCATTTTTTATCTTTTGAATGAAACTAATATCTTAAAGTTTTCTCACAGTTGTTTATCTCCAACTCTAACTCCAACTGTAATTTAGCATCTTTAACTATATTGAAAATTTAGAGGGTATATATGTGATGTTTAATAAGCTTGTCAAAGTTTCAGAACTTTATTTCAGTTAACTGTCATTTAACTTTTCCGAATATCCGGGGAGCTTTTATATTATTCTCTTAAGTTTCAAATATTTAACTAGCTTTAATAAAAGAGGTACATTGTTGGTTATCCGTTTCTTGTGACCCGGAAGTTAATAGATTTCTCACTTTCTTATCCCTGCGCACTTCCAGTATTTATTTAAGTAGCAATTAAAGAAGATGATTCAGATATGCTTTTTATTCATTTGAAAAGAGTGGTATATAATAGTCTTGCACGGGTCAGAATATACTCAAACTAAACGGGACAATCTTTAGCCCGATCCTGATCCCGCCCTGAAATCCTCATGGAAAGAAAATTAATTCAAATTTCAATGCATTAATGGGAAAATAGACATAAAACAATTTCTAATATCAATTTTACTTGCCATAGAAAAAATATACATGCACTCATTCCTATTCTAATACATAATTTTTTAATCTAAAGCAATATTCCGGCTTTTCTTTCTTTTTTGAAATTAAGTATAGCCGAACCTGATCCGCAAAAACTTAAAAGTGAACTCAAAGAAAAACAGCAAACAAAACAATCTGATTTAACACAGAAAAAAAAAATCCCGATTTTTATCTAAGGGACCATTTTTCAGAGATATCACTAAGTAGAACTGTTTTTGATGTTGCGATCTTGTGTGAGCGATCATTTTTCAGAGATATCACTGAGTTGACCTATTTTCAATATTGTGATTTTATGTGTGCTACCATTTTTCAGAGAAATCACTAAGATGATCAGTTTTGATATTGTGATCTTGTGTGAGTGACCATTTTTCAGAGATATCGCTGAGATGATCTGTTTTTAATGTTGTGATCTTGTGACAACGTTTTTTCAGAGAGATCACTGAGATGATCTGGTTTTAGTCTGATGATATTATGTGAGCAACCATCTTTCAAAGAAATCACCGAGGTGATCTGTTTTTAATGTTGAGATCCTGTGTGAGCAATTATTTTTTCAAAGATACCACTAAGATAATCTGTTTTTAATTTTCTGATCTTGTGTGAGCGATCCTTTTTTAGAGAAATCACTGAGATGACCTGTTTTTAATATTGTGATTTTATGTGGTCAACCATTTTCCAGAGAAATCACTAAGATGATCAGTTTTTGATTTTCTGATCTTGTGTGAGTGGCCATGTTTCAGAGATATCGCTGAGAGGATCTGTTTTTAATGTTGTGATCTTGTGTGAGCGATCATTTTTCAGAGATATCACTGAGATGACCTGTTTTCAATATTGTGATTTTATGTGAGCTACGATTTTTCAGAGAAATCACTAAGATGATCAGTTTTTGATGTTGTGATCTTCTGTGAGCGACCATTTTTCAGAGATATCGTTGAAATGATCTGTTTTTAATGTTGTGATCTTGTGATAACCATTTTTCAGAGAGATCACTGAGATGACCTGGTTTTAGTGTGATGATATTATGTGAGCAACTATTTTTCAGAAAAATCATCGAAGTGATCTGTTTTTAATGTTGTGATCCTGTGTGAGAAATTATTTTTCAAAGATACCACTAAAATAATATGTTTTTAATTTTCTGATTTTGTGTGAGCGACCCTTTTTTAGAGAAATCACTGAGATGACCTGTTTTTAATATTGTGATTTTATGTGATCAACCATTTTCCAGGGAAATCACTAAGATGATCAGTTTTTGATTTTGTGATCTTGTGTGAGAGACCATTTTTCAGAGATATCGCTGAGATTATCTGTTTTTAATGTTGTGATCTTGTGTGAGCGATCATTTTTCAGAGAAATCACTAAGATGACCTGTTTTCAATATTGTGATTTTATGTGATCAACTATTTTCCAGAGAAATCACTAAGATGATCAGTTTTTGATTTTGTGATCTTGTGTGAGCGGCCATTTTTCAGAGATATCGCTGAGGTGATCTGTTTTAATGTTGTGATCTTGTGTGAGCAACCATTTTTTCAAAGAGATCACTGAGATGATCCGGTTTTAGTGTGTGACATTATGTGAGCAATCATTTTTCAGAGATATCACTGAGATGATCTGTCTTTATTGTTGTGAACTTGTGTGAGCAATTATTTTTCAGAGATATCACTAAGATAATCTGTTTTTAATCTTGTGACCTTGTGTGATCGATCATTTTTCAGAAAGATCACTGTTTTTATGCTTTTATCTTGTAAGTATAAAGTAACAGTTAGTTACGTAACGTAATTAATGCAAGTGACCATTTTTCAGGGGTATCACTGGGATGAACTGTTTGTAAAGGTGTGATAATACAGGAACAAAGAAACACTATGAGAAGTCTGTAGATACAATAGGATAAAATAGTTAAACGCATAACTGCTGTTGTTAAGCTTTTATTAATTAGAGTTTATCGTAATTCCATACTTTGTATTTTGTAAAATTTTGAATAGAATCACCAGTGTAGGGAAATGTATGTTATATCAAAATCATAAACTTGATTGAATACGTGTAGTAAAAAATTAAATGTTCATAAGAATATATGTTCAAATACAAATCTGTGTATTTTACCGCCGACAGTTTAAAACAAAAATTACTTTTTCTTTTTTAAGGAAGATCATGCAATATTTCATTTTCCAGTCATGAAGATTTCATTTTCTAAATGAAAAATAGGGACAGTACACCACTTTTTTGTACTAAAATATTTGACTTATATGTATAATCGAAAAATGTCAAAAATGAATAAAGCGAAGATGGCAGTTACATACCTACCAAACTTGCTATACTCTTCCGTAAAATGGGGGTTAGTTTGACTCAGGTTAAACATGTTTCGAACCAGAATTTCTTAAGGCTGTTCTAAAGTCCAAATGTGCAACTTTATAACATAAGTTTAAATTTATTTTTGTTCGGAAATGCATGAAACGAGCAGGTGTTGTTGTTCAGGAACTGTGTCATCGAGCTTTTTTTTCTGTTTTTTTTGGAAACGCAATAGATCTTTCAGAAAATAGTGTCAAAGTTGGCGTTTCGAACCGAAGTTCCCGAAAAAAACAGAAAAACCAGTCAGCGAAGGGAGAAAAATGTGTTTGTCACGTTATAAAAATCGCTTCTAACTCAATAGGTAATTTATTGATAAAAAAAGGGAAAACACAGTTCGATTCCAAATCGCTTCCATAGTCAGGTCTTACAATTTTATATTTTTCCGCTAAAAAATGAATTTATAAATGTGTCAAAACGTTTTACGCTTATTGAGCGGAGCAGTTGGGGACAGCCTTAAAGTCCAGGCAATTGAGACCGTATAGGGGCCCCTCCCCGTTCATACTACGTCATAACGTCATATATCTTATTTGTTGCAAATTCTGTCTACTTTCTGATTTTCTAGATACCTCCCCCCTAAAACAATAAAAAATTGAATTTAAAAACAACTATTTTTTTTTGGGGGGGGGGGGTGTTACGGGGAAGGGGAATTTTGTGGGAAGTTAAAAATTCGGATTCAGCGACCCAAAAAACTTAAAGTAAATCTTATAGAGGATGTTCGGAGGGGAGACGGGAGAGCGAACGTAAACGATGTGAGTGGTTAAGTGGAATTGCGTAACTTAGTCCACGCAGCACCACGGCGCAAGTTCCGAGGAAATCTCCCCCTCCCCATTCATCCTA
Organism: Maratus speciosus; assembly: GCA_963932465.1. Taxonomy (NCBI): domain Eukaryota; kingdom Metazoa; phylum Arthropoda; class Arachnida; order Araneae; family Salticidae; genus Maratus; species Maratus speciosus. The sequence goes on from OZ010792.1 coordinate 587,096,211, forward strand.
CGTCATAATGTCATACATCTTATTTGTTGCAAATTTTGTCTACTTTCTCAATGTTTAGATACTTTTACCCTAAAACAATAAAAAAAAATTGACTTTTTTAATAAAAACATTTTGGGGGGGCATTTTACAAAAATTTGGGTGGGGGGGTTGCTGGGGGAAATTTTGGCTGGAAGTTACAAATTCGGTTTCAGCGATCCAAAAAAAACATAAAGTAAGTCGATTTCCAGAACTACCATTAATTTTGCCAGCTAAAATCCCCTATTGCCAGGACTATAAGGGGTTAATGCATTCTAAATTACGGATTCTACGCATATTTGTGCATGCATGTGCATGCATGTTCACAGAGTAGATAACAAATAAGAAGAAATGTATGTAATAAATACCATGAGTTATGTATAGATTACAGTATCGCGTTATACAGATAATGCAATATTACAAATGAAATATGAATTTTGGTATGTTTATGTGCTCGTAAGACTCGCAATAAAAGCATAAAAATTCATATCTCTAGTATGAAATAACAAAAATGTACTTTTTTCAATTTGTTGGCAATACCTATTTTCTTACATTTTAATCCCCCTTTTATTCTGATAATTTGCAATATCTTTTTTTCTTGCGTCTTCGTATAACACGCAGCGCGCATACAAAAAAAAAAAAAAAAAAAAAAAAAAAAAAAAAAAAAAAAATATTGAAATCAAATTCTGATAAATTTTTTTTTTAAATTTTGAAACAAATTTTATTCTTTTAAAAACTAACAATTAATATTATAGTTGCACGGTATTAAAATTAGTTATCCATTCTGAATGAATCGCCTTCAGCTGTTTAACTGAATTTATACATGGCAGCGCAACACAATAATAATAATTTTAATTTTAATGTAAACACTGTAAATTTATCATGCTTATCTCTAAAGCATGTTTGTTGTACATGAAAATGTTTATTTGAGAATGGATAGCATCCAGAAAACTGACTCATTAATACAGTCTAAAAAGTACTCGGAAATGTTTCCGAAAATCAATAGCAGAAAAAGAAAGTTTTTTAAAAAATAAATACTTTTTTAAATCTCGAAACTTTATTGTTTTCCGAGATTTCTACAGATAAAGAAAGCTTTTCGGAATCGTGAATAACTCCGAAGAGGTTATTATATATTTTCTTACGTGGTTATATTATACAGGGTGTTTATAAAAGAATGTCCCAGATTCAGTGGTATATTATAACAGTTTAATTTAGACTATTTATAACAAATCATTCATCCAATTGAAGACAAACTTTCTGCATATACCGGGTGTCCCAAAAATGACTGATGGATTTTAAATTTCAATAACTTGCAAAAGGTGACAGATGTTAAAGAAATTCTTGCAGGAGTGTTATGTAAGATGTCAGGAGTTTTTATGCAGCGATAATCAGTTTTAGTTACAACTAGCATCGATAGAGGGCGCTGCAAGCAATAACCGGCAAATCCAGGCTCAAATTTTCGGCCTCTCTCTTCTTCCATGCGAAAAAAAGGAGATTAAAATGCATTGAATGGATCCCGAAGTACCAAAAATCGGGTCTGGACTGAGCGCCTATTGCTCTCAGCGCCATCTATTGTTTGAAATTCGAACTAAAATCAAGAATCGCAGTAAAAAATCTCCTGATATCTTACATAACCCTCCTGCAAGAATTCTTTAAATATCTGTCACCGTTTGCAAGTTAATGAATTTTAAAATCCATCAGTCATTTTTTGGGACACCCGGTATATAGATACAGTCTGTCCATGAAAGAGTGTCCCAGTTTCAATGGTGTATTACAACACTTTAATTTAGACTATTTACAACAAATCATAGATCCAATGGAAGGTAAATGAACCTAGTTTTTCTTTCCAATGTTCAATAGGTAGTAGTAATACGGCACACATCCAACCTAAAGTCCAATTCTTCCCTCTCACTTCGGTTAACCCCTTGAAGGACACCGGTATATTATATATACCACTTAGCTTTATTTCCCAAATGCCACATTGACACCAGAATTTAGGAATTAAATTTTCCCTTGTATAATGTACGCGAAGAAAAGCTTTTGCTTACTTTCATATAATCTTGTTCATAAATCCCGGTGTCATTCAATCATTTTAACATTATAACAACAGCAGTACTTTGCCCCTGAAGGGGTTAAGAAGTCCGGAGTCATAGAAGCAATAGCCTCTTCCATTCTGTGTCTCAACTTTGGCAAATCATCAGGTAGCGGATTGTTAGCATCACAATTATAGTTTAACCCTTTCAGGGGGACCGTTTGAAGTTTGCAAACGCTTAATTTTAATACCCAAACTGAGAAACGGCACCAGTATTTTTTTAGTACAATTTCGATCTCTTAATATACGTAAAGAAAAGCTTTTGATTGTTTTAAAATAAATTTATTTGTAAATTGCGGTGTGAATTAATTATTTGAGCATTTTTGGAGCAGATATGCCTTGCCCTTGAAAGGGTTAAACGAAACGCACGTTGAACTGAAATGACAGAGTCACTCTTAGCAAATTGCAGAACACAAACTGTTTTACAGTCAAGAGTCGCCATTTTGAGTATGTGGCACTGCAATAACAAAGCAGTACTCGCGCATGCGCTTATCTAAAACTGTTTGAGTGACTCTTTATGTGTGACTTTGAATCAACACTCTACAAAGTTTACAGTTGATACTATTAAAAGTTATAACTGGAACATTATTTTATGGTCACCCTGTATTTTCCAAGATTAAGAAACTTCTGTCACTTTTTACAGCGCGGTATACTTCCTAAATTATATTAAAATAATAATAATTTTTTTCTTAAACCTATTGAGCGATCTAAAATCAATGTACATCCGGTTTGAATCTTTTAAAATTTTCTCCTGTATAGTTTAGCTTATCTGTCGTGTAGTACATTTTAACCCTTTCAGGGGCAAGGTACTTTTATTCGTAAAATGTTGAAATAATTTAATGACACCAGTATTTACAAAAGAATTTATTTGTAAAGAAGTAAAAGTGTATTTTTGCGTATTTAATAATGGTGAAATTTTCATTATAAAATTCTGGTGCCAATGTGGCAATTAGGGATTAAAATTATGTGATGCCGTGACGGCCTCCCCGCCTTTCAAGGGGTTAAAATATTGCGAAATCAGAAGGCTGACATGCCATTTCAAGATTTCTCAGAATTCTAGTTTGAGAACCTTATTTCAATTAACATTATTTCATTTAACTGTCCTGGGAACTTTCCTCATTACTCGTATATGCTTCACTGATTTAACTAATTTTAATAAAGGATTGCTCTTGGTTGCAATCCGTCTCCTGTTAATAAGCCCCGAAGAACTTCGTGTCAGATATTAGATTTCTCCCTCTTTTGTCTGTAAATAGTTCCGGGCTGTCAATGCTTTATTTAACATACAGATTAATGAAGGTGTTTCAAATTTAAATAAAAAGTTCCAAAAGTTGGAGTAATAAAGAATAACATTAGCATTTGTTGAAAAATGATAATTCAGACTTGAGCTATCATCGGAATGATTTTTTTTTAATTTTATGATAATGAATTAGTTACATAATCAAAGACAATTAGTCAAAATATTTTTAATTTTATGGTAATGAATTAGTTTTGCGATGAAAGAAAAATCAGTATTTTTATCACATTGTTTTTAAATTTGACATATAAAAACTATTGGGTAATTGGAAAAGTTCGTGACCGATATCCGATGAATAGAGTTTTAAAGTTTACCCAAGTTGTTTTAAATGGCGAAATGCAGTCGAATCGTCAACATTGAGTCTCTCAGCATCAGCAATCTCTTCAGTTGTAATCCGGGAATTATTAGTCACTCAGTCACGGATTAAGTCGTTATCAGTGCCAGAAGGTCGCCCAGAGCGAATTTTATCGTTTAGATTGTAATCACCCTTTCGAAAACGACAAAACCCCTTTTTAACTATCCTAAGGACGGGAGCACGATCCAGAATAAACGTCTTGGATTTTTTTTTTTTTTTTTTGTAGCACGTTTAACATTCACTAATTTTTTAAACTCATATAACATAACATGACGAAAAATTTTTCATTTCCGATTTTGAATATTAACCTTGCACACAAATTAATTTGAAAACTTTTTTTGAACGTTATATTTACTCGCAACACATGTAGATAACTGTCAGTTAATAATATGGTTCTACAAGAAACATCAGCACAGTCACAATTGCAAGTTTCATCCACCTATGAATCAGGGCACTAACTTTTGCAGTCACCCGATAGTTCCGGTCTGTCACCGCTATGTTTAAGGCTGTTCTCAACTGCTCTGCTCAACAAGCGCAAAACGTTTTTACACATTTACTAATTCTTTTTTTTTTTTAACGGAAAGATAGAAAATTGGAAAACCTGACCATGGAAGCGATTTGGAATCGAACTATGTTTTCCATTTTTTGATAAATCGATTACCTATTGAGTTATAAGCGATTTTGATCACGTGACACAGCATTTTTCTCCCCTTACTGACTGGATTTTCTTCTTTCGTTCGGAAGTTCAGTTCAAAATGCCAACTTTGACAGTATTTTCTGAAGGATCTGTTGCCTTTACAAGAAAACGGAAAAAACAGTTCGATGACATAGTTTCTGAATAACAACACCTTCTAGTTTCATGCGTTTCCGAAGAAAAATGAATTAAAACTTATGTCAGAAAGTTGACCCTTTGGATTTGAGAACAGCCTTAAGGAGTTATACCGATCTGCAAGGTCGAAAAAATGTGTATTTTCGGAAATTTGTTTCTGGAAAATGAAACAAGATATTTGAAAAACTCTTTTTTGAATTTTGTTTATTATACTTTAAAGAATAGAAATTGAATTTTTCAGTGACGAAATAAAGTTGGGTCCCGCAGACCAGCTCCACTGAGTTGGAATCGTTCCGGTAGCCGTCCACGGGGGTCTCCATAACTCTGTCAAATGTTATCTGAAATTATAAAACGCATAATGTCTTTATTCCGAACATTTAACCCTCTCACTGCGTAATTGTTTTATCAAAATAGCTTCAAAAATTGCGTACTTAATTCCTTCGCGACGAGCGTCTTTTAAGAATTTTTATTCTTTTGCCACCGGTTTTTCAAAACAAAAATTTTCGTCTGATTTAACCGGGAAAATGCTCCGAGTAGATAAGTCAGGAGTTACAGTAAAAAGCAACGGATGGAAATGATCAAGGCGAGTTAATTAGACGGAGAAAATGCATTCCCGATGAAATCTCGGGTTGCGCAAATTTTGCTACTTTTACGTTGCCCGAGAAACTCTCGGGTTGCGCAGCGAGAGGGTTAAAACTAGAGTGTAATGTTTCGGTTTTTGGAAAAATTGATTTTGACAAAATTGGCGGCCGTTTTAAGGCATCGATTTTCAAAAAAATTTTTGCGCTTTGATTATTTATAAAAAATAGAAAAAAATCATCGAATTGCGATAAGGAAGGTTTACTCTCTAGGTAATATTGTTGTTAAAAACTGGTCAAAATTGTAAGAAGATTGCTTCAGATTTGTTTGAGTTATCGAAACCGCCGACTTTAAAAACATAGTTTTGAGATAATCACGTTTAAGGATTGAACTTATGATAGAACAAAATAAATTAAAGAGGCGCAACTTTATTAACCACGTCAACGTGTGCCACGAGATAACTCGAGGCTAAAAACACTGTTTTCCTATACCCGTCGCCGGTGAAGTGCTTTGGATCGATTAGAAAATGTAACTGAGTATTCTTTACATATTATACCTTCGGAAAATGATTTTCTGAAAGTTTGTAGGCTTGTATCGCTTTAAAAATATTGCGAAATCAGAAAATTGAGATGACATTTCACGATTTCTCCGATTTCTAGTTTGAGAACCTTATTTCAATTAAGGCTGTTCTCAAATCCAAAAGGGCAACTTTATGACATAAGTTTTAATTTATTTTTGTTCGGAAATGCATGAAAATAACAGGTGTTGTAGTTCAGAAACTAAGTAATCGAATTGTTTTTTCCATTTTTTTTTTTGCAAACGTAATAGATCTTGCGAAAAATAGTGTCAAAGTGGGCGTTTTGAACCGAATTTTTGCACGAAAGAAGAATAACCACTGAAACTTGGGCGAAAAACGTCTTTGCCACGTGATCAAAATCGCTTATAACTCAATAGGTTATTTATTTATAAAAAAAACAGATAACACAGCTCGATTTCAAATCGCTTCCATTGTCAGGCCTTCCAATTTCATATCTTTTCGTTGAAAAATTAATTTGTGAATGTGCCAATACCTTTTGCGCTTGTTGAGCAGAGCAGTTGAGAACAGCCCTAACCTTATTTGATTTAACTCTCCGTGGAAATTTCACTATTACTTGTATAAACTTCACTGATTTAACTAATTTTAATAAAGGCTTGTCTTTGGTTATAAGCGCCGAAAAAAACTTCGTGTCAGATATTAGATTTCTCCCTTCTTTGTCTGTAAATAGTTTTGGGCTGTTAACGCTTTATTTAGCATAGAGATTAATGAAGACGTTTCAAATTTACAGCAAAAGTTTAAAAAGTCAGAGTTATAGGCGACAACGCTAGGATTTGTTAAAAAAAGGATAATTTCAGGTCGAGCTATCATCGGAATGAAAATTTTTACATTTTGTGATAATAAATTAGTTATATAATGAAAGAAGAATTAATCAAAAAAAATTTTATTTTATGGTAATGAATTAGTTTTATGAGGAAAGAACAATCAGTATTTTTATCACAAATAAAAAAAAAATCATTTTTAACCCTTTAGTGCGCAGCTTTGCATATATGTAAACAACAGTGTTTAGAATTTAATAGATTTTTTTATTCGTATATACCTAATTCACAGCAGAAAATTAAAATAGCAATATTTGCTTTAATTAATAACAGACATTTCGTGTTTAAATGAAGCAAAATAACCATTGAAACTTTCTGGTTTAAAGTCAGATTCTCCGAACTATGCAATTTCTAAAACGTATTCTTTTATGGGAATTAAAAGGTTAAAGGTTAAGTTTTATAAAATAAATAATTATATAAAATAACGTATTTGGAGACATAAAAGAAAGAAAACTTATTGACGTATTATATGAGAAATATATCTCTGATTTTTTTTCATTATTTTTACAGTGTAATAAACCTGTCAGAGAATCCTAAATAAATTTTTCGAAACAAAATAAAAAATCGCGCATTTAAGGGTTAAAATTAGACATATTAGGTAAAGGAGTCGGTAACATCGAAAGCCCCGTGGTCGCGGGGTATGACTAGGTTTGACAAGTCGAAAATTTGTTTAATTTAATTAATTATTATTAAAAACTATGTTTTACCCAAAACTGCATACATATTAAGCGTTGTAAAGAACTAATTCATTACAGAAAACTAACATTTTTTCCACCGATAGATGGCGGTAGTCAACTGAGGATAGAAGATTGTTCTTTTTTTTCGAACTCCGAAGCGAGAAGCTGGAGTGAGCGCGCAGAGTGTTTTTTTTTTGGTTGTGAAGGTGACTCGACGAGGGATGTAGTTAAAAAAGTAGAAATTGTTACCGCGATTATATTTTGTGTTTTGTGTTCGTAAATTTGTGTCTTGTGAATGTGATATTAAATCAAGAAAAACCAACCGATGGCCTCTTCATTTATCAACTGTGTTTATTATTAAAGAATACCATAGTCTCCTACATTACAGACGAGTAAAGATGGTGGCAGCTCGGTACGGATTCCATGGTGAAAAAATGACCAGTGTTCTTAAGTAAAGATGCAACTAGCAAGTAAGCCAGTTCCATATTTTTGTATTTATTAGTACCATGAATCATCTGTTATCGATTAAATTTCTTTTAATCTGGATTAACTAGATTTAATTGCTTGCGTAAATTAATTTCAAGCTTTAGAGAAAGCGCGGATTAATTGGGCATATTTCATGTACTGATATATACTGAACTTATTCCCATCAAATCAAATAAAAAAATTTGAATAATATTGAAAATTATTTCATTAAGCTGTTCTCTTTATAAAATGTTGTGTTCTTAGGCATTTTATCTTAGAAATATTAAGATCTGTTCTTAAAGTTGAAATAATAATAAATAAAGTTTATTTATATATTTTTGGGGATAGTTATGGTAATAATTCTTTTGAATAAAATGTTAAAATGGTATGATTTCATTCTTTAAAGGAAAAAATTTTGAAAAAAATAAAATTTCTATCTTACCGTTTTGTCATTTGGATCAATGCCAAAATTACAAAGTCGAAAGAAAAAGTGTTGAAATGCAGATGAATTCTGTTTTGTTTTTTCTTTATTTGATTATTTAGTTATTCTAAAAATAGAATATATGATATTTTCGTTCTTTGATTCTGATTGCAAAATGAATGTGGATTTGATATTTGTTTTGTTAATTTTTAAAGAAAAAAGTTATTGAGTTTAAAACGGAAAAATAAATAATTCTGTTTTGTTTGTTGAGTTTAGGTAAAAAAATAAAAACTTGATAAGTATCGAGTAAAAGATAAAAGTGTTATTTTCATTTGGAAAAAGAAATTGAGTTGAATATTTTGTAATTTACTCTTTTCATGTAAAGAAATGAAAATGTTAAGTGGGTTATTTTAAATATTTTTTTTGGGAGTAATTTGTTATGCTTGCATAAAAAGGGTTGAGAATTAAGAAAAATTCTCGTATTTACTTAGTTTGATTGGTTTAATTTTAATTGCGTAATTTAATTATTGTTTTTGAAATAAGTGTGTTTATTGAATAAAATATAGTTCTGAATGTTAAAAAAAAAATTCTTTTATCATCTTAATTGTATTTTTGACACAATTACATATTTACTTATTTAATATGTTTAAAAAGTTGCACAGTGTTTAATATACTAAGAATTTGATAGAGGTGGATTTTAGAATTGCTTTATTAATTAAAATTTATTATATCGGCTTAAAAGTTTTGTTGCTAGTTTAAGTAGGAGACTTCTGAGTTCTATTAATTAGAAATTAAGCATTCTGATTTTGTTTCGGTTTATCTAAAATTAAGATGGCCTATTTAGCAAAAGGTAGAAGAGCAGACTTGTTGGAAATTTGTGATGAATTGGAATTGGAAGTTGATCTTTCGAAAAAGATTCCAGAAATTAAGAAAATTATTGTTGAAAGTGAAGTTTACAAGGAAGAAGAGGTTAGACTCATGTTAGACCGAATAATAGAAGACAGGAAAACGAGAGAAGAGAGAGAGAAAGAAGAGAAAGAAAAAGAAGAAAGAATTCGACAAGAAGAAAGGGAAGAACGTATGGCTAAGGAAGCTCATGAACATGAACTAGAATTAAAAAAATTGGAGCAATTGCAAAGAACTTCTGAACAGAACGATGGATCAGGAAGAAAGGTTGATGTCGGACCAAAAATACAGTTGGCACAAATTGTTCCGAAATTCGACGAAAAATCTGATGAGATGGGTCTCTTTTTAATTAATTTTGAGAGAAGAGCAGAGATGGCTAAAGTTTCGAAGAGTGAATGGGTTGCATACTTGTTAGCTGTTTTGCCCACAGAAGTTACAAACATGTTAGCTAGGGAATCGCCTGAAGATGCGATTAACTACGATTTTGTTAAAAATCTTATATTAGAAAGATATAAGTTGAATAGCGAGAAACTGAAGCAATGTTTTTATCGGCATCATAAAACGCCAGACAAATCTTGGAGGAATTATGCGCAGGAACTCACTAGTTATTTTACAGCCTGGATTACAGAATTAGGTGTTGAAAAGTTTGATCAACTTAAAGATTTAATTATTACAGAACAGTTAAAGTTTCGAGTGCCCGCGGAAACAAAAGAACATTTTCTAGACAATTGGTTAAATTTTGTGACGCCTTTAGATTTGGCTAAGAAATTGGATGACTATGAAAGTATCAAAGAAAGTTTTAAAAAGAAAGAACTTCCGAAAAAGACCATGTCTAATTTTCGATCCCAATTTAAAAATTCAAATAACTTTGACTACAAGAAAGAAAGTAAGGATAATAAGCCTAAATTGCCAATTAAATCAGAATCACTAACTGGGAATCATAGAGAAAGAGAATTTGATAAGAAGAGAACGTTACGTTGTTACGAATGTGGATCAAGCACTCATCTTCGTCCTCAATGTGATAAACTTAAGAAATCGCCAGAAATCATTTCTCATGTTAAGGTGGGAGTTGAACAAGATTCGTCAATAACGCCTTATCTTAGTGTGGGGAAAGTAAACGGCGTACAAATGGAAATTTTAAGGGATACGGGTGCGACAATAGATTTAATTGCACAAAGGTATGTCAAACCGCATATGTATCTGAACGAAAAAGTGTGGGTACGGGTGCCCTTACACGATGGTCTATTCTGTTTACCTCTTGCGGAGATTGAATTAGACTGTGAAATGGGACATGTGATAACTAAAGCTGCTGTCTCAAGAGACTCTGTAGATTTAGGAAGATATTTGTTAGGAAATAAAACAGCCGCTTTATTTGAACATTGTAAAGAAGAAAAGGCAGTGAAAGAGCATATGATTAATGCTGTTCAAACCAGAGCTCAGAAGAAAATTCTGGAAGCAGAGAAGGTTTCTCATGAAGAACCTGAAATGCACGAAATTTCTGATGAAACTGTAGAAAAGAATCATAGCAATAGTATAGAAAGAGAAAACAAAAAAATGGAAGCGAAAAAAGATAAAGATAAATCAGAAGAAGAGAAGTTAGAAAACCAAGAAGACTCAATTTTGCCTGTATGTCAAACTGTCTCAGTACAAGAGCTTATAAAAACTTCTCCTAAGACATTTTCTGAAGAACAAAAGAAGAGCAAAGAGCTAAAACCTCTTATCGAAGAAGCTAAAAGGAAAAATAGCAAAGATAGCAAATTTATTTTGGAGAAAAATATGCTTTTTTATAAAAGAAAAGATAGGAATGGTACTGAAAGAAAATTATTAGTTGTCCCGGAAAGGTTTCGTGAGCAGTTAAAAAAATTTTGTCATGAAACTGTTGCAACTCATTTGGGGGTAGCTAAAACTAAAGATGCTTTGTTTAAGACTTTTTATTGGCCAAACTGCTTTAAAGATATCGAAGATTATGTAAGAACTTGCGACTACTGTCAACGAGTTGGAAAGCCTCAAGACAAAAAGAAAGCACCTTTACAGATTGTTCCAGTTATTTCAGAAATATTTACAAAGCTAAATGTTGATGCTTGTGGACCTTTACCTGTCAGTACACTAGGGAACAAATACATAATAACTGTAATATGTTTAGCTTCGAAATATCCTGACGCGGTTCCTACACCTAATTTGTATTCTACGACGATTATTGATGCTTTATTGCAAATTTTCAGTAGACTTGGATTTCCTCGTATACTACAAACTGACCAAGGAAAGTCATTTATGAGTGTACTTACAACGGAATTCTTAGAGAAATTTGGAGTTAGAGTTGTGCGAAGTTCGGTTTATCATCCACAAAGTAATCCAGTTGAAAGAATGCACAGGACTTTGAAACGGATACTCAGAGTACTTTGTTTAGAATCTGGAGCTGATTGGGAGAAAGTACTGCCTCCTGCCCTCTTTGCATTAAGAACTGTAACTCACAATAGCACTGGGTTCAGTCCAGCAGAACTAGTCCATGGCCAGAACTTAAGAACTCCAATGATGCTACTCTATGAAAAATTGACTGAGCAAGAGATAGAAGAAGATAGTGTGATATCCTATGTATTTGACTTAATGAACAGAATGAAGAAATGCCAAGAGCTCGCTGCAGAAAATATGGAAAAAGAGAAACAAAACCAAAAATATTGGTATGATATAAAAGCCAGAAAACAAGAGTTTAAAGAGGGAGATAAAGTTTTAATTGTGGCCCCGTCCAAACCAAATAAACTGTCAGTTAGTTGGATAGGACCTGGAGAAGTAATAAAGAGATTGTCAGAAACTAACTATGTTATTTGCGATCCAGAGAGAAAGAAGTCCCAAGTGTATCACGTAAATATGTTAAAGCCCTACCATCAAAGAAAAATTGAAAGTATAAATTTACTGACTATAAAAACAACCTCTAATGATGAAGAAGATGATGAAATTCCTAAATTGGATGAGGAAAATAATGACAATGCGTTGTTAGAAGTATTGCAAGACATACAAAAAAACAACAGATTAAATGAAAGTCAACGAGAAGAATTAGGACAACTTATTGGAAAATATGCTGACTCTTTTTCGACTGAACCAGGGTGCACGAATCTAGCTGAACATGACATTGAGCTGGAATCAGAAAAACCAATCTGTGCCCGGCCTTATAAAATGTCGCCTAGACAAACGGAAATCCGTAAGGCCGAAGTCGAGAAAATGCTGAAACTGGAAGTCATTGAGCCAGGTGAATCTGACTTTGCCTCTCCGTTAATTTTAGTTGAAGTTCCAGGCAGAGAAGCGAGACCTCCCATAGATTATCACCGTTTAAATAAAGTGACTCGCACAAAATTTTATCCTTTGCCCAACATTGACCAGTTAATAGAAAAAGTGTCTTCAGCTAAATATATTTCAGTTTTAGATCTGACCAGAGGTTATTGGCAAATTCCGTTAACGAAACGTGCTCAAAGGTATGCAACTTTTGTGACAAATTTTGGGACGTACAGACCTTTACGACTCCCCTTTGGTTTAAAAAATGCTCCATATGAATTTAGCCGACTTATGGCTGGATTACTCAGAAACTGTGAAGAGTATGCGGTGCCTTATTTGGATGATGTTGCTGTCTTTTCTCAAACTTGGGAAGATCATCTAAAGCACCTGGAAGACGTTTTCAAAAGACTGAGTGAAGCAAACCTGCATATTAAACCATCTAAATGTCAATTCGCACAAGCTTATGTAAAATATCTTGGACACTTAGTGGGTCAGGGTCTTAGAACTCCAGGAGAACTGAAGGTTCAAGCCATAAAAGAGTTTCCAATTCCTACTACTAAAACTCAAATCCGATCCTTCTTAGGTTTAGCCGGATATTATCGGAACTATATTCCTAATTTTTCTGTAATTGCAACGCCTCTCACTAATTTATTAAAAGGAAAAGTTCGCAATTCAATAGTAAACTGGAATGACGACTGTCAAAAGGCATTTGATGAACTGAAAGGTAAACTCTCTGAAAATCCTGTCTTATATAGTCCTGACTTTTCGAAACCTTTCATCGTTCAGTGTGATGCTTCAAATTTGGGAATTGGTATAGTGTTATCCCAGCTGAATGAAAATAATGAAGAACATCCTATATTATATCTGAGCAAAAAGTTTTCAGACAGAGAACGAAACTTTAGTACCACCGAAAAAGAATGTGCTGCTATTGTGTTTGCAGTGCGAAAACTACGATGCTATTTGGATGGACATCAAAAATTTCAGATCCAGACGGACCACAACCCCTTAGTATGGTTAGATAAAAACAGCGGAACTAATCCTAGACTTTTAAGATGGGCCTTACTTTTACAGTCCTTTAATTATGAAATTGTTCATAAAAAGGGAAAACATCATCAGAATGCTGATAGTTTGAGTCGAGCCCTAAAAGCCTAAGTTTGATTAGAATGCTAATATGTAAATATGATAATTTGTATAACAGTTAAATTTGAATTTATTGTTTTGAATATGTGTAAATTGTTTTTCATTTATATCTTGAGTATAATGTTTGAATATTTATAAATTTTATTTGTATTTTTTATATTTATGTTTTCATGGTGGGAATAAGTCAGTTGTGGTTCACGGTACTAAATTTTGTTTGGAACTGGTGCTTGAAAGCAATAATTCACAAAGAAACTTTTCCCCGTCGACTGTGAAAAGTTTTCTCCAGGTGGGGAGGAGTCTGTAAAGAACTAATTCATTACAGAAAACTAACATTTTTTCCACCGATAGATGGCGGTAGTCAACTGAGGATAGAAGATTGTTCTTTTTTTTCGAACTCCGAAGCGAGAAGCTGGAGTGAGCGCGCAGAGTGTTTTTTTTTTGGTTGTGAAGGTGACTCGACGAGGGATGTAGTTAAAAAAGTAGAAATTGTTACCGCGATTATATTTTGTGTTTTGTGTTCGTAAATTTGTGTCTTGTGAATGTGATATTAAATCAAGAAAAACCAACCGATGGCCTCTTCATTTATCAACTGTGTTTATTATTAAAGAATACCATAGTCTCCTACATTACAGCGTATAAACTTAATGCTGGAATCGGGCGTAAATTAACACAGCTGCGCCATCTTGTAGACGGAGTTGATAATCCACGGACGCAAGCTTTTAGTGTGACGTCATATTCCATGAGGCCGGGTATGACTAGGTTTGACAAGTCGAAAATTGTTTAATTAAATTAATTATTATTAAAAACTATAATGTTTTATCCAAAATTGCATACATATTAAGCGTACAAATTTAATGATGGAATCGGGCGTAAATTAACACAGCTGCGCTATCTTGTGGACGGGGTTGATAATCCACATACGCGAGCTTTTAGTGTGACGTCATATATGAGAGAATATCTACCATCTGCGCATATTTTCTAAATCTTTAATCACTCATGGAATATGAATCTGTTTACCAGATTTATTGCAAAATAATGGCGTAGCGAGAAGGAAGTGAGGTCCAGATGCACTTGACACCACGAAGTTTTCTTCGCCTTATCTAATCAGAGACTTTTCAGCTATTAATCAAGGTGAAAAAAAACTTTACAATTTTAGTGGTGTGAAGTAAGGAACAGTCAGGCATCTTCCTGTAGTATAACCCCGTCCACTACGTGGCGCGTGACCTTGATTGATGTGACCTCCTCTTTAATCTTGCGGTTACCTCTCCCACTTACGACAGGACGCTTAATATGTATGCAGTTTTGGTTTTACCTTTATCGCAGATATTGATCGCTCTTGGAGCATTTTATAGAAAATTTTGTGCTCTTTCAGAAAAAAATGGGATCACAAACTGGAAAAATCTGTCATACCTATTTTCAGGAGGTGGCTGGTGAGAAAATTTCCCCGTTATTTTGCTTTGAATTTTCACCGGTGGCACCTTTATTTCGCGTCTGGACGTTGGTCAAAAAATCGGCAAAGGCGTATGGAGACGTTTGACGGACGCGCGGCCGCCTGCTCCACGAATTGTTCTAATAAAGTTTGTCATACCAAGATTTTCTGAAAGAGGACAAAACTTTCTATAAAACGCTAAGAGTGATCAATATCCGCGATAATGGTAAAACATTATAGGCTATTTCCATGCGAACTTGTCATGTCTCTCACGCAGCTGAAAATCGCTATGCTTTGTTGGCCACCGTTATTTTCGAAAAGTTTGCTTCGCCTTATTCAATTGATGAGATATCTCCGATAAAATAAGTCACATTTTCCGTTCTAAAATACTGGTAGCCAAAAATCGTAGTATGTGACAGACATGACAAGTTCGCATGGAATTAGCCTATATCTTTTTAATAATAATTTAACCAAGCATACTATTTTCGGCTTGTCAAACTTAGTCATATCTAGCTCATTTTGTTCCTGTGACTTTTTACTATCAATTCACATATAAAAGTTACAATTCCGCGATCACGGCGCTTTCGATGTCACAAGCTCCAGGAGTATATAGAAATTAGTTCCAGGCTGCCAGCCTCTTGGGGACGAGCGACCGGTATTCGTGTCGCGTAAGGTGCTCAGAATCGAGGATTATTCTCACCAGTTAAATTTTTATTGTAAATTTTGCCGTACTTAATTCAAGTATTTCCCCGATTCAATTAGATAAAAATTTCTATTCTGAAAAAACGGTGATTAAAGATTAAAAATTCTCTAAAAGACGCTCGTACCGAAGGGGTTAAGGCTGTTCTCAACTACTCTGCTCAACAAGCGCAAAACGTTTTGACACATTTACAAATTCGTTTTTTAATGGAAAGATATAAAATTAGAAGGCCTGACTAGGGAAGCGATTTGGAATCGAACTGTGTTTTCCATTTTTGGATCAATAAATGACGTATTCAGTTAGAAGCGATTTTGATCACGTGACAATATGTTTTTCTCCCTTCGCTGACTGGTTTTTCTGCTTCCTTCGGGAACTTAGGTTCAAAACATCAACTTTGATACTATTTTCAGAATGATCGATTGCGTTAGCAAAAACGAAAAAAGCAGTTGGATTACATAGTTTCTGAACAACACCTGCTAGTTTCATGCACTTCTGAACAAAAATAAATTAAAATTTATGACATAAAGTTGCCCTTTTGGATTTGAGAACACCCTTAAGGAGTTATACGTATCTGCAAGGTTGAAACAAGTAAACATTAAATTTAAAAAATCAAAAAACGCGACTGCGTAAAAAGCGAACTAATTAATTATTTCTCATCAATGTGAAACTTTTTTTTTATATTACATACCTTTTTTTTAATTTATTTACTTGTATTGATGACTTTTACAATGCGTTTAGTTTGTTAGTTCCTATCTATAAAAACTGTTTTGATAAGGTTTATAGATGTCTATGATGATTAGAGTTGCAGTAAAGCTAGAGATCCTAAATACACAACTTCCAAGTTGTGTACTATTTAAAGGAGCTTCTGACTGTAAAATAGTCAATGAAACATCGTCTTCGTTTTGAAAGACCTATCCTATGATATGCCACTCAATAGGGTTCGTAATTTTTTTCCCGTCTCTACCGCCATTTTGAATTTATAAAAACAAAACCTAGCCTATAACCATCGGACGGTTAAGACGAAAGGATTTGGGATGTTTCGAGAGTATAAAGAAATACCACATACGCAGATACGCGTGAAACACATAACCCTTCTTTTCAGTCGGGTAAAAAATCATCAGATTTCCAAAAGGAACGGCTACTCTCTAGATAATATTGTTGTTAAAAACTGGTCAAAATTTTAAGAAGATTGCTTGAGATTTGTTAGTTATCGAAACCACCGACTCTAAAGACACAGTTTTGAAATAATCATGTTTAAAGATTATGATTTATTTATGACAGTAGATTTAGGTTATGGTTTACGTAACATTATGTACATTTATGTTATGTATAGAACAAAGTAAAATAAGCGGTGTAACTTTCTTAATTTTTATCGGATCGATTAGAAAATGTAACTGAATATTCTATACAAATTATACTTTCAAAAAATGCAATAATAAAAAAAAATTCATTTTTTGGAAGTTTGCAGGTAACTATCGTTATAATTTCAACATTCAGAAGTTGAGCAAATATATTTCGCACACTTTTTGGTTAATTTTATTTTATTAATATGTTTTGGATAATTTCAGACGTGAGCTATCATCGGAAGAAAAACTTTTTTATGGTAGTAAATTAGTTTTATGATGAATGAATAGTCGTATTTTTAACACATGGTTTTAAAATTAGGCATGTAGTATCTATCGTTACGTTTTTAACAATTGAAGTTGGGCAAACATATTTCGAACTTTTTTAGATAATTATAATTCAGTAAAATTTTTTGGATAATTTTAAGCTTGAACTATCATCGAAATCTAAACTTTTTAATTTTATGATGAAAGAATAATTAGTCTTTTTACCCGACTGTCAAGAAGGGTTATGTGTTTCACGCGTATCTGGGTATGTAGATTTCTTTATACCCTTGGAACATCCCAACGGCTGGATGGATTTTAATGAATGATGTCTCTATCGATTCGTCTCAACCGTTCGATGGTTATAGACTAGGTTCTGTTTTTATAAATTCAAAATGGCGGTAAACACGAAAATTTCTTTTACGTACCCTATTGAGTAGCATATCATTGGAAGGGTCTTTCAAAATGAAGACGATGTTTCATTGACTATTTTACAGTCAGAAGCTCCGTTTAAATATTACACAACCAGGAAGTTGTGTAGGTAGGATTCAAGCTTTACTGCAACTCTCACCATCATAGACATCTATAGGCCTCATCAAAACAGTGTTTATAGATAGGAACTAACAATTAAACACAACTTGAAAGCTATCAACACAAGTAAATAAAAAAAAATAGGTAAGTATTATGAAAAATAGTTTAACATTGATGAGAAATAATTAATTAGTTCGGGTTTTTTGAATTTTTAAATTAAATTTTTACTTGTTATGATATGGTTTTAAAATAAGACATTTAGAAACCACCGTTACGTTTCCCACAAAAAAAGTTGAGCAAACATATTTCGCACTTTTTTAGATAATTATAGTTGAGCAATATTTTTTTGATAATTTCAGGCTTGAGCTATTATTTGAATGAAAACTTTTCAATTTTATGTTGAATGAATAATCAGTATTTTTAATTAGGCATGTAGAAGCTATCGTTACGTTTTCAATATTAGAAATTTAGCAAATATATGTCGCACACTTTTGGATAACCTTAATTGGGTAAAATGTTTTGGATAATTTCAGACTTCAGCTATCATCGGAATGAAACCTTTTGAATTTTATGATAATGAATTTGTTTCATGATTAAAGAATAATTAGTCTCTTTATCATATGGTTTTAAAATTAGACATATAGAAACTAACTTTACGTTTTCAGCATTTTTCGGTAGAGCAAATATATTTCGAACACGCTTTGGATTTTCAGAAAGTTTGCATTAATTTTTCCACATTTTATAAAGCGAATGCAATTATATAGATATCCATTGTATTATATTCCCACAAAAAAAAACTCTCACTAATATTAGATGGATATATTAAAATAAGTTGAGCGATTACTTTAACTATTTTTTTCGCACACAAACATAACGCATCAACATTGAGGGTGTTTTTAATTTATTTTTTCCTTCCACTCAACAACGCGAAACTTTCTGACACATTCACGAAGTCATTTTTTTAATAACCTGAAACACAAAAGCTTTTTAAGTGCCATAGAATTAAAAACGTTTGTTTTTTCCTATAAGAGTATTGAGCTATAGAGACTGCACATTCACCACGACTTTTCTCTGGCCCTAGTATTGCCAGTCTGGTACCGCTACTTAAAAAAACAAATCTGATTTCTTGATTGCTACCACATTTTTAAAATACTAGGTTATCCGAAAAGTTTCTTTCATTTAAAAAAAAATTAACCATGCGAAATTTCCAAAACGGCGAGTTTTTATTGAAATATATATGTACCATTTGGTACAACAACCTTCTTCCATATCTCCCAAAGTTTAATAATGCCTTAAATTATATTAATTTTAACATTTTCTAATTGGTAAATAAAGTAAATATGATCTAGTAATGAGCGTATAATTTGTAAATATTAGCGTCGATTTTCCAACTGGGCGAAAACTGTTCGGACCAGGATTCGAAACAGCAATCTCTTGGCCGAAGCTGCTAATGCTTTACCAACTGAACTGTACTGGACGTATCCAGCGCTTACTGGAGTTCCATTGCCTGAGATTTATTCTGTTGAGCTGATCCATATATCAGACCAGATGCTTTGATCAATTAAGCTAGATGGGTGAATTAGGTCCTCCGGATTCGTCCAAGAGATCCCTGGTTCGAATCCTGGTCCTGACATTTATCGCCCTGTTGGAAAATTACAATCTCATAATGACTTCTTTCCAAAGCATTTGTGATTTGCTAAATACTTACCGAGGTGATTTTTTATGTCATTCAAATAGTCATTTTTTTTTCCACGAAAGGGATTTTTGAGAAAAAGAAACAAATAGTTGTCAAACGGAGCAATATCAGGAGAGTAGGGAGGGTGGGGTACAATGTCTCAGACGAATGCAAGGAGTTTGTTTCTGATACCCAATACGTGTGGCCTAGCGTTGTCATGCTGATTGACAACTCCTCGTCTGTTCTCTAATTCAGAGTGTTTCAGTTCGTCGTCGAGTTGCGTACGGGTCAATCCATTTCAAGTGGTCCAGAAAATCATTAATTCGTTGCTCGACCATTTTTAAAAAATCTGAAATTTTTTGTACAACAACCCTAACATGATGGAAGTTCAAAATGACTATTATTTTAATTTTATTAATTTTTGTTTATGCATGGCGGCCATCTTTGTTTCATCGTCTGCAGCAATTTTTCCGCAGGAAGGGTTTACGGAATTGTAAATAATTCATCGTTTATTTCTCCAATTCAAGTGCGGTTTACAGCAATTTGTACAGAATACATTGGGCTAAAAATCTGGTAATAGAGTAGTTTCCGAAAATGAATCCTTATTGGTGAAATTTAGGCATAAAGTTTCAGTTTTTCCCCAAAATTTGTCTGTTTACAAGAGGAAATTTTTCTAGCAAGGAAAACTGTAAAAATGACATACTTTTTTTTACAAATATGCTGAAAGTACTTGTACTCACACGCCAAGTTCCAGATCTGGGACATTTTTTCTCTTCGCTAAAAAAATTCCCAAATTTTTCAAAAATGTCAAAAATCGCACTTTTCAGGCTTTGATATCTCTGGTGGGGCACGAGATAAAAATCTGAAATTCGGGTTGCTGAGAGTATTATATGGTAGTGTTATGCACAAGAAATTTCAGGATGGAGATTTGACTACAAGCTGAGATATGGCAAGGGCAACATGTCAAAACAATACTGCCAAACTATTGTTTTGTTGTAGTCACAGCTAAGTATTTATCTCAGAGTGTCATTTAAATTTATTTTTTTTATCATCTTTAAATAATAGTAACAGAAAATAAACCCTTTTGCAAAGCTTAGCAATTAATTTAAAAAATAATTATTCCTAAGTAATATATTTTTTATTGTTTCAGTAATTTTTGTTGTAGTTTTAGTAATTAAAAGAAACCTCAGCACTTTTACATAAAGAACAATCATATTTTTATACAAGACCTCAGACAAAAACAGAATAGGGAAAGAGAAAAGCTGTTAATGTTGACCTACTTGTTGAGACATGATCAAACGTGTCAAAACACTTTTCTGCTTGTTGGTTTAAAAACCACAATTTTAATGCTGCTTGCCAGTCCCTGAAACATGGTCCTACCATAAGTATGTTCCTGTAAATGAAACATTATACGATATTACCATGCATCAGCCTCAAGTAATTTTCAGAGCCCTTTCAGAATTCATACTGTAGAAAAAAGACATTTTTGCATAAGAAGTAAGCTAGGAATTATTAATGAAGTGAGACTCGCGCATATAGTGATTTCAAAGTTTTTTCTATGAGCTAGCAGGGCCAAGTACTTCAATCAAGTTATTAAGAGATGACAAAATTGGTTCTTACAAATAAAATTTTGAAAAAGGTCAAAATTGGGGTTTTTAAACCAACAAGCAAGAATGTGTTTTGACACATTTGATCATGTCTCAACAAGTATGACAAAATTAACAGCTTTTCTCTTTCCCCATTCTGTTTTTGTCTTAGGTCTTGTATAAAAATATTTTTTTTTTCTTTATGTAAAAGTGTCGAGAATTCTTTTAGTTGCTAAAATTACAAGAAAAATTACTGAAATCATACAAAGTCTTAGGCATAATTATTTTTTAAATTAATTTCTAAGCTTTGCAAAAGGCTTTATTTTCTGTTACTAATATTTAAAGATAATAAAAAAATAAATTTAAATGACACTCTGAGATAAATACTTAGCTGTGACTACAACAAAACAATAGTTTGGCAGTATTGTTTTGACATGTTGCCCTTGCCATATCTCAGCTTGTAGTCAAATCTCCATCCTGAAATTTCTTGTGCATAACACTACCATACAATACTCTCAGGAACCCGAATTTCAGATTTTTATCTCGTGCCCCACCAGAGATATCAAAGCCTCAAAAGTGCGATTTTTGACATTTTTGAAAAATTTGGGAATTTTTTTAGCGAAAAGAAAGAACATCCCAGATCTGGAACATGGCGTGTAAGTACAAGTACTTTCAGCCTATTTGTAAAAAAAAAGTATGTCATGTTTACAGTTTTCCTTGCTAGAAAAATTTCCTCTTGTGAACGGACAAATTTTGGGAAAAAACTGAAACTTTGTGCCTAAATTTCACCAATAAGCATTTAGTTTCGGAAACTACTCTATTACCAGATTTTTAGCCCAATGTATTCTGTACAAATTGCTGTAAACCGCACTTGAATTGGAGAAATAAACAATGAATTATTTACAATTCCGTAAACCCTTCCTGCGAGAAAATTGCTGCAGACGATGAAACAAAGATGGCCGCCATGCACAAACAAAAATTAATAAAATTAAAATAATAGTCATTTTGAACTTCTATCATGTTAGAGTTGTTGTACAAAAAATTTCAGATTTTTTAAAAATGGTCGAGCAACCAGTGCTAGACTACTTGAAATGGATTGACCCGTACAGTATTTTTCTGAGTTGATGATCTTTTTTGGTGGAAGTAGCTTGTATTAGATAACAGCCTTCCAATACCACCAAATAGACAGCAAGACTTTCTTCGAGTGGAGGAAGGCTTTAGCGACAGGAATGGGACCTTTTTCTCGGCTGGACCAGGATTGTTTGAGTCCCACGTTATCATAAAGTATCCAAATTTATTTGGATGGTTTCATCTTGATATAATCTTGTTAGGGCTGTGGTTTTTCAATTATATTTTATATCATCTATATGTTCCTTTTTTTCTATACTTAAATTTCAGTAATATAAGTATAGAAATATTTGCGAAGTTTATTTAATACATGCATTTACGTATAGAAACCACTTATTATTATCTAGAAAATGATTTATCTAATATGTGTAATCAGAAATAATTTTTAAATACATACATAAGCAAGCCTAATACCCATTCAACTGTTCTATTTTCATAACTGTTAAAGCATTATTAGATAGTGGCGACATATGCACAGGACGCATGCCCAGACTCTGCTTAGACAGACATTTATGACTAAACTATGGAAAACCTATATTCCAGAACTTGGCGATACTTTCCTGGGCGAGTTTGATTATTTGTGTGAGAGAAGTTAACAAACATTAGCTCGGCGATTGTAGCAGGCTGACTAAGATGGTTGGCGACTTGTTTTTTTTTCAAAAATAGTCTAAATCAAGCACACTTTATATCACGTATGCCATCACTGTCACATAGAAGCACCACCTTAACCTAAACTAAACTAATGTAATTTTAAAACAGATGACTGAAAGATATTATCCCGACCAGTAACGATTTTTCGTAATCGGTTGCCATTCATTTTCCTTTTTCGAGAGAATTTTTCAACCCCCGAGGCCGCATCAACTTCTGTCGCGACAGCTAACGACTGCTTTTGTGATTAAATAAGATCAATTAGATATTTGAAAATAATTAAGATGGTATAAAATGCTAAACGGTAATAAATGGTAAATTGTAAAAAAGAAAGAATAAAAAACAACAAGGCAATTAGCAATGCTTGTAAATTTTGTGCATTTATAAATAAAAATGACATCAAAAAGTATAAATATCGGATTTGAGGACAGATTTCAGTTTAAACATTTTCATGGGATATATTTAAATTCGAAAGTTATAAAAGACCAAAATTCAAACACGCAAGAATAAACAAAATAATGAGGGAAAGTTCACATAACTGAAGTTAAAAACAGAGTGCAACTCAATCGATGAACATTATGGTGATGTTGCCACGTAAAAGACACCATAAAGCTGACAATTGCATTTCTTAGAAAAATGCTTTACAATGATGTCGAATTGTATGTATCTATGAAAAAAACCCAATTTTTTAAAGGATAAAAATCTTCAGCATTTCTCGCTTTTACTGCTTTTATTGTGATATCTGTATAATAAAAGAACTATTTTGTCACAAAATGGTTCTTAAATATTCTTAAATTTTTGAAATAAATATTTTTAAATGTTACGAAAATAAAATGGTAATACGATATTTTTTCTTTCATCTTTTACAGAAAAAATGTAATTTTCTTAGTGTTTTCGTAGCTTGAATATGTGTAAAAATTATTTTGCATTATTCATGTAGTTACAGGGGGTAAAAAAAAAGTAATTATTAAAATTTATTTCAACAAATAAAATATATCGATTAGCTTTTCCTTTATTTCTTTTTATTTTATCGCAGGTATAAGTTAAAATACATTATGATGAAAATCTAATTTACAATGCATCCGACAAACTTTGTTGTTGTTGTTGTTTTTACAAACGTCCTCCGAACTGTATCCAGAAGGACAAAGGGACCCCATTTGACGAAGCATTATATCCATGAACATTGTTCATGATTGCAGTGGTAGAAATCTGACTTGCGTTTAAGGTTTTCACACAACTTTGATCCTAATTGGAAGGAAGGAAATCTTAAGGGTGGATACTTCTGTTGCAGCTACCGCCCTTGTAGGGACATTGCATTACCATAAACTGATTTTACATGCTGTTCTGTGGCATCGAATCTGCGCCATCAACAGCACAGTCAATACATTGGATTTACTGTCCAAAACACTGATTCATAACTGCTAACTTTTGAACCTTTTTCTTACTACTAAAATTTAATAAATGGTTTTGTCGTATTTAATCGTGCATTTTTGACGATCAACAAAGCCTCAAAAAATTTCACGCGTCGTGATTTAAATCCATCTCTTTTTTAATTATACTAACCACCCACAATTGTAATAATAGTTGTTTTGATTAAATTTAAACCTGATGAATCATAAAACTATTCGTTTATATATGAAAAGCACATGGCATACATCTTTTCCATGGTTGATATTGAAAATAACTTTTGTTCTTTTTTGAATTTGTATTAATAAAAGGTTCTTATCACTTCCAAACAGCTACTTTCTGACGCATTTATGAATTAATTTTTGTTCAAATACTAGTGAAATAGGCAGATGTTCTAATTCAGAAACTGTGAAATCGAATGGTGTTTTCCAGTTCTTTGCAAAAGCAGAAGGTATTTTAGAAAATACTGTGAAAGTTGCCAATTTGAACTGAATTTCCGAGCGTGATAGCGCGGGAAACGATAAAACCTACCTTCACGTAACAGCATTTGCTTATAACTCGATAAGTAATCCATTTATATAATTAAAAAAAAAAGGAAAACGCCAGTCGATTCCAAAACCGCTTCATCAGTCACGCCTGCAAAGAGACACACTTTTGCGGTTACAAATGAGTCATACATTTCAATTTATTGGGCGGGGAAAAATATTTTTTGAGAGCCACCTAATAATAGCAACCGCCGAGCAATAATAACAACAACAACAACAAAAAAAAAACAACAAGTTAAAATAAAACCAATTTAACAAATTACAACGACCATTTGGAAAATGATTTTTTCAAAGACTAAAATTTAAGGCATAAAAAATCGCACGGAGTTGATCATACATTACGTTACATTAATTAAACATTAAGAGTGTTATTACACGTAAAAATTGCAAGCCACGAAAATCGCCTGCGACTCGTCAGATTTCCTGAAACTTACGTATTATCCACCTGAAACTTACGTATTATCCAAGCATTTCATTGGCTGTTCGGGAAAAGGCTTTTCCATCGACCAATTTTAAATGAAATTTCATTCTTAAACTTCTAAACATACCACAATATTATTTTTTACGCCGCCGTATAGAGAAAAAAAATGTACTTTTAAATGCAATTTGTTTGAAATCTGTATCTCAATTTGTTTCTGAGTTATTACTTTTTTTTTCTAGTTTTTATTACTTTTTGTCATAGTGACAACAGAAATATCCATCTCTGTTGAAAGTACAGGGGAATACAGATTACTGTGTAGACCAATCAGAAAACGAATAAAATGGGGATTAAACCAATAAAACGCTTCAGATATGTTTTTGATTTCCTATCCTGGCAGAGAACAATAATCATTTTTCCAATTGGTTAATAATAAAGGGTGTCCCAAATTCACGCAAGAAGTAATTTTGATAGAAAACAAAGGTTTATAATTAAAAATTGTAAATTTTTTATTGATTCATAAAGTATACAGCATACACTGTAAAAAAAGTTCCACTAAAGTACGGAAAATTCTACTGGCAATCGGGATGCCAGTACTATTTTCGTATTTTAACGGAAATTTTTTCCCGTAAATTCCAGAAAAAATTCCGTTTTCCTGGAACTTACTGGGAAAATTTTCCGTTAAAATACGGAAATAGTACTGTCGTCCCTATTGTTAGTAAAATTTCCGTATTTTAACGGATTTTTTTTTTTTTTTTTTTTTTTTTTTTTTTTTTTTTTTTTTTTACAGTGTAGGGTTATTATGTATGGAAGAGCATGTCGAGTAAATGGACTCCTCGGCTTTCCTGAGTGTCTCAAAATTCACGCAAGACTGTAACTAGTTCAAATATAAATGCGAAGATAGTCAAATAATACGAAGAGAGTCTAATAACAAACAGTTCTTTTTATATACATATGTACAGGAACTTGTATCAGGTTTGACACCATAGTCAGTTACGAAACATATTGCGATGTTGTTTTCGTGGACAATACCACTCGAATTAAAGACATAATCTGTATAATTATGCTACACCAATACTATAATAGACATTATTACTAACAGTAATGACACTATGGTCATTTTAGCTAACGAAATAGCTCACTAAATGCGGTTTTATTCTATAAGAACATTCGACGTGCGAACAAGAACAACAACAAACGATAAAGGCTACCGTTGCCGAACGGCAAACTCCAAAGTCTGCTGGAACGCGCAAAGAGGTGCGTTCAAAACAATGTCGAAGCAAGCGGATGTGGACGTGGTCCCCTATGCGATGCGATTTAACGCCGTTCAACTTTTTTTTTTTTTTTTTTTTTTTTTTTTTTTTTTTTTTTTTTTTAAGTTTAAAGTTTATGTAAACAAGTCTACGACCACCCACACACTGAAAAAAAAAATGAAGTACTCAAAAATAAGTAATTCGATATACTCGTATCGAACTGAGTATGTTTGGATCAAAAATGAATCTATCCTTTCGCAATTTTGATCTATCACACGTTCTCAAATCCAAAGAAAGCAATAATTTTGTACCCTGTAATGGTTTATTTCATTTATGTGGGCATAAAAGACGTTTATTAAAGTAAATTTTAAACTATGCACAGTATTTTAAAATAATTTTAAAATGCTAGCAAAGCTCTTGTCATAAAAATATTCGATTTGGGTATTTTGCTAATAATTTTGCTATTTTTCTTAATAAGTAATCAATTAAACATTTCTAGTTAATGATTGTGAACGGGAAATTTTTACTTTAATTGGTAGGTTCAGGGGGCATTACATAACGATTCATATTTGAGTACAACCAGGGAATCTAAAAGGAGTACTTTTGTTTCTCAATTTTGAGTACATTTGGATCGGAGCTATTTTGAGTATGTGATGTATTTAAAGTTGAGTACCTTTCAACTCAGTTTTGAGAACCCATTTTTTTCAGTGATCTTAAAGGAAAAAATTCAGCGCTGTATCAACAAAATTCAGCCACATTTACGCAAAACGATCATGGAAGATTTCAACAAAAGAGCGCGTATGTGCCAGTAAAACTCGTGGAAGCCATTTACCCAATGTGTTATTCCATACATAACCCTATACTGTATACTTTATAAATCGATAAAAAAATTACAATTTTTAATTATAAACCTATATTTTCTATCTAAATTACTTCTTGCGTGAATTTTGAAACACCCTTTTAACTCTTCAACTACTGACGGTACTTATAAGTACCATTAAAATAACTTGTTTTAAAATTCATTTTATACATCGATTAGTTGTAATACAGTTCAGAATGAGTTATAGATACATTACTTTATCTTCTTCCGAAAGCATTATGGGTTACACAAAACAAAATTATTTTTAAAAGGACGATTTCTTTTGCCTTTGCGTCTTCTCAGCTTTCTTGGCGCTAGGGGGGGGGGGGATATTTCATCGTTAATTCGGAAATATTTCTATTGCAAGAACATTATATTTGTACATTTCCTAATTCTACAAAATACTAAGAAAAATATTTAAAATAAAAGATTTGAGTGGGGTTATAAATATTTCACAAAATCCCTATAAATTCAAATTTAATGAATCCTTCTAAAATTTATTAAAGATTATGTAAATCTTCTAATGTAGTTTAAACAATTCATGAAAAATGCTTTAGAAGATAAAAATTTTCTTGAATGCATAATTCAATACATAAAGGGTTAATAAACAGAGCAAACGTTTGTTTCAGGAGATGATTTTTTCTTAGTATTGATTTTGAAGCATTCAAATTTATGAAACGGCTTATATTCCAATACAACCTCATCATTTCATTTGGATTTATTGCACAAAGCTTCGTGCAAATAATATATAATCTAGTAAATAAATTCAGTAAATGATGTGGGATGATCTATGGAAGGATCTATTTGTAACATATACCTGTAATTAACCTAATTGGAAGATTTATTTATAATTAACCTGATGAAAATGATCTGCTATTATATTAATAAGAGCTGGGTAACCGATAGTTCTTAGCTTAGGGATATTTATGTTAGTTATTTATGTCTGTATTTGTTACGCTTTAGAGTAATTTATTGTGTAAATCTTACTGGTTACAGAGCTTACTATATATGGAAATGACGTAAATAGATTAATTATAATAATCGATAATGCTATTTTACGGTATAGACTATCAGACATGTTAATATTTACATGAATAAGTACTGAGAAATATTCTATAAATGAATGTATTTAAAGTTGAACAGTTTTAAAATAAAATACATATACACATGCATATATATATACAGTAGAACCTCGATCCATCGTTTTTCAAGGGGTGCGAGAAAAAAAAGGATGAATGCGGGAAAACGAGGAATGCGGGTTAACGTCAAAATAAAAAAAACCCAATGTTTATGCATTACTAATAGATGCAATGTATACAGTATACTAATAAATACTAATTTGTCATTTACCAAACTGTGAAACAGATAAATCGAAGTTGTAGAAAATTGATATTTATTTTTAAAAAAATCAGTAATTTTATGTTGAGTTTTTCGTTTATTGTTTTAATTAAACAACAAATTTTCAAGATGAACAACACTTTTCTGGCCATTTTCGGTAATTTCATGTGCATATATAAAAGTTCGTACAGTTTCAATTGGCGTAAATGCATCAGACAGACTTGGCACTGGTGTAGGCTCAGCTTCATCGGAATGAACATTATCCCCTGCTTCTTCACCATTATTTTCATTTTTTGCATCATTACACATTTCTTCTATGCTTAGGACACCACATGTCGCAATCTCTTGATCAATGGGACTATAATCTCAAAATTTCACTCTAGATACATCCTCTGCTACAGGCAACTACTCTTCATCTGCATTATCGTCACCATCATCATTATTTTCTTTCTCTTCTGTTCAGCATTCGTCATCAATTTTTCGCATAAAACCGCATTTCACGAAACAATTCTGGATGGCTGAAGAGTTTGCTTTATGCCATGCTGAACGAACAAAAGGAATAGCCTGCAGAAGGTCTGTTTTTGGAGTTGGTTCTTTAGCTTCATCCATGATACATAAAGATCTTTTCACTAGCTTTCTCCTGTAAAATTGTTTAAAACAGTTAATTATCACGTCATTAAGATGTTGTACGACAGATGTACCATTAGCTAAGAAAAAACCGACTTTTATATTTTTCAAAGAATACGTATCTGGTGGATGAGCTGAACAATTGTTAATAAATAGAATGATTTTCCTTTTTTGAGCGCCGATTGATCTATCCAAGTCATGAAGAAATTTTGTAAAAACATCATTTTTCATCCATACTTTGGCATTCGAATTGTAGACAACTGGTAGTTTCTTTACATTTGAAGCATCGACGTCTAGCAGATTTACCAATAACGAGGGGTACTCGCTTCTGATAACAGAAATGTAAGTCTGTCTTTGGAGTGTTTACCACCATGACAAGATCCTCCTTTAAACACTAGCGTTCACTCTGACAAGCATGTATAAAATAGGTCTGTTTCGTCTGAATTATAAATGTCACAATCCTTGTATCTTTCTAGTAACTTCGGAAGTTTTTCGAACCACATTTCTATGACATCAGTAATTATAATTGCGTCTCTTTCTCCGCATAATTTCCTGGATACCAATCCATGGCGAATTTTAAAATGTGAAATCCACCCATTTGATGCAGAAAAAGTATCTATGCCATATGAGGCACCTGTTTCAAGTGCCTTTTCTCGAGTAATATTCCCATCCACAGGAATATTTGACGGACGAGCCTGCTCGTACCAACCGAAGTCTTTCCAACTCATTGTAAGTAGACATTTTGCGAGTTTTTCTCTTTTTTGTAGAGGTTCCATGCTTATCAGCCTGCTTTTTATTTATTTATTTTTTGGAAATATCGAATTCAGGTTTGATGGCCGTATACCTAAACGTTTAGCGATGTTAATTGCTTTCTTAAAAGGACTCTTTTCCACCTTATCTATGATGTAGATTGTAGAGCCTTTCCTATAAGACTCGGATTTGTTTTGCCCTTCTTAAAATTCACAGAACGCATAAAATTTCGCGCTCAGCGCATTAAATTGAAAGCTCACACTCTTGAAAATAAACGCGTTCACTGCACACAACAGATTAGCCGGGAAAGCGAAGGAATGTGGCAGCTGCCTGAAGTGGATACTCCACCCTTTACTTTACACAGAATAGAATAACCCATTCTCTAAATAAGAACACCTGTTCCGCATTCATTTATTTACACGTACATACATGTCATAATATTAGCACTAACCCCTGTTTTTCCCTCTCTAAAACAGCACAAATGAGTTATATTAGGATAAAAGACCTAATTCCAGTTTTTATGTCATATGGATCCACTCGATCTTCAATTTCACTTCGGTGAGGAGAAAAATTTTACAACGATGAATGCCGGAAAACACTTTTTGAAGAATGATGCATGCGGGTTTCGTTAGCATTATTTAAATATAATTTGTGCAGGGACCAGAGAAATAAGACGATCAATGCGGGAAAACGATAGGTGCGGGAACGATACATCGGGGTTTCACTGTATTACGAAAATTAAATTTCCTCATTGTTTTAAAATATTTCATAAATTTTTCTTATCTAGCATAATTTTACTACCATGTTTATTTAATTATTCCCTGTCTTAAAAAATATTCCAGTAATTTATTTTATTTTAAAACTTTTCTAGCTAAATGCGTACATTTATGTTATACTCCTCTTTCAAAAGCTATTTAAAAATAATTCACGTATTAATATTTTTGTTTCAAGGGTTTCACTTTACCATTTACATCAATCTTAAATGCCGATATGAATTCTATTAAAATTATCTGTTTTTCAATTCTCATTCCCCCCCCCCCCCTTTTTAGGGGTCCGTACTTAAAAAGTAAAAACGGAACCATTATAAGATCACTCCTGTGTCTGTCCGTCTGTCTGTCTGTCTGTCACAGCCATTTTATTCATAAACTATTGAACGTGGAATGTTCAAATTCTGGGAAATAATAAAGACCATTGACCCACATATTTTCAGATTAATAAACATTCATAAATATATTTAGTAAAAATGTAGGGGGACTAATTATGGTATTTGAAAAAAAAAAACTCTTTTCTTCGCATATCGTGTGGGGTATCGTGTGAAAGCTTTCGTAACCCTGAACTCAAAAATACATTCCTTTTAATTTTAGGTATTATATTTTCAAAGATATTGTCGAAAATGTAGCGCAAAAATATGTCCCCCCCATCTAATTCCGAATCTACTGAAACTAAAATTATGAAAAAAAATAATGGTAGTAGACGTTGATATAAACCTTGCCGGAAAACTATAGCGATTACCCTAGGTCACATAGTTTTTGAGAAATTCGCATTTTTCTGTTAAACACAAATTTCGATTTACGGACATTCAGAAAAATTGTTGATCATAGCTGGATATACCTATTGTAGCAGGAGTATAAAAGCGTTGTTGATAATGAATTTCGAAAAAAAATCATCCGTAATTAGCCGAGATATTAACCCTTAAAGGTACGGCCAGTTTGGACATACACAATGACAGGGGCGGCGTACTCTATGCCTAGTTAAACTTTTTTAAAATTATTATTCTAAAATTCTTTTTCGCGCGTTTTGGGGGAAAAGACGTCTTACTTCGTTTTTCTTTGGCGATTAAAAATGAAGTTCAGCGGTTGTATGTGATTCCATTGTTTCGCTGGCATCTCCGCATTGCCGTAGAAATGCCTTCGCAAACATGAGTTCTGGAACTCAGATCCGTGTGCCCGGAATTGCTTAAAAAACTGCAACTGTCACTAGGAACTGAGACCATCATAATACCAATAAAGAGCTTAATTAACATAGTTTCATAACGTACCTTATGGTGGAGAACTACTAAAAGCTAAAGCGGTGAGTTGCCATAAATATTCTTATTCAATAGATCTCTTTGTAGTTGTAACGAATGTTTTCACTGTGCATGATAAACTGCTGAGCTAATAAAGATGTTTGATGTTTCCATAATCGATATTTTTCCTCGTCAGTTATTGGAGAAACACCATGAATTTCGATACTGTGCCAAAGTAATAATGACGGCTGCAAACTCTTTATACTAATAAATTATTACAAGTGGTACTAGTCAGAACTCCTATTTAACGGAATGGAGTTAAGGGAGTGAATAGAATTAATTGATGGAATGGAATCGTTTTAAGTGGAATCTTCGCTAACAGAGCTAGAGAGAGGAAGCTGTATGATTGGAGAGAGTTTATCTTCTTCGTCACAAAATATTGTGACACATATATAAATGAATAATTACACACACACATATATATAATACTTTAGAAATAAAAAAGTCATTACGGCACATATATATACAGGGTGGTCATAAAAAAGAAAAAAACTTCCCCGATATATGAACCCCTAGCGGCCTAACAGCTCAACCAATCGAAAAGAAATTTTAGATATACATTTTTGAAGGTATGCGCTCGAGATCGTGGTGATTTAAAACAATACAACTCTCACGGTTACGGTTACAGTGAAAAAAGTCGAAATTTTCGAATGGCAACATCCATTTTTTTTTCATGCGCAAATTTCTCAGCGCATTGAAAAACCATAAATGGCATTGGAATGATACACGTACGATAAAAATTGCCGGCGTAAAACACTTGCAAAAAATACCATTGCGAGTAACGAAGGAGTGGCTACAAGACATGTTTTTCAGCAGCCGATTCTGTTTTTCATTTGTGAACTGAGTAATGTTGTAAGATTTGTTTTAAAATGTGTTTTTGAATTGTGTTGGTGTACACATAGTGAAAATAAAAATGTAATCATTTGTTTTAGAGGGCTGTATACGTTACATAGGAACTGATTATGATTGAGTGCCATGATATTACACTGGCAATTTTAGTCATACATGTATCGTTCCAACGCCATTTATGGTTTTTCAATGCGCTGATGAATTTGCACAGGAAAAGAAAAAGGGTGTTGCCATTCGAAAATTTCGAAATTTTTTCACTGTAACCGTAACCGTGTGAGTTCTATTGTTTTAATCATCACGATCTCGAGCGCATATCTTCAAATAACTAAATCTGAAATTTCCTTTTGATTGGTAGAGTGGTTAGGTCGCTAGGGATACATATATCGGGGAAATTATTTTATGGCCACCCTGTGTAAACCACGCTTAGAAAAACTTTGAATAATCAAACCAACTAATTTCGTACATTTAATAACGGGAGGATTTTCAGGGTCTGTAATAATAAATAAATCATTTTCGCATAAAATTTGAACTATGTACTTCACAGATAAATACCATGAGAACTATATGCATTTATCACTATGTAGGTATTTATATTTTAGGTTTATGAAATCCATAGTTCATTTTTTTAGGAAAAATGGTTTATATATTATTACAGACCTTAAGAATGTCAACTTTATTGAAGGGGATGAATATGGCGTTTAAATAACACAAAAATTTTTATTTAAAATTACAGTTGGAAGTTTGTCACGCCAGCAACGAGGCCCTGAGAATAACACAACAACTAAACTTCCAGAAAAACAAAGTACAGTAGAACCTCGATTATCCGAAGTAATTGGGACCGGCCGTCTTTCGGAAAATCGAAATTTTCGGATAATCGAGAATGCTTCAATTTTAAGATTAAGGAGAAATGTGTGCAATATTTCTTATTATGGTAACAAGTGCTTAATAAATATAAAGCAATAGCAAAATAAAAACAAGAATAAATTATCCGAGCTTTAATTTTGAAATTAAGTACCTTTTACATATTTCATAATGTTTGAAACAATGTTTTGTTTGTCGCAATTTCGATTGCCTTTGCTTTCAAGCTTTTTAAATATTAATAGTTTGCCAATATCACAGTCGTTCTGCTACTCCAGCCAAGCCAAACATTTTTCAAGACATTCAAAACCTTCTGAATAGCTAATTTGTTCGTTTTCTTCGTTCGTTCCACTCCGCAGCTTACGGGAGCTCAAGTTAAATTCAAAGAAATTCAGAAAGGAGATCGAAAATATTTATATGCACTCGTTGTTTAGAATGGACCGCTTGCACACGAGGAATGTGATAATTAAAAAAAAAGCTTTCAAAATGGATTTTGCACACAAGGAATGTGATAGTAAAAAAAGAAAAAAAAAAGCTTTAAAAATGGATTTCGGTTAACCGAGAGTTTCGGTTAAAAGAGTTTCGGATAAAAGAGGTTCTACTGTATTTTAGTAATTAATTATTCCCCCCCCCCAAGCATATAGTTTAACTATAGAGGTTAAATGAAACTTGAGTTCTTCCTTTTCCCCCCCCCCCCTTTTTTTAAAAACTGTAATAGTTTAAAATAAAATTCATAACTGTACACATTTAAATATTCGTATCAGATTATTGCTTTAAGAGATATATTGAAAAATAAGGATTCAGTACTGTTGACCAAGCTTGAAGTACATTGTTTTTCAACAAAATCTGAATACCTACCATCTAAAAACTATACATAAGAGCGCGCAGGAGAGCATATACAATACCGCCAATCGGGGCTACTTTGTTCCTTGCGGGGTTACTTTGGTCCATCCCATAAGGAAAGTTTTTATTCTTTGTATTGAACAAACAATACATGATAATTTGGAGTTTTTGCCCTTGGAAAATATTTTATACCCTACTATAGGGTAATTGAATAGTTTGGGGATAATTTAAAAATTTTTAGTGGCAACACTGGATGAGTTTGTAAACAACTGTTTTCGTGTGTAAATTTTAATTCTCCAAACTTTCTATAGTGAAATAATCTGGATAAGAGCTACAAATAAGGTAAGTTTCAAAATATTACCTTTAGTAACCAGTAACTCATGTGTGATCATAGTTTTTCCTTTAACTTTTTATTTTGACAGGAAAAGTTTAAGTTTTCATAAAGCTAACATGAAAACTAGTATTTCGGAGCTACTTTGTGCCAGACCTTTTTTGGTCCGAAAATAGCTCCAATTGCTTAGAAATACCTTTCATACAACTAAATCTCTTAAAACATGTTTTAAGTAACATTTTTGTTCAAATATTACCGTAGCAAAATGTTACATTAATTGTTTTTGTTCCAGTTGCTGAGGCTAACATGACGAAAACTATTTCTTGTTTCTTTAATATTAACAATTGCTTTATTGTGTTTAAATATAATATATGTATATATATATATATATACAGGGTGTATCTAAACTCTTGAGCAAAACTTTAAGGGATGATAGTACACACCAAGACAAATAATATTAAATAGGAAACTAAGGGTCCCAAACGTCTTCCGAAGGAGATAGGCGCCTTTAAATTTTAGGGTCCAAAATTTCAAATGATTATAAAAAACGGAGATATTGGTCAATTCGTTTGCGGTTTTCACTAAAACTATTCTTTATGTCAGCATTGCCTTGAAAATAACTTTTAAAGAAAAAGTTAAAAAAAATACCGATAGAGGGCGCTTTATTCTTTGGAGTAACCAACAACTATTTTTTAACTTTATTTTTTGTATCTCATTATATGCTTTCAAAAGCTTAGATTTAAACTTAAATTTTGTTCTCAAAATCTGAATCGTTGGGAGTGGTTAAGTAGCACAAACTTAACTGTGTTCAGGAATTAAAATTTCAAATGATTATAAAAAACGGAAAAATTTGTCGATTCGTTTCCGGTTTTCACTAAAACTATTCTTTATGTCAGTATTGCCTTGAAAATAAATTTTAAAGATGAAGTTAAAAAAACCGATAGAGGGCGCTTTAGACTTTGAAGTAACGAACAACTATTTTTTACCGTTATTTTTTTGTATCTCATTACATGCTTTCAAAAGCTTAGACTTAAACATAAATTTTAAGCTCAAAATTTGAATCGTTGGGAGTGGTTTAGTAGCGCACATTGAACTGTGTTCAGGAGGGGGTTCAAATTTCAACACATGATCACAGTTCAGTTTGCGCTACTTAACCCCACTCCCAACGATTCAGATTTTGAGCTCAAAATTTAAGTCTAAACTTTTGAAAGCATGTAATGAGATACAAAATGTAACGGTAAAAAAGAGTTGTTCGTTACTCCAAAGTCTAAAGCGCCCTCTATCGGTATTTTTTTTACTTTATCTTTAAAATTTATTTTGAAGACAATACTGACATAAAGAATAGTTTTAGTGAAAACCGCAAACGAATCGACCAATTTTCTCGTTTTTTATAATCATTTGAAATTTTAACTCCTGAACACAGTTCAGTTTGTGCTACTTAACCACTCCCAACGATTCAGATTTTGAGCTCAAAATTTAAGTTTAAGTCTAAGCTTTTGAAAGCATGTAATGATATACAAAAAATAACGGTAAAAAATAGTTGTTGGTTACTCCAAAGTCTAAAGCGCCCTCTATCGGCATTTTTTGAACTGTATCTTTAAAAATTATTTTCAAGAGAATACTGACATAAAGAATAGTTTTAGTGAAAACCGCAAACGAATCGACTAATTTTCCGTTTTTTATAATCATTTGAAATTTTGGACCCTAAACTTTAAAGGCGCCTATCTCCTTCGGAAGACGTTTGGGACCCTTAGTTTCCTATTTAATATTGTTTTTCTTAATATGTACTATCACCCCTTAAAGTTTTGCCCAAGAGTTTAGATACACCCTGTATATTTGTTTATCGAGTTTGCAGTGTTAATTTATTAGCAAATGCTTTTGCAAGGGCATTTCAATAAAAATGTATTCATTTACATATGAAATATATTCATTTTATATGAAACTAAGTGAATGGACCAAAGAAGCCCTCCGCTGGGGCTACTTCGTTCCAAAACTTTAAAAATAGTTAAAAAATAAAAAAAATTCTCTTTGAAATCATACAGTTTGCTTCATTGTTTCGTGTTAATTGTTTACAAATCCATTTCGACGTTGAAAAATCACATATAATATTTTTTAATAATGGAAATGTGAGTGGAACCAGGAAAAAGTGGCCCAAAGTAACGACGGTTGACGGTATTAAAAAAATTTGGTGAGGAATTTTACAAATTTTTATGATGCGGAAATGAATTAGAAACTTTTATATATATTTAAAGTTATGGCTTATACTCGTATATATTCTGTCACATTTTATAGGTATAAAATGTGACAGAATATATACGAGTATAAGCCATATCTTGAAATGTTATAAATATGTGTTGAGAATTTAGAATTCGCATACCATTTCTTCTTTTTCAAAAACCCATAAGTAATGTAGTTGAAAAACGTTTCTTTTTGAAAAACTTTTACTTTCATTGTTTTTTTGTTTTTCAACTGAATTTTCTTTTAGCCTAGAAGATAAACTTCTTCAAAGAGAAAATCCAAGCATTGCATTTACGTCATGGAAATGGATTTTCTTTTACTTTTTAATTTTTTTAACTATTAGAAGATTTTATACAGGTTTAGAATACGCATTAGGGATTTTTCTAACTGAATATTCAGAACGATGATAAAAAGAATGAATGTAGAAACGTCTTTGATATTTTGGAAAAAAAGAAAGAAAAAAAAATTAACGTGTTGAATAATAAGTAGTGTATATATTTGATGTTTAATTACTTTTCTTGGATTAAGGGGACATTTTACCTTAAAATTGGTCAAAATTGTTTTTTTTTAATTAAATGAAAACCTCTTTAATTGTGAATATTTTGACACCTCATTTTTACACAAATGGTAATATTAGGTTGAGCAAAATCTTCTGGGAAATTTGTGAAAGTTGCGTTGTTATGCGCAAATTAACAGCAAAAACAACAAGGACTATTCTTTAAAGTAGAGACCATCATAATCCACGACTTTCTGACATCGTTCTGCAAGATTAGGAATTTCCTGGAAGTACCAAGTTTGTTGCCGTACATGCAACTTCACCCTCATTAATCTCATCGACGGCTTTCAGAATCGTTAGACCTTTTCTCCAATAATGCCGGATCAACACCCGCAAATTATACTGTTCAATAGGCATTTTGGAGACGAAATTCCTGAACTCCTATAGATATACCATTAGTACTCCTATGTACAATACAAATTCTGGTAACTA
Source organism: Maratus speciosus (assembly GCA_963932465.1). Classification (NCBI taxonomy): domain Eukaryota; kingdom Metazoa; phylum Arthropoda; class Arachnida; order Araneae; family Salticidae; genus Maratus; species Maratus speciosus. Next base: position 587,134,337 of record OZ010792.1, read on the forward strand.
TTAGATTAAAAATTTCCCAGAACTTTTTGCGCAACCTAATATTATCGCGAGATATCGTAAATTTTGTTAATACACTCAGAGAAATTAATTACCCACACAACTTTAAAACTTTAAATGGCTGTTACCCCATGTTCCTATTTAATTCACTTTTGTATTTTAAAAATGCTAAGGCTTTTTTTTTTAATTTGAGATTGAGATTTGAACTTCTTTGTACATGTTCTTTATTATAGATGCGGTATATCTGCACATGGAACTAGCCTTCAGGTCTTTTGTTATAAAATAATATATAAGTATATGAAGATGTGTTAGATTTCATCGTTTTATACTAGTATATCAGTAAAAGAGTTATATTAAGTGCAATATTATATATAATTAAAATCCATGCGCAGTCTTGTATAATACAACATTGGGCAAAAACTGGGAAAAAAATATAAATTTTTAAAAAAGTAGAAGAGATTTATATATTTTTTAAAAATAAAATTAGTGGTGGCTAAAAAAGTGACCGCTCCTCGGCCGGTTTTTTAACCTTTTTCATCTGACGACACTTGAATCCAGGGTTGGCAGCTTGGCTTCCAATTTTAATCCGAAATTTCAAATACATACCGTAAATTTCTAAAAAAGAATTTTTATTGTATGTGATCGCTAGATGTCTTTTATTAAATAAATGATAAAGTATTATTCTTTATTTCTGGTGCGAACTCGAAATTTCTGCATAAAAATGGAGGTCAAAATGGCAACCCTGCTTGAATCTATTGCAGTGTTGCCAGATTGGGGACTTTTTTGCCCCCAGATTGTTGATTGCCACCGCATTTTTGAAATAGAAATAGTCGCCTTATTTAAAGCTAGATTAAAAATGTTGAAAAATAAGCGATTTATACTATTTTAAAAAAGTGGTGGCAGTCAAGTAATCTGAAATAAGAAAGTCTCCAATATGGCAACAATGATCTATTGAGACCATATCCAAACGCACTTAAACTATGATGATTAAAGAATTGAATAAATAAAAATATTTTTGATTGAATTATGTTAATTAAAAATGCTTTTTTCAGTTTTTAATGCTAAAAAAGATCGATAGAATTCAAAGTATCATAACTTGTTAAATTTTAATTGCTCAAAAATGGAGTTTTCAATGTTTTACTTGTAAGAGCATGGTAAGTGTTTTTTTTTAAGTATTCCTTATAGAACTCAAGGACCTCCATAAAAAATAAAATTTCGCAACTTTTAAAAAAATACTTGTTTTGACATAAATGGTTTTTGATATGATGGGGAACATTTGAAATATTTTGCAACTGTAACCACACTTGTAATACTAACGGTTTAAAAATTACCTATTGAGTATTTATAATTCAGAAAACCCTGTATATAATTATTTACCATATTATGTAGCATCCAAAAAGCCATCACATACGTTACGTGAAAATTTTCAATCAATATCTTCTTCCAGGAAAAAATCATTATTCCGTTTAATTTTCCCGAGAGCTGTCGATCTGCAAAAAGTTACGTAAATATTCTCTGTTGACTTTGTTCTGTCAAGTATTTCAAACAAAGTATGCATTCGCTATTTGTTTACAGGAAAAGCGTAAAAATAGAAAAAGGCCGGAATATCTAGAACAATAAAAATAGTACAGAAAATAATAATAGGAAAAATTCAATAAGAATATCTAAATTTATACAGATCTCAAGCGATTATTTTTAGATAAATATAAATTTAAAGCTAAAGACGTTCTGCTGAATTATAAATTTTCTGAAGAAAAAAATATGTATTCTTTTTTACCGGACTGCCAAGAAGGGTTATGTGTTTCACGCGTATCTGGGTATGTGGATTTCTTTATACCCTCAAAACGTCCCAACGGCTGGATTGATTTCAATGAATGAGGTCTCTATCGATTCGTCTTAACCGTTCGATGGTTATATGCTAGATTTTGTTTTTATAAATTCAAAATGGCGGCCGCAAAGTACAAAATGGCGGTAGAGACGAAGAAAATTTTTTATGCATCATATTGAGTGACATATCATTGGATAGGTCTTTCAAAATGAAGACGATGTTTCATTGACTATTTTACAGTCAGAAACTCCGTTTAAATATTAGACGATCTGGAATTTGTGTAGGTAGGATCTTTAGTTTTACTGTAACTCTAACCTTCATAGACATCAATAGGCCTCATCAAAACAGTGTTTATAGAGAGGAACTAACAATTAAACACAACTTAAAAATCCTCAATACAAGTAAATAAATAAAAAAATAGGTAAGTAATATAAAAAATAGTTTCACATTGATAAGAAATAATTAATTAATTCGCTTTTTACGCAGTCGAGTTTTTTGATTTTTAAATTTAATTATTTATTGTTGATAATGTTTAAACTGAGGCTAGTTGCTTTACTATAATTGTCTGAGTAAAAATCTATATTCAGTTTTTAAAAAGATACCGTTAAAAAATGCATTTGACAAAAGATTGTTTTTCGCTATACGATGGTGTAAAAATTGAAAATGTACTAGCTTTAGAAATTTAAAAAAATTGCAGTAGCGAAAATTGCAAAAGCGAAATTTCTTCGGCAAGTGTTGCCATTCGCAAAATGACACTAGCGTTACGCACAAATACGTTTGTCCTTTGTAATACAGTGCGTTAAGAAATTATAAGATCACTTTGATTTTGAAAACTATGAAGTAAATAAAGGTTCTAATTGTAATTTAAACACATGAGATATCAAAATACAACATATTTATTAAAATTAGTTTCAATAATTTTGAATAATGTAAAAAATAAGTATGTTAACAAAAATATAAGCAATGATTGAAAAATACACTGTTAACAAATTATAAGACCACTTGTCTAAAAACAAAAATAATATGTAAATTAATAGAATATTGGTCCTCCATTTTTCCTTATAACCTCAAACACTCTGTTTTACATAGAAGTGACTAGGTGATTAAGTACAGATTCAGAAATATTGTGCCATTCTTTTACAATGGCTACTTCTAGTTCATTGGCAGATAAAAACTGTTTATTATTAGCATAAACTTTGCGATTTAATACGCCCCAAAGATTTTCCATAGGGTTCAAGTATGGACTTCGACTTGGCCATGACAAAACATGATTTATTTTCTTTTTTAAACCATTGCTGGGTGGATTTAGATACAATGCAAGGAGCATTGTCCTGCTGAAACATCCAGTTGGCACCACCTAGAAAACGCCCAAACGGTATCAAATGATCATATAACATAGCCTGATATTGTGCAGAGTTCATACGCTCCGAAATTCAGGTAAAATCGCTTAATCCATCATGACTAAAAGCTCCCCAAACCATTACTAATCCTCCTCCTATCTGTCGATTGAAGCATTGATTCGGTTCCTTCCTCAAATCATGCCAATAGTGCTTATAACCATCTGGACCGTCAAGATTATTTCTTTTTTCATCTGAAAATATCACTTGTTTCCATTTCTTATCCCATGACATGACATTTTTTAGCCCATTTCAGTCTTTCTTCTTTATGATGTTACATTAACCTCGGTTTTTTTCAACAGTTTCATACATTTTGCATTGCTATTTGATTTCAGACTCTTCCAAACTATTACGTGTGAGGTTCTTTTGCTGAAACGCTTCGAAATTCCCGAGTTGAAAGACTTTTTGATTTGATAATCGAAATATTTGTCGATTATACCGTGCTGTCAAAATCCTTTTTCTTCCAGATCGTTTAATTTTATTTGAATCCTTTTTTCTAATTATTTCATTGTGAATGGCAGTTTTAGAACGCTTCATTAACCCTTGAGGGGCGGAAGTATTTTTATGAAACCACTTAATTTTACTACTCAAATGCCACAATTGAACCAGAATTTTGGAGAAAAAAAATTCGGTTTATTATATATTCAAAATATAGCTTTCTCTTATATACAAATAAATTTGTTTTCAAAATCCGGTGTCATTCATTAATTTCAACACTTTAGCAATGGAATTGCTTTGCCCCTGAAAGGGTTAACCAAGCTATTTCTCGTTCAGATTTAGCAGCACCCTTATAAAAAACAAATATTTCTTACCTAGGTTCGCAGACAACTCTTTACCCGCGACATCTTCAAATATATCGTAAATAACACTATCTAAACCTGCACCTTTGCTTCTCGGGAATATTTTCACAATATACAAACGCGTACGTTTCATTATGATTTTGATATGATGTAATAATATGCTAATTTCGTCAGGTGGTCTTATAATTTCTTAACAGTCACTTTATTTACGTTTAAAAAAAATTAGAAGATTTTTATAAAATGCAACTTAAATTTGAATGTAGCAATTATAAGAGAAAACGTTCTACGACCAATTTTAAATACACACGCTAAAAATTTGCATATTGTGTCTTCCTCTTCAGAAGTGCACCAGTCGTTAGTGGTCTTACAATTTCTTAAAGCACTGGATAGATAGCAGATATTTCTAGAATTACTAAAAATGTATAGAAAAAATGAAGATAATTGCAGGAAAAGGTAAAGGCGCGATTGGCTGTGATACATTTGACGAAGAGAGGCGGGATTAGTACGTAATCGCACGGTATTATTGGGGGCGGTTAGGAACCATGGTTTATGAATCAATTATTAGTCTTATGCATTTCACTTATTTTATCGTAAGTAATCTATATGAATTACATTTTTATTTCGAAAATAAATATCTAGAACTTTGTTTTTTCCGCCATTACAAATATTGCTTTCGTATGCTCCAACAAGTATTCTACGATTCCCCAGAGATACGCGTATATCAGGTTTGAAACCGCTCCTTAAAATGCAATGCTGCTTAAAATGCTGGCTGCACTCCGTTGTCACCGCTGCAGCAACATGGTACAGTAAGTGAAAAACTCCCTTGTCGCCGCTACGGCGACATCATCTTTCCTTGAAAAATTCGTTTTTGGCACCAGTAATAAAGGATAATAAAATTTGCCCTATTTAATCAAAGCATTTTTGAAATTGTGTACTTGTAGGAAACTTCTTTTTAAAAAGAGGTTCCGACCGAAAGTAATTTTTCTGTAATGACGCGTAGTTGCTGGTAGCCCACAATCAAAATATTCGCGGAGTGCAAAGGGTTAAAGTTCTATTACTGGTACTGTTATTGTTATCGACGAAAGAACAAAATTTTCATGATGAGTTTTCTTGTTTCGTTCTGAAATCAATAATCATAAAACTTATTTAATAGTGTAGAAAAAATTCACTTCAAGTAATGTTTAATTTTTTTTCTTCTTACACTTTGCTTTCCAACCCCGAGTCTGACTCGGGATCATATTTCTTTGCAAAATTTGCTTTTGGCACCAGTAATAAAGGAAAATAAAATTTGTCTTATTTAATTAGAGCATTTTCGAAATTGTGTAATTGAAGTTAACTTCTTTTTAAAAAGTGGTGCCAACCCAATAAAATTTCTGCAAGAGTCACCGGAGCGGAAAGGGCTAAACCATAATGCTAAATACATAGCTGCCAACTTGTACGGATTTTTGCTACCACTAGAATTTAATAGAAAAATTTCCCTAATTCAATCACCGAATTGCAGCAAAATTGGATAATTAAATAAGGCAGAAATTTCCGTTAAATTTTAGTGGTAGGAAAAATCCGTACAAGTTGGCAGCTATGTAAATATAACACTGAAATATTTTTGCTCCAGTAAAAACTTTTTTCAGCAAAGAAATTTATTTTGGAAAAGAAAAAAAAATAAAAGAAACGAAAATTACATTATTCAAATGCACTTTATTCAATTAACCGTATTTTCTGGTAGTGTGACATATACAGTAGGGTGGGCCGAAAAAACTTTTTTTTTGATTTTCGATGATGGGTAGTGCGGAAAAGTGGCCACTAGTGGCACCACGTTCACACAAAAAATTTGAGATTTTTAGGCCTATTCCTATATTTGCCGCTTTTGGCTTGAAGTTTTGCTAAAATGCTGATTTTTGAACTTTTTTAGCAAAAATTTTAAAAATGTTAAATTAAACTTATTTTAATCGTATTTACTTGAAAAGGCATATTTAATGTTCCAAATGTATAAATAAGCTCTGATAATGTATTATTTAATTGCTATGTGTATTCTTAATTAGACGATTTTTATAGCCTTTTCGCTTTTAAGTGAACAAAAATTGCATGTATTGTTTAAATCTTTCAACGGTTTCTCTCTTTTGTCCTGTTTATGTCCCTTGGTCTTCATTATTTTTTTCGATGCTTTAAGAGTCATATATTTGGGTGACGGGCAGCAGAATCCCTCAGAATAAAATCTGGAAGGAGAGAAGGGGGTGAGGCAAGAACTTAAGCGAACGCAGTGACTCATCGCGATGTTGGGGGAGTGAAGCAGGAAATACAAGAGGGGAGAAAGTGCGATAAGGGATGCTTATTATTTTCAGTGCTCAGTTTCCCTGAGACATGGCAGACGCTGTGTTAGACAGTAATATGCATTTAGGAGTGTTTGGCTTTAAAGGGCCTGGTTCAAATTCAGATTCAGTCGAGCTGCTTGCTTGAAAGCTCCCACTACTTGAATCTTCCAACAATATAACCGTCTTCCATCTGGATCTAACTCCACTCGTTGAAGGCTTTGTCGCAGAACCACTATTCCTCGTTGAAATTGTATCCCTTTTCATTTTCCGCGATATTTTCTTTGCAAGAGATTTGCTTGTTTTTAAATCAATATTTCCGATAAACATTTTTCGAACAGTTCTTTGATCCTTCAAGAAGTTCACCTCCCGATGTGGAACTTTACGTCTGATGTCGCAGCTACAATTGTTTAAGCCTCAATTACAAGCTGCAATGTCAGAGAGGTTTCCGCATTTTGTATGAAATCTTCGCGGATAACCTTGCCTTTAACGCGCGTATGATTACAAGATTTCTCCAATGATCTACACTCATTGTAATAGTTTTTAATCTTTCCGTTAATTGTTCGTTGGGAAACCACTGGTATGGAAGATTTTATCCAGAGCCTCGCTTACAAGCTGCAATGTCAAAGAGAGAGGTTTCTGCATTTCGTATGAAATCTTCGCGGATCGCTTTGCCTTTAACGCCCGTATGATTACAAGATTTCTCCAATGATCTAAACTCATTGTAATAGTTTTTAATCTTTCCGTTAATTGTTCGTTGGGAAACCACTGGTATGAAAGATTTTATCCAGATCTCGGAAACTTTTTCACCTACCATTTTAATAATATCATCCACTGGTTGAAGATAAATATCTCGATTTTCTTCTATCCAAAAAGCAATGTATTGCACGAGAAAAAGGTTTTACTTTTGCACTGAACAAATGTCACAGGGAAACCTAGCACTGAAAAATAATAAGCATCCCTTGTCGCACTTTCTCCCCTCTTGTATTTCCTCCTTCACTCCCCCAACATCGCGATGAGTCACTGCGTTCGCTTATGTTCTCGCCTCACTTCCTTCTCTTCTTCCAGATCTGCTTCTGAGGGATTCTGCTGTCCGTCACCCAAATATATGACTCTTAAAGCATCGAAAAAAATAATGAAGACCAAGGGACATAAACAGGACAAAAGAGAGAAACCGTTGAAAGATTCAAACAATACATGCAATTTTTGTTCACTTAAAAGCGAAAAGGCTATAAAAATCGTCTAATTTAGAATACACATAGCAATTAAATAATACATTATCAGAGCTTATTTATACATTTGGAACATTAAATATGCCTTTTCAAGTAAATAAGTTTAATTTAACATTTTTAAAATTTTTGCTAAAAAAGTTCAAAAATCAGCATTTTAGCAAAACTTCAAGCCAAAAGCGGCAAATATAGGAATTGTCCTAAAAATCTCAAATTTTTTGTGTGAACTTGGTGCCACTAGTGGCCACTTTTCCGCGCTACCCATCATCGAAAATAAAAAAAGAGTTTTTTTCGGCCCACCCTAATATACAGGGTTACCGCAAGTGACTATCTTTTAATTCTATCTCGTACAGCTTTACTTTCACATACATCTTGAAAACAGTGCAAGATAAATATACTAAAAAAATTATTTTTAAAAAATACTGGTGCAAATAGAATATAAAAACAGTTGGTAGCGGTAACCCTGCATAAACGAACTTAATTTATGTGTTCTATAGATGTATATCAGGATGGAATATAGTTCAAATCAGAGTTGGGCAAATTTGTAATCTCAATTATCATCACTGAAATTACAGGTTAATTGCATGTAATGTAACTGATTATAGTTACACTGATTCAAAGACAGAAAATTTGTCAAATAATGGGATGGGGGCGGTTCCGGTTACAGTGTTGCAAGAATTTTTTACAGCATGTAATTTTAACTATAATTAATGACATGCAAATGTAAATATGTACGAGTAGTAAGTCAAAATTACGTCCACTATTAACCGTATCACAATATTAAAATAATTATTTGCTTAAAAGACGTTATAAAAACACATTAAAAGTAAATTAAATATTTATATTTACATGTTTCAACTCTTTTACCGAGTCGTCATCAGAATGTATAACAGAAAATTACAAATGCATATGAAAAATGAAAAAAAAAAAAATAGACATAGAGGTAACGCGAGCAATCGCGAAAATGTAGGGCGCGCTATATGATTACTTGTTTATATTCGATGATTTTTTTCCATTTTTCATATGCATTTGTAATTTTCTGTTATACATTCTGATGACGACTCAGTAAAAGAGTTGAAGCATGTAAATATAAATTTTTAATTTACTTTTAATATGTTTTTATAACGCCTTTTAAGCAAATAAATATTTTAATATTGTGATATAATTACATACGATTAACCCTTACCGGCGCGGAGTAATTCTGTTTATAAACTGATGAAATAATGCACTGACACCGCAATTTATAAGTGAATTTATTAGGAAATACGAACTTGCTTATTTTCATGTACATTATAATACGAAAATTTTAGTTAAGTATTCTTGGTGCCGTTTGTCAATTTTGGAATTAAAATTAGGTGTTCTTTTTTAAGGACAACGCGCCGGAAAGGTTTAAACTGTAATTACATTGCAAATAATTGAAATTGTAGATAATTTGCCCAACGCTGGTTCAAATATCTTTTATAATTTTAATGGTTTGAAAAAAAAAAATTGTAAAAGCTTTTTTAATGTTTCAAATATTCGTTATATTCTATGAAATAAATATAATAACAACGGAAGATATTGCTATAAAACAGCGTCTTTTAAAGATCAGATTCAGCCTCTGAATATAATAAGTAGGTGATGGAGATTGATTCATAGCTATAATCCTCTCCATCTTAGAGGAAGCCTTATTATAACTTAGCCTTATATTTAATTGATTTGTCATCGATAATACAAGACAGAGATTACCTGGTTAGGATGGAATCAGGCACAGGTTTTGCGCGAGTCTATTGGTTTTATCAGCGAAACTATACCCGAAGTTTGATAGATAGAGAGAGAATTAATATTTGAATATTTTATTGGTTGTGTAATCATACGTTTTGTACAAAAAATATTCAAAATATGAAGTAAAAATATGATTTAAATAGGGCGTGAATTTTAAAGTCTAAGTGCAGTTACCAGAAACAATTGAAGGTTAAAATGTTTTACTTATCATCTGAAGATATAATGCGGATCATTCTTATTTCGTTTGCTATTTATTTATAGCTGTTTACTTGCCGCTAATACTTATTAGGCTTATATAAAATATAAAACCAGTATCTGTTTATAACAAGAACAAAATTACCAATGTCAAGTATAGATTATGAAACACTTCTAGAAAAGTCTAATGTAAGTTCACAGTTAAAAGGGGTGAAACAAGGTATGTAAGTAAACGGTTTTGAAAAAGTAGAACATATGTAAAAAGCCAGTCTTTGTGGAAAACTTCCATAGTCAAAAAACTATTCTAATTATTTTGTGTAGCCTCTGTATCTATCAAACTTCGGGTACAGTTTCGCTGATAAAACCAATAGACTCGCCCAAAACCTGTGCCTGATTCCATCCTAACCAAGTAATCTCTGTCTTGTATTATCGATGACAAATCAATTAAATATAAGGCTAAGTTATAATAAAGCTTCCTCTAAGATGGAAAGGATTATAGCTATGAATCAATCTCCATCACCTACTTATTATATTCAGAGGCTGAATCTGATCTTTAAAAGACGCTGTTTTATAGCAATATCTTCCGTTATTATATCTATTTCATAGAATATAACGAATATTTAAAACATTAAAAAAGCTTTTACAATTTTTTTTAAACCATTAAAATTATAAAAGATATTTGAACCAGCGTTGGGCAAATTATCTACAATTTCAATTATCTGCAATGTAATTACAGTTTAAGCCTTTCCGGCGCGTTGTCCTTAAAAAAGAACACCTAATTTTAATTCCAAAACTGACAAACGGCACCAAGAATTCTTAACTAAAATTTTCGTATTATAATGTACATGAAAATAAGCAAGTTTCGTATTTCCTAATGAATTCACTTATAAATTGCGGTGTCAGTGCATTATTTCATCAGTTTATAAACAGTACTCCGCGCCGGTAAGGGTTACTTAACCCATTAACCGCCAAAACTATTACGATAGAAATTTCAAATTTCTTGTTGAAAGTAGTTTCCCACCACAAATCCAGTAAGGTAAATTTTGCTTTACTAAAATAGCAAAATTCCTGCCAATAAATAAGACATTTTTTTAAATTCTAAAATAGTGGTGCCAATATAATTAATTCATTGCATGAGCAATTATTTTGACTGTTGCGTGAACGCAACGTCAGCGTTTAATGGGTTAATAGGCTTAAGTAAAAATACTTATTAGGCTTATATAAAATATAAAACCAGTATCTGTTTATAACAAGAACAAAATTACCAATGTCAAGTATGGATTATGAAACACTTCTAGAAAAGTCTAATGTAAGTTCACAGTTAAAAGGTGTGAAACAAGGTATGTAAGTAAACGGTTTTGAAAAAGTAGAACACATGTAAAAGGCCAGTCTTTGTGAAAACCTTCCATAGTCAAAAAACTATTCTAATTATTTTGTGAAGCCTTGTATATGGTCTATAGATTTGCATGTGTTCTACACAGCATGCTAAAATTTAACAATTTTCGAAAATAGATGGAAATGCTGTCGAATTCTTTTGTACAAATTATTATCTAAATTGTCACAGATATTAAAAAAATTCTTGCAGGAGGATTATGTATGATGTCAGGAGTTTTCTTACTGTGATTCTTGATTTTAGTTCGAATTTCAAACAATAGATGACGCTGCGCTGATCTCTTTTTTTCGCATAGGAGAAGAGAGAGACCGAAAAATCGAGCCTGGATTTAGCGCCTATTGATTGCAGCGCCATCTATCGCTGCTATTTGTAACTAAAACTGGGAATCGCAGCATAAAAACTCCTTACATCTTACATAACCCTCCTGCAAAAATTTTTTAGATAACTGTCACCGTTTGCAAGTCATTCAATTTTAAAATCCATCAGTCATTTTTGGGACACCTGGTAAAAGCAAACCAATGGATTTTTGGAAAACAGTGATTTTTTTCTGACGAGAGTAAATTTGAAAATTTTTTTTCCACCAAGCATCCGAAAAATTTGGTGTAAAAATAAAACTGCTCTAGATCCAAAACATATACTCCCAACTATCAAGCATAGTGGGGGGCATGTTATGGTTTGGGGGTGTATGGCTTCTAATGGACAAGGAAATTTGGAACTTATCGACAATAGAATGACAGCTTTAACACAAACTAATGTGTTGCGGCATAACTTATAAGGCGTGTTCAAATGAAAGTGATTCGAAGCATCGCATGCAGGCAGTTTTCAATGTATTTTCGTAAAACAAACGCGATAGTGAAGGTGTATGTACCACGCGTGCGCAAGGGCAAGCAGATTTGTGATAACTGCATTCATAAGGCCGTGACATTCAGTTAAAAATGGCTGGTGTAGATGGAATTGCATCCAAAACAGATCAGCGATCTGTAATTAAGTAATTACACTGGAAGGCTGTAAGCCGGTGAATACTCATCACAGAATGCTGGCTGTGTACGGTGACACGTGTATGTCAAAGCCCACGGCGACGAGGTCACAACTTTGTGCACCTGACCGGGCCGCGGCAAATTCGTTGTCTCCTGTCGACCGTCACTAAACATTCTAGCCTACCTCGCCACCGTGAGCTTTGACACACACGTGTGACCGTACACAGCCAGCATTCTGTGAGGAATATTCACCGGCTTACACCCTTCCAGAGTTAAAAACTTAATTATAGCTTGCTGATCTGTATTGGACGCAGTTGCATTCACACCAGCCATTTTTAACTGAATGCCACGGCCTTACGAATGAAGTTATCACAAATCTGCTTGCACTTGCGCACGCGTGGTACATACACCTTCACTATCCAGTTTGTTTCACGAAAATACGTTTGAAAACTGTTCGCATGCGACGATTCGAATCATTTTCATTTGAACACCCCTAGTATTAAGCAGTGATAGGAAATTAGGCTTAGAGGAAACTTTTCACTTTCAGCAGGATAACGACCCAAAACATACTGCTTTGATCACCAGGTCATGTTTTCTCTACAATGCTCGAAGGCGATTGGTAACTCCTCCACAATCTCCAGACATGGATCCAATAGAAAATTTGTGGATGCTATTGGATGCACAAATTCGAAAAAAAAAAATATATCAGGTAAATACAGTTTAAAAGAAGCTCCTATTGAGTCATGGAATAGCATAGACCAAACCGTCACAAAACAGTTGGTGGAATCTATGCCCCCAACTCTAGAAGGAGTCATTAAAGCTAAAAGACTTCACACAAAGTATTAATTTATATCATTTAACTAAATTTTCATTAATTATAGTACAGTCGTGGGAAAAAAAAGTAAACACCCCCTACTAACTCCTCAACAAATTATCGTAAACGAAAATTACCAATACCGAACGATTGGAAATAAAGTATACTTTTAAATGATGTATATAAAATTTGCTTAGGGGGCCATCTACATATTAAAATGTAGAATCCAAACTTCATTTTTTTCAATAGCAATACCCAATTTTAACGAGATATTTCGAATCTTCGGTTCAAACTATGCCTAGACACCAAATTTCAAGTCATTTGAATGATAAGTTTTTGAATTATAAACATTCAAAATTGAGTGCTTCTAATGTTAAATTACATTTTCATATTTTTATTTATATCTCCTGAAATTATGCTCTAATGTGCTAATTTTTTGTGTAGCAATAATTTTTATATACCCAAACATAAATACGCTGAATTTGCAATTTTTATAATTTTATGATATGAATTATGAAATTAATATTCAAAAATATTATGAATTGCAATCTACAATTATTTTGATGGATTTAGATTTATTAAGTCCTGCTTTATGGAAATCCAAAATTTCACATTTTTCTTCCAAGTAGTTTTCAAATTATACTTAAAAAACGGCAAAATGATGGTTTAAGAGGCCGTCTATGATAGAAGTGAGTAGATATTTTGAAATTTCTTCTGCTGTCCTGTAATCTAACCGGCTTCATTGACTGCTTGAGTGGTGCTTAAGGTGCCTTGATCAAGAAGGAGCCTCTCTCGGTTAACAATCGAGTACCGAACTTCAATTTGGATACAGCCCTTAAAATACGCTCGTTTTAAAATATTTAATTTATCGGAAACTTATGGTACGAATTACATAAAAATTTGTTTTTAAGCTAATTGAAAGGTGTAGAGTTCATTTATGCTGTCAGAATTCTGTGCTGTTATTGAAAAAAACAAAGTTATGGTTCGTTTTAATATGTAGATGGCCTCCTAAGTAAATTTTATATGCATCATTTAAAAGTAGACTTTATTTCCAATCGTTCGGTAACAGTAACTTTTTTCTACGATAATTTGTTGAGGAGTTTGTAGGGCTGTTTACTTTTTTTTTCCACGACTGTACATTAATGTGGTGTGCAAATCCTTTTTTGCATTTTTCGTATATTTGTTTGCTAAAATGTAAAAAATCAATTCTTTTTATTTTGTTTTTGCTTTTATATTATTACTAGCCGCCCTTGGCAACCAGTTTGGTCTCCATTAAACATATGCTAAGCATTGTATCACGTTACTTTTATGCATAATTTAATATACTTGCTCAATCCTTCGCCAAATCCGAAGATTCTGATACAAAAATCCAGAACTCGGCATTTTTATGTTAGCCGGGCGGAGGGGATAAATCGCCAAACATTGTTCCAGTCGTATTTTTTCGTATTTCATTAATTTCATTTAAAATATAGTACTTTCACCTTTTTTTATTTAAAATACATAACTTTAAAATTGAAATATTTAAAATTTATGACTCTCAATTATTGCTTTAAAAAAAGAAAAAAATAAATAAATAATACCATAAACCATGACATTTAATTTGAACATCAAAGCTTTGTTTTAATTTACCACGCGAAAAATTGCTCTTCACAGTTGCATGAAACGGACTATTATAATACTGATGATATGATATTTACAATATTTGGCGATTTATCACCTGCTCCCGGCTAATATTAAATTACCAAATTGACCGCATGGCATACAAAAAGTGAAGCGGTCAGCCCGGAACTGTTGATGACAGTCACATGACTTAGGCTTTTATATTAAGATTAATAATACATTAAATTAATGTATTACATTGCTGTTTGCTTAAATCTTTTATTTGATTTAATTATAATAATTAAAAAAAAATGAGGTATACAAATAATTTTTTTGCCAAATGTATATAATTAAAGGGTTCGCACGCTTCAGGGAATTTTACAGGTAAAATATCAGTATTCTTTTTTATAGAAAAATAAATCTAGATTAAGCACGCGAAATTTCGCCTTATTTAAGGAGAGATTTTCTATAAGAAAATACTGGTACCGAAGAATTTCCTGGTCAAGAAATTACCTGACCCATACGAACCCTGATTTATATATATATATATTATGGGCCATCCACAAATGATGTCACGCTTGGAGGGGGGAGGGGAGGGGGCTTCATGAAATTGTGACAGTTTGTGACAAGGGAGTGGGAGGGGTAAGAAGAAGTGTGACATCACACATTTTGGTTAAAATAAAAGCATTAAAAATCAGCAGATTAAATTTTAAAGTTATTTTGAAATTAAAGTATTTTGTGTTCATACAGTAAAGATAACATTTAAAGCCAAATATATTAAATTCCATTTCAAATTCCAAAATACTACTGTTTTTAATTAATATTTTATTGCTATTGTATATTAATTATGTTTTTTGTTATAAATCTTAATCTTATTTCATACAAAATAAGTACACGAATAATTTTTATTATTATGCTCACAAATGTCATTAAAACACACAGTTAAAAGTTTCAAAATAAAATTTGAATTATGATCTATAACATAATACTTTGTTTTTGAACTGCAAGTATAAGTTTATGTAATATAGCGTGACATGTGACAAGAGGGGGGAGGAGGTATGGTGAAGTGTGACACTTTGTGAGAGAGGGGTGTGGAGGAGGTAAAAAATATTGAAAAAAAAAGTGTGACATTATATATGGATGACCTATCTAAAACAAATTTCATTACAAATTTATCCTCAACTTTAAATTACTACTACACAAATAATACAATTACTACTACACAACTAAATAGTTTTAAAATAATAATTTCTGATTGTTTAATTTCACAAGGAAATTTTTCTGAGTATTCTTTAGTTTTGACTTTTGAAAAAAAATTGGAAGAAACAAGAACATTACTATCATGAAATATTAACGGTTAATAAAAAAAATTGAAAGAGAGAAACATAAAAAATATTGCTTCAAATCATGCTTAAAACATTTTTATATACTCTTGAAAAAATATTTCATCAAGTTATGGCGTTTATTTACGTTTGTTGACCATTAACTTTATTTTTAAAATTCTTTTGTAATACCTCCTTTTTTCCCAGTTTTAAGAACTGCATTTTTTTTTTTTTTTGCCTCACATAGCAGTCATTATATTAAAGATAAAAATAAATGATGGCTATAAATAAGGAGCGGTTTTTGCTAAAGATGTTTGCGATTTAAAAACAAATTTCACGAAATTGTTTTTAATGGCGATTACAGCTGATCCAATAAAAATAGCAAAATAGTTTTTAAGAAATTCTGATTCAACGAAATATAGCCTTCTGTTCTTTTAATATATATATATATATTTAATCGCGAAACGATATCTGTTTACATTTACAAAAACCATTACATTATAATTAACAAAATGATGAATAAATTATGTTGATATTTTTTTGTATTTCAAAAGTATTTCGAGAGCCAATTTAAATCTATTTAAGAAGTAATCATAGTATCTAGAAAAGAAAAAAAGGACTTCACAAAAATAAAAACAATAAAATGCTTAAATGATAAAAATAGCAAATGATGAAATATTAAAAATATGTCATGCTTTAAAAATATTTAAACACTCAAAGGGGAAAAAAACTTTTAAATATTTATTTACTAGGCTAGAGAATTTATCTAACAGTGTTTATATAATAGCAATTTTCAGTTTTAGGTTCCTCTCGTTTAAACCCCCTTATCTAAAAGATATTAACAGAATGAAAAGAAACAAATACATTTGACAAGGAAATGTTTTTCCCCAGGATGTTCGCAAATGAACAATAAATTTTAAGTTACATTTTATACCTTTAATGGCTTTCCCAAATGATACCATGGAAGTATTTTAACAGCTTAGCAGTTTTTAAGGAATTGTCAGAGAGAATAAGTTTTCAATTTCATTAATAATACAATGTGCCATACGGATAGAAATTTTTCAATTGAGTAAAAATATATTCAACACAGGATTAGAAACTTGGACCTCTGGCTTAACACATTACAGGCTGCTTGACGCATTTATGAGTCATTTATAAAACTGTCGTTAAAAAATTCTAAATTATCCCCAGGTAGTTTGAATAGTTGTTTTTTATTAAATTGACGATGTGGAACCCGTCGAATTTCGAAAAGAAAATTTCGAAAGAAAATGCTTAAGAAGGAACTGATTCATTGATTTTATAATAAACCTACAAAATTACTTACAATAAAAAATGCATCTTATATTGATTCAAATATTCTTTAAAATACATCTTTTTAAATTAAATACACTTAAAATAGAATACACTTATATTGTTTATAATATTATTATTTAAAATCAAGTACACTTATATTGGTTCAAATATTCTTTAAAATACATTTTCGTAAAGAGAAATAGAGGTATCTTTAAGCAAGTTTGCAATGAACTAAAAATCATTTAATTGATATATAAAAACGAAATAAAATCAAAATTCACCAGATTTTATTGCCGACGATATTCTTGACGTAGCTGGTATTTTGATTAATTTTTTTTCCAATTGCTATGAGAAAGCGGCAACAAAAATACGCAGTAATCTGCTATTTTCCCTTTACTTCCCACAGAAATGCAGTACTCAAGTTGCCACCATTAGAGAAATATAATTAAAAACTGCAAAAATAATAATAATAATAATAATAATAATATCTCAAGAATAATTTGCGATACAACTTTCATACAAAATGCATTTAAAAGCACATTTTCTTCGCTATACGATGGTGAAATGATTGAAGATGTGTGAAGTATAGAAGTGGAAAAATTTGCAGCAGCAAAAAATGAAAAACCGAAATTTCATCGGCGGAAAGTATTGCCATTCGCAAAATGACGTCAGCGTTACGCACATATATGTTTGTCCTTCATAATATAGACGGATAGATAGGTATCTCGTGAATAAAGTAAGGGAAAATTAGTATTAAAAATTTTCTGCCGTGAACTCGATATTTCTGAATAAAAAAACCCCACCACATTTGGCAACACTGTCTAGTGTCTACGGCCTTTATAAATGTTAATATGTACATGTTATACCAACTGATCTATCTTGGAAATTCCTGTTACGACGCTGAAAATGTTATTTGAGTCTGACCGAAAAAATGATATTCCGGTTTGAGAAAACTGATTAAACAAATACATAAATTAAAAAAATCAAAAAACCCGACTGCGTAAAAAGCGAACATACATAGATAGACTTTAATTAGGTATTTATAAATTAATTATTTCTTATCAATGTGAAGCTATTTTTTTTACATAACTTAGCTATTTTTTTTTATTTACTTGTATTGATGACTTTTAAGTTGTGTTTAATTGTTAGTTCCTATCTATAAACATTGTTTTGATGAGGCCTATAGATGTCTATGAAGTTTAGAGTTACAGGTAAGCTAGAGATCCTACCTACACAACTTTCAGGTTATGTAATAGTTAAAGGATTTTCTGACTATAAAATAGTCTAGGAAACATCGTGTTCATTTTGAAAGACCTATCCAATGATATGCCACTCAATAGGGTGCGTTACAAATTTTTTCGTCTCTACCGCCATTTTTTATTTTACGGCTGTCATTTCGAATTTAGGAAAACAACACCTAGCCTATAATCATCGGACGGTTAAGACGAATCGATAGAGACCTCATTTATTAAAATCCATCCAGCCGTTGGGATGTTTCGAGGATATAAAAAATCCACATACCCAGATACGCGTCAAACACATAACCCTTCTTGGCAGTCGGGTAAAAACTACACGGAAACCTTTCGGTTACTTATTTATTTCTTTATTAGCCACCGATATGTTATATCTTTCAGGCAACAATTAAAGTGTCGTGCCTAAAAAATAACGTTCCCTTACATAAGCCAGCTGTAAAACGAAGCAGATGTATCATTGCACGGTTAAATACTGATTATCTCTACTGCAATTTTTTAAGCTTCTAAGCATCGCACATTTTCAATTTTTATACCTTCGTATATGAAAAATAAGTACTTTTAATTGCAATTTGTTTGAAAATTCCAGCTCAATTTATTTTTGAGATATTAATTTATTTTGTAGTTTTTAAGGCCATTTCTGTAATAGTAATAACTGAAGTACTCCATATCTGTAGAAAGTAAAGGGAAAATTGTAGATTTCTAACTCTTTTGGTTGCCCTTTTCTCAGAATAACTGAAAAAAAAAATTGTACTTAAAATACGTGCTATTTTGAAAATATATAAATGAATGATTTCTAATAAAATATGGAGCTATTATAAACTATATTTAATTTTAAGTATACATATTAATATTACAAACAAATAAAGGCATGTAAATCAATGGATACCCGATTTTTTTTGTCGAGTTCCTTGAATGGCGACATTGCTTTTTGTTGGTTTTGTGCATTATTCCGCGATAATGACATCATATGCATACTTTTCTATAAATGTTGTTTAAGACTGGATCGTAAATGTGGGCTTCTTCAGCGGATGCAAATGACGTCATTTTACATAAAATAAAGCGTGTATTTTAAGTCTTAAAATTGAAATATGTTTTATACTATCTATATTTATACATATTATTTTTTCCTTCAAGGGGAACACTAAATCTTTCTATATATATAAAAAAAGTAACGATTTAGAAACGGGCCAAAAGATTTGGAAATGAACCAATGAGAATCTGCGTAAATACATTGAAACGCATCTGATTGGTCAGAGCTTTCTGTCTTTTCTTACCGGAAATTGTGCTTGGTGAAAACTACGTAAGTAGAGAATTTAGATAGGATGGGCGGGAAAAGGAAGAATCTTCTACATTTCGATAGACTTCTGTTTCTTGGGGATTTTTTTAGCGGTCGATGGCAAAAGGGATTTTTACAGAAAAAACATAATTTATATTAACTAATGAGAAGAAGCGGGGGGTCATCTGCGTTTGGAATCTAAAAATTGAATATATAGAAAATAAGGCATCACGAAGCGATCCAGAATGATAACGCGAAACAATTATGCCTGGGGTTGACTAGAAAATAAGGATACCGTACGGGGCGGTTGGTGAGCGTAGCGAGCATGGGGGGGGGGGGGGGGAATTGCCCCATCTACTTGCAGTACTACGCTACCTCTAAAACAGAATTCCTGTTTTCTAGTTTTTCTTTATTTTGAAATGAGCAGCAAAAGAATCTCTTGTTACAGAAATACAGAGGAACTTCTCTTAAACGAAGTCCCTATTTAAAAATTCTTATTTAAAAAAAGTCTATAATGTTTCTTTGTACAGGTCTCTTATAAAAAATACACTGTTCATAAAAATTTTCTCCCTTATGTAAGTATCCGAACAATTCATCTGTAACATTTTCGTGAAACTGAAACCCCCCTACTGTATCGAACGCTTTGAGCATTTCTTCTTTTAAATAGAAATGATTAAATACTGTCGGACTTCCCTTTAACTGAGTCCCTCTTTAACGAAGCTTTCTACTTACCGAAATTTTCTGCTGAACCTTGACTTTGAACACCATTACCATGTAAATTATTCTCCATATTACGAATAATATATTCTATATAACGAATTCACTCCACTTTCGTGCGTGTACAACATTTAAACGGAGAGGTTATGAATTTATTTCGGAGGATTGTATGAAAATTAAATTATATATTTATTTAACCATTTGCATTTAACCCATTTGTGCCTAGCGTCCCATTTTTGGGACATTTCAAACTTTCATGAATAAGTACATTTTTCCTCTCCTTTATAACATGAAAATTGTATGAAATAATCATTTATAAATGTCTTTATTTATTACCGAGAGATGACGGCATAAGGTGGATATTTATTTGTTTAAATGAAGGCTTTTTTCGGTGTTTATAAATTTTTCATTTTTTAAGATTGCGAAATGAAAAAAGTAAGTTTATTCGTATTTTTTCTATGAAGGATCCAAAATCGCAAGTCATAATCTTAGCTTGTAGACTTTTTTTAAATACGTATTTTTTTAAATTGCGAAATTATATGTTCAAGCCTATTTTTTATGCATTTTTGTAACGTCCAAAATATAGGGTTCTAGGCACAAATGGGCACATATTTTTGTTGGACATTTAGGAGATATTTGTTTATGTAATCTCCTTTTGAAGATATTTATGAAATAAATTGTTTTTAAGTCAGCAATACGATTATTCTTATTTTATTATTAATAATAGTTATAACGTTATTAGTCTCTGTAAAAAAATAAATATATTTTTTTGTAGTTCATAAATATGCTAATTATAGTACATAATATACAATATAAAAACTTTTTAAATATAAATATAGACAAAACATATAATTATGCATATTATTCTACTAGAAATACTCATATGTAGTTTTTTTACATTTTATTAAATAAATACAAAAAAAAAATTAAGTGTAATTTTTTTTAGTATTTTTCCAGTTTATTTTGCAATATTTTAAAGTGATTTTACTAAAACATTTGAGAAAACCAAAATTCAGGCACAAATGGGTTAAAAGAAGAAATGCTAAAAGCCTTCGATATAATAAGAAGGGGATTCCTCTTACACGGAAATGTTACAGTTGAAATGTTAGGATACTTACAAAAGTGCTAAAAGTTTTATGAACAATGCATTTTTTTTTTAATAAGAAACCTGTACAAAGTAACATTACAGACTTTTCTAAAGTTGAGGATTTGGAATACTAAGAAAAAAGAGAAAAGGTATTCCGCTTTAGTTTTTGTTAACCTCTCTTTATGTGTTTTTTAGACATTATTCCAATTAATTATTTCTCATATATCTATTGATTGCATAAAAAAAAGTTGCTGATACATTTTTCCAATATTCTCATTTTAGGTGCATTTTTCATTTCATGCATGTGTATTTTATTACACAAATTTCATGAATTTCAGTTGATTTCTATTTAACGAATTTTCTTCATAACGAAGTGTTTTAAGTGTAACGATGAGACTTCGGTAAATGGAAGTTTCACTGTACTTCTTTAAATTTCGGAAATTTGTTGGTTTTTAAGGTTTCTGAAGATACAGGAGCGCTTATATGAAATTGAGGATAACCCAGAAGAGGTTATGTCGCGTTTTCCTAAAGTTTTGCTAGATTCAGAAACGTTTACGATTTTTATATTGTGGGGTCTTATATTGTGAGTATAATGAAAAAACATGGTAGGCCTTATTTTTGGGATAGGTCTTACTTTAGGAGGGATAATGTAATAAATATTTTATTTTGATTGAAAAAAAGAAGCAAATCTGTTATGACTATATTGTAAATCTCGTTATTGGTTTATAAAAGCATAATTGACGTTTATATAACACCACTGATTTCTCTTTTTTTTTCTCCATTGCATAACATATAAATATTACATTTGGGTAAAAAAGAAGGTAGATGTTTATGTGTTTAAACATATAGCATTTGAATCCTTTGTTATAAATCTTGCCCTTCTTCATATATTTTTAATTTAAAAAGAAATGTTTTTGTACCTCACGAACATGTGTACGACTTTTGTACATACATAACGTTGTCAATTTTTTTTATCAATTTTAGACCCCCTCCCTTCGTTACGATATCATATGTTATCATTTCTCGAACACCCCCCCCCCTCACCTCCCCCTTATAATATCGTTATCAGTGTCTAATTTTTTTTTTTTTTTTTTTTTACAATGTTTTTCTTTCTTTTTTTGTGTGTATTTGCAATGATATATGTATGTATGTATGTATATATGCTTATATATCGTATGTATATATATGTAAATAGGGGTATTATGCACTTCACATCATTCATTTTTCATTAATATTTCACATATTGGCACATAATTCAAGGCTATATCTTATTATCTCAAAATAATCCTCATTGTTTTTTAAATGGATTTGTTATTTAAATATTTGTTTATAATATTTGTTTTTAAATGGTTAATTTAATCAATGCCCTTTTATTTATTTACTTTTATTTATTTATTTTCTTTATATTTACTCATTACTTATTAAGTTTATTCCTATTGTTTCATTCTATTTTAAATAAATGTCAATTTAAGTAATTTCTTGATTTCTTCAATTGATTTCACCTATTTATGGGTATAGATGGCAGCACTAAACATTTTTTTTTTTAATCTAGTTACAATATAGTTTTCCTTTTTCACACCAGGTGGCAGCAATGTTTTGGTTTTCAGTGACTAACTGCTGGCCACATGATTTAATAGTCTTAAATCTGATTGCATCCTCAAATGTTACAATATTGTGGGTCAGCTTCCTTAAGTTTTGAATTCTTGTCTATAATTGAGGTATTGTGCTCTAATCATTTTTCAATTTTTAATATCTTGTGTGAGGTGTACCTTTCTTTAGATATCTTGGTTTTTTATAATTTATTATGTTTTATAAGGCGCTATTAGGGGCTAAATTTTGTCCTTTTAGGCTTAAAGCCGACAAAATTGGATAAAATAACGCGTCTTCACTATGAATTAAGCCTGCGAGCTCCTCTGATGATTCTGTGGGTTATTCATAGTTTCTTATTTTACATACTGGTTTCCAATGTTCATGTCTTGTTCATCTTTAGAATTTTACCAATTTGTTCACATATTTGTGATTTTATCTTTATTATATATATACCGGGTGTCCCAAAAAGGACTGACTGATTTTAAAATTCAATAACTTGCAAACGGTGACAGATATTAAAAAAATTCTTGCAGGAGGGTTACGCATAAGGTCAAAAGTTTTATTACAGTGATTTTCAATTTTAGTTCGATTTACAAACAATAGATGGCGCTGTAAGCAATAGTCGCTAAATACAGGCTCGATTTTTGGTCCTTTATCTTGTTCCATGCAGAAAAAGGAGATGGAAATGTATTATCCGGGCCACGAAGTACCGAAAATCGAGCCTGAATTTAGCGACTATTGCTTACAGCGCCATCTATTGTTTGTAAATCGAACTAAAATTGAAAATCACTGTAATAAAACTTTTGACCTTATGCATAACCCTCCTGCAAGAATTTTTTTAATATCTGTCACCGTTTGCAAGTTATTGAATTTTAAAATCAGTCAGTCCTTTTTGGGACACCCGGTATATATATAGGGCATTCTCACAATCATTTGACTTTCGTGTCCCTGAATAATAATTTTTATTTTAATGCACTTTTTGTGTTTTTTTTATTTCATATACTGGGGAACATCCCATTGCATGATTGCATAACAATATTAACGAGATAAATAAGTTTTGGACTATGTTAAGGGTCCAAATACCAGGAAAACTCCTCTACCGTCCCGTGTCCGCTGATTTTTAAGTTTGGAGCTGTCTGTATAAAATTGTTTCAATAAAAGTAATTCGATGTAATTTTTTTCCGAAACTGTGACAGTTGTTTTATATAAATATGTAGCAAAATATTAACCTGCACACATTTTTACGGTTGATATTATGTTTTGAACTCTGTCCCTGTGTTTTTCATCCTTACCGTCCCTCTTGCTAAAGTTATACAGAAAATCACTTCAGATGCAGCCACAGAATTTTTTTCAAGTTTTTTCTCATGCAGAAGTATGCTAGAGAAAGAATGTCTAAAATTCTTTGACAGAAAATTTACTGCAGAATTTAACTCAGCATTTAAATATCAATTTCAAGAACGTTCCTTTATTGGTAGTCTTACCGTCCTCAAGTTTTATTCCTGCACTTTTCGAGGTAAATTAAAAAAAAAAAAAAAAAATTAATTTAATCCAATGTTAACAACTGTTTCAAAAATCAATGAACATTGTGGCTATCACTTAGTCTTAACATGATTTTCCTAAAAATAGGTGGTAATTTTCCTTACCGTTCCATCCTTACCGTCCCTTTTTTAACCATTTCGTCCCTTTTTACTTTCTTCTATCTTTACAAGAAGAAAGTATTGGATTCATGAAAATTTTCGAATTCCAGTTTTCGACGGATTTACACGTTTTAGGGGTCAGAGAACCCGAAAAACATGTTTTTACAAAATGTCTGTCTGTGAATCTGTTAGTCTGTGGTTCTGTCTGTATGTGACACAAATTTTGTGGGCGCTCTATCTCAAGAACTAATGCACGGAATTTAATAAAATTTTATATTCAGTTAGTTCCTGATATAAATTGGTGCTGATTAGTTTTTGGCGTAAATCGCCCAACAGGTGGCGCTGCTGTGCTGTATTTTTTTGCGATTTTTGAAATAGCTCTATCTCAACAACTAATGCACAGATTTTCATCAAACTTCAGATGCAATTATTACTTGATATGAATTTGTGTTGGTAACGTTTCGGTGTAAATCGCCCAACAAATGGCGCTGCTATGCTGCATTTTGCAGGATTTACACGATTTTCGCATCTGTCTCAAGAACTAATGCACGGATATTCATCAAACTTCAGATTCAGTTAGTCCTTGACATGAATTGAAGTTTTGCAGCTTTTGGTGTAAATCGCTCAACAGGTGGCGCTGCTATGGTGCATTTTTTGTGATTTCCGCAATATCTCTATCTCAAGAACTAATGCTTGGGTTTTCAACATACTTTAGATTAAGGTATACCTGGATATGAATTAATGCTGTTTATGTTTTGGTGTAAATTGCTCAACAGGTGGCGCTGCTATGCAGCATTTTTCATGATTTCCACAATAGCTCAATCTCCAGAACTAATGCACGGATTTTCATCGAACTACAGATTCAGTTAGTCCTTGACATGAATTGACGTTTTGCACCTTTTGGTGTAAATCGCTCAACAGGTGGCGCTGCTGTGGTGCTGTTTTTATGATTTCCGCAATAGCTGTATCTCAAGAACTAATGCTTGGGTTTTCAGCAAACTTCAGATTCCGGTATACCTCGATATGAATTAGTGCTGTTTATGTTTTGGTACAAATCGCTCAACAAGTGGCGCTGCTATGCTGCATTTTTCAGACTTTCTGCTATAGCTCCATCTCAATAAGTAATGCACGAATTTTCATCCAACTTCAAATTCAGATATACTTTGATATGAATTGGTGCTAAATGGATGTAATTTCTTGTACTATTTAAATGATTTAATTGACGTGATTTATATAGAAGAAAGTTTTGTGATGGCCACAACATACTAGTTTCTTATACCATCCCCTTTTTTTACTTTCTTCTATCTTTACAAGAAGATAATATTGGATTCGTGAAAATTTTCGACTTTCGGTTTTCGACGGATTTACATGTTTTAGGGGTCAGAGAACCCGAAAAACATGTTTTTACAAAATGCCTGTCTGTGAGTCTGTGAATCTGTTAGTCTGTCTGTCTGTCTGTATGTGACACAAATTTTGTGGGCACTCTATCTCAAGAACTTATGCACGGAATTTAATAAAAATTTATATTCAGATAGTCCCTGATATAAATTGGTGCTGATTAGTTTTTGGTGTAAATCTCTCAACAGGTGGCGTTGCTATGCAACCTTTTTTACGATTTCCGCAATAGCTCAATCTCCAGAACTAATGCACGGATTTTCATCAAACTTCAGATTCAGTTAGTCCTTGACATGAATGGAAGTTTTGAACATTTTGGTGTAAATCGCTCAACAGCTGGTGCTGCTATACTGCATTTTTTACAATTTCCGCAATAGCTCTATCTCAACAACTAATGCTTGGAAAATCAACAAACTTCAGATTCAAGTATACTTTGATATAAATTAGTGCTGTTTGTGTTTTGGTGCAAATCACTCAACAGGTGGCGCTGCTATGCTGCACTTTTCAGAATTTCCATTATAGCTGTATCTCAAAAACTAATGCAACAATTTTCACCAAACTTCAGAATCAGTTAATCCTTTATATGAATTGACATTTTGTACATTTTGGTGTAAATCGCTCAACAGGTGGCGCTGCTATACAGCATTATTCCCGATTTCTGCAATAGCTCTATCTCAAGAACTAATGGACACATTTTCATCAAACTTCAGATTCAGTTACTCTTTGATATGAAATGATGCTGACTACGTGTTGGTGAATATCGTCTAATAGGTGGCGCTGCTGTGCTGCATTTTGCACTATTTCCTCAATAGCTCTATCTCAAGAACTAATGTACGAATTTTCATCAAACTTCAGATTCAAGTACACCTTGATAAATGTTGATGCTAATTATGTGGTTGTGTAAATCGCTCAACAGGTGGCGCTGTTATGCTGCATTTGTCATCATTTGCGCAATAACTCTATCTCAAGAACAAATGCACGGATTTTCCCCAAACAGTTTTTTCAGTTAGACATTAAAATACCAAATAAAGTTTAGTTAGTTCAAATCAAGTTAGACATTGACATAAGTTGATGATAATTAGGTTCTGGTGTAAATCACTCAATAGGTGGCGCTGCTATGCTGCATTTAGATGGATTTATACGATTTTAAGGACAATAATATCTCAAGAACTAATGCACGGAGTTTCATCTTTTTAGAATCCTCATGATGAGCATAGATGCACTGTGATAAGGAATTTAGAAGTATTGACAAGTATGAGATAGAAGAAAGTTTTGTGATGGCCACAACATACTAGTTTACCTTAACGTCCCTTCTTTAACACCCCTTTAAGACAATGTTACGCGAAAATTCTGTATTGAAAGTACTACATTTTTATTATTTCTTATTCGAATGTCCTGTGGGTACTATGCAAATGGTAAGGAAAATTAAACTCGCAAGTTTAACTTAAACCTCAGTTAAATAAGAAATTTTTTGCTGCTGAGCATTTTTTCTTTATTCTGAATCAGTAAGGCATTCGTCTATCAGATTAAAATGTTATTTTAGCAAGTTTAATTTCGCCATATTTTTTTCTCCAAAAGTCAAAAGATTGTGAGATTGCCCCATATATATATATATATATATATGTTACGAAACAATTTAATGGGTGTAGTTGAAATCGTGCTTATTACGTATTACTGGAGTCATACCACATTTTAATCAGCCGTTGGTGATGTTGTAAGCAATCCTACCACTTAGCACAAGCATTGCTAGCGGAGGTATCAACTCTGAAAATATAGCAGCTGTAGAGCGATGATAATAGTGGTATAGTCCAATCAAACACTTATTATTTCATTATGAAAACAAGGCAGCTTGAGTGGCGAAAAAAGGAGTATGAAGAAATATGGGGTTTTCCCAATTAAACACATGGAAACGTAGTCATAGAACAACTGTTTATTCCATCAGAACATACCAACACTGAACAATTCCCGCAGATGAGAAATCAGAGCATTTCACTCGAGCATAAACTAATTACTCATACTAATAGATGTTAATTTACGAAATGAATATTCCACATGGCTAAGGACACCGGGTAACAGGTTTTGTAAACAATCACAGCACAAAAAAATCTCTCGTTCTGAGTTCATGCTCTCGCTATTTATGAGAATGCGCGGAGGAATTCCGATTGAAATGACAACTTCAAGCTAAACCAACGAAAATCACGAACGAGCCTCGAAGTGAAACTGGGATCCGACACTCAGCCAATGGAGAGCGATCAAGAAACGTCACAGGAAAGAATCCCAGCGCCGCTAATGGAATGATTTCGATGTGAAAAGGCTGGTGCCTCGCGGGCGGGAAAATGAGATGAAATAGAATAAAAAAGTAAAAATGGCTTTGATAAATATTCGAAAAATAAGTAACTGCGTTCAGAACTTTACAGTTTGGTAGACGATAAAAATTAATGAAGGGATTAAAAGTTTAGATTACGTTTTGGAATAAATCTATTATTAAGATACGCGTTTTAAAAATAGAGGAATTTAGCTAGAAATAAATAATAGAGCGTATTAAAAAAAAGGAAATAATGAATAGGCCGGCAATTTAGAATAATTTAAATGAATAGTAAAAGGTAGAATTTTTATATAACAGATATATATATATATATATATATATATATATATATAGAGAGAGAGAGAGAGAGAGAGGGTTATATGTTTATTATTATCATACTTGACTGGCTTCAATGAAGAAAAGAAGTTGATAAAATATCGCTACTGTATGAAAAAGCTTTATATCTAATAATACTTTAAAGAAATACTTACTATTTAAAAGTACAGTGAAACTTTCATTTAACGAAGTCTCATCGTTCCACTTAAACACTTCGTTATGAGGAAAATTCGTTAAATAGAAATCAAGTGACATTCATTAAATTTTTATAATAAAATACACATGCATAAAATGAAAAATACACCTAAAATTGAAATATTGGGAAAATGTCTTTTAATTCGGGCAGTAAATTTTTTTTAATGCAATGTAGACTCATGAGAAAAATTTTATTAGAATAATGTCTAGAAAAACACATAATAATGAGAGGTAAACAAAAACTGAAGCATAGCGTATTTTTTATCAGTATTTCAGATTCTTTTTTTTTTTTTTTAAGTCTATAATATTTACTTTGTACAGGTCTCTTATAAAAAATACACTGTTAATAAAAATTTTCTCACTTATGTCAGTATCCGAACAATTCATGTGTAACATTTTCGAGAAACTGGAACCCCCTTATT
Organism: Maratus speciosus; assembly: GCA_963932465.1. Classification (NCBI taxonomy): domain Eukaryota; kingdom Metazoa; phylum Arthropoda; class Arachnida; order Araneae; family Salticidae; genus Maratus; species Maratus speciosus. Next base: position 587,163,464 of record OZ010792.1, read on the forward strand.
GTATCGAACGTTTTCAGCATTTCGTCTTTTAAGTCTGTTCTTAAATCGAAAAGGGAAACTTTCTGACACAAGTTTTAATTTATTTTTGTTCGAAAATGCATGAAACTAGCTAGTGTTGTTGTTCAGAAACTATGTCATCGAACTGTTTCTTCTTTTAAATAGAAATGATTAAATACCGGCTGTCCCAAAAATGACTGATGGACTTTAAAATTCAATAACTTCCAAACGGTGACATATATCTAAAAAATACTTGCAGGAGAGTTATGTATGATGTCAGGAGTTTTTGTACCGTGATTCTTGATTTTAGTTCGAATTTCAAACAATAGATGGCGCTGAGAGCAATAGGCGCTCAGTCCAGACCCGATTTTTGATACTTCGGGATCCATTCAATATATTTTAATCTCCTTTTTCCACATGGAAGAAGAGATGGGCCGGAAAATCGAGCCTGGATTGAGCGGTTATTGCTTGCAGCGCCATCTATCGATGCTATTTGTAACTAAAACTGAGAATCGCAGCATAAAAACTGCTGACATCTTACACAACACTCCTGCAAGAATTTTTTTAACATCTGTCACCGTTTGCAAGCAATTGATTTTTAAAATCCATCAGTCATTTTTGGAACACCCGGTATATAAATAATTTCATTTCCATACAATCAGCTGAAATAAATTCATACACCCATCACAACAGCAACTTCTCCATTTAATATTGTACACGTACGAAAGTGGAATAAACTTCGTTATATAGAATATATTTTTCGTAATATGGAGATTAATTTGCATGCTAATAGTGCTCAAATTCAAGGTTCAGCAGAAAATTTCAGAAAGTAGAAAACTTCGTTAAATAAGGACTTTGTTAAAGGGAAGTTTGACTGTATTTACCTAATAATAGCATTTTGTTGCATGATGCATTCAAAAGTTTTATTGCCTTCCCTGCAGGGGTGTAAGCAGAAACAAAACATGCGAACAACATTCTTTCCCATTTTTTACTATTAAAAATAACATGTATATTTTCGGACCTGGCTCCTTTAAGGCTGTTCTTAACTGCTCTGCTCAACAAGCGCAAAACGTTTTGACACATTTACAAATTCATTTTTTAGCGGAAAAATATAAAATTGGAAGGCCTGGCCATGGAAGCGTTTTGGAATCGAACTGTTTTTTCCATTTTTGGATCCATAAATTACCTATTGAGTTATAAGCGATTTTGGTCTCGTGACAAAGACGATTTTCGCCCTTCACGGACTGGTTTTTCTGCTTTCTTCGGGAACTTCGGTTCAAAACGTCATCTTTGACATTATTTTCCGAAATATCTATTGCGTTTGCAAAAAAAAAAAAAAAAAACGGAAAAAATAGCTCGATGACATAGTTTCTGAACAACAACACCTGCTAGCTAGTTTCATGCATTTCCGAACAAAAATAAATTAAAACTTATGTCAGAAAATTGCCCTTTTGGATTTGAGAACACCCTTAAAAAAGCAATATATGGTCATATGGCAGAAGAATAGAAATGACGAATGTTGGAAATTCCCTATTTTAGAATGAAACGATTTTATAAATATTTAATGGTTTTTAACAGGGACGTTGCTACAAATATTTTTTCGGGGGGGGGGGGGGATTAAAAAATTTCCCAACTTGAAACAAATTGCTTTATTTTCCAACTGAAATGATATGTGCAATGTGTGTTTATGATAAATGATACTTATACGTAAAAAATGCTTTCCAAAAAAAAAAAATACTGAAACTAAAAACATAAAAATTATAGGTATTTGTTTGTTTAATGAAAGTTTAAATAAACCTCTTTCATTTAAATAATTAAAATCAAAACTAGATTCATTTCTATTTTCCTATCTTGGAATCATCGAGCATGAAAGTAATAAGATACCCAATTTCAAAATGAACAGTTAAGGAAGCAATTTCAAACAATACAGTAAATGTAAGATTTAAGCCTAGAAAAATTGCACATACAGTAGAGCGCCGATTATCGGAACTCCAATTAACCGAACAGCCTATCTCTCTCAAAAAAAATTTTTTAACCGAACTTCCATTTATCCGAACAGCCTATTTCTCTCATTTTTTTTTTTTTTTTTTTTTTTTTTTTTTTTTTTTTAAATGATGATGAGATTGTGGATAAGATGAAAAATTTTTAAGATGATTTAAGATGGAAAAAAAATGAAGAAATGAAAACGAATGCTCTAAAAAGGACCCAGGTCCATCCCATAACGAAGCCATTGAATGTTTGGAAACAGCTATGAAATGGTTCGAACGGCAGAAGAACTCTGATCCTATTCAACTAACTTATTTAAGAAGAATTCGAGATAAGGCAGCATTGGAAAGAATGTCTTCTTTGAAGAAAGCAACAACAGAAAGCTTTTTTTCTTAAATTATAATCTCTGGAGTTCAGAAAATGATAAAAAGAGAAAAAGAAAATTTTAAATGATAAAAAAGTTAAAAAAAGAAACAAAAAAAAAACAGTTTTTAAACATGCTAGCACTAACTATGCTACCAGGCCTAAACCTGGATAAAGTGTGAAGGTTTTAGTATAGTCATTAACATCCCTTAAATTGTCTGTCCATTTATCCGAACTTTTGCTTATCCGAACTAGGGTCGGTCCCGACTTTTTCAGATAATTGGCGCTCTACTCTATTTAGGGAAAACCAGCATTAGTTTAAGGTTTATAAATTTTTTGCCTTATATTACGTACGAGTCATAATCACACCTAATATGAAAATACCTTCATGTTATTTTGAGAAAGCAACAAAGATTTGGAAGAAATAAAGGGAATAGATTAGAAACACTGTTGAGGGACAAGAGTAGGGGAAATTCAGGTCTGGTAGGTGCATGATATTTTCGTAGCGCAGAGAAACACAATGACAAATTGAGTCTGGTTGCTTTTTATACTTCTTTTGATAATTTAACTTGTTTACTGTTACAGAACTCAGAAAGGCAATAAGCAAAACAATAAAAATTTAATATTTTTTGACTGTTATTTAAAAAAAAGAAAAAGTCTTTGAAAAATCTAGGATTTCCGAACTCTAAGCTCAAATTTCCCAAGTTCACATATATTGGAGAGGGAGGCTCCCCCTTCATAACCCCCCATCGCGACGCCTGGTTTTTTAACTATAGCTTTGTATTTTCATAAAAATTGATATCAGGCTAAAAAAATACATGTAAAGATAAAGTTACCAGAAAAAGAAAATTTTGGTTGGATCAAAAATGACAACGATATCAAAAGACAACCCCACTCCCCCTTCAGATATCTTAGGATATCAAGTGTCAGACACCCCCCCCCCCTCCTCCCTCCTTCCGTTATATATGTAGAAATTAATAAAATGACTAAAAATGAAAGAAAACAGTCGTACACATGTTCATGAGCTACAAAAACATTTCTTTTTAACTTAAGAATATATGAAGAAGGGTAAGATTTGTAACAAAGGATTCAAATGTTTTATGTTTAAACACATAAGCATGTGCTTCTTTTTCAGCCAATTCTAATATGTTATGCAATGGAGAAAAAAAGAGACATCTGTGGTGTTATATAAAAACTACTCAATCACAAATTGAGCTTTTCCAACTGAGCGAAAAAACGCCCAGGTTGGGAATCGAACCCAGATCCTTGGATACAAGGCCAATGCTAACTGGGCCGCTAACTGGACGCTTTCAGCTAACTGGCCGACAACAAGCATATTTCGCTCAGATAACCTTATTGGTAGTAACATCTGGTCTGTCAAAGAAAGCTCAACAAAATAAACCGCAGGTAAAGGAACTCCGTATAAACGATGGACACGTACAGTCGTGGGGAAAAAAAGTAAACACCCCTACTAACTCCTCAACAAATTATCGTAGAAGAAAGTTACTGATACCGAACGATTGGAAATAAAGTCTACTTTTAAATGGTGCATATAATATTTGCTTAGGGGGGCATCTATATATTAAACAAACCATAACTTTGTTTTTTTCAATAGCAGTACACAATTCTGACAGCATAAATGAACTCTACACCCTTCAATTAGCCTGAAAACAAATTTTTATGCTATTCGTACGATAAGTTTCCGATAAATTAATTATTTTAAAACGAGCGTATTTTAAGGGCTGTATCCAAATTGAAGTTCGGTACGCGATTGTTAACCGAGAGAGGACGTCTTCTTGATCAAGGCACCTTAAGCGACACTCAAGCAGTCATTGAAGCATGCTAGATTACAGGACAGTATAAGAAATTTCAAAATAGCTAGTCACTTCTATCATAGACGGCCCCTTAAACCATCATTTTGCTGTTTTTTAAGCATCATTTGAAAACTACTTGGAAGAAAAATGTGAAATTTTGTATTTCCATAAAGCAGGACTTAATAAATCTAAATCCGTCAAAAAAATTGTAGGTTGCAATTCATAATTTTTTCGAATATTAATTTCATAATTCATAAATCATATCATAAAATTATAAAAATTGAAAATTCAACGTATTTATGTTTGGGTATATTAGTATTATTGGGACACAAAAAATTAGCACATTCGGAGCATAATTTCAGGAGATATAAATAAAAATATGAAAATGTAATTTAACATTAGAAGCACTCAATTTTGAATGTCTATAATTCAAAAACTTACCATTCAAATGACTTGAAATTTCGTTTCTAGGAATAGTTTGAACCAAAGATTTGAAATATCTCGTTAAATTTGGGTATTGTCATTGAAAAAAATGTAGTTTGGATTCGTTTTAATATGTAGATGGCCCCCTAAGCAAATTTTATATACATCATTTAAAAGTAGACTTTATTTCCAATCGTCAGGTACCAGTGGCTTTCTTCTACGATAATTTGTTCAGGAGTTAGTAGGGGGTATTTACTTTTTTTTCCACGACTGTACATGTACATGAACTGATAGTTCATCATCGCTCAGTTGGAAATGTTCTATTCGTATGATAACTTTACCAGTCAGTTTGATTGTGTTAAAATAATAGTTTACTCAAATACAGTTTTACTCAAAAAAATGAGAGAAACATCAGAAGCATTATATATAAATATAGGGCAATTCCATCGTAATTGACGCAACATTTGATCATCGAATTTGGTTTTCAAAACTATGTAGAAAATTTACTAATAAAGCTAGAACAAATTTTTACAATTTAAAATATTTTTTACGAAGGACTTAATACCCAAATACCTGAAGATTATTTCAAGCTCTCTTTTAGCCACCAAAATTGCATTTCAAAATTCTGTAACGGACGTAACATAAAATATACAAGCATTTTTTTTTTGCCTTCATTGAAGTGTAAAAATTAGGAAAACTATCCTGTTAAAAAAAGTAATTTAATTTTCTCAACAACACTAAATAATGCCAAATTATAACAGTAACTTGTTTAATTAATTTCTGAATAATAAAAAAAAGAAAAAAATGGCATTTACACGGGTAACTGACGTAACTTTTATTGTGTAACTGACGTAACATTATGACTTTACAAAGACAATATTGGCACTTAACTTAGTTTGTAAACAGTAATTTACAATGCCTTTTTATTGGGATTTTCTATAGAATATAAAAATATCAAGTTTTCCAATCATATCCTTAAATTAAACATATTATAAATTTTATTCCCCCCCCCCCCCAAAAAAAAAAAAGATAATTTTCTGTGGAATTGCCCTATACGTATGCACACACACACATAGACAATCGATGCTTTACGAACAAATCTGAAACTAGAAAATGATGAAAATTTTGCAACGAATCACGCTTTGAAAATATTTATACTTTTTTTTTTAAATATATATAAGAAACGTTAAATTAACGTCTTTATTTGACGTACAACTACTAGGATATTCACACTTATATAGTATCATTTCTCACAAATTTTAGGTTTTCTCTTTTCTGCATTATATAACATGTTACATACTACATTTGTGCAAAATAAAAGTAGATAATAATTGATTTTAGTAGAAATGTTCATGATTTAAAAGGTAATTTTAAGAAACAAGTTTAATGGCTTTATGTAATGGTTCTACAAAACAATTTTATCAGCACGTTTTAAGGAATTTTAACTCAAACAGATAACTGTTATGTCTTTTTAAATTACATTTTTCAGAAAGAGTAATATTTGTATACATTTTCTTTTTAAATTGCCAAAAACAGTTTCTTTGAGAAATGATTTTCAAAATACAGGAGATTAAAATGTATGGAAGAATAAATAAAATTTTTACATTAAGGTATTAGAACACAGTGAGAGAAAAAGAGAAAGAAGTCAGAAAAATAAATAATTGAACACATTCCCGGGAGTGATGTGAATTCATTTCTTTTTAATATCTACAACTACATTTTTGCATTTTAAAAAGTACATTCTTAGTATATTCTAGCATTTCTCAATTTTCGCAAAATTCCTATTTATACAATCAGTGTACTTGCATATAAATGCATTGATTGTAAAAAATATCATTGTTATATATATCATCATCATCATCATCAACCGTTTTCAATCCACTGCTGGATGTAGGTCTCCCCCAGATTTTTCCACTGTTTCCTGTCTAGTGCTTTAGTCATCCAATTTACACCGGCTACTTTTCTGATTTCATCACTCCATCTTACTTGAGGTCGTCTTCTTGGCCGTTTTACATCTCTGGGATACCACTGTAGGGTGTTTGTGCTCAATCTATTGTCTTGTATTTTTACAATGTGCCCAGCCCATTTCCATTTTAGCCGTTTAATTCTTTCAATGATGTCAAAAACTTTCGTGTGACTTCTTATCCAGGTTATTCTTTTTCTGTCTCTTCTAGTTATACCTAGCATACATCTTTCCATACTTCTCTGTGTTGTTTGTAATCTTTGTACCATCCGTTTTGTTAGCGTCCATGTTTCTGCTCCATAAGTTAGCACAGGCAAAACACATTGGTTAAATACCTTTCTTTTCAAACAAAGGGGCATGCTACTCTTCAGAATAATATTGTTCTTCCCAAAAGCACTCCATCCATTTCTTATTCTTCTATTGATTTCATTCATAATACTATTATCCGATGATATTTCCTGCCCAAGGTACACATAACTTTGCACTTCTTTAATTTCAGTGTTGTTTTAGACGGTTTTCTTTTTTGATGCAAATGAATTGAACTTCACCTTAGTTTTTTCCAATTTTATTTTTAATCCCACATTAATGCTAGCTTCTGCCAAATCTTTTAGCACATTTTCTAGTTCTTCAGGACTGTTACTGAAAATTAAAATGTCGTCAGCGAATAGGAGATGACTTAAATATTCCCCATTTATTCTAATCCCTTTGTTTTCCCAATCCAGTTTCTTGAAAATATTTTCTAAGACAGCAGTAAAAAGCTTAGGCGAAATGGTGTCTCCTTGTCTTACCCCTCTTCCAAGCTTGATATTTGCTTTTCCTTTGTCCAAGCGGATGATTGCTGTTGCTTTCTTGTAAATCTTCTTTATAATATTGATGTAAGGTTTGTTTATACCAATGTCCTCCAGAGATTCTACTACTGCTGATGTGTAGACCGAATCAAATGCTTTTTCATAATCAATAAAGGCAAGGCAGAGAGGTAAATTATATTCCTTGTGTTTTTCTATGAGCCCCCTTACCGTTTGGATATGATCCATTGTGCTGAATCCACTTCGGAATCCTGCTTGTTCTCTAGGTTGAGCTGAGTCCAGAGCTGATTCAAGTCTTTTCGTTAAAACTTTGGTGAAAATTTTATAAATCACTGATAGTAAGCTGATCGGGCAATAGTTTTTAATGTTTTCCTTCTTTCCTTTCTTGTAAAGTAGCACCATCACACCATTATTCCAATCTTCTTGTACATCTGACTTCTTGAGACATTTGGAAAACAGTAAGGATAGCATTTTTGCAAATTCTTCTCCTTCTTCTTTGATAATGTCGATTGAAATTCCATCTTCTCCAGAGCATTTACCTTTTTTCATAAATTTAATGGCTTGTAAAACTTCGTCTGTCATCACTGGGATTATGGCTTCGGTTTCTGTTAAGTTTTCTCGTGGATCACATAGGTTGATTTCCCTTTGATCTTCACATTTGTATAAATCGTTATAGAATTTTTCGACAATGTGTACTATTTCTTTATTGATTTTGGTGATTGTTCCATCTGCCCTCTTTAGTGCAAAAATACGTTATATATATATATATATCCGCTTATAATATACATACGAGTACAGAAAAATCTTGTTAAATAATATAATATACAATACACTGTTAAAAAATGTTGTAAAAACACAGAAAAATTCTCTGTAAATTTACGCTAGTAATCGGTTAAGTGCATTCGATTGAGTTTCTCAGTCATCATCATTTTTACAGGCATTTCCATTTTCTCATATCAAATTCCCTGTAGGTATTTCAATGTATTTGTTTAAATATATTTTTATCTTTTTTAAAACCTCTAATTTAAAGTACAAACTTTTAAAAATTCTTTTTCAATTTTGTTAGCAATAAAAAAGAAAAAAAATCACGAATAATGGTGCAAATAGAATATAAAAATAGTCGTCCGTAGCAGCCCTGCATTTACAGCCATTAACTTTCCTTAATTTATTTCCAAGTTTTTCGCATATTCAATTTCTTAACATAATATTAAGTTAACAGGAAGCCATTTAACAGCAAAAATTATAAATTTAAGGACATGACAAATGTATAAGCATAAATACATTGTAATAAATAAACAAACTGTGTGACATAAATTGTCGGATATCTCAAAAACGGCTGATTTGCGACAGGCTGATTTGTTCCATTGAGTTTTTTACTCCCCACGACGACAAGATCTTTTTAACGATAGTACTCTCGTCGAAATCAGCGCGTAACACTTCTTGCACTTCGCTAGTCAGAGGCATCTGCAACTATTCTTTTTTCCGAATTTCTCCCTGGCTAGACAGCCTATCTGTGATACTTGAATCTATAGAGTTTTCTCAAAGGTGTAAGTAATACCGAACACATATAAAATGATATGTGTATATATGTGTTGGTAACAGCTACTATCAAGTCGAACATTTACTTGTGCAATCGTGGCTTAGGATACGAATTTATTCGACTCATGGACAGTACCGCCAGACGAATACTAAAATTTTATTGTGGATACCGCTCTTTTCATAGAGTGGTAGAGATTGGTTTTCATAGAGTCGCCTTATTTATTTACAAAAATTTTGGGATTAAAGTAAGCGAATAATACCATACTAAAGTAGTGGTATTAAAAATAAAATTTCAGCATTCGTCTGGCAACAATGCCCATGGAAGAATACTTTGATGTTGAAAGTATAGCTCCGAGTAAGAGAACATGGTGGTCATTTGCAGTCGTATTATTAATTCATACGGTCGTTTGTAGTCGTGTTATCAATTCATACGGTCGTTTGCAGTCGTATTATTCATTCATACGGGCATGGGGTAATCATAAACAAGGCAACGTATTCAGGAATCCAGAGAATTTCTCCACAAAAAGAAAAACTGAATCAGCTTGTCGTTCAAATATGTTTATTCATCAGGCATAAAAATATAAAACCAGTCCCACATTACAATAAAACTTCCGTGAAGACTTCAAGCTTCGGCATGAGTCTATATATCATGCTGTCAGATCTTAAAGAGCAATTTAGAATACTACGATATTTTTAAGACACCAGATAATATCTTCTACAGCACTTGAAACAAGGCAGAATCTGAGCTCCGAGTTCCATGCATGTGCTTTTTGTTAAACTCGCGAAATAAAACAAATGCCGACATAGCACGCAACAAACGAATCAGTGAAAAGTGTACGCCCTCAGATGAGCAGCTAAGCTAATGACGCGAGAGGGGAATGTTCTAAGGCGAAGTTGTTCTTTCTCTAGTTGAGTAATGTTTTTGAAGTAAAACGTCTAGATGCGCGGGAAACTAGATTCGTGGAGTAAAGATAGGAAATAAAAATAATAAAATGGCTTTTTAAAACATTCGAAACTAAAAAACTAGCTTCTCTCAGAATATTATAGATTTGATAGCTGATAAAATTAATGAAGGGATAAAAAGTTTTAGCTTAAGATTTCGAATAAGATAATTATTACGATACGCGTTTTAAGTTTATAGGAATTTAACTAGAAATGAATAATAGAGATTATTAAGAAATAGGGAAAGAATGAATATGCCGGAAAGTTAGAATAATTTAAATGAATATTGCAAAAGTAAAATTTTTATATAGCAAATATACCTAGCCTGAATTATCTGTTCTGAATAGATTTTTACCAGGTAACTAAAGATTTAGTAATAATGAAAATATACGAATAAGAGATTTTGAAATATTTTTTTAAATTGTCAAACTTTATAATTATTCAACAGTAGTTCAAATACTTAGTATGGTTTAGTGGGGGGGGGGAGGGGATTAGACATTGACTGGAGATCCACATTCCACATAGACGTCGAGAAATTATGTGCGTCTTAAGATTCGACAAAATTAAAATCTTGTATGGGGTCGTCCTTTATGATGTCACACTTTTTTTCAATATTTTTGATCCCCCTCCCCCTTTGTCACAAAGTGTCACACTTCACCATACCCTCCCCCCCCCCTCTTGTCACATGTCACGCTATATTAAATAAACATATACTTGCAGTTCAAAAACAAAGTACTATATTATAGACATATTTCAAATTTTATTTTGAAACTTTTAACTATGTGTTTTAATGACATTTGTGAGAATAATAATAAAAATGATTCATGTACTTATTTTGTATGAAGTAAGATTAAGCTTTACAACAAAAAACATAATTAATATACAATTGTAATAAAATATTAATAGGAAAGAACAATTAAAAACTGTAGTATTTTGGAATTTGAAATAGAATTTAATATATTTGGCTTTAAATGTTATCTTTACTGTATGAACACAAAATACTTTAATTTCAAAATAACTTTAAAATTTAATCTGCTGATTTTTAATGCTTTTATTTTAATAAAAAATGTATGATGTCACACTTCTTCTTACCCCCTCCCACCCCCTTGTCACAAACTGTCACAATTTCATGAACCCCCTTCAAGCGTGATATCATTTGTGGATGGCCCCTATACTGCTTTACGCCCATAACATAAGCATTCTTCTTTACTATTCTAATTAGTAGCGGATGGGGACAGCTTAATGCAACAATGTTAAAGATTGAAATGTAACTATTATTATACATAGTGCGTCATTGTGGCTTAATTTTTTTTTTATTATTACTTTAGAAATATTTAAAAGCTGTTATTATTTGTTTTCTCTTTGTTCTTAACCCCTTGGGGACGAGCGACACGTATACGTGCCGGAAATAGGCCTAAGGATCCTTGTTTATCCTCACCAGTAAAATTTTACTGTAAAATTTTCCTTATTTAATCCGAGCATTTTCCCGATTTGAATAGGCACAAACTTCTGTTTTTTAAAACCGGTAGCAAAGTAATAAACATTTCGTAAAAGGCTCCCGTCGCGAAGGGGTTAATTTTAAATGTTTCTTTGTTAAAAAAAAAAAAAAAAAAATCCCAACTAAATGGGTACAGTTCAATTTTTTTTTTAATTATTACACTGAACTAAACATATTTTAATTTTCTGATTATTTCAGATCCTATTTTGTAGCAAATGTATAATGAGAGCATCTCATAATCTTTTTAACATTATAACATTAATAATTATAATGCATTATCTTCAAGTATTAACATCTTAAATAATAATAATAACAGTAATAGTAATAAAAATATCAGAAAAATAAAATATAAACATACAATAGAATATAAAACACATGGATAAGTACCAAGTACAAACGAAAATCAACAGCAACAAAACAACGCGCGGAAGCCGAATAGTAATTTTTTTCTACCCATATCGTTATGCAGTGTTTTAACATTGTTGCATTAAGCTGTCCCTATCCGCTACTATTCTAATTTGCCTAATGGTCTTCAAAAGACAATTAGGTAACATGAACAACATTACGTATTAGTTAAATGGGTGAATACGAAACGTAAATCTTATTATTTATGAATTTTCAAGAAATATTTTTCCGGTATGAGTGTTTCAGTTTCTTTTTCATGGGTTTTTCTCTATTCTTTTCTTTTCGCTATAGTTTATATGAAGTTTTGTGTGCAAGTTGCATTTCATAAACACCAATAATAAAATCTTAAAAATGAAGAAATACGCACAGCAAAAATACCTTATTCCTTGTTAAAATAGAATTCCTTTGCTAATATGCAATGATTCCACCCACTTTCATATTAAGTCACGGAGACATTTATGAAAACTACTTGAGCGAACTCCGTACAAAGAAATAACGCCAGTTTGCATGATATATGATTGTTTTTATATTTTCAGCAATACAGTGTAAACTCTACTATTTCTGTCCTAAAATTATTATAATAGATATTTTGGTACTTTTCCATTATACGGACACCATGCCAAAATGTATGCTAGTGCGTAAATTATTTCAACCTGATCGGGAAAAGGATTTTTATTGTAAATGCAATGTGTACTGCAATACTAAAAGATATTTGTAATTTTAGGCCAGCAGTTTAATATAAGTTTTATTTTATTACTTTATTGTATAACAGTTATTTTTTCACTTATTTTAAGTATATATTTGTGATTTAATAAAACGGTTCGTAAAAGTCATTAATTTTCAAATGTTTTATTTTTAAAACGCTCACTTTACTATGGAAAATGCAGGGCTCGCACCGTTCCTAAAATTTTCGCACTTTTCTACCAGTATTTTAAATAAGAATTTTTCGTCGTATATTCTTTTAAAAATTACAATAGAATTATACAACAATAATTATCGTTTTAATTTAGTGGTAGCAAAGTGCAAAAATTTTAGGAACGCTCCGAGCCCTGGACAATGTTTTTTCATTTATTTTTCAAATGTTTCAATTCACGTGATTTTCATTTTGCGCCAATTATTACGCTTGGCGACAATGGTGTCCGTATAACGAAAAAGTATCGATATTTATTATTATTATTATTGAGATTGTTCTTATCCTAGTCCAGGATCATTTCGTATAACCTGGCAATCATATTGGTGACAGCAAAGAAATGGAATCGGAAACGTTTAAAAACCTTTTGGGAAATTTTATTATAGTAATAGATTGAATGTGCGTGGAGAAGTTACTCAACAGCAGTCGATAACAAGTAAAAATTAAATTTAAAAAATCAAAAATCCTGACTGCGTAAAAAGCGAACTAATTAATGATTTCTCATGAATGTGAAACTATTTTTTATATTACTTACCTATTTATTTTACTTATTTGTATTGATGATTTTTAGTTGTGTTTAATTGTTAGTTCCTATCTATAAACACTGTTTTGATGAGGCCTATAGATGTCTATGAAGGTTAGAGTTTCAGTAAAGCTAGAGATCCTACCTACATAACTTCCAGGTTGTGTAATATTCTTCTGACTGTAAAATAGTCAATGAAACATCGTCTTCATTTTGAAAGACCTATCCAATGATATACCACTCAATAGGGTGCATAATGTTTTTTTCTTCTCTATAGCCAGTTTGTATTTTATGGCCGCTAGTTTGAATTTATAAAAACAAAATTTAGCCTATAACCATCGGACGGTTAAGACGAATTGATAGAGACCTCATTCATTAAAATCGATCCAGCCGTTGGGATGTTTCCAGGGTATAAAGAAATCCACATACCCAGATCGGTGTAAAACACATAATCTTTCTTGGCAGTCGGGTAAAAAGCCAGCTTACTAGAAATGTATTAAACGGCGGCGGGAGGGGAAAGTTTTTTCCTCACAAAAAAGAGAAAAAACGGCTTGTGTTCTTCAATAATAATGAAAAAAATGAAAATGGAAGCTTACTTTTGTTTTTTTAATATTGGTTATTTGTTAATTTACGGTCTTTTTCTTTATGTTGATATGTTTATAAATTGTTTCACATAGGAAGTTCCGGCAAAAAAAAAAATTAGTTTAGCTTATTTCACGTTTACATAGTCAATTTAAAAAATAAAAACGTGGCTTACGCAGTGAACTTCCCTCATATTTATTCCCAAATTTTACCATTCTCTAGATTTCGTTCTGCCGGCACCCATAAATGGAGTTATAATATACAACACTGTTGCCAATCCGCAACTTTTTAAAAATTCAGATTGCTTGATTACCTATACATTTTTGAAATTGTAATATAGTGAAACCCCGATTTAACGGAACCCGTATTTAAGGATTTCCCGCATAAAGCGTCATTATTCATTAGTCCCATTTAATTTTCTATACTCGTAATGTTAAAAAATCCCGGATAACGTTATCACTTACAAATATCTCCCGCATTTAACTTTTTTTCAGCCGAAAAACACCAAGAAAATTTCCTAAAATAGAAGAACTGTTGAAAAAACAAAACAAAACAATAAAAGTAATAAGCATTCAAAATCAATGCGTGCAAAACTCGGAATCCTCTCTCTCTCTCTCTCTTTTTTTTTTTAACAAACTGCAAGTGCAATATTCAGCCTCCCTCCCCCTTTTCCATTCGCGCCCTTTTATCTGATTGAAGTTTGCTTACTAGAGCTTAGCAGCAGGGAAGCTAGGCTCACGAGCAACCAATAAGAGTTTTCTAATGTTAAAGTATCTTCAACTTATGACATGTATAGAAAAAAAAAACGGTTCTGCAGTAAGATAATTTGGGAAATTTGATAATTTTTCAGTAATTTTGTTTTTTATAAATTAATTTAACCTATTAAGAATTTTAATTAACTTTTCTTTCACTTTGATGAGCTTGAAATAAAAAATAGTAAAATTTGTTCTTCATGAGTGATGCAGCTGCTAAAAAGAGGACGCAGAGTAAAATAACCGATTTCTTTAAATCATAATTTAAAAAACTGATGCCTAAACATATTTTGAATAACATCATTTATCTACGTAAATGAAGAAATAAAAGTATGTCACCTAAATTAACTTTTATTTTATGCTCACGGGGTTTTTTTCTTGTCTTACCTCCATTTAACGTTTTCCCGCAAATAACGTCATTTCTTTCTAGTCCTTTGAATAATGTTAAATCGGGGTTTCACTGTATTTGCCTTATTTTCAAATAATTTAATTCGTCATTAAATATTAAAAATATTTCTATTTAAAAAACCTGGTAGCAGTCAAACAAGCTGAATAAATAAATAAAAAAAATAGTGGGCTGGCAATACTGGAGCGACAATGCTTTGCCATCTAGAATTTTCTTTTAAGTTAGGTAGAGTATTTCAAACTCCAACTGTTGTTTGACGCACAATATACAGTCTGATATTAAAATTTCAAGGGCCGTTGTCGAACTAGCATAAGACAGACCTAGGAATCTACTTTATATAAATTGAAGTCTTAACGTAAGTCGTCTAAACATGTGTTGATAATATCATCCGGTGAATTGGTACGCTTTTAGTATTCTAAAGTTCTTCATTTAAAACAGGAAAATAAATGTTTGCCTTTCTTTCTTGGAGAATAACGTCAGCAATAGCTGGACGATTTGGATCTCTACTGAAGTAGATTTAATTGATTTCTTTTTAATTGCATGAAGTTTTCGCATTCCTAACTAGGCGTAAGAAAAACAGAGTAAAAAAGTATCCATGCCAGGACTCCGGGTCATTGACATAGCGCACCAAAGCCCCACCAACTGAGCTACTCGGACGATACCTAGCCAGACGCCACTCATTATTATATGTTGGCAAGGATGCATATGCAATGCAAGATGGAATATCGTCAAGAGCCACAATCCTGTGGGAAACATGAGACAAAACTAACACAGCTACGGTGAGATGATGTAAAAATGACACATTCTGTATGAATGATATCTATATAGAATTAATTGCTTTGACTACTCAGACAAAGATAAAAAATGGTTTTGAGATAAATGATTTTTTTTTAGATATATTCTAATATTCTTCTGACCATATGAAAAGCTTGGCAAGGCTGCACATGCAGCACAAGATGAAATAGCTTCATGGACCACAAATTTGTGGCAAACATGAAACGAAATGAACTCAGCATAGGGGAAATGATATATTCTATATCAATTATATCTATATAGAATTATTTTTGGATTACCTTTTCGACGATATCTCTGATGAAAATATAGTACCTAAAATTAAAAGAAGTGTATTTTTGAGTTCACCGTTTCGAAAGCTTTCACATGATATCCCCCACGATATACAAAGACATTTTTTTTTTCAAGTAACTTAATGAGCCCTCTACATTTTTTCTAAATATATTTGTGAATGGTTAATAGTCTAAAGATATGTGGGTCAATAGCTTTTATTACTTCCGTCAATTTGAACTTTCCACGTTCCATAATCTACGATACGAGTAAAATGGCTGTCACATACGGACAGATAGACACAGGAGTGATCTTATAATGGTTCCGTTTTTAATTTTTAAGAACGGAACCCAAAAAATTGAAGCTTGTTTCAGCTTTTTTTCAGACGCCCTGTATATTGCAACAAAATAGAAAAAATATTCACTAGATCCTCTTTAAAGAATAAAAGTACTACTTTTATTGAGGATCTCTTGCATCCATCAATTGGATGAGAAAGCAGATGAATAAAAGCTCTAGAAATGCTTCGATTGAGTCAGCATTTAAATGACAGAAATGACAGTCACAGTAAAATCATTGTGCATTTGGACATGAAATGCATTTTCGTTTAAATCAGCAGATTGTAACAAAAGTAGGCGACGGAAAAAAAAAATACACGAAAAACACAAAAAGCTATTTGTAAGCCAGATTTGAAAGTAGCACTAAAAGAATTTGTACAAACTTCTAGGATTCATAAGAAGAGAAACAGTTTTTATATAGAATACCAAGGTCGCAATACTCTAATGCCGTGAAAAAATTTATAGTGCCCACTTCCAAGCTGAATTCGAAGTAACATTCATGAATCCTCTTTAATAAATAGCTACGCTATGCGGACGATTGGCTTTTTGCACAAATTAATCACTGAAAATGAAACATTTGAAGAGACTGAAAAAATTATTAGCTCGAAAAGTATTTGTCAGAAAATTGTCAGACAAACTGCGTTAGAAAGGCAAAAAATCGTATTTTTCTTGATATAAATTTCTAATCTAATGATTATGCCGTTTTTCAAATATTGAATTTTAAAAATTACCAAATTTCACAATGGAGTACCATCAGTGTTGATTTCAGGGGGAGAGCAATGAGATGCCCCGGAAGATTTGAGATTTTATGTTTTCAATGGTCAAAAAGTGCAATTTCCCCTCCGGAACTCTATAATGTCCCCCCCCGAAGCCACAGAAATCCCTCCCGGAGAAAAGTGTCTGAATTCAAAACTGAGTACCATAGCGAAACTTTCACGCGTAAAAAGAGAATGATAACGGCAATGTGTCCTGACATGTAAAGTGGCTATAGCGCGACTCATAAATTATAGTAGCCTTATTATTCTATTAAGATATAAAAGTGAATTATGATGTCACGAGTGCATGATTTTTATTTAATTCTCGACAAATATTAGATGCGCCATTTCTTTTTAGTTGTGAATAATATAGGTTAATTCACGTATGACCTCATATTTAAAACGAATATAGGGTTAATGCATGGCTTTTATAAGGGAAAGGGATATTATGAAGGGCTTTTCATGAATTTGCAATTTTTTTTTCAAGAATCAAAACTATATTTATTTAGGCTTGGAAAACATTTTTTTTAAATACTGGTATAATAACAAAATTTCCTACGACTTTCAATATATTAAAAAAGGGAGCATATTTGCGTGAGATTCATAGTCCGTACGTTGTTTAATTTTAAAATTGATTTTTGTATTCAAACATGTTTAAAATCCCGAACAACGGCGGGTATTTCAGCCAGTTTCATAATAATGAAGGTATCTAAAAAATATTTTCAACAGAGTAACTATGGTGCCTGTGAAATACAGTGATATTATGTGAAATGTCAACTGTAATTTGGTCAGTAATAGCTGCAAATTTCCCAATTTCCTTCAGAAAAATTTACAGAGTGTCCATAAAAACATGCCCCAGTTATAAGTTTTAATAGTATCAACCGTAAGCGTTGTAGAATGTTGGTTCAAGGTCGCAAATAAAGAGTCACTGAAACAGTTTTAAAGAAGCGCATGCTCGAGTACTGCATTGTTATGGACTATCTTGCAGCGCCACATACGTAAAATGTCGACTTCTGAGCGTAAAGCGTTATTGCTCGGCTGTAGATTTAAAAGCCGTTAGAGCCATGCGATTTTTTTCCTTTGTGGATTTACAAAAGATCGTGTTTACGTTCCGCCACTACCTAATGATTTGCAGAGTTGACACAGAATTGAAGATGCTATTGCTTCCATTATATACCTCCGGACTTGTAGTCCTAATAGTGATGTCAGATTCATTGGAAATTCCCAAGTGTGTATGCACCTCCCTGAACTCTTTTATTTATATTCGAAAGTGTAAAAAAAAAATTAGCGTTAAAAATACAATTTATTTCTGGAAAGTATAAAATATATTTAAATTAAAATTTGTTTTCTATAAACAAATTTTAAATTAAGAAACAATCTAAGGTGTTTTATGCTTATTAAAGTTCATCCAATCACGTTAAGTAAAATAATTTAAAAAGTGAAAAAGAAATTATATTTTATAGGATTTTGAATCCCCTTAAATGGGCGTGAATACGATTATTTATTAGGTTGAGCAAAAAGTTCTTGGAAATTTTTAATCTAATAACCAGAATTCGTATCGTATATAGAAGTACTAGTGGTATATTTATAGGAGTTCAGGAACTTTGGCTCCAAAATGCCTATTGAACAGTATGATTTGCGTGTATTGATCCGGCATTATTAGAGAAAAGGCATAACGAATTTAAAAGTCGTCGATGAGATTAATGAGGATGAAGGTGCTGGTAACGGCGACAAACTTAGCCAGCAAATCCGGAATCTGGCAGATCGGTGGCAGAAAGTCGTGGACTATGATGGTCTCTACTTTGAAGAATAGTCCTTGTTGCTTTAGTTGTTAATTTGCGCATAACAACGCAACTTTCACAAATTTCCCAGAACTTTTTGCTCAACCTATTTTTTATGCGATAAATATTGACTTTATTTGACAATAAATATATTCCTCTTTATAAGGTAAGTACATAGGGAGTTGCACCTTTTCAGATCACTTATCCTTTCATAGCAACTCCACTTTTTATGTATTATTATCCAAATGGTATCCGTTGGCTCTATTTTCCCCCCTTTTATTTGGCGAAGTAATTGTATTCTATAATTTACTTTTTCAGCATCCTTTAAGGCTGTTCTCAAATCAAAAAGGGCAACTTCTTGACATAAGTTTTAATTTATTTTTGTTCGAAAATGCATGAAACTGGCTGGTGTTGTTGTACAGAAACTATGTCATCTAGCTGTTTTTTTCATTTTTTTTAAAACCCAATAGATCTTTCAGAAAATAATGTCAAAGTGCACGTTTTGACCGAATTGCCGCGCGAAAGTAGAAAAATTACTCAAGAGCGGGCGAAAAACGGGTTTGTCACGTGATCGAAATCACTTATAACTCAATGGGTAATTAATTGATCAAAAAATAGAAAACACAGTTCGACTCCAAATCGCTTCCATGGCCAGGCTTTCCAATTTTATATCTTTCCGTTAAAAAATGAGTTTGTAAATGTGTCAGAACGTTTTGCGCTTGTTGAGCAGAGCAGTTAAGAACAGCCTTAAGTAAAGGTATGTTAGATTATTTATGTATTATTAAATGAAGATGAACCGAGATTTTAAGGTATTTAATTGACACTTATTTAAGTTGTATTAGAAGAGTTTTTTATATGCGCTCTTTCTGCGGTAGCTACATTTTCCAGAATGAATAAATGTTTGCATTATAAAATGAAGAATAATAATAACTATAAAACAGTTTATTTTGGTTTATGAGTCTAATTTAGCCACTCAAAAGTCATTTTCTTCATCATAGGATTTTCAAGGTTGATCATATTATCATTTAGAAAGATTTATGGCTAATTTAAAATGTCAGATTATTTGTGTAACGGAAGAAATTAGTTTATTTCCGCACGTTTACTTATCTTGATGACGATTTATGTCCATCAATATTAAAAATCCTCTTCCCTGAAATATCTCTTAAAAGTAATTTTTTTTAAGTTATTGTAATCCACTTAGATAATTGAAATTTTTAAGCGATTATTTAAATATTATATTTAAAGCTTCCCAAACAATAATCTTCATAGTATGCTTCTATTGAAAATGTTGTAGAACTACACAATGTACATTATTGTAGAAATATTAGCAAAAAAATTAGCTGTCAGCGGCAATCCGGTCTTTATTTCTAAATATCAAGTTTTTTTTAATAACTGTATATTGGTAAAAAGAGAATTGTTTAAAATAAAAACATGAATAAGCAGTGTTGAATTCAGACACATTTCTCCGGGAGGAAATTCTAAGGCTCCGGGGGGGGGGGGGGGGATTGCCCTTTTTGATCACTGAAAACACAAAATCTCAAATTTTCCGGGGTGGGGGGGGGCATCTCATTGCTCCGAGGTGGGGGAATAACACCCTTTCGGGCCACCCCCTAAATTTAACACTGTGAATAAGTTTTTAATTGGCTGTAGAAATTATTTGCTATTTTCTTCTTCGTATTCATTTTAAACAATAACAAATCATCATAGTAAAGGACTTTTATATTGCAACTCAAGAATTATTTTAAAATGATCAAACTCTTTAAAGAATAGAAACTTTGAGGAAAAAATTTCATAATTTAAATGCTAGAAACGACAGTCTCAGGAAATTCAGTGTGCGTTCGGACGTGAAATACATTTTCGCTGAAATCAGCAGATTAGAACAAAAGTGGGAGACGTCGAAAAAAAAAAGAAATGGTCGAATAGCACGAAAAAGTATTTTATAGGATAAAGTTCGCATTTGGCATAAAGGAAATTAAGCAGTTGCAGAAGTATCCCTAAAAGACAATTCGTCCTATGTTGTAATAAAATCAAATTGAAGTGTTTAGTCAGCATATTGTAAAAATTAACATTTTGAGTAAACGAATTATTGGAAAATTCTTTTCAGCATGTCGAAAGATATTTTAACATTAATTACGTTCCTTCATTGTAAAAATATTCTTTCTGTATATACGCATACAGCAGGGTGTGTTCACTGTTACTACATTTTTAATGGACTTTTTCTAATTACAGTAGAACCTCTTTTATCTGAAATTCTTTCAACCGAAACTCTCGGTTAACTGAAATCCATTTTTAAAGCTTTTTTTTCTATCACATTCCTTGTGTGCAAAATCCATTTTGAAAGCATAATTTTTTTAAAAACTACCATATTCCTTGTGTGCAACCGGCCCTTTCCGAACTACGAGTACATATAAATATTTTCGATCCCCTTTCTTAGAGTTCCTTTGAATTTAACTTGAGCTCCCGTAAGCTGCTGAGTAGAACGAAGAAAAAGAACAAATTAGCAATTCTGAAGCTTCTGAATGTTTTCCAAAAGGTTTGGCATGGCTGGAGCAGCAGAAATACTGTGATACAAATGAATTAATAATATTAAAAAACTCCGGGATAGACCTTCAAAGCAAAGAGAATTGAAACTGCGACAAACAAAACGTTTTTTCGAACCCTTATAAGATATGTAAAAGGCACTTAATTTCAAAATTAAAATTAAGGTAATTTATTCTTGTTTCTATTTTGCCATTGCTTTATTTTTTATTAAACACTTGTTACCATAATAAGAAATGTTGCATATATTTTCCCTTAATCTTAAAATTGAAGCATTCTCTATTATCCGAAAATTTCGATTTTCCGAAAGAGGGTCGGTCCCAATTACTTCGGATAATTGAGGTTCTACTGTATTTAATAACATGAAAATGTTATAAAATCTGCAATAATAAAATTTTTCTAACCTTAAAAAGTGGTTCAAAACGCCGTGAAAATTCTAAGAATGTATGCACTTTGAATCTTGAACATAAGCCTATATATCCACAGACTGGACCAAAAAACGCTGCATTTGAAAAACTACTTATTCTAACACCTTCAACACCCTAAAACTGAATATGTATGAATCAAAGGCTTTGGTATGAAAAGAGAAGAATCTTCTAACTACTGGATTTAAACTACTGATAAAAATAAAACCCATCAGTTTTGCCAGACAGCCGAATGTCAATTTCCCCAAAATTTCTGAAATTTTTTCCCAAATCAGTGTTTTTTTCCGAAAAGTCCCCAACTCAGTTTCTACTCAAAAAAGTAAATTTTCAGTTTTCAATTTACCATCATAAAAAATGTTTATCTAATTTAAACTCAAATTTTTCCCCCCAAATCAATCCTTTTTTTGAAAAAATTTCCCATTTACAAAAAAAAAAAAAAAAAAAAAAAAAAAAAAATAAATAAATAAATAAATAAAATACATTTAACCCCTTGAGAGGCAAGCAGTTACGTTCGTGTAATGCTGAATTCCCACCGGAAATTTAGAAAAAAAAAATTAAATAAGGAAATGCAATTTTCCGACTTTTTTTTATCAAAGTTAGAAAAGTAACATTTCATAAAATTTTTCCTATGCATATCTTCATTAATAGTAGGCGGGATAATATATATCCCACCGCCCCTCAAGTGGTTAAACTCGGCATAATTTTGCATGCATATTCGCAGCTAAACGAAATGAATGAGACATACCTTTTACAAAAAACAAGTTATAAAAATGTTTTGTTGGATACATCTATATTAATGATATAAATGCATCTATGTGTTTATCCGCGATGACTGTAACAATTTCCAGGACTTATATAGTGGTCTCGAAATTCAGGTGGGGATAGTCCAAGCCCAAGGCAGATCGTGATGCACCTGTGATACGTGTAAACTATGACGTTGTAAACGACGACCACGATGATAATGATTGATATCTCGGATATCTCCGATTTCTGTATTTTATTTTCGTTTTTCAAATTAAAATTGAGTTAGATCCAGTGTTGCCAGATGACTAAAAGTAAACTTTAAGTGAAATAATGAAAAAAAATTCCCCAAGTTTTTCCCCAAAAATTTTCCCATGAACTACTTATCCCCCAAAAATTCCCCTGAAAGTTCAAAATCCCCCAAAATGGGGACAAAATCCCCAATCTGGCAACACTAAAACCTATCTCGCTAGTCTCATTTTATTTTAACTACAGCGATCTGTCCGCAATGACAGGATCGTGTCATGAACTTATGGAGCCGTCTTTAAAATATGAATAGGATTTAAACTAAAATTTAAATATATTTAAAACTTTTCTGATATTTGTTTCTGGTTGCTATGATTATTTTCAATAATGTTTGATAGACGAATCCATTTTTGTCATCGATTTACGACTTTTCGAAAACTATTCAATATTTCGCCTGTTTTGCGCAAAACACACTGAAAAAAAAATGAAGTATTCAAAAATGAGTAAATCGATGTACTCATATCGAATTCAGTATTTTTGGATCAAAAATGAACCTATGCTTCCTCAATTTTGAAACATAACATGTTATCAAACCTAAACAAAAATAAAATTTTGTACCCTGTAATGGTTTATTTCATTTATGGTGGCATAAATGATGTTTATTAATGTAAATATTAATTTGTGCATAGTATTTTAAAATTGCTTGGAAATAATGTTCTTGTCATAAAAATATTTGATTTGGGCATCTTGTTAATAATTTTGCTATTTTTCTTAATAAATAATCAATTAAACGTTTCTTGTTAATAACTTTGAATGGGAAATAAATGTCAGTACATTTTTATTTTAAATTTTAGGTTTAGGGGGTACTACATAACGAATCATATTTGAACACAACCATGGAATAAAAAATGAGTACATGTGTTTCTCAATTTTGAGTACATTTGGATCGGAGTTATTTTGAGTAAGTGACGTATTTAAAATTGAGTTCTTTTTACTCAATTTTGAGTACCCAGTTTTTTCAGTGCAAACAGTAAATTGGTCTGAATATCGAACATTTAAAAAGTACTTTGAAAATCTAAACTATATTTTTAGATTATTATTTTTCACCGGTTAACACTTATCTCCCTGTACACATAAGTGCATACCTACAGAGGAAGTATTTGATGAGTAGTTAATCCAACAATTATAAGTATTCTTTTAACTATAAATGAACGTTTAACTCATAAAAATTCAATAAAGTACTTATAAGCTTAGATGGGTTTTTATTTGATACTAGTATATAACCCCCCCCCCCCCCCGTCAAAAATAACGGATTGTAGTTTCATACAGACAAACAGAATGAAGATTTTATTATTAAAGAGTTTGTATTGTAGAAAAGTACATTTTAAAAAGGACAAATGATTTCTACAAATACAAATGATGAGGATAGACTCCCTCAAATCCGCACAACTTCAGATCAGAGGTTGTGCAGATTTTAGAATATTGTGGATTTCTGGTCATTGATTTGTTTGCATTTTGTAAACATAATTTGAATGTTATATTGCATTTGAAATTATAATGAATGTTTACAATATAATAGAATATTAAAATAATTAAGCAATAAATTAAAATAATAAAACTTAAGATGATTTTAAAAACGATTAAATTATTATAAATAAATGTCAAGTAAATAACTAATAATGTACAATTAAATGTGCACCATGAATATACATTTTTCTTAAATTTTTCAATGCAACTTGCCTCACCCTACTAATACACATCAAAATCATAAAATAAGGAAGTTTTATTTCAGGTTTAGCCAGACTTAATAAATAAAAACGCTTGATTAATACGTAAATATATCTGGTAAAAATATTGTGATTTCCAAAGATATCAGCAATATCATGAAATTTTTCAGAAATAAATTTTTACTTCCTTCATGAAAAAGCATGAGTTCAGTCTTATTAATGAGAATTACGTTTAAAATACGGAATGATATAAAAATGAAAAACTCTGTAATTTGGACCCTACATATGAACTGAAAATTTATGGTTTACATCTATGATGTGCAGATTTTAGGCGTTTGTGGATTTGAGGGAGTCTACTGTATATATTTTTACTCAATATTCAATATCTGAAATAGTTCAACTATTGGACAAAACAAACAGCAGTCTTTATTGAAATAATAATAATAATTAGAAAAGTGAAACACAATTTTTAAAGATTTCACAAAACCTTAAAATTAAATATTCAATGCGTTCAAGGTTTTTTTTTTAATATATTTATTTTTATAAAAATGAATAAATCTCAATAATGAATGACTCAACAAATTGCTTTCAATTACGAGTGGATCAAGGCAGCGGTTTTACCCATCGATTAATGAAGCTTTATGTTTCGTTTTCTAAATATGGATTTGGCGCCATCTATATCTATTGGCAGTTAATATAAACGAAGGAACTTTTTGTTAAAATTGTAGTTTTTTTTTATAGGAAATATGCAGGGTTCATTGATTTAATTCAAAATCAATTTTTTAAAACTTCAGCTATATAACTTTAAAAATTTATTCCGTTTAAAGAAAATCCAAAATTGTTATTATTATTATTTTTGTAAAATTTTAATTTCATTTTATCAATTTTTAAGGCCTTAGTTTATATCCACTTGAAATTTGCTTGCATTTAAAATAAGATTTATATTTCTTATCAAATGTAATTAAAATGTAAGGAATATAAAATATACTACATATATTAATTACTTCAATGCAAATAAAATTTCTATTTTTAACATAACTTTGTTGTGAAAACAAAATTGTAATTTAATAAGAGAATGTGAAAAAATAATTTTAACTCATACTAATGCAATCATGATAACATCTTATATTTCAATTGCACCTCCGAAAAAAAAAATTATTATAAAGTAAAGATTTTTTTTTTGTAATGTTAACCTCTTAAAAAATTAATAAAACTAAATTTAAATTCTATTAATACGTTGAGGGCCACTATACAGATTTGCCAGTTTGGTCTCCATTTTTATCCAGAAATTTAGTGTTCATACCAGAAATAAAGAATAGTATCTTACGCTTTATTTAATAAAAGACATTTAGTGGTAACGTAAATTAAAATATCTTCTCCATGTTTTAATACCATTGATTGTTGGAGGCCTGGGAGCAGGAAAACACAATGATAAACCCACGACTCAACCGCTAAAATCGGTTTTTCAGGTGTTTTCCAACAAGATAGGATTTGGCAGACCGATTGCATTTTAATATGCGAATCGAATTTTAGCTCATTATTGAATTTCTGTCGTGAACTCGGTGAGGTGATTGTCTATGCTGCCGACTCTCGGTCTAATAGGCTTGAAAGAGAGATACTGATTCCACGCCCTGTATATGAGTAATGGTACATCAAGCACATCACTAACAGAGAAAGAACAGTAGAGCAGGATTCAGGGGTTACCTAGTTGTGATCAAATTAACAACCCGTCTATTGTTTGAATGTCTTGTATAATTGTGAGCCCATTGGGAAAAGAAAAAAAAACGTAGTTTAAAACTACTTCAGAAGTAAATGAAAATAAATTTAAAGTAACATAACAAATTTAAAAGATTTAGAATTTAATATTAAGTTTTTACATTTAAGTCAAGGAAGTTAGTAGGTAGAATAGTAAAATGAAAAATTGAAAATTAAGTTAAAATATAGCTGTAGTTACAAAATTACTATATTATGAACAAGTGCTGAACAGGTGAGAGGCATTGAGGGCTTTCCTATTATATCAAAGTTGCTACGCTTTCAGCTGATATACCAGTATTTGTATCCATAAAAACTAATCTTACTTTATCTAACATAATCGCGCAATTTCAAAAGCCGAGTCTTTCTCTAAATTAATACTGGTGTTAAATAAGGGAAGTTTTTGATTTCGTAGCAACTCTGTAATTATAAATATAATATTATTTTACATTTATTCCGGTTTCTTTTTAAATGTATTTCTCAAATTATGTTTTAAAATTTTATATGACTTATGGCATCGGGATTTCTTTTCAGATATGATTTCTGTTCAGAAGTCAAAATTGCAGTCAATTCGTTGTGACTTCATTTCTGTGATACTGTATTATCATCACAAATGTTAGTTTATAGTTTTTGAATTTTATAATGCAAAATTTCAAAACATGTTTTTTTCTTTCAAAAATTTCATAAATAAAACATTCAGTAGCAATTACTTTTTAGAGCATACATCCAGGAATAGTAATCCAGCCAACAAGATATATTTTTAATTAAAATTAATTATGACTCATTAAATCGCTGAGAAAGAAAAATAGAATTTCGATATAAAAGAATATAACAATACAAATTAATACAAATATTATTTCAGTACTCTTTTTTTGCACTAAATAAAAAATTCAAAAGGCATGCCACATAAAAAATAAATAAACGAATGCTTGACGTCAAGCTTCTTTTTTGACATCATCTCCAACTGCGTTCTTCCTATAAGATGATAGAAAAAAGAAAAAACACCGCTTGTTATTGATTTTTCGATAGCTTTTGTTTGAAAGTTTTTATTCAGTAACAGATTTTCCAGTTAAGATGGATGTAATATAACAGATATGAAATGGAAATAAAGGTTTTAAAGATAAAACTTAGGGTGTAAACTTTGCCTTACAAATGTTTTTGTTAAATAAAACAAATATAGTTATATTATAAAGTACAAAAGTGTCTGTGCGTTACGCTGACGTCATTTTGCGAATGGCAACACTTGACGGTGGAATTTCGGTTTTGCAATTTTTGCTACTGCAGCGTTTTAAATTTCTAAACATCGCACATTTTCAATTTTTACACCGTCAAATAGGGGAAAAAATCTTATTTCAAATGCAGTTTGTTTGAAAACTGTATCTTAATTGACTGATTTATAATGGCTTTTAAAATAATTTTCAAACATGATTTTTGCTACTGAAGTTTTTTAAATTTCTAAACATCGCACATTTTCAATTTTTTCACCGTCATATAGGAAAAAATTTGCTTTCAAATGCAATTTGTTTGAAAACTGTATCTTAATTAACTGATTTAGTATGGCTTTTAAAATAATTTTTAAGCATACATTTTTTTTTTTTAATCTATCTCCATCACGTGCAGGCTTTATTACGAAATAACGCATTTGCACTTAAAACAAAATAAATAGTTCAGCATTTGTCTCTGGCTAATTTTTCGTAACGAAATCAAAACTTTACCAATCTGTTATATTAAAAATTGTATTTCACAGTTACTGCTTCTAGAATATGGAACGTTGAGCAATCCAATTAACACCAGTTATCCGAATGGATCCGAAGATGCCAAAAGTGGTCTTAGAATTTCAAAATTTGAATTAGTTTTCGAGACATAATTTTTTTCGTTATTTTTAATTACATTTCCATAATGATGGCAACTAAATTGCTCCATTCTGTGGATAAAAGGGAAAAAGGTAGGGATTATTAGAATTCTTTGTTTAACATCCTTTTCAAATTGAAATGAACTTTTAATTGAATAGATAGTGAATATTTATTCAAGCTTCAGGAATCAGTTTATTTTAGAAAGTAAAAAATCGTCTGTCGACTGGAACATTGAGATAAATTCCATTGACGTGAAAAGAAGAAAAAATCCATAATAGTTTTTTTTTATTTATTTAGATTAAAATGGAAAAACAGATGTTCAACTATTGCCTTAAGATGGCGATTAAAACTTTTCAAAAGAATGTTAAAAAACAATGTTTTAGCAAGAAAAATCACATTTCTCTAAGCATTTATACAATAAATATAAAATGCTTTTGAATAAATTCTACATAAAAAGGTCATTTTTGTATAAGTTCACCCAAATGATGTCATTTCTACTAGCTTCGAAATTAGAAGCCAAATATTGGAAGAGCAAAATGCTTTTGGCCAATAAAGTTATAGAATGTGTGCATCTTTATTGGGAAAGCTTTTGACTTAAATTGTAAATATAATTTATTATTTCAAATATTGTTATTCAATAAAATTAATACTATAATTGTGCTCTAAATTAACAATAAAGTTAGGAAATAAAAACATGTATAATAATCACTTACAAACAGATTAAGTTAAAAAATGCTATAAAAAATGATAAAATATCTTTATTAAGATTGACGATCGTTTCGTCGTACAAACGGCGACATTTTCAAAATTATTCACGATAGAAAATATTAATTTATTTATTTATTGAACAACAAACATATGACTTGTGTGCTTGACAATATTAGAAAATATTAGAAATCCTTCTATATATATATAAAAGTTTTGATTTGGAAATGGACCAATGAAAATCTGCGTAGATATTCCCGGTAGATCGGCATCCAATTTGAATGCTTAAGCATGGCCTCTCTTCGTTAATATTAAAAAAACTGTTGCATACAAAAATAAGAAAATCGGTGGTATTATAGAGAAATGTTTGATAAACACGCTGATGCAGACAGTTTTCAAATCGAGGAATTATTTTAAGAGATATTTAATGCTAAAGTTGGACAAAATCGTTCCATTAAAAAAGTTTTATTGGAGCAAAAACTATACATGAGAATTTAATCATTTTTAGATCATTTTATACGGTATAAGTTCCCGGTGTGCAGATTGCATTTTTTTTTTTTTATTTGACTCATTTTTTGAGGTTTTATTTCTATTTTAAATTCAAATTTTCAGCATTTCGAGAGATATTTTTTACATTTATTTATTGAACAACAAACATGCGACTTATTTTAGAAAATGTTATTAATTTAAACTGTTGCCAACTGTATAAAAAGCGCAAACAATAATGTTTACTTCAAATTAAAAATTTATTTACACGTGACTATTATAAACAGAAAAAAAAATTTAAATTAGAATTAAATGATTACATGTTAAAAGCAGGAAAATTACGTCATAAGAACCATATTTACACTTGAATTTTAAAAGAGAAACAAAACGTTAAAAAAAAAAATCATTATTATGCGTTAAAACTTGTAAATGGAGGAAATTGCGTCATATTTAAAATGGCCAAAAAATATGGCAAAACAATTTCAATTAAAAAATATATTTGCGCGAGACATTTAGTTGATATTTTTAGATAATCTTTTAAACTATTATCGTGAATTCGAAGACAGCGCAAATAATATTTCCTTCTAAGAACAAAAGTATTTTCACGTGAATATTAATAAGAGAAATAAAACTTTGGTGTAAATTACGTCAGATTGAAAACGATACATTTAAAATGAATTATTTAAAAGAACTATCTTATAGCGCTGTTAAAAATACCGGGAAATAATGGCACTGTTTACTTAATTCATTTTACATCAGCTTATTTTCAAATGTGTAACTATTTTTTTTTAAACTTAAATACGAAAACAGCCTTAACAGCAGCAGATTTAGTATCTCTTAACAGCAGCAGATTTGATCTTAAAAATCTCCAATCCAAGGAAAACGAATGGAAACCCGTTTACAGAGAGATCGCTGCTGTTTAATTTTAATTAAATATTTTAAAAGCCGATCAAATTAGCGTGCTTTTTGGATTTTGGTGTACCTGAACGGGGGTTGGCGAGCGTAGCTCGTAGGGGGCAGGCCCCCCTAGTTAAAATTAAAAATTTAAATTAAAAAAATAGAAAATATTTTCACATAATTTAAAAACAATAAACATAGTAAACAATGTCATGAGACATGATGCATAATGAAAACATTGCAAACATAAAATTAAATTATAATTAAATTATCTATTTGCGAGCGTGGATTAATTTTCATATCCTTCTATCTCTCTATTCTAAAAAAAAGTAACTACCGCTGTCACCGCCGCCGGTTTTGAATTTTTTGTGACAGGAGGTCCTTTCTTTGTTAATATTAAGAAAAATATTGCGTACAAAAATATGAAAATAGGTGGTATTATAGAGAAATGTTTGATAAACACGCTGATGCAGACAGTTTTCAAATCGAAGAATTATTTTAAGAGATATTTAATCCCAAAGTTGGACAAAATCGTTCCATTAAAAAAGTTTTATAGGAGCAAAAACTGTACACAGGAATTTAATCATTTTCAGATCATTTTATGCGTCAGAAGTTCCCGGTGTGCAGACTGCATTTAGTTTTTTAATTTGAATCATTTTTTGAGGTTTTATTTCTATTTTAAATTCAAATTTTCAGCATTTCGAGAGATATTTTTTATATATTTTAGAAAATTCTATTAATTTAAACTGTTGCCAACTGTATAAACAGCTCAAACAGCAACGTTTGCTTCAAATTAAAAATTTATTTTACACGTGACTATTATAAACAGAAAATATAAAAAGCAGGAACGAACTGAAAATTACGTCATAAAAACTATATTTACACGTGAATTTTAAAAAAAAGAAAGAATATTGTAAAATAATAAATTCATTAACATGCGTTAGAAGTCTTAAATAGGAGAATTTACGTCACATTACACTTATTACGTAAAATGAACAAAAAATAATATTGCAAAACAGTTTAAATTTAAAAATTGCGCGAGACATTTATTTGATATTTTAAGATGATCATAATGTTTTATTTCTAACAAAAGTTTTTTCACGTGAATATTAAAAAGAGAAAGAAAGTTTGGTAAAAATTATCAGATTATAATTGTCAGATTCAAATTATAATTCAATCTACCGAAATCTTTTTAAAGCCGATCAAATTAGCGTGCTGTTAGAGTCTGCAGTGTCTGAACAGGGGTTGACGAGCGTAGCTCGTAGGGAGAAGAGCTCCCTAGTAATTTAAAAAACAATAACATGCTAAAAAATGTCACGAGATAACCTGCATAATGAAAGACATTTCAAAACATAAAATAAAAATAAAGTTATCTTGGCTATTTACGAGCGTGGATTAATTTTTACCATTGTTACTAAAATTACATAGCATCTCTTTCCAAATTTTAGGTAAATCAAGGGACCCTGAATCATTGCAAATATACTTGTTGCGTATAAATATCTCTATTGATTCTCGGATTATGGATGGTAAATAAAATCTTGATGTATAAATTAACTTGCTATTTTAAAAATCGATCTGTTTCATTCTATTTATTTATGAGTATTTAAAAACGACTTTAGAGAATTATATCAGTCATCGTCTCATAGGACTCAAGTTTGTTAGAGGCATAAGATGGTTTAGAATCTTCCGGGACTGCCCGCAGGGTTCCTGTTTAGGACCCCTGCTATGGACCATTGTTGCTGATAAGATTATCAAAACTTATAAGCGACACAGTCAAAAAATTATTTCTTATACTGATGACTCTGTTATTGTTGAAGGCAGTGATACAAGAACTGCACTTGACAATACCATCAATGCTAGCATTTCCCACTTTATTGCAGCCTGTAGTGGTTTACATCTGTCAATTAGTGTTGAAATATCTGCTTCAATGCTTTTTGGAAAATATATATCAAGAAAGCTTCGACCTATTTTTAAACTCCAGGGTAGGAGTATATCTGTTAAGGATAATTTGCTGTACTTGGGATTTTATCTTGACAGTAGATTCCATTGGTTGGAGCATCTCGATATGGCCCGCGATAAAATAAAAGATTTTACTTGTAATATCCAAAAGACAAGAATTCGTGATAAAGGATTACCACTTGAGTTTCTAAAAATTTGGTACAATTCAGTGCTAAAGAAACAGATTACTTACGGTTACGAAATTTGGTTTAATGATTTACGGAGCCATGGAATTAAGCGTTCATCCTCATGCCAAAGGCTATGTCTCTTATCTATCATTCGCGCATATCGGTCAATATCAACACAGGCACTTTGTGTACTTTCAGGAGTTCCTCCAATCGAAGTAGAATTAAAACAACTGGCTTTATGTTTTGAAGTTCAGAATAATGATGGTTCAGATTGGATAGAAGATGTTTATGTTTCAACAGATCGTTTGATGAAAAAAGTTTATACTTTTCACTATCCCTACTTTTATTATGATCATCATGTCAATTTTGTACGTGCTATTACTGAGAAGGTCCCTTTGTACAACCACCCAGTTTTATATACAGATGGTTCTAAGATGCCTACGGGCGTTGGAGCTGTTTTTGTGGTATTTTTGAAAGAAGATATTATCTTTCAGAAGAGAATTAGACTTAAATTATTTAATACGGTATACCAGGCTGAACTTACCGCCTTAGATTCCGCAATTGAGTGGTGTAGAGACTCCTCATACAGTGTATTCCACATTTATACAGACAGCTTGTCCTCAGTTCAAGCGCTTCAAAATCTTTTTCCAACGGACGAAATTCTTTTTAATATTTATACGAATTTACGACTACACTGTTAAAAATAGCTGTTGCTTTACAGTACTTTACTGCATAATATTACTTTAAATTACTGTATTGCAGTAAATATTGCGCTTGCCAGCTAAATATCAGTCACTGACAATAATAAGCTGTTATTGACCGTAACTGATCATTTTTTCAGTATTAATCTCACTCTAACAGTGATATACGGTCGAGGGGATAATGTAACGCAGCCTTTAACGGCAGATTACGGGCTAGTTCGCGGCTAGTTACGGGCTAGTTACGGGCTAGTTCTACTGTTATTCGCGATCGCTAACCGTGATCTAACGGTGGATTACGCTGGCACAGCGACGCGCGGATTCTAGCAATCTAAGACCACGTTTTTTACCGAGAAATTCAATAGCAGTGTTGATGGCAGCCATCTTGCTTATAAGTGATTGTCCGTACGTAGGTGCTAGCGGATGCTAGCTGTAACAGTGATGAATAATACTCTAATTCAAGATGATTGCCAGCCTTTCCATTTTAAAATAAGGTAATTGGTGGATGTTTGTGTACAGATCATTTAAATATTCGCATAAGTTTCCGTTATAATTTAAAGAAAATCATTGTACTAATGTCTAATAAAATAGGAATAATAATATAATAATACATTATTTTATTATATATTGTTAATACATTATTATTGTGTTTTTAAACTATTATTATATTACTAAATTATTATGACTTTATATTATTATAACGTTGTTATATTATTATGTTTTTATATTATTATGTTTTTATATTATTATTACATTATTATTAAATTACATTATTAGTAATCTATTCAATCTCAGAAAAATACACATTTCGCAACTGTAAAACCTTTTAAAAAATTCAATTAAAATTATCTTCCAAATTACACTCACCACCTTTCCTTTCCTCATCCTAAAATAATAATAATAATAATAATAATAATAATAAAATGGATAAATTAAAAATAGAAAAATTGCTATGATTATCAAAAAATTTATATTGCAGTGAATCAAGAATTCAAATTAATAAAAGAGGTAGGCAATAGTTGTGAAAATATTTTATAATGTTGCCAATTATTATGTAATTTAATCTAATATTGTAAAGGTTTTTTTCTTATATTTCACACCAACTGCTGAAAAGGTATTAAATAAAAACTATAAAAATAGC
Source organism: Maratus speciosus (assembly GCA_963932465.1). Classification (NCBI taxonomy): domain Eukaryota; kingdom Metazoa; phylum Arthropoda; class Arachnida; order Araneae; family Salticidae; genus Maratus; species Maratus speciosus. Next base: position 587,197,641 of record OZ010792.1, read on the forward strand.
TAAAGGGTTTTAATAGACTGTTTACATTTTCATTAGATTCTGGTTCAATACATTTCTTTTAATACAATTAATAAAGTATCCTTTTTTAGGAAAAATTAAAAATTTTAATTCTGTGTAATAAGTATGTGTGTGAGGGGGGGGGGAGGAGTGTTGGAGGAGTGTTTGGAGTTTTATTATTTATTAAGTTTTTTTAAACATCAGATTTTAGCGATATTAACTTTGTAGGGTGAAGAAAGGAAAAGCGGTTACTGAAATCTGGAAAATTATTTTAAATGACTTTATTTAAAAGTGGAAATCTAAGTTTTAAGTTTTGTGAAGGGTCCATTTCTCTGAGATTGAATTTTGTGAAAGACAGATTACTGATAATGTACAATAATGTAATATAATAATAACCCAGTAATAATTATATTATTATTCCTCGTTTATTACACATTTACAATAACGTTCTTTTGATAGTTGTTAAATTAAAGCGGAAGCGTATGCGAATATATAAATGACATGTAACTACACAAAAAGCTGTCAATTATAATGTTTTAGAATGAGAAGGCTAATAATCCATTAAAATTAGAATATTATCTTTCGCTGTTGCTAGCACTTACGTAAAATGCAGTTTCAATTCCCTAAAAGATAGAAAACACAGAGAATTTTGTATCTCTTTAATGGAAATTGAAACAAAATAATTGATACTAACAAAAAAAAGGGGGGGGTGGTGAAAGTCATAAACGGTCAAATACACTCCTATTACTGTGATTTACGGTCAGATACGTTCTTGAAAGTTACTGTGGTTTACGGTCAGATACGGTCTTGAAAGTTACTGTGATTTACGGTCAGATACGTTCAAAAAATTTACTGTCATTTACGGCCTAATACAGTCTAAATAGATAACGGTGCATACTGTATTATTACGGGAAAATGCTGGAATCTGTGCTGCCAGGCTTTTCCCGTAATCCAACGGTGAAATTTTTATCAGTGTATTGCATAATAAAACTATTAATATAGGCTGGATTAAACCCCACGTTGGTTTCGTCGGAAATGAGCGCGCAGACTACCTTGCCAAATCAGTCACTGAGACTGGTACATTTAATGCTGAAATAAACATTCCTATCCCTGTTTCGTTTGTGAAGCAGTTCTACAAAAGCAATATTATTAAAATTTGGCAGAACGAATGGTCTTATAGCGATAAGGGAAGAGACACGCATAGTATTATTAAAAAAGTGGATACCTCATTTTTGTGTTTCTCGCAAGTCCATGCCTATTTTGTATCTGCACATGGGGCATTTCCTAGTTATCTTTATAAAAGGAGAAAACGCCAGAGTGATAAATGCCTATGTGGAAACATCGGTGATGTCAAACATTATCTGTTTGGTAAATGTCCATTGATGCCTACTTCATTTAACTTTATCCGTAACCGGACACTTAGCTGGAACATGCGTAACATACTGTTCTCGAAATCAAATTATCACAGACTCAGACTTATTTACAACGAACTAAATAAACATTTTTCGTTTATAAAATATAAATTTTGATTTTTAATCTTTGTTTTATTTTAACCACTTTTCAAGCGCCAGGGCGCTCTTTGTGAGTTTTACTTTTATTTTTTGTCATTGTATTTCTTGGGCTATTCCCCAGCTGTGGTTTTGCAGGTCGCAGAGGGTACTTTTCTGTCAAGGGTTCATCCGTATGCCATTTTTGGTTGGCTCCCTGGTAGAGTGATCCTGATCCTGTTCCATTCTCTTTTCTATCGTGAATGATTTTGAAAATGTCGCCATTTGTGCGACGAAACAATCGTCAATCTTAATAAAGATATTTTATCACTTTTTATAGCATTATTTAACTTAATAAAGTTAGGTTTCATTTCCCCCATAAAGAATCGAATGGTCTCATGCAATTCAAAAGCAAAACATCGGGTTGCCACGCAACTGGTATATACAGCGTGGTTCAGAACTATATGTCAAAAATATAAAGGCAGGTAGAGGGGACCTAAATAAGCAAATTTCGTATAGCAATGCGAGTGCAAAAAGCGTAAATTTTTTACTTAGGCTTTTCAACACTTTCCAACAGAGTTGAAAAGTGTTTATAATTTCGGTTTGCCTGTCCGTCTGTCCGTCTGTACGTGCTCTAACTCTCGTAAATAAACTCGGATTGCCACAAATTTTTGCCGGTTATTAAGGTTCACCACAGCACGATCCCTATTTCAAATGTGGTTTGTAGCATGTTTAGTTCATTTACAGGGAGAGTCAAAAGTATTCCGTTACATTACGGCCAATGGAAAAAAAAAATCTTTTCAAATGATTTTTAATGATGTTACACGCTTTCAAGCATAAAATAATTGATATACACTTACGAAGTGCACTAATATAAGCATTCTGAAGAATATGCGGTGCAAAGAATAGTTATTATTCATTTACAGGGCCACACAAAAGAATTCCGTTACATAATGATATGGGAGGGGGTTGTTTGCGGCGTATTTTAATTATGTTAAACTATTTGATATATAATGAAATTTATATACGTCGCTGAGGTTTACTATAAGTTATTTCCTGCATCATCAGAAGTGCATAGCATTTACAAGGATACACAAAATATTTCAGATACTATATTATGCCCGAAGTACTGTACAAACGAAGTATTGCTGGAAATGCATTTTTAATTAAGATACGCCCTTTTATGTTTCACTATATTTATGTATATTATACGGTGTGTGCAAATGCTATAGTTCATATACAGGGCTACACAAAAGAATTCGTAAAGGTTACTGAGTATGAGCGTAAATTGCTTAAAGGTGGTTTTTAAAAGAGTTATGCATTTTTGCGCTGAACTGCATTTAGTTTACTAAGAAATGTTTGTAGAATATAGATAAAATGATATACAGGGTCACGCTAAGAATTGGATACATAACAGTCTATGGATGATAATATCTCTAAATGTGATTTCAGTAGTTTTAAGAGTGTTTTAGTTTAAATTAAATTTTAACTAAATAGTGGCGTGGAATAAAGGTACTGGCGTGTAATAAAGGCTGAAATCAATTTTTAAAAGGTTTTATGCGTTTTCTAAAGTGTTTACTTGGTTACCTTATTTCCCTAAATAACGAAATTCTGTTAAAGCATTCAGGAAGTGTTGGAAAGTGTTTAATAATCTGTGCTTAACGCATGATTTTTCTTTCTTGTTTATAATATTTAAAGCTTTAAGATAGATGTCCTCAAATAGATGCATTTCTAAAATTGACGCACGAGTCGTATACGTTAAGACGCGTGGCCGTCTTTACACGTGAAGGCAAAACTTTAAACGGAATCATCCCGAAGCACTATTTTTTAGACGTTTTTAGGATAACTTTTAAACAAGCTAACGGATTTACCATTTTTTAAATAAAGGAAACTGAATTTTCTACAAACTATACCTGAAAAACAAACAAACAAAAAATATGATACATTTTTATGGATTTTGAATTTCTTTATTGTATATATTTTATTACTATTACTATTACTATTATTATTATTTTAAGTAGAAGCGAGAGACAACGTAATACTAAATAAGAAAGAAATAACGACTCAAAAATATGTAACACGTACTTCAAAATCGTGAAAAAACTAGTTTTGCAAGAATAATTAATTTTCTTGTGCGATAGTAAACCTTATCGGACGATAGGTTTTTATACACGATTTTATTTTTATATTCCATTTGCACCACTATATTTTAAAATAAGTTTTGTAGTACATTTCTCATGCATACGAAGTTAAAGTACGCATAAAAGTGTTTCTTAAAAAAAAAAGTCATGCCAACCGAATAAAATTCGTGTAAGAGATGCTGCACAAATGGAGAAATGAACAAAGAGTAGAAAACATTGAATTTACTGTCTATCAGTTACGAATGAAGTAACTGAGGAGGATGTTACAAGATGGCGGCTGATTTGTTACGTTGGATCAACACTTTCTTATCCAGTTCCTTAGCAAACTTCTACCAATAAATTTTGAATAGAAACGTTGCCTTATTTTAGCGGCTTTTTCACGAATAATTTATCTCATAAATATGAGTAAATTTTCTATTTGCTTTTACTGGTGGCAGTTTGCACAGGAATTATGATTTTTTTCACTGACACTAAGATGAGGTTGTCTAAGTTGTCGCAATATAGCGGAAACGCAGGGGCTGACTACCGTCGAAGTAAACTTCCACCAGTAAAAATGAATATATGTTTTTCCATTATTTATGACTGAAGTATTGCATTAATAAGGCGCTTAAATAAGGAGAGAATTTCTACTTAAATTTACTGGTGGAAGTTTGCCCCGGCGGCAATCAAACCTACCTAAAGCGGTTATAGTTTAAGCTTCACTATTTTAAGGATATATCAGTTCCTTTTTATGAATAGTTCCATGGCTGATCCATATCTCTCGTGGAAAGCGACATAGAAACGATAAGGATTAACACTAAACATACTGGGAATTTTACTCAAGTTTTATAAAAATATTTTACACTAGAACTTTTATTTAAAGTTATTTCACATTTTCATTAAACTTGTTTTTCTGTAGTTTATATATTTTTTTTGGTTTCATAATTTCTCTGTGCATTCATCTTTGATCTTAGTACTGTTATGGAATGTAAACATAGGCACTATGGACTATGTAGAAAATTCTTCAAATCTGCAATGGTTTATTTGTTATAAATATTTATTGTATAAAGCAATTATTGATTCGAATGGGAATATTTTCATTTGGTACCAAGCATATGAGAAATGACCGGTTGTAGGTAGATTTAAGTTAAAACTTCTGTTATTGTTTTCTACAATTTATGAATTTTTTTTTATTTCCATAACTACTCGGCCCTGAACCCCTTAGGCCAACTCCCGTTCGGACACCACAGACACAACACGCAAATTTGATCGAATTTAAAACGATTACGGAATATTGAATTATAATTAAAAAATCAGTGGCGGTCTTCCTGTAAACGGGTTTCCATTCATTTCCCTTGTATTGGGGGAAGTTTAAGGCTGAATCAGCTGCTGTTAAGACATCTAATGGCTGTTTTCGTGTTTTATTAAATAAGGTCAGTTAAACATTTAAAAAAAGCTAATATAAAATGAACTAACAGTCTTTTCCTTCCAGTATTTTTTATTAATACTATAAGATAATTGTTTTAAATAAGACATTTTAAATGTATCGTTTTAAAGCTCACGTAATTTTCACCAAAGTTTTCTTTCTCTTTTTAATATTCACGTGAAAATACTTTTGTTGTTAGAAAGGAAAGATTATTTTCGCTGTCTTAGAATTGGCAAAAACATTGAAAAAGATCATCTCGAAATATGAAATAAATGTCTCGAATAAATATATTTTTAAATTTAAACTGTTTGGCAATGTTATTATTTGGTCTATTTATACAGGACGTAATTTCTCCCATTTGCTGCTTTTAACGTATATTGATGAATTTATTATTTTAAAATTTTCTTTTCCTTTTTAATATTCACGCGTAACTAAAATTTTTATGACGTCATTTTCAATATATTCCTGCTTTTAATACGCAATCATTTATTTCTAATTGTAAAGTTTTTTTTATGTTTTCAGTAGTCGTGCGTAAATAAATTTTAAATTGAAAAGCAATTTTATTCTTTGTGCTGTTTTTATAATTAGCAACAATTTTTAAAATAACCTTTTCTAAAATATGGAAAAAATATCTTTTGAACTGATGAAAATTTGAGTAAAAAATTAAAAGAAAATCCCTCAAAAAATTAGTCAAATTAAAAAATATAAATGTAGTCTGCACACCGCAAGTTTTTAATTTGTATCCTTAGAAATAAAATTATTGTATTCCTATGTATAGTGTTTGCTCCTATAAAACTTTTATAATGGCACGTTTTTGACCAACTTTATCATTAAATATCTCTTAAAATAATTCTTCGATTGAAAAACTGTCTGCTTCTGCGTGTTTATCAAACATTTCTCTATAATACTACCAATTTTCATATTTTTGTATGCAGTAGTTTTTTTTTAATATTAGCGAAGTAAGACCTTCGGTCACAAAAAATTCATTTATGACAGCGGTGACAGCGTTAGTTACTTTTTTTAGAATAGAGAGAAACAAATAAATAAGTACAAAAATTAAAGTATTTGTGTAAATTAATTACAAGTTTTCTAATGCCGTATCAAACTTCAGTCAAATTTCGTGATTTAACTCTTTATGCGTCGACGATACTTTAAAGTACAATTAAAATAACTTGTTATAAAATTCATATAATACATCGATTAGTAGTAGGCATTTCCTAATTCTATAACATACTAAAAAAATATTTTTAATAAAAGATTTGAGTGAAGTGATAAATATTGCACAAAATCCCTATAAATACAAATTTAATTAATTTTAATTGCCCAAATCTTTCTAAAACTTATTAAATGATTGTGTAAATCTTCTAATGTAGTTTTAAAAATTTACGAAAAATGTTTTAGAAGATAAAATTATCATGAATTCATAATTTAGGACATAAAGCTTTAAAACCCATTCCCATAAGCCTTATACAAATCTTACAGCAAATATCTCGTTCTAAATTCTAATACATAGTTCTCAATGAAAATGTTTAACTTCTTTAATACCTTTTAGCATATTACGATAATTTCGACATCTAATTGCATTAAGCTTTCAATACAGAAGTTAGCTTTGGAATCTCCTAGTACCTGGCGCACGAATGTTATTCTAGGAGAAGACGTATTCAAAGAATTTTGAAATCGTCAGAGCTTTTAGCATAACTCATTTAAAACTGTTCTACCACGTGCATTCCTCTTTTGATCTATTTTGAATTTAGTTGTAACTTTAACTTGAAAGAAGATTCATCCTTTCTGTATATATTATGAGTTTTACATTTTGACAGTATAATGTTATATCTGAAATATTTATTGCTATGCTATTTTCAATGCTTAAAAATAATGTACAGGGGGATTGCAAACTGGCTTGAAAAATTTAAAACTCGATAAACATGAAATAATTGAAATATTCAAAATATGTTTCATGTACAGTCATGGAAAAAAAAGACTAAACACCCCCTATTAACTCTGCAACTACATTCATATCCAAAATTGAGGTCACAAACATCAAATCTGTAAAAACTAATGAACTATTCACTGTGTTGCCACGAAATTTGGCACAGATGTATATTACAATAGAAGAAAGAATATAGCAGCATAAAAATATGGAAAATATTTTAATTTTGAATTAAGATACGGGGTATATCAAAAAGTGTTAAATCGTGAATCAGAGATAAAGCATTTATCTCGGACAAAGTCTGTCTAATATGGAATGTGACCACCGTGCACTGCTATACAAGCCTCACAACGAACTCTCATACTGTTTATTAGGGTGTCAATAAATGTTTGTAGCAACAAAGTCCATTCTTCCAAATGCGCGTCTTTTAACTCCTGGTGGGTCCTGGCAGGTGGGTTAAGCTGTGCAATGGCTCTCCCTAGACCATCCCAAACATGTTCATTTGGAGTGAGGTCCGAAGACCACGAGGGCCAATTCATACGGCGAATGTCCTCCTTTTCAAGAAAATTATCAACAATCTGAGCTCTGTGTGGCTTCGTATTATCGTCCATAAACATGAAGTCCGGGCTTACAGCACCACGGAAAAACCTCAGATAGGCTTCAAGGATCTCATCCCTATAGTCATGTGCGATGACCGTACCCACATCGAAGACGTGCAGTGGTGTACGACTATCCAACATTATGCCGCGCCAGACAAGAACTCCTTTGCCACCAAATCTGTCGATGTCTTTTACGTGCGAGAGATTCTAGCGAGCTCCATGTTCTTTCCAGATGAAGATTTGACGAGAATCACTCTGCGTGGTAATCTCGACTCATCACTAAAAAGAAAACGCCCCATTCTTGTTGTGTCGAACTCTGATGTCTTCGGCTCCACAACAACCGGGCTCTCCTGTTGGATGCAGTGATAGGGACACAAACGACTGGACGTCGGGCGTTAGGGAGGAAATCCTTGAAGCCTATATGAGATTGTTCCGGGTTGCTGTAGGCTCGAACTTCATGTTTATAGACGATAATACGAAACCATACAGAGCTCACATTTTTGATGATTTTCTTAAAGAAGAGGATATTTGCCGTATGAATTGGTCTTCGAGGTCTCCGGACCACCTCAATACTATTGAACATGTTTGGGATGGTCTAGAAGAGTCATTGCACAACGTAATCCACCTGCCAGGATCCGCCAGGAGTTAAAAGCCGCGCTTTTGGAAGAATGGGCTTTGTTGCCACAAACATTTATTGACACCCTCATAAACAGTATGAGAGCTCGTTCCGAGGCTCGTATAGCAGTGCACGGTGGTCACACTCCATATTAGACAGACTTTCCCCGAGATAAATACTTTAACTCAGATTCATGATTTAACACTTTTTGATATACCCTGTGTCTTAATTCACAATTAAAATCCTTTTCATACTGTTATGTTGCAATATTCCTTCTCCTATTGTAATATATCTCTGTGCCGAATTTCGTGGTAACACAGTGAACAGTTCATCAGTTTTCACCGATTTTATGTTTGTGACCTTAATTTTGGACATGAGTTTAATAGTAATATAAGAAAGTTACTTGCACTAATCGATTGGAAATTAAGTCTACTTTTAAATGATGTATATAAAATTTGCTTAGGGTTCATCTACAAATGAAAATCGGACCCAAATTTGTTTTTTTCAATAGGAATACCCAATTTTGACACTATATTTTAAATTTTTCTTTCAAACTAGAAACGAAATTTCAAGTCATTTGGATAAGATTTTGAATTGTAAACATTCAAAATTTAGAGCTTCTAAGGTTGAATTACATTTTCCTATTTTTATTAATATCTCCTGAAATTGTAATCTCAATGTTATAATTTTGTGTGTGGTTACAATACTAAAAAACTCAAACATAAATATAATGTTAAAATACACCAAGTTTATGTATCTTTTTCTCAGAAATGGTGAAAGATAGAGGTCTAAAATTTTTAGAGTTAGTTTAATTAACATGATTTACGTATTTTAACGGGCAATATTCTTTCTAAGTATAGCTGGAAATTAATTATTAATTATTTATTGAAAGTCATTTTTAAATTAGCATTTTCGGTAAGATTTCACTGCCTAAAATAAATTATTCTCAACAAATCATTAAATCTCTGTGTTAAAGTATGCACTACATCATAATATAAGTATTTAGAAAAAACTGAGTTCTTAAGTTTAATAGACATTGAAAAAAAGGAACACAAACCTGAAAAATCGAAGTTTTGAGAAAAAGTCAATTAAAGCTGTGAAACAGCGTTGCCAGTGGACTACTTTTTTAATATTCTGATTTCCTGATTGACACCACTTTTTTGAAATAGCAAAATTCGACTTATTTAATAACATATTAATTAAGGCGAAAACGATGGGAATTTTACCACTTCAGAAAAGTGGTGCCAATGAAGAAATCTGAATTCAAAAAAAGTAGTCCACTGCTGTGAAGTGCTCTTAGAAAGAATGAAAAAAATCCAACACTTTTATATATATACTAGCAGGCTACGCCCGCTTCTCTGGTCCATTTTTCAAATGAACCTTGATCAAACAAAATTATGAATTGGACCTTGTATTTTGAATTAATATGGACCTTCACCTGGAAAGTCTTTCCGCATTTGTTGAATACCATGCAAACGCCATTTAGCTATTATATTATCTTATGCTTTAGGCGAAATTCGGGCTATTCAGAAGAAACTCTTTTATAGCAAATCTTTAAAGTAGAGGTTGGGAAGGAAATACAGCCGTTATGATCATCAGAAATTAAAATGTTCTCTAGTCATCACACGACTAAAATGAGAGATAATTACAATGATTGCAGAGAGTGACCACTGAACATTAATCATGTTCGGATTATTCACTTTCGTTTGTTAGTTTCTGAACTCCGGGCTTCTCAGCTTGGTGCTATGTATGCTTCTGGTAGCTTAAATACAATCTCTCTCTACGCTACATTATATTTCGTAATATACGTCTTCTTCTGACAGCTCTACTGCAGTTTTCTATCTTCGGATTACAGCAGTAAATACAGTCAAAAAATGTAATAAATTATTTGCACACAAAGATCTTATTAACTTTCATATTTAAAAGAAATGTGAATCATATAAAAGTGGATTTTTAAAACTGAAGTGTTTGAATAAAATTAAAATAATATCATTTTCACTGCCATTTCTTTTTTTGTAAACGAAATGCAAACATGTAACTGTTAACCTGGAAAAAAACCACGTCGATAACTAATTATGATAGAAAGATAAACCTCTTATTTTCATCCAATCAGTATCTTATCTTGTTTTTATACAATCAAAATCTTCCCAATCTTCCATAATCGGGTGCACAGGTATGTTTGACCTCAAATATTAGAAGTGTTTGCAACTACATGGTTACAAATGTGCCAGAGTTAGATATAAAACAAAGGTAATTATGAAAAAATCTACATTCCATTAAATAAAGTCAGTTTGCTGTTGACTGAATTATATTAGATCTTTCACCAAAAATATTCCTTGAGGATGATAAATAAAGTCAATTATACAAAACTTAATAACCTAGTACGCATTAATCTTTTTGATGCACAGAAGATTTTTTTTTTCATTTCTCTAATGAGCATAATAGCACGGAGAAATAAATAGGCTTTTTAATTTCAAAATTACACTATTCTTCAGTCTGTTGCCTAAATAAACCTAAAATCGTTAATTTTGCACAAAGTTTAGTTGCTAGGGCAGTCCGTCAGATTTTTTCCCCGAGTATTGTCATTCCAAGTATTGCTGATTTAGTGATAATAAAATACCTGCAGATGAAAAATATATAATACTAAATCTTCTTTTATCCGTTTGCTTCATAATGAAAAACCATAAATTTATTAATAGCTAAGTACAAGTGTCATGTAATCTTCTGCAATCGAGATCACTGTCCACAGAGTCTCTTTCAAATATAAAAGAAACACCCAACAGTTCAGTAAATACGCTAATTAGCTAGTAACCTGATTGCGGTAGATAAATCCAATATCATTCAAAAACCTAAAAAAAAAAAAAAAAAAAAAAAAAAAAAAAAAAGGGATGTCGAATTTTAAAATGATCATCGAAAATTTATTTCAGTAAGTAAATTTTATTGTAAAATGTTTTCTTGTGTGGTATTAATAACGCATAATTGCATGAATTTTCTTAAGAATAATCTTTAGTACTTAAAATTTGAACAGTAGACATTTCTAATAGGGAAATTGGCAATATGTGTTTAAAAAAAAAAAAAAAAAAAAAAAAAAAAAAAAAGAGTGTACAATATTCGCTGATCTGAGTTTCGAGGTTGTAAAAGTTACAAGTTTGAGGAAAACAAACCAACATGTTACCGTAGTAAAGTATGAGAAAAATATTTAAAATTAAATTATATAGAAAATGTGCGTATGGGGGGGGGGGAGGGCAGACATTTTCACTAAAATTTAAATCCACTTTTATAATATTAACTGCTATTTATATAATTTAAATTTCAATATAAAAAATTGCTCCCAAAATGCTGTTTTACATTTGAAAAATCACCTATATAATTTGAACATCGATGGGGCTGATGTCACGTTTACGCCTTTTTGGATTAAAATCAAATTATTTGGCGACAAATGTAAAATCAAAATAAACAAACATGTAACTCATAGGTATCGTTATTTTTATAATTACATTTGCTAGTTTTTTCTGTAAAGGTTAGATAATAAAAAAAATTTAATAAAAAAATAATAATAAACAAAATTTTTACTCACAAGGAAGGTCTTCTTATGGGTGTTCTCAAATCCAACAGGGCAACTTTCTAACATAAGTTTTAATTTATTTTTGTTCGAAAATGCCTGAAACTAACTGGTGTTGTTGTTAAAAAAACTATGTCATTGAGCTGTTTTTTCCATTTTTTTTGCAAACGCAATAGATATTTCAGAAAAGAGTGTCAAAGTGGACGTTTTGAACCGAATTTCCGCGCGAAGGAAGAAAAAGCACTCAAGAGCGGGCGAAAAACGTGCTTGTCACGTGATCCAAAACGCTTCTAACTCAATATGTAATTGATAGATCAAAAAATGAAAAAAAACAGTTCAATTCGCAATCGCTTCCATGGCCAGGCTTTCCAATTTTAGATGTTTCTGTTAAAAAATGAATTTGTAAATGTGTCAAAACGTTTTGCGTTTGTTGAGCAGAGCAGTTAAGAACAGCCTTAAAGCGCATACTCAAAATATTTTGAAAAAGGAAATGCTAAAAAAATTACTCATGTATGTAAAAAAGGTCAGTCAAATGCAGCTGCAGAATCCCAATGTAAAATCTGTAAAATATATATATATTCGAGTATTTGGCGCGAAAAGACATACGCTTCACGCTATTTCGCGAACCAATACATTTCCTTTCCATATGCAAGGCATTGAAATGCATTTATAAATTTCTTGTTAAATGAGTACTTAATTGCCTAATACTCTATCAATTTAAACTTAAACGGTGGATTAGTTTATTGTTTTTTTTCTGTAAGCTTATATAATACATACAAATTGCGTGTTGCACTAATTATTTAATTTTATACGGTGTCACCTCCGGGATAAGTTTTAAATGTATTTTGATTAAGAATGCTATCATTAAACATTTCGATATTAAGTCGTTGTTTCCATGGCAACAATCTCTGACATTAATAATATCGAAGTCAAATTGCCAATGCTCAGAATCGAACCTTAATTTTGAGTTTGAAACAATTTTAATCCATTTAAATTTTGTTCTAAACAGCATAATTACGATCGTTAAATTTCATTATATACACATATAAATGCATATGACAAAACTGCAATTATAAAAATGAATTTTTTTAAGTTAAACTTACTTAAACTAACTGTGTATAGAGAGTTTAGATTCAGAAATAGAGGGGGGGGGGGGGCATATTTTTGTATTTCATTTTCGACGATATCTCTGAAAATCTAATGCCTAAAATTAAACGAAATGTATTTTTGAGTTCGGCGTTACGGAAGTTTTCACACGGTACCCTCCAACGACATACAAAGAAAAAATATATTTTCAAGTAACTTAATTAGCATCTCTACATTTTTCCTAAATATATCTGTGAATGGTTAATAAATCTATAAATATGTGGTCAAAACCTTTATTACTTAATCCAATTTGAGCTTTCCATGTTCCATTGTTTACGAGTAAAATGGCTGCGGCATGTGGACAGACAGACACAGGAGTAGTGCTGTAAAATGTAACGGCTAAATGAACAAACGTATGTATTCGTTACTTTCAAATTTATTACCCGTTATAAAATATTCGTTACTCGTTACTTTCATTACTCTTTTGAAAACGGATATTAGAAATCAACGCGTAAATACTACTACACATATTAGCTTTAACTATTCATTAAAAATAAAAGATAAAATCTATCTCGATACCTGCACTGATTTAACATTTCATAACGTATAAAACTGGGCGTTTAAAATACTACATATGAAATATAGGATCAAAAGACTGCAGCATATCTAATTATATATCGTACATGAGGTATTTGCAAGAATTACCCATAACGGAATTTTGTACGAAACATATCCGTAACGGAAATCTGCGTAAAAGTGTAAACAGAATATAATAATATAAATGCCGTATATACTCGTGTATAAGTCGAAGAATTTTAGACAAAATTTGGGAGTTGAAAACGGGGGGGGGGGGGGGGAGTCGACTTGTACATGAGTTAGTAAAAAAAAGCATTCGCAGATAATCGGTGAATGGGCAAAAGTCTTTTAAATAATCACACATGGATCTGCGTTGGAGAGAGGGATAAAAGCGGACAATAGTCTTTTCCCTGTGATTGACAATCAAAGTTGACAACTAATTATTCGGCACCCATTTTCTCTTGAGATAGATTTTACTTTCAATAGAGCGACATTCCTTCGAACATTTTAATCCCATTTTTAAAAAGAGTTCAACTTGAGAATGCTTCTAGATATCTCTCCTAAAAGCCCCGCAATACAAAGAAGCACTATATTTTAGCTGCCTAAGAAGCTGTTTAACCTTGTAAATAAGACTTGAATAGATTTTTGAAACATTTTTATCTTTTTAAGTATCATTAAATTGATGTGAATAGGTTTCAAAGTAGTTTAAGCTTCTTCGGTTTTACATAATTATACAGTTTTGAAACGTAAAAAACAGTTTTCTAATTTAACGAAAAGTTATTAGCCCCCGGTACGGTATGCTATTTCTTTTTCCCAGCTTATTTTGCTCCAAAAAATAACATTACCTTACAGAAGCCAGCCATAAACAAAGCAGATGTAGCATTGTACGATTAAAAGCTCTATAGCAATTTTTAAAATTTCTAAGCATAGCACATTTTGTATTTTTATACCGTCGTATTGGAAAAAAAAGTACTTTTAAATGCAATATGTTTGAAAACTGTATCTCTATTTATTTTTGAAATATTAACTTTTTGTAGTTTTTAGTACCATTTGTTTAATTTTGGCAACTCAAGTACTCCATTTATGTAGAAAGAAAAGGGAAAATAATTGAAAAATAGCAATTATATCTTATTATATTGTTGCCATTTTCTCATAATAACCGAAAGAAAATGTAATTAAAATACGTACTATTTTGAAAAAATATAAACGTATAATTTCTGTTAAAATGTGGAGCTATTATAAAATATATTTAATTTTAAGTATCTATAGATGCTTTCAGTGTGTTTTCAGTCATGACGTTTTGATTGGAAACTGACTCCAAACAACCGGTTGCTATGCGTCATTTCTTTTTAAACATAAATCGTGGAAAATTTTACCAGTACATATCAAGTATTAAAACACTTAGATGTGAGATATAGATATAAGATATAGCTGCAACACACAAAGAAAATAGAAAATACAACTTAGTAACCGTTTGTTTGGAGTCAGTTTCCAACCAAAACGTCATGACTGACGTCACGACTGAAATCTTCTACACTGTTAAAAATTTGGTACAACGTTGAACCAATTTCTGGTGCTGCAGTAGCTGTCACCATAAGATGGTGAAACATTGTTCCAGCATTTGTTTCTAAGGATGAACCATAATTTGGTGAAACCTTGAACCATACGTTGGTAAAAACCTTGAACTATAAATTGGAGAAAAGTTGAACCATATTATTTTTGTTTCCCCCCCCCCCCCCCAACCCCTCCTCTTTCATAGGTAAAATATTTTGCTATTTTTAAAAGATATTCTGTTTTAATATAATTTAAGGTGACATATTTACGGTCTCTCCAATTAATTTTTTGTTGGAAAATAATTTTCAAGATCAGAAACCTGAGTTTATTTAGCAAATTTTAAAATAGTTTAATTATAGGACAGCACCATTGTTATTTTAAACATGTAACACTATAATTTACATATCAAAATACATAAGAAAAGATACGATGATGTTATGGGGCTTTATATATATATATATAAACTTATCAAATTGTGGTAATTGAAATGCATTATAATTTGCTAAATAAACTTATCAAATTGATTTTGTATGACGCATGCAAGCAACAAAAATCAATCAGGGAAAGAGTAAATATAAATCCTAAATTGCATTGAAACAAGGACAAAAAAAAAAAAAAAAAAAAAAAACTATGTCAAACGGGGGTGGGGGCAAAAAGTATTGCTTATTAACTCACATCTTTTTAAAATAAATTCTAGGCATGATCTATGTATTAAGAATGTGTAATTTATATATATATATATATATATATGGAGATTGGTAATTGTTTCATTAAATGTGAACATCAACATGGAGTCTAAATTTTTCAATTCTACGGAATATGTATATAATTTTCCTTTAAACATATTCCTTAATAATTCTTATTAATACTTCTGGAACGGCATGCTAAATCATATTTAATTTTAATATTTTATTCCCGTACACACTGTATTTTATGAATACAAGCTAAATATATTTTATATATTTTATGAGAAACGATTGATCTAGCAAATAGAAAAAATTAGAAGGGAATTTAAAAAGAAAAGAAATGATTGCATATGTACTGTTCTTAATTGTTTGAAACACATTTTAAATGTAAAAAGTAGTTATTAATATTTTTAATAAATATTCAGTCCTACATTATATAAATAAAATGTAAATATAAACTTAAAACATACTAAAGCAGTTTTATACATAAACTTTATATCGGTATAAACAACATTTTATTTAAATGCTTAAATATCATGTTTCCTTTTCACTTCTTAAATTAAAAACTGTAATATGTATAAGAAAATATTCCCAGTGTAAATCTATTTTTCAATCTGAAACCTTTTCTTGTTATTTTAATCATTGAATATCATGTTTCACTGCAAAATACTAATAATTATAAATACTAATTCACTGATCGTTATTCTTTATAATTGGGAAACGGTAAAGTACACAAAAATTCCATTATAAATACACATTTTCAAATCATTGCAAATTTTACATCTACTACTATGGATGCAGCCATGAATCATATCTCCGTGTCAGCATTTTAAAACTAAGATAGTACTTCCGTTTTGTTTTTGCTTTCGAGCTGCGACAAATTAAAATACTTCACATCTCACTATTGAATAGGTTGAATGAAGTGTTTACACAAATTATCTTTATTTAAAGACAAAACGAATGAAGTCGTGAATAATTTTTACTAAGAACTGTTTGTTATTTAATTGTTAAAACAATTATATTTCAAACTGTTACATAAAGGACGAATATAACACGCAATCACTTTTAAATTCGGGAAGCTAAATCAATCTGTTTCGATAAAACATGAAAACTATTTAACACTTATACACACTTATAAGTACAGGAAGGAAATATTAAAATTAAATAAGACTTACCTCCGTATTCCATGAGTAATCCTTTTAATATCCCTTTCGTTTAAACTTTAAATGGCGGACGAAATGCAATCATTTCACTTATCTTATAATGGCGTCATAGACAAACGCGTGCTGTTCTGATTAGCTGATAAGTATCTCGAAAACTTGGTGCAACTTATTGCCAAAATGTGATTCAATTCAGCTTAATTTCCAAGGTTACACCATGAAATAGAGTTTATGAAAATTAAGAAGTACCATATTTTGGTGATCCTCATTAGTTTACTCCGTATATTGGTTCAACGTTAAGCGGAAATTTTTAACAGTGTATATTAATGTTATAAACAAATGAAGGCCTATGAATCATTAGATAGCAGTTTTTTTGTCGAGTTTCTTTAATGACGGCATCTTTTTGCTCACTTGTGTATTATTTTTCGATAGTGACATCCTATGTTTGCTTTACTGTAGCTGTTTAAGGGTGTATCCTAAATGTGGAATTCTTAAGCGAATGCGAATGACGTCATTTTACATAAAATAAAAGTGTGTGTTTAGTCTTAAAATTGAAATATGTTTTGTACTATTTATATATACATATATTATTTTTCATCGGGGGCAACACTAAATTCTGAAAAAGAAACTAAATTCCCGTTTTCTAGTTAATTTTTTTGTTCTCGATTACAAACCATCTTTCAACTTATTATCAGAAATGTGCTTCGACTTATACACGAAAATTCAATTTTTTTCAAAATTTTGATTAAGAATTGGGGGGGGGGGGGGCATGCTCGACTTATACACGAGTATATACGGTAAATACAACCTATGAAGGTAGAATTCTACCTTGAGTGGAAATATTGCAATGTCCATTTCCATTAAAATAATACAATGCAATTTCATCTGCTAAACAAATCTGTCTAAAACGAAAATTTGCTGTGGTTTCCAGCGATTCCGTCTCAGCAAATATTACTGAAACGTATATAGTATTACGAAAAAAATAGTAATGGAGTATTTTAATAGAAATGTCCACTGCTTACTGAAACCAGTAAAACGTGAATAACGGAATTTGTCTATAACGGAAACTTACGTTAAGCCAGTTCTCAAAACATATTTCCCCCCCGTGTAACATCGCAAAACTTTCTGACACTTTCATAGTCTAATGCATAAAAACAAAATTGGCAATCAATACAATGGTGATGATATGGAATCGAATAGATTTTTTTCATTTTTCGATAAGTGTATTACAGTTCAAATCATAATTCGAATGCTTTTATATGACGACCCTTCAATTACTGTAGCGTCCAGAAATTCGGTTTAAAAAACCATTTTTGACCGGCATCGTCATCTTCAAAAATTTATTTTGCATTTAATGGAAAAATAGAGACGCCAATCGATTTCTTAATTTCAGATCAAGCTTGCGCGCTTATACGTGTACCTGTAAAAATCTGTAATTTAAAAAGTTATATTTCATATTAATACTTTACCATTCCTAAAATACAGCTAAAATGACTATTTTAATCTACTGTAAGCTTGCCTTTTTTTTTACAGTAAAATTATAAGCAGTTTCCATAGATTAAATGCATAATTAATTCAAAATTGGCCTAATTAAAATCGTAAAAGATAAACACATCGTATCTCTTTATTGCTTGGCTCCATGCTTCCTTTTTTAAAAAATACATACATGAAAATGTTATTAATCTGTTGCTCAAAAAAATAAATTATTCTGTCCACGTTTGAAAAATGCATGTAACGCTTCATATTTGTGAGATAAAAAGTGAAAGAAGGAATGGTCTCCAGTAATCATTTTTCTAAAAGCAGTTTGTTCTGCTATTGATCACATGGCTTCAAAAACTTTCTTCCAAAATTCACACGAGTATTTTCGGCGAATGAACGGGTGCTAAAGTAACGATTGATTGTGTTTATGACGGCCAATTATCAACACGATAGGGATATGGGCCCTAAGGGGGGGGGTGCCCTTCGTGGGGGTCTTTATAAGGGAACCTAACCCGTATTAACGCTTGTAAATCCAAGGTTCGAAGAAAACCACGAAAACTCCGAACGATTAAGCCAACGTACGCGATTGGGTTCGAACCCAGCACCTCCCGTCTACCAGCTTCGAGAGCAGAACCTCTCGGCCACTGGTGGGGCGCTAAAGTAACGAAACGACTAAAATGAACATCCGTATGTGATACCGATATGGAAATAACCGATTCCCAGTCCAAAGTTCGAATACAAACTCTTTTCTTTCCGCAAACATCTTTCCGCATTAGACTATCCGGCTCCATCCATGAATCACGAAATGAAGATAGCGTTTCAAGTTTGTTTAATTTAGTTCTGCTGTAAGGAGTAACAAGTCATATTCCAAAGTAACGATTCGGTATTTCGTATTAGAGAAAATACCCGTTACTCAGTAACGAATACATTCGGTTTGCAACAGCTCTACACAGGAGCAATGTTATAATGGTTCAGTATTTACTATGGCGTACAGTATTATTTTAGGGAACCCTAAAAATACGCTTTGATCAATTAATAGTTTCATATTAATTAAATTATGGTTATATGTTGATAAATAAATTTACAAATCCTAAAATGATAACGTATGTATGTTTTACTAAAAAAAAAAAAAAAAAAAAAGATTTCAATGTCATTCAGCAATTGTGGCAATCTTAGTGTAAAGCCCATCCACCACGACAAGGTGTTGCCACATCGGATGGGATCGGTTTTTAATTGTCCTGCGGCCAAAAACCGTAGAAAAAGCAGCAATGAAATCGGTTTTTAATTGTCCTGCAGCCAAAAACCGTAGAAAAAGCACCAATGAAATCGGTTTTTAATTGTCCTGCCAAAAACCGTAGAAAAAGCAGCACATAAATCGGTTTTTAATTGTCCTGCCAAAAACCGTAGAAAAAGCAGCATATAAATCGGTTTTTAATTGTCCTGCCAAAAACCGTAGAAAAAGCAACAAAGAAATCGGTTTTTAATTGTCCCGTGGCCAAAAACCGTAGAAAAAGCAGCAATAAAATCGGTTTTTAATTGTCCTGCAGCCAAAAACCGTAGAAAAAGCACCAATGAAATCGGTTTTTAATTATCTTACAGCCAAAAACCGTAGAAAAAGCAACAAAGAAAGAAAAGTGCATCTGCCATAACCATTGTCAGATGCCCCCCCCCCCCCATTTTTTATCTTACACATGCCAGATGATGCCTTTTAGTTTCACCACTGTCTTGCAATATATTTTTCTGAGTCCTATAAAGTTGATTTGCCTGCTGCTAGTATTGTTTAAAGATACTCTCCGACGATGATGATGATTTAAATATTTTTAGTCTCCGAATAGATTGCATAAGAAAAGAAAGATTATATGAGGAAACTGTTTTTATAGAAATGTATGAAGGATGATAAAAAATATGCACATTAATAAACAGTTATTACTTTCGCGTTTTTATTATTTATTTAGCGGTAAGATGTTGATGGAATTCTGAAGGCTGTAAAAAAAATATGTTTCTGTGAAGATCTATGAATTATTATTGAGATACTATTGTAATCTATTGAACTGTGGAGGAAATTCAGAATAATAAGCCAAAATAACATTTTTTAAAGCATAAAATAACATAATTTTTAAGTATAGTAAGCCAAAGATGATGATTACATGGTTTATTCATATGAAGCAGAACACTAATAATAATAATTTAGATATTTACAGAATAATGGATACCTCAAAACTAACTTAAAACTAAACATAGAATATAAATAGATAAATTAAACTTATACTTATTTTTATGCTGCAAGGAAAAAAAAAAGACTCATTGCTTACCAAAAATAAATAAATAAATAAATAAATAAATAAAACAGTAAACAGGGGGTAGAGTTTATATCTGATTCGTAAATAATTTTAAAGAGATGTAATAATTTACACGAAAAGGTCTAAAAACAGTCATTAGAGACGAAAATACTTGTGCAGCTTCTCGAATGGCTATTGACCGTAGTTGCTATTATTCTATGTAGTATTTACGAAATTCAGAATACACTGTTGACCCCATTTCAATGTTTCCCCTTTTTTTTTAATTTTTTTTTTTTTAGTGATCAAGTACTTTTAAATCCACCCAAAACGTTCATTCTTTTTCCTTTTACATTCATTCATATTAAAATGTTGTTAATTTGTGTTATTTTAAGCAAAACCGACTACAAAATTTGGTATTAAAACAAAAGTTGTGAAAAAAAAAGAACTTCAACTATCGTTTTTTAGGCATAAGGAAGGTTTAGAATTTCTAGGTCATTTTATTAATAAGGGATATTGGGTGGCTTAATTTTTCTACAATGGCTATCCAGATTTTCGCGAAACTTTGACATTTGTCATAACTATGTACACTAAATATCCTAAAATTTTTATTAATCATTTAATTCTTATGCTTTTATATGTTTTAAAAATATTTCCGAATTCCCAAATTATAATAAAATACTTACTTATATTATTGAAAAATACAAGTTTTGTTTCAATTGCAGTTCATTTTAGGTCTTATAATTCTAGATTTAAGGAAAAAAAAAAAAAAAAAAAGCTGATGCGATTAAATTATGTGAATGCTGTCCTCCGCACGTTGTATCAATTTTTTTTTTTTTTAAATTATTTGATTTGAAAATTAAAACTTTAAAGAATAGGGTTGTTTAAATCTACCCTATATATATAAAATCCTAATGAAACGAATTTATGAAACGGAAGTATAAATCGACTGATTAAACAACTGATTATGTTTCACGGCGATTTCTCCTAAAATATGGAATACTTTGCAATGAAATTAACACCAAAAATCAATATTGATCCGCAGATTTCAAAACTTGTATTAGAATTTTTAAATTCGAATTAGTTTTCGAAATATTAATTTTTTTTCTAATTTTATATACATTTTTCTAATGATGGCAACTCAAATTTTAATCATAACAGATATTTTTTTTCAGATTTTAGAAAAGGTTACTATTTTAAACTAATTTGGCGAGAAGTTTGGCCTCCCTTAAATGTATGCTAAGAAATGTATCATGTTACTTTTATTCATAAATCAATTTGTATTTCATTATCATTTTATTTAATACAAACAGAAACATTTAAAATAAATGGCTTTCACATCTTTATTTTTTTAAACGAAATGAAAAGAAAAATATTAGGCACAGATGTCATATACGCACCGGGGTACCTAATTGGCGCCAAAATGGCATTATTTTGGTTGACATGGTAATTGTTGTTTATTTAATAATAATAAGGGTTTATTTATTTTCTTTTTTAAATTACATAAATTGTTTTGTTCTATAGTTAATTATTTTTTTGGTTATTTTCCTTTAAAAATAAAAAAATAATAGAAAATAATGAAAAAATATGGTACTACTTAGTTATTCCATCGACCCATTTCGCCAAATTATATAAATCGCCAAACCACTCGCCAAATTATACAAATTGACAATTTTTATTTTAAATAAAGAAAGAACAAAGAAAATAGAATAACATTTATAAATATACAAATAAAACGTCGAAATAAAAATCACTTGATGACGTAAAGACGTGTAACTTGCTTAAAGTCAAGTGAATGTGACATTTATCAACCATTATTGGCATTTAATCTTTTAGTTTGGTGATAGATTTTTGTTCGACGGGTTAACTAAGTAGTACCAAAAATACATATGTAACTGGTATTCGAAAACGAGGATTTCGCCAAATTTTCGTAAAAAAAATCCCGTCAAACCGGGTGCGTATATGGCATCTGGCCAAATATTAAATGATGTAACAAACGATGACATTTAATTTCAACTTCAAAGCAATGTTTTAATTTACCACTCGGAAAAAAAAAAAAATGCTAACTGGCGAGTTGAAAAATAATTATTGGCGAGAATTGCACCCGGCTAGCGTAACAGTACCAAGAATTCTTTGCGACAATGCTTTTATGTAGTATTATTCGAAAAAAAAAATTGATTTTTTTAAATCGAAATGGAAAACTTTCGGCACAGATGCCACATACGGTCCCATATTGGCACTATTTTTTTTCTGACGCCAATGTCATATACGCAACGGGTACTTAACTGGCGCCATAGTATCGTTATTTTGCTTGATTTGATAAGCCGGATGTTGTTGTTTATGCTGTTGATCTTTTCCCCAAATTAGCGTCGGAAAAAAATCGCGCCAATATGGGGCCGTATATGATATCTGGCCCAAACTTTCATATAAAAAGCGAAGGGATCAGAGCGTATTTATTTATGGCAGTTACTTGACTTGGACTATTATAATATAGATGAAATGATGGCGATAGAATAATATTTGGCGACTTATCACCTCTACCTGGCTAATATTAAAGTACCAAAATGGCACCAGGAATATAAAACGCGAAGTGGTTCGCCCAGAACTCTTGATGAAAGTCACATGACTTAGGCTATTGTTATAGAAATTGTTTTAAAATACCGAGACACAAAGATTCTGTACACTTAATTCCTTTTATTTTTAGCTTCTTTTCAAACGTTTAACTGATCATCTTCAATCAAACACGAAAACAACCATTGAATGTCTTAACAGCAGCTGATTCGGCCTTAAATTTTTTAAATCAAAGGAAATTGAATGGAAACCCGTTTACAGGGAGATCTGCACACCTTTTTCAGTATAATTCAATCTTCTATAATATTTTTTAAACCGATCAGATTAGCGTGTTTTTAGATTCTGCGGTGTCTGAACGGGGGTTGGCGAGCGTAGCTTGCAGGGGCAGAGCCCCCTAGTATTACTATAAAGTTATTTCTTAAGTTTAGCATTTTTAAAGAAGAAATGCTTCAAAATTTTTAACATGTAGAAAGTACCTGATCCCTGGAGTCCCACTTTATTGATTTTAACGGGTTTATCCTCATAGTGTCACATATATGAGGGGCTCACAACCACAGTAGACCAAGTCTATTTTTTAAAAAAAATGAGATAATCTATTTAGAAGGGGCATAAAATCTGTTTTATCCACTCCCACAGTAAACCATGTCTGTAAACAGATGACATGTATGATAAAGTATGTGAAAACAGACTTGGTTCGTTGCGGGGGTGGACAAAACAGATTTTATACACCTTCTAAATGGAATATCTCATTTTTTTCCAAAATGGACTTGGTGTACTGTGGTTGTGAGCTTCTCATATATAAAATGCGCTTCAAACAAAAATATTATTATGCTGACAGAGTACTTCGGGTATATCGTTGCTATCTCTTTTACTAAAGTATGAAAAATAATTCATGAGTTCTGTAGTTGGCTAATTACTTTGTATATAATCAATCCAATGCTATTATTGCGAGACATGAATATCACAAATTTGGTATTTTTCGGATATCAGGACGTCATTTGTTGCCAAATATGGACTCTAAATATTACTGGATATAGGAACGGTTAGCTGATGATGTACGAGGGGGTATCAATAAGTTTATGCCCTCAAATAGAAATAATTGAGTAAAATTTATGAAATTGCCACATTGTATTAGTCCTTTTCTATATACTCACAGTGCACAGAAATACATTTCTGCAAACATTATTTCAAAAAGAGTGGGGGGGGGGGATGTATTCCAGGATACGCGATAGTAGACACAAAGCGGCGCATTTTCTAATTTTGACCGACCCCCACATATGACATATTGTTGGAAAAGCCTGTGACCACTTATTCATGCTATGCACCCCCCAAGCTCTTTCCCCCAAATTTGCTTTCCGGGGGATGAATGGTGTCCGCAAAATTTAGAAAAGTACCCCTCCCCACCCCGGAGGGCAAATTTGGGGGAGGGACTCGGGATGTGCATAACATGAATAAGTGGTCACAGGCCTTTCCAACAATATGTCACATGTGGGGGTCGGTAAAAGTTAGAAAAATGCGCCCCTTTGTGTCTACTATTGCGCCTCCTGGAATACATCCTCCCCCCTCTTTTTGAAATAACGTTTGCAGAAATGTGTTACTGTGCACGGTGACTATATAGAAAAGGACTATTACAATGTAGCAATTTCATAAATTTTACTCAATTATTTCTATATGAGGGCAAAAACTTATTGATACCCCTCGTATATAGTTGCATGAAACATTCACTTTTTATTAAACATAAATTGTTCCTAAATAGGTATATATGATAAATAGAGTACGACACTTCATATTTAAATACGCTACTACACTAAAAACTCTACCCACACTTTTCATCCTATAGAGATAAATTAAATAATAGAGCGAATTTTTGCTTTTACTTTTTGGTAATACCTCAGACAAAGTGTCTCACAATGTAATAGTCCGGGAGGCAGCGTCACATAATTACAACCAATTTTACGTCTGCGGTTTTGATGCATAATAATAGAATAGTTGGTACAGATAAATGAACTGGCAGTCCGCTACCGCACCAACTAGTGGCGTTGCCATAGCAACATAGCACAATCTCCTCTAATGTGAAATGAATGGTAACCCGATTACTGATGATTGTCTTCGAGGCAGGGTATCATCAGTAATCGGGTTGCTATTCATTTCACATTGTAGCGGGCTGCTGCCATAGCAATATCACCTGCTGGTACGACAGCTGAGTGGCAGTTCATTTATCTGTAACATCTAATCTACAATGTATATCAAAATTATCAACGTTCAAATCGGTTTCAAAAATATGATGATGCCTCCAAATATGTGAGCGTTTCATCTTTTTTTTTCTCCAAGGTTTTATGTATTTTGTGCATTTTACATATTTTAGAATTGTGCTATTTTAGCCGTATTAAAAGGATCAACTTTTTAATTTGTTTGGATTATGATTGGATGCATATTTTATTGACAAAAAACGTTTATTAAACTATAATAGATTGTATATGTTATAAAATAAAACATGATGTATAAATGACGTCCTTGCGTGGCAATTCGTCATTAAAATTAATAAAATTAAATTGATTACTACACTTTGCGACATGTAACAAGCAGTTTGCTACATGGGTGCTCAATTGCGACTGGAGTACCACTCACCGAAAAATAGCTCCCATTTCTCAAGAAGTTTTGAAATTAAGATTAAAATTTGGGGAATCTCTAATTTCATTATCTTATCATCGATCTATTTAAATTAAACTGTCTAAAACAGTATTTAATTACATGGATATTTATTCACATCGTTAACAAGGCGTAAAGCCTACTGCGGAAAACAAGTATCCAGGTCAGGGTTCGAACCTGGATCTTTGGTTCAGCGAACCAACGTTCTTCCACCTGAGCCCACCTGGTACGACGCACCTGGCCTGGCACCCTTCACTCTTAAATGTTGTAGACCGGGAGCCGGCAGCACAGGCAATCACCTCATCGAGTTCACGGCTGAAATTCTAGGATTAGTTAAAACTGGCTTCGCATATTAAAACGCAATCGGTCTGCCTATCAAGTCCTATCTTGGTGGAAAACACCTGAAAACCCGATTTTAGCGTTTGACTCGTAGGTTCACCATTATGTTTTCTTGCACCCAAAGGCATGAAACGTGGGGGACTGAAACAAAGACTTTTAAGATACATAGACCTGCAAACTGTTAGTTTAACTGAGGATTTTTGATCACAGCTGTTGTACGGCAGTATATATGTTTTATATTTTAATTTACCTAAGAAAATGCTTTCATCGGCATATTTTGTCACTGATCATTAAGTATTAGTCTACCCTATTTCATTTAGGCCTTTTTTTAAACAAAAAAAAATACCTTATTATTCATAAATTTTTTAGTTTTTTTCGTATAGCAAGTAAGTATTTCAATAAACATCCTACAAGGATAAAAATATAGTGTTATTTTCTTTAATATCCATTTTTTTAATTGCCTTTTTGCATAAAAATTAGTTTAAAAAACGTAGATTTCTTTACAAGTAATTTAAAATTTTGTAAATTACTATATTATGTTACAGTTGCTACCTTTAATCTAAACTTCTCTACCAGTTACTTTTGTAAGTCAAACTTAAAAAAATGTGGAATTATAATCTTTAGCAATCTGTTTCCATATAAATTTCGCCTTTATTTAGGTTTATAAGGCATGTTAAAATTAGATAGTCTTTTTTAAACATACCAGCTATAAAATTATTAATAAATCGCCTTATTTAACTTTATTTCTGAAAATTCAATATTTATAACGCATATTTAGATATAAAAAATAGCTTCATGTAAAAAAAAATATGCCATAAACTTCATATATATTGATAAAAATTATTTTTTGAGCTCATTCTAGCCATAGCACTTAATGGTAAATAACCACAGTTGACGTACAAACCTCGCGGTTCCGGTGTTTCAATTTACTTCAGATGGCTGCCATGATTTTGCATGCTTTTGAATGGGAATTGCCGGTCTATGTATCTTAAAAGTCTTTGACGTAGGTTCACCATTATGTTTTCTTGCACCCAAAGGTATGAAACGTGGGGGACTGAAAGCAGGAAAACACAAAGGTAAACCTGCGAGTCAACCGCTAAAATCGTTTTTTTTTCCCATGAAGATAGGACTTGGCAGACCGATTGCGTTTTAATATGCGAATCCAGTTTTAACTCATTCTAGAATTTCAGCCGTGAACTCGATGAGGTGATTGTCTGGGCTGCCGGCTGCAGGTCTATTGGTACGGCTGCAACCGCAGCACAAGATAGGATAAATTCATGAACGACAATCCTGCGGCGAACATGAGTCCAAATTAATCCAGATTTGATAATATGTATGCAGGGTGTTTCTAAAAGAATATTGGGGTTTTAACGCTTGGTAGAATTTATTACATAAAACTTAAAATTATAATTAATACATAAAATGAAAGAGCAACTCAAACAGTTTTACCTACAAGCTTACAAGTGTTCAATGTGCGCACCTTTCGCCAAACGGCACACATCAAGCCGATAGCTCAGTTCTTCCCAAACGTTGATGAGTGTTTGTGGGGTCATTGTTGCAACAGCTGCAATGGTCAGCTGGTAGTGGAGGCACATACACACGATCCTTTATGAACCACCACAGGTAGAAATCCCATGGCGTCAGATCGGGTGAGCGTCTGAACAGAACTTCTTTGCTAATTAACGTTTGGGAAGAACTGAGCTATCGACTTGATATGAGCCGTGTGACGAAAGGCGCTCACATGGAACACTTGTGAGTTTGTAGGTAAAACTGTTTGAGTTGCTCTTTCATTTTATGTATTAATTATAATTTTAAGTTTTATGTAATAAATACTACCACGCGTTAAAATCCCGATATCCTTTTAGAAACACCCTGTATAATAATCTTTAACGATGGCTTACTCCCGAGAAATCTACATTTAATTACGTGAATTTTTATTCCCATTGCTAACAAGGCGTAAAACCAACTGACTGAAAAATATCCAGGCCAGGGTTCGGACCTGGGTCTTTGGTTCAATGCACCAAAAGATGAAAGAGCTTTTATGCGCTGAACCAAAGACCCAGGTTCGAACCCTGGCCTGGATGCTTTTTCACTCAGTTGGTTTTACGCCTTGTTATCAATGTGAATAAAAATTCGCGTAATTGAATGTAGATTTCTCACGCGTAAGTCATCGTTAAAAATTATTATACGTCTAAAGCTGTATTTTTATTTATTTATTTTAAGAGCCTACACTAGTCACTCAAAAAGACCCGGATGATAATGTTAATCCTATGGGAAAGTTATTTTCAAATATCTCGCTTGAATTTTGATATTTTCGAATTATTTTCTTTGCATAGGATAGCTGAGGACGATCTACAACCGGACTAGTTTTTACTTTTTTTTAAATTTTAGTTTCATATTTTTTTTATTACTTTTACTTTCGGAAGCGGTTTGAACCGGTTCTGAAAAACTAGCCCGGCTGTAGATCGTCCTTAGCTATCCTATGCAAAAAAAAAAAAAAAAAAAAAAAAAAAAAAAAATCATTCGAAAATATCAAAATTCAAGCGAGATATTTAAAAATAACTTCCCCATAGTATTAACATTATCATCCGGGTCTTTTGAGTGACTAGTGTAGGCTCTTAACCCGTCTTAATTATCCCCAAGGGGGCTGGTAACTCAGCTTCCAATTGCCCCTCGCTAATGTAAAGTCTATCGGCATTGGTTGCATTCATCTATTTAAAATATCTCCCAGGGAAATTAATATTTTTAACTTCTATTTTTTGTGTACACTTCCTAAAAGATGTCTCTTTTTTTTCTTAGTTCTCAAAATATTTCTTAAGGGTGTATTCCAATCCAAACTGCTTATTTTCTGATTTATTTTTAAACTCATTTTTGCCTTCAAACGCATCCAACTGGCAAATTCTCTTATTTAGAATCTGCACAATGTGCCGTGATTGTCGATTTCTTGATAAATACAGAAAATATTGCAAACTGAATTTTCCGAAGCGGGAGATCTGGGGATAAAAAATGGTCACACTGAAAAAATAATTGTTTAAAATTCGAATTCATAATTAATTGAGCGAAAAATGAAATCACATGGCCTCTTATACATCTCTTCAAAAATCACCCCAGCAAGTTTCATGTTTTTACTTTTAAAAATGAGTCTGAAAATGTCTCAGAAAGTTTCGAGCTGTTGAGGGTGGAAAATTATTTTTTCGAATACACCCTTAAGTGTAGACCTAATTTTATGGGAAATGTTAAAATCTTACTCACAGTTCGCCCGCTTTGAACACATAAAATATTAAATTCAGCCCAGATTATAGAAATATTTTAAAAACTTATAAAAAAAAGAGACATCCTTTATGTAGAGTTCACAGAAAAAGAAATGTTAAAAATATGAATTACCAAGAAGATATTTTAAATATACGAATGCATCAAAAGTCCATAGACTTAATATTACGGAGGAGAATGATATTGTGATGGGAGTTTGTAACCTGATATTATTTTAACTTAAAGGAGAACCTGTTAATATTTTTCTAATCATACAAAAAAGTAATATCATAATACCGTTAGTTTTAAAATGATCCCAATTTACGTGCATAATAGAAGTCCACTATTTTATGCTTTGACAACATCTTTAACAGTAACATAAAATTAACGTAACAGGGTTTTTGTTTTTATTTTTCTAAGAGCTTTGTTTTAGTAACACATCCATATAAGTTTGAATTCATAAAATTGCCTCGGAAAATAACGAATTTTAAAAGCATACAAAATCCAGTCGCGTCTATACTATATTGGTGCAATGCAGGAATCTATGAATAGTAGAAATATCTTGAATACTATGAAGGGTACTTTCTTTTGATACGGGATCTTGCCACTTTTAAGGTAGTTTTGGCGCAATGCGGACTTTAAAACGGGGCGATATGTTGTCGAATGATAAAACGCTACAAAAATGAAATTGATGAAATATTGCGATTGCAAATGTGGGTATTAAAGAAATTTCTTCGAACTTTATATTTTATTTTAGTGGCTTCTTTTTGTCTATATTAGATAAATTGTTTCTGATTCTATATATTAAATAAATTGGGTAAATATTGAAAAAATTCCTCGTGCGCATAAAACAGCAAATATAAGTTGTCAAAATTTCTCTCGGTAGATTTTTGTTAGCCGGTCGCAAATCTCGCTAAGAGTGTATTTTTTTCTTCTCCCAGGCAGCAGCCATTATTTTTTGCGTGTGCTAAATTAAAAAAGTGTTTTGATGTTGAAATAAAATGGTTTAATATATGGTATCTTTTCTTCTTTTTTAATGAAATAAATGAAAGGCGTGCATTTTAAATGTATTGAGCATATGAATTTTTATTTATGTATCATAAATGAAATGATGAAATAAATAAACATGAGTAGTAAATGAAATAAATACAATACTAGAGATGGCGGTGGAAATAATGTTAAGTGATTTAATACCCGCGTCTGGCTAACATAAAAACATCTTTCTCTCTTAAGCCAAGGCCCTTTTATTAATCTCGCCAAGTACCATTATTTTTAATCGATAGTTATAATTAAATTACAGATACAAAAACATACTTAAAGATCTTAGAATTTTTTATTATATAATAAATCGTTTAATGAATTGAACACATTGCTAAAACATTACGTATTGGTTGAATATGAGATCTATTAACGTATAAAAGCTATGCCAAAAAATACAATCGTTTGAACAAGTACTGAAGAATATTTACTGTTTAAAATTTTTCTATATGCTAAACCTTTTTCTTTACTTTATTTTCCTTTTTGAAAGTTAAATATGTGACTTAATTTGAAATATTTAAAAAATATTTTACTTTTATAGCACCAAGAATTCAATATTAATATATAAACTGAATCTACCCCCTGTTTACTGAAAAAATAATCGGCATTACTTGATTATCCCGTCAACCATTTTCGCCAAATTAAAAAAAATCGCCCAAATTATACAAATTGACATAATTTTTATTTTAAATAATGAAAGAACAACTAAATTAGTAAAACATTAATAAAAATAGAAATAAAACGTCGAATTAAAAATCACTTGGTGACGTACATGTTTAATGTCAAGTGAATGTGACATTTACGATCATCCGTTATTGGCATTCAATCTTACAGTTTGGCAATAGTTTTTTTGGTCGACGGGATAATCAAGTAGCCCCAAATAATCTAATCGTACCTGTTTTTCTTCTTCACTTTACAAGGATAACAGCAGAAAAGTGCACTCATTCGCTTGCGGAAAGTGCCCTTCTTCTTTGCTTCTTCCACAGGATAGCTGGATGGAGTCTGTAAAGGCAAAGGTGTTAGTGCACTTACCTCCTCTGCTGGTTCTCCGTTAACGCTGCTAGCCTCCTGCAAAGGCAAGGGTGTTAATACACTCACTTCAGGAACAGATGACTCCACTGTTTCCAGTTCGACTGCCTCCAATGCTGATGCTGGGACGACACGCTGGAAAATTTCCTGGTCGATCCAGAATCCCTCGGCGTCTTCCTCGGTTTCTTCTTCCCAGCAGTCCTGGAATCTCGGATTAACAGGAACGAACTGAAAGAAACAATCAGAGATATCATTAGTAGCCACACTTACGTCTGAATCTTCATCAGTTTCAGCACTTTCACTTCCGTCATCTTCAATGCTGTCTTCAGCCAACAGAAAAGAAACTAGAAAAGAAAGGAAGTTAGCAAAACAGAATAGCATAAAGTAATACACAAAGTAAAAAAAATCGATTACTTCCATTATGATTGTAAGATCTGAAGCAAAACCGCTTATAAATTGCAGCAAAATATCCAAGAGTTATAGCAGAGATTGACAATTGATTTCACAAATATAGCTTAGATAAATGATTGTTGCCAGATAAATTGTAAATTTTTGACAAATGTCTGTTGCCAGATAAAAAATGCTTTCAATAATAATAATTGCGTGCAACAATGACAAAATGTTACTTGAAGCGAAACAAACGAAAGGAATCCTGCACGTGAAACTGTAAACAAGTAAACAAATATAAAGCAAGTAATTTTCCGTACAAAAGATACAAATAAAGTTTGAATTTTAATGAATGCGGTAATAAAATAATAGTTTTAAATTGAGATGTGAAGAATTTGATTTAATTTTCTCTCTATAACATAATATTGAATTTGCCTTATCACAATCCACCCATCAGTACAATGCTTCTGTCAGTGAAAATGGCGCCATTTTTACTGATTAAAATAGAAACAATTTATTTCCATTCATATAACTCAAATATTTTTAAACAATTGCGTTAAACGATGACCAAATCTCTTAATGGTAGAATGATTCCGATGGTAAAAAAGTCATCATTTTCAAAAGTAAACAACATTTTCATCCATGAAAATAAATACCATGACTATGTCAATATGATGTCATATTCAGATTCACTAACGTTTATTTCTGTTCGTAACCAAGTAGCCTACTATTTATTTCAACGAGTTAATGCTCTTTGATTTATTTAAAGATGTTCAGTATACATGGAGTAAAATCCTTTTGAAAATTACTTCTTTTCCATATAATCTTAATGAGAACAATTTAAACATTTTAAAACGATTGCCGTAAATGATTCAGTAATCCCGATGATGAAAATGATGTCATCTTCAAAGGACAAAATGGATTTCCGTCCATACAAATAAAATATTTTTTCATGTTTGTGTCAATCATATGACGTCATATTAACTGGACTTTATTTCTGTGTGTAAAGAAGCCAGGGCTGTTAGATGTCTTGATTTACGCACTAGTGTCTCGCAGACATCATGTGACCATACTTAGACGGTGAGAAAATTTCATCTGTATACACTAAATTATTTAACATTTTTAAACAAGTAATTTCCGTACTCATAGAAAACATGTTTTTCAGTCAATTCTTCCAGGAAGCCCGGAAAAGAGGGAAAAATTCAGTTTATTCCTTGCACATATGCGTATTGACTGTATTAATACCAAAGTTCGAATTTATTTTTAAGATGAAAAACCAAAAATTCAATAAATTAAAATTTCTAATTTATTTAAAAGCAAACAAACAAACAAAAATAATGCTTTCGAATTTAATAAAGTAGTAATTTTCTCATTCATTTAAACTTATTCGCAATTTATATTTTAGAATTTAGAGTATTTAAAAAAATATTCGTATGCAAAATACGAAAATAAAAATGCGTTAAACGAACACATTTAAACAATATACAGTAGTTCAATCAAGTTAAAAAAAATCGATTTTATTCAAGAAATGCAAACATTTCTTCTCAAATTTAATTCAAAATATAATATTCACATTTTATATCTAACAATCAAATAATGTCTTATTAAAAATATCTCTACTATGTAATAATTTTTACCCTCTATTATTCTATAAGTGTTTAAAAAACCAACCATTATTCATAACGGCGAAATGTCCCTGTAACTAAGTTTAAATTTCTGAGCTTTCTGCACAAGAAATTTTACAAGGCTTACCAATCTCCCATCTGAAGAAAACCCGTGTCTTCATTTTAAATTCCCTCACTACCAAGTGCTCCCTGGTCGAGTGGTTACAATGCTCGTTTCTGATGCGCCTCCCAAGTTTACAAGGCTTACCAATCTCCCATCTGAAGAAAACCCGTGTCTTCATTTTAAATTCCTTCACTACCAAGTGCTCCCTGCATCTGAAGAAAACCCGTGTCTTCATTTTAAATTCCCTCACTACCAAGTACTCCCTGCATCTGAAGAAAACCCGTGTCTTCATTTTAAATTCCCTCACTACCAAGTGCTCCCTGGTCGAGTGGTTACAATGCTCGTTTCTGATGCGCCTCCCAAGTTCAAAACCAAGTGGATCCACGGAAGTAAGAAAGACGTACTTTTAACAAACTCCTTTTTCTAGGTTACGGAAATTTTCTGTGCTAGAGCTGAGAAAACAGAACGGAAATTTTTTCAATTCTCGGTTATATATCGGTAGCAGTGTTGCCAGGAATGTTTCCGTGAATTGAAGAAAGAATTTCTGAACGTGTAGGTTCAAACAGAAAAATGAAAGGCTCTCAATTAGACCAGGAGGCTGAAGCACAGACCATCACCTCATCGAGTTCACGGCTGAAAAATTCCAGAATTAGTTAAAACTCGATTCGCATATTACAACGCAATCGGTCTGCCAAGTGCTATCTTGGTGGAAAACACCTGGAAACCCGATTTTAGCGCTTGACTCATAAGTTTACAATTGTGTTTTCCTGCATCCAAAGGGACTGGCAGCAGGAAAACAGAATGGTAAACCTACGACTCAACTGCTAATAGGTGTTTTCCACCAAGATAGGACTTGGCAGACCGATTGCGTTTTAATATGTGAATCGAGTTTTAACTAATTCTGGAATTTGAGCCGTAAGCTCGATGAGGTGATTGGTTGTAATGCCGCCTTCCAGACTATATAGGAGGCTCCTTTGAAAGTGACCACACGATGGAGAACTATAAAATGTAATTTGTACATAAAATTAAAACCTATTATTGTGTTAACCTTTATCTGAAGTTTAAAAAAGAATGAATCTATTTTGTTTTTCCTTCATCATCTTACCTAGTATGTATGACCTTTCGTTCAACAAAAATGAATTCCGATTCGCATGACACTTGTGTTATAGCGCCTTAAGGGGTCTAGTCACTTTAGATCCCTATTTGTGAACCTAAATGGCCAGTCCCCTAAAATATAAATTTCAGCGAAAGGGCTCTATTTGTAGTGTTGTATTAACTCAAGAGGTTAAGGTAAAAATTATATTTAAGCAATTGTTTTTTTTAAACAATATATTTATTGTGGTTCTTTTCCTTTATTTACACCGGCCTCATTATTTAATTAACAGCGACTGGGCGCTTTCGACTGAACACGGTTTGTCGAATATCTACCAAAATTATTGGCGAATTGTTCTTGAACTTCTGGGATATAAAGAACATGTTTGATTTCATATTTCTCGGTGAAGATTTAGTCGGGAGGGCAATTAGGGGGCTAATAATAAATTTAATAATAAAATAATATTTGAAATCACCTATGTAACAGAAAATGCTGAAAATGGTTTGTCAATGTGTTAAATGACTATTTGGGCCCTGTTTAACGTTTGTGCGTGCATTTGTGTAAGCATAGCACTCATATTCGTGAAGATGTTATTGTGTCTGTGAAAAATTCAAAAGTTTTTTGTTTATAGCATACAGAGTTTTCAGCCAAATTTAACACAACTTTCCTAAAACCTGACAAAGAACAGTAGCAACAGTATACTGCAATTTAAACATGAATATATTGAATATCTCATGAGATATGGGCATTTGTATGAAATTTTTTTTAACTGCGCATGCGTGAAGATTTCAAAATTTTTCTTTCATAATTTGGTAGTTAGCTATATTGGGCAACTTCTATAAAAAGTCCAGTCAAATATTATGAAAACTTTGAAAGATAAAGTGAGCTGATTAAAACGTTGTGGAAATTCCTTTATAATAAAGCTATTTTTAGAAAGAAACTCACTATATCACCCCTGTCTTTGTGAATTTTTGCGATATTTGACTGGACTTTTTATATAAGTTGTAGTTACCCTAAATAGTTGACTACCAAATTATAAAATAAAATTTTTAGAATATTCTACACATGCGCAGTTAAAAAATATTTCATACAAATGCCCATATCTCATCAAATATTTAATATATACATGTTTTAATTGCAGAATACTGTTGCTACTGTTCTTTGTCAGGTTTTCGGGAAGTTGTTTTAAATTTGGTTGAAAACTTTGTTTGCTATAAACAGAAAACTTGTTAATTTTTCACAGACACAATAACATCTTCACAAATATGAGTGTTATGCTTACACAGATGTACACAAACGTTGAACAGTACCCAAATAGTCAATTAGCATAGTGACAAACTATTTTCAGCATTTTCTGTTACATAGGTGATCGCAAATATTATTTTATCATTAAATCTATTATTAGCCCCCTAATTGTCCTCACTACTAAATCTTACCGGAAATATGAAATCAAACGTGTTCTTTACATTCCAGAAGTTCAAGAACAATTCGCCAATAATGTTGGTAGATATTCGAAAAACCATGTGCAATCGAAAGCATCCAGTCCCTGTTCCTTAACTTTTGGAGGCCAGTGTATTACGCCTACCCCCCCCCCCCCCCTCTGTCTCTGTACATATATATATATATTTCAGTGCAAGTACCCATTATGGATAAGGGTATGATGGTCAAAGTTCGAAATTTCCAGTTCAAATATTGAATAAAAAGTGGGCTAAAGAAAAAGAAGTCATGGGTATCCATTACGTATTTTTGAAACCAATTGTTTGCTTTAATTTAAATGCGCCGAGCGTAATAGGTTCCGTAGAGAGTGGGTAGCTAAGCCCATCGTAAACAAGTCCAATCTTCCATAAGAACTACTTAAGAGATGGTTAAATACGCCTTCGTTCGACGATGCCCCGGTAATTTCAAGTACCACTAAGATGACCACTATAATGTGGGAAGAACAAATAATAATGCACCTGACACAATAATTTCTTTTCTTTTTTTGAAATGCAGTAATGAGATAATTGGAGAAATGAAATAATAGCGTATTATTGATAATTGCTAGTTTGAAAAACGTTGTAGGAATCATGCCTTTCTATATTTTTTAATTGATAACGAAGATTTTTTTTTGCAATGCCAATTTTGGCAAGGAATGGCGCAAAGTTTCGTGAGTTAATTTGTTTCCAGAGATGGCATTTAATGAAACTGTTTTCGTTTTTGTAATTTGTGAAAGTAACAAATAAATAAATAAATAAAATCTTATTCGTATTTAAATTTAATTACTTACACCTTCTATAGATGAAAGCGCTTCCATTTTAAGCATTTTTTCGTCGAATTCATATCGATTTATGTAGAATTAATTGTTTTTATTGCCAGTTTCTGATAAGCAGTTACAATTGCTTTTGTTCGACTCAAACAGGCCGAATGGAGAAGTTGAAATAGAGAGATCATTTCAGATATACTGTGGGTATTAATAATTTATTGAAGGTCTCCATCATCAGGATAATATTTTTATTACCTACGTATTTATGCTTTAAAAATGATGAGTTTTGCATGCTATGTGTTTTAGTAACGTTTTTTGATTACGGAAATGTTTCAACTATAATTTTTAATAAATTGTTTTCGCTTTAATACCCTAGTAATTTCTTTTCCATCTTTTTTTTTTTTTTTTTTTTTTTTTTGACTCAATAAACTAAAACAAGATGAGCAAAACACCACTTTTTCACATTAAAATACTGTTCTTATTTAATCGAAAAATTTCGGTCATTAAATAAAGAGAAGATCTTAGTTAAAAATTAGTGGTATTTAAAAGGTTTTGAGTAACCGAGTTGGCAAACTGTACTTGCACGTGTGGTGTACGGACAAAATTGTTAAGGGGTCGTTTCACTAACACTCCTCGATCATGAAATCTCATGTTAAACTATGAGAAAGCTTAAATACGCGATGACTCATTACCTAATATAATGATCGAAATACGCTTTTCACCATCCGAAAGTAAACGTCAGATGCCGAAGAGGTGAGTTTTTAAAAATTAACTCTTTCAATTAAGTATTTACTTCTACCTACACTCATGTCCAAAATTAAGGTCACAAACATGTTTTTCAAATTAATTTTAAAATATCTTGCAAGAAAATTTGATAGAATTTGTAATGTATATATTTTGAAGAACGTGTAGTACAATGTCAACTTTCGTTTTAGAAAAAGAAGTTGTTTAGCGTTAGTATTTGCAGAACTACTGGAATTAGACCGTTTAAGCATCTGGGCTTTGTTGCCACAAACATTTATTGACACCCTCATAAACAGTATGAGAGCTCGTTGTGAGGCTTGTATAGCAGTGCACGGTGGTCGCTCTCCGTATTAGATAGACTTTTCCGGAGATAAAAGCTTTGACTCATAATTTAGTACTTTTTGATATATCCTGTTTCTTAATTAACAATTAAAATCTTTTCCACATTGTTATGTTGCTATATTCTTTCTCCCATTGTAATATACCTCTGTGCCAAATTTCGTCGCAACACAGTCATCAATTTTCACAGATTTTATGTTTATGACCTTAATTTTGGATATGAGTGTACTATCTATATGAAATGCAAATGCGAATTTCATTCCGGCTGCTTATAGCTTGGGTTCTGCTGATTGGATTTTGATGGAACTTATACTGTAAGTTAGATTATTTATTGAGGAAGGTTTTAGAATAAAACGTATCGTTCTATGTTGCTTACTTATAGAAGTATGGGAGAAAGTTCTGTAATCAGTTGAACTTGAGTATGGAAGAGCAGCCTTTTAAAAAAGTTCTATTGGGCGAGTTTTGTTGAGACTTGTATTGTTAGCTCATTTTTCAGGAATGATTTTATTATATATTGCATATCGTTCTATCATTCTTTATCAAATATTTCTGTAAATGTTCAACTAAAAGAAATAATAAAACTAAAAGAAAGTCAAATATTCAACTAAAAGAGTTTGTCCTTAACAGGCCAAATATTGTCTGACACATTAGAAAATTTAATAGCGCACTGACGTTCATATCGTTTTAAGAAATGCTTAAGGACATTCCAGGTAAAGGTGCATATTACTTTAACTCTTTCAGAAGCAATACATTTCTGCTCCAAAACTGTTAAAATAATTAACTGACACCACAATTTGCGAACAAATTTATTTAAAAATATTCAATCGCTGTTCTTCACGTATATATGCAAAATTGTACTAAAAAATTCGTGGTGGCATTTGGCAGACTGGGAATTAAATTTAGGTATTTTCACCATGCAAACGGCCCCCCTAAAAGAGTTTTTTAGGGCTGTGGAGTCGGTGGGAAAAATGGGCGACTCCGACTCTGAGTCCGGGAATTTTAACAGATCCGAATCCGACTCCGGGAATTTTATCAGATACGACTCCGACTCCCACTCTTTCGTTCAAAAAGGGGCCGACTCCGACTCCGACAACGCAGACCTGCTTATAAAATGGACGACTCCGACTCCGGGAATTTTAAAAGATCCGACTCCGACTCTTTCACTCAAAAATGGGTCAGATTCCGACTCCGACTCCGCAGTCCTGGTTAAAACACAAAGTCAAATTCACCAACATGTTTCGTTTGGTTCAAGGTTCGTTTGAACAAATCGTTCACCATACTGGGCAAAGTCTGCTAGTGGTCATATAAAACCTTTTTTGAAAAAAAAAATGGCGCGCGAATGTGAAAAGGTTCTCCATCACTGTGCGAGATCTTATATTTTCTGATTAAGTCTTATTTTCTGGAAAACACGGTACTTAATTTTAAACACTATGCCTTGTATTGTCCATTGGAACATAATTATACTCAACTATTCTGTATTCGAATTGTTGAAATTTTTTAAAATTTATTTTATCTTAAATTTATTAACCTATTTTATGTAATTGCTAGTGGGTAGATAGTGTTACGAATTCCAGGTGTTTTAGTTCAATAATCAATATTGATCAGTGCTCGAATCCATTTCTTGCACCCTAGACACATCTCAGGGATAATATATATCTATATATATATTTCTCTTGTGTGGCGCTAAAATAAGGCTGAATTTGTAGCTTGCCATTTGGCAACAACCGCAGTAGCACAATTAATTTGCCTTATTACATTCGACCAATCAGCAGCGTGATTTCGTCACTTAAACTCGCATCATATTTAAAAGAAAATATCAATGGTTTTCATAAAATGTAAACATGTTAACACAGATTATTTTTTTGAGAAATAATATTAAGTAATCTGTGAAAATAAAATGACTGTGAATAATCTTTCATAGTAATCAATATGGAAAACGAAATGTTCCGATGAAGATAATGACATCATTCGGAAAACAAAAGATGCGTTTTCATCCATGAATTAAAATATTTTACTCTAACTCTTTCAGTAATGACGTCATATTCCTGATCCTTATTCCTACGCAAAAATAAACCGGACTTTTGCTATTTATTTAACCTTTCGTCTACCAGACGGGTCCATTGGACCCGACATGTACATTCAAAATATTTATTCAAACCAGAAATTTCTTCAAAACAAACTATATGTATAAATCAGACAATAATAAGTTAAATAAACAAATTAAATAGTTTTAAGTAAAAATTCTGGTGTAGAATGTTTTTATAAAACTTGAGTAAAATTTCCGGTAGTTCTAGGGTTAAAGATCCTTGGTGTACACAAAATAAAATTTTTCTGAAAAGTGCATAATTTCTAATTAATTAAAATGAATATTTAATGAAACTAAGGAATTTTAAAACAATTACTTAAATGACGCTTTAATCTCGGAAGGGATGAATGGTTCTGATGCAATGCAGATAATGTTTTAAGTAGATATTAACACTAAACATACTATGTTCTCTATATTTCGATATGTAAAATTGAAGACATGAAACATACTCATGGTTGCGAGTGGTCAGGGAAAAACGCAGTCAAAAAAGATGTTAAATACCAGTATTTTGTTAAAGAAAAATTCGCCTTTTTCAATCCCTTTATATTATTTCAAGTATTTTCTATAAGAAAATACTGGTATATTCCTCCTTTTTTGACTGTGTTTTCCCCTGACCACTCGCCATCCTGACACTCTAATTGAAATCAGAAGTGTTGTCAGTGCTTAGCCTTTATTTTAAGAATTTTAAAACTAAATTCACAACCTTTATCAAAGTTTCATATAAAACAAAATAAGATGAGCAATTCTCGTGCAGAAACTCGTTGGAGAAACTCTGACACATCCTCAGTGAGGCGCCTTGCACTAACTGAATATCAACGACCTTCTCTCATATTTGTCACCAGTGGCGATTTGTTACTGACTTTTTGGGGGGCACCGGTATATATTATATACCACCTACGATTAATGAAGTTTTACACCAGAAAAATTTTATTAAATTTTTCTTTTCTAACTTTGGTGGAAAAAAGCCGAAAAATTGCTTTTACTTATTTTGAAATAGAATTTTTCAAATATTCCGGTGGGAATTTAGCATTTCACAAACGTAATTGCTTGCCCCTCAAGGGGTTAATAGATAAATACAGTAGAACATCTTTTATCCGAATGTCTTCTTACCGAAATTCTCTGTTAACCGAAATCATTTTTAAAGCTTTCTTTTTATTATTATTATCACATACCTCGTGTGCAAAATCCATTTTGAAAGCCGCCTTTTTATTATTATTATTATTATTATTATTATTATTATTATTATTATACGAGTACATACAAATATTTTCGATCCACTTTCTTAGAGTTCCATTGAATTTAACTTGAGCTCCCGTAAGCTGCGGAATGGAACGAAGAAAACAAACAAATTAGCAATTCTGAAGCTTGTGAACGTATTGGAAAAGGTTTAGCATGGCTGGAGCATCAGAAAGACTGTGATACTTGTGGACTAATAATATTTAAAAACTCCGTGATAGAGCTCCAAAGCAAAGAGAATTGAAACTGCGACAAACAAAACATTTTTTTCAAACCCTTGTTGATTGTATGTAAAAGGTACTTAATTTCAAAATTAAAATTCAGGTAATTTATTTTTGTTTCTAATTTGCTATTGCTTTACTTTTATTAAGCACTTGCTGCCTTAATAAGAAATATTGCATATGTTTAGCCTTAATCTTAAAATTGAAGCATTCTCGATTATCCGAAAATTTCGATTTTCCGAAAGAGGGTCGGTTCCAATTACTTCGGATAATCGAGGTTCTACTGAAAATCATATGATTTGTAAATTTCCAACTGGGCGAAAAATGACTGGGCCATGATTTCTACCACGAATCTTTGAGAGAGAAATGCTTTGCCAACTGAGCTATCCCGGACGAATCTGGAAGAGCTAATTCACCCATTTAACCTCATTGATCATAGCATCTGGTCTGATATAAACATCAGCTCAACAGAATAAATGGCAGGTTATGGAACCCCAGTAAAAACTGGATACGTAATTACTCTAGATTAATTTTAACACAGTTATTCTAATTGGTAAATAAATCAACATATTCAGCTTCCTGCTTCAAACCTTGGTCCGGTCTTTTTTCACCCACTTGGAAATTTACAACTTGTATGATTTATTTACAAATTAAAATAACTGTTTTAGGGGGTTTCAGGACTCTTAAAACCTCAAAATTTTCGAAATTTAAATTTTTTTTAGATGTTGAATTCCTATCTTTTGTGAGCATTTTGATATAATTGTTTCCTTGAAATTCCTATTAGAACGGAAGTTATGACTTTTAGAATTATACCTGCTCAATGGCTGAAGCGTTTCCGAAACTTTAAAATCATTTTTCTCCAAATGATGTTTTTGGACATAACGCGCACCATATCTCAAAAATGTGTGTATATTTTTTCATGAAATTTTGAAAACATATATTTCATGTTAGTCCGTATAAACCGAACTTAAAATTTAATTTTTATTGGTCAAAAAAATGTGTTTTTAGGTGATTATACTGTTGAAATTTTCAGAATTTTGTATTAGAAAAATACAATTTTTTATTAAAAATATAAAAATTCTTTAAATACAAATTTATTTAGGTTCAGGGTAATTACTATAGTCTGAAGTATAATTAGGCACGAAAAATGTCATTCTAGTTGAAAAATTTATTTTGTAATCCTGCGCGGAAACTGTCATAGCAATTTTTTGCTCGACAGATGTCTGACAGTTTCTAGCATCCTATAAATACTAATTCTGCATATTGCAATTTTGTTAAATACGTGAAATGAAAGAACATATTTATATCTTTCATCCCAATAAAAATAGTGTTTTTAAATTTTTCATTTTTCCCAATTCTAAGAGTTCTGAGACTCCTTAAAATTAATCTAGTGCAATTAGTTATCCAGCGTTTAGTGGAGTTCCTTTACCTGCGATTTATTCTGTTGAACTTATTCATAGATTAGACCAGAATCTATCATCAATAAGGTTGGCTGGGTGAATTAGGTCCTCCACATTCGTCCGAGTTAGCTCAGTTGGCAGAGCACTGGCAGCTTCAGCCTTGACATTCTTGGTACAGATCCTGGCACGTTCATTTTTCTCCCAGCTGGAAATTTACAACTCTTATTAAATGCTTTGAAAATTTTATTCCTTACGTACCAGTGTTTTTTAAAAGATATCTTTTAGTTGTTAAATCGGTTAATTTTCTGCTAATAAATAAGTATAAGATTTCCTTAAAATAATAGTAGTAAGAAAAGAATAGATTTAGCACCCAAGAACTCAGTGCCCTAAATTAAGCCACTCATGAGCCACCAATGTTTGGCCATGTGACTGTAGGACACCAAAGTTATGCAGCAGCAACAACAACAAAATAATCCGATTTCAAATGAATCGATAAATTTCATTAAATCAGCTTTCAAATCTTTTGTTTAGTCTAGCTTTTATTTTCTATTTCATATTTTTTGAAATAATACTCT
Organism: Maratus speciosus; assembly: GCA_963932465.1. Lineage (NCBI taxonomy): Eukaryota > Metazoa > Arthropoda > Arachnida > Araneae > Salticidae > Maratus > Maratus speciosus. Next base: position 587,241,121 of record OZ010792.1, read on the forward strand.
TATGAATTAATAACTAATAAGCAATTACAAAAAAACTAATTCTATATAAAATTCTCTTTCAAATGAAACATAATATATTAAATTTGTAATTGAAACTAATTTAGAAAATAGAATTATTCGCCCAACGTGAAAGTTTTGTACAAGTTGCGCATTTAACGAATGAAATTTTACTGAGAGGTTTTTATTCGTTTCGCTTTGAAAAATTGATATAAACAGTTTTTCTTCTTCACCATACGTTGCATCAGTCTTTTTCAAACATAATGACAATTTAATATGAAACAGTCGATACAAAATAAATAATTCAAGCACACTTGAAAAATAAGAAATGTTGAGAAACTTTTGCATAAATATTAATAACGCATAACGCATGGCGTTTATTATAAACATATTTAGTTCGAAATAAAACGCAACGCTCGTACGTGAACGAAAGCGTAAGCAAAGAAAGTGCGGTTTACGTTCAAATGAATGATAGATTGCCATGAAAAGAAATGCCCCTTCTACGGCGATAAATATTCATAAGTGGAGTTATAAAAGCGTTAGGAAAAGCATTATAGGGGAATAATTAATCTATTGATTATTTTCTCTCCTTGGATTCTTTGTTGCGTGGGAATTTGCCTATGACATGGCGATAAAGTATTCGTCAAAAAGGTCATATGTCTTTTTTATGTATGGAGAAATAAATGTTATTAAATTTTGAGTTTTTTATAGCTTTTGATTTTTTTTAAAATAACGCATGGTAACGCAAGTTATGGGAAAATAATTGAGCAAGTAACGTAATTAAGTCTTTTAAAACTTTAACAGAAATGTAAAGGAAAAAAAAAAAAAAAAAAAAAAAAAAAAAAAAAAAAAAAAAAAAGATGCATTATCTGGATAAAATTAAACAAAACAATTAATAAACTACACTATATGGCCAAAGCTGACCTGTCACTTGCGATTTTAGGCGTTTTGTTAAATATCTAGGAAAATACATAAGGAATTAACCTGAAACTGCAGGTGTGTAAACAGTAGGTCATGTATTTCCGCGAAGATTTTTTTCAGAAACCACTATTGGGACCGTCAAAAAATTGAAAAATAGCGAATATCTTTTGGATAACCCTGTAAAAACTAATGTAGCAAAAGCTTTCAAATTTGAAATATTATTAATAAGTGGCCTATTGTAATATACTGTGTTAATTTTTATGAGGATAGCATGTATACTCGTAGGGAAATTAAGGTTTTTATAGAAACAGTCCCAAATTTCGCCAAGTTTTTTGCTTATAATTTGCAGAGTTCTTAATATAAAAAAATGTTCTTTTCAGAAAATATGACAAAAAATATTGTACATAATACTCTGCAATCAGAATTAAAAAATAATAAAAATTGGATGAAAAATGAGCAGGTTTACTAAAAAAGGTTTCACCGAGCATGTCGGAAGGCAATCAAAATATAATGTGCATAATATATTAGCTAAGTATATAGAGCAACTTTTGTGAAAGTCTCAAAATCATAGCATGAAAATTCTGAAAATTATCGTCGGTAGAATAAGCTCGAAATCCGTTCTTCCCAAAAGGAATCAAAATGATGAGATGTTGTATCCAAATATAGTAAGTAGCTATCTTGGCGCTATCTTGGCACTAATCAACAGATATTTGATACAACCCCTGATCTTTTTGCTTGTTTTGGGGAACTACGGATTTCGAGCTTATTCTATCGACGATTATTTTCAGAATTTTCAAGCTATGATTTTGATACTTTCACAAAAGTTGCTCTATATACTTAGCTAATACATTATGCATATTATATTTTGATTGAATTAGCGCATGCGCAGTGAAAATTTTTTTAGTAAACCTGCTCATTTTTCATCCAAATTTTCTTATTTTTTAATTCTGATCGCATAGTATTGTGTATAATATTGTTTTCCATATTTTCTGAAAAGAACTTTTTTTTATATTAAGAATTCTGCAAAGTATAAGCAAAAAACTTGGCGAAATTTGGGACTGTTTTTATAAAAACCTTAGTTTCTCTGCGATTATTCATGCTATCCTCATAAAAATGAACACAATATATTACAATAAGCCACTTATTATTAATCTCGAGTTCGAACGCTTTTGCTACATCAGTTTTTACAGGGTTATCCAAAAGATATTCGTTCTTTTTCAACTTGTTGACGGTCCCCTATGGGATTTCGGAAAAACAATCTTCGCGGAAATATATGACCCATGCTGTACTCTTTACACACATGAAATTTCAGTTTAATTCCTCGTGTATGTTTCTAGATATTTAACAAAATGTCTAAGATCGCAAATGAGCGGTCACCTTTGGCCATATAGTGTATAATGATAAGCAAAAAGACTGATCGCAATCTTTAACGCTGGATGTTGGATTCGCAAGATAGTTTTTTGCATGGGTTTTTTGTCTATGCTTTTCTATACTTCGGGTATCGTATAATCGCGTAAGGTCCATCAACAAATGAATTTTTTTTAACTTTCTGCATATACATAATATAGTGTGTCCGTAATAGAATGTCCTAGTTTCAATGGTATATTAGAAGAGTTTAATTTAGACTATTGACAACAAATCATACATCCAATTAAAGGTAAACTAACCTAGCTTATCTTACACGTGTTCAATAATTGCACTGTTAGTGATACGGCACACATGCAACCTAAAGTCCAACTCTTCCCACACTCCGGTTAGCAAGTCCTGAGTCATGGAAGCAATAGACCAGGGCCGGCGAACCTATGGCATGCGTGCCATAAGTAGCACGCTGCAGATTATTTTTGGCACGGCATAGATTCAGATTCTATATCAAAATATAGCAGAATTTCACAAAATGCATTAATTAATTTAGACGTTGTCTCTGTTTATCAGCGATTCGTTCGGTTGCTTGTCAATGCCGTACAAATTGAAGAAACGGAAATATAACTTAATGTATCCTAATCTAGTTCAATATTGGCTCGCAAAATTTTCTGAATAAGAAAGAATTATGAGATTATAGCAAAAAAAAAAAAAAAAAAAAAAGATTAAAGGGTATTATAAGCGAAAATGCCGACGGTAAAATTATAACAACAATGAATTCAATTCCAGACACTAAAAGCTGTAGATTCTTGGGCTTGCCATTTTGAAAATGTTTTATGAGAGACATATTTTTCGGAAATAACTAATCGGAAAAATTCAACCAAAAACATCTTGTGAAATGAGTCCAATTCAATGTGTATTTTCTTAAAAATAACTAAGTACGAAGCTGACATAAATTATTCGGCATCTAGATGAGATAACAGAAATAATGCTTTTAAAGTAAATTTCTAAAATATAACATCAAATATTAACCCTATTGTCTTAATGCTAAGAACAAAATTTTAAGTAATTTTGATTCCTTATTATTTTATCCAATAAAATGTTTTATTGTTGTCACGTTATGATCACGTAAAACATATTTTTGGAGAAATTTGGCACGTGGATGCGAAAAGGTTCGCCATCCCTGCAATAGACTCTTCCGTTCTGTGTGTTTTTGCCACATAGTGGACCACAGTTTCACTTTAAACGAAACGTCTGTTGAACTGAAATTACAGATTAACTGTTAGTAAATTGCAGAACACAAAACGCTTTAAGTCCAGAAGTCGCCATTTTGCGAATGTGGCACTGCAAGCGAGTCAATAACAAAGCAGTACTCGCGCATGCGCTTAGTTAACACTTTCATCGAGGGGACGAGATAACTCGTCTCCCAGGAATATTAGCTATCAATCAAAGAAAATCAATTCGTACAGGAAAATTCTGTCATTTAATTATCAGAGATTGATCCCGATATCTAATGTCTAATAATTACCGGGCAGAATTTTCCGGTGCTAATTTATTTTCCCAAACGGAGACGACATTTTTTTTTTTTTTTTTTTTTTTTTTTTTTTTTTTTTTTTTTATGTTTGCAAAGACAAACAAATCATTAGAGTGAGAAATGTTATTGATTATTATTTTTCAAAGTAAAATAAACAAGTTTTAAATGAATTTGTGTTTTGTGTCAATTTTAGCGCTGCGAGGAGCGGCTCAGGCTCTTAGCGCAGAGGGTGGAACAAAAGCGTGCCATTGCCGCGATGAAAGTGTTCAAACTGTTTGAGTTACTCTTTATTTATGACCTTTAACTAATATTCTACAATGCTTATAGTTGATACTATTAAAATTTATAAGGGGAAAATTCTGTTATGGATACCCTGTATATCAAAGTAAATTAAAAAAAAAAAAAAACAAGTTGAAAATTGCACATCAAACGTGGCAAATGTAGGTGCGTTCGTACTATAACTAGTTTTATAAATATTTTTTTCACCGCATATTGTACTGAATGTATATTTTAGTGCACTTCATAAGTGCATATCACTTTCATCCGGTTTGAAAGGCTGTAACATCATTAAAATGCAATAAAAATATTTTTTTTCCATTGGCCGTCATGTAAAGAAAAAATTTGACTGTCCCTGTAATTAAACTATACATCCTATTTTCATAAATTTTGAAGTGACTCGACAAAATATTGCAACAATTATATATTTAAAATTTCAGACCATTCGGTTGAGTAGTTTTTGCTCTGTTATATGCGAACGGACGGACTGAACGACGACAATAGGTGCTACGCATTTACATAATTGCGAACGCACCTAAAAATCATAACAGTAGTTCTAACCAGTTGGAAATTGTCCGTCAAACGTGGCAAATGAGGTTGTTCGTACTATAACTCGTTTTATAAATATTTTTTCAACCGCATATCGTACTGAATGTACATTTTAGTGCACTTCATAAATGCATATCAATTTAATTCTATTCGATAGGCTGTAACATCATTAAAATGCACTTAAAATAATTTTTCCCATTGGCCGTAATGTAAAGGAAAACTTTTGACTGTCCCTGTAATTAAACTATACATCCGATTTTCATAAATTTTGAAATGACTCGACAAAATATTGCAACAATTATATAATTAAAATTTCAGACCATTCGGCTGGGTAGTTTTTGCTCTGTTATATGCGGACGGACAGACGGACTGAACGACGACTATAGGTGCTACGTATTTATATAATTACGAACGCACCTAAAAATCATAACAGCAGTTCTAAAAATTGGAGAATAAAGCTATTTACAATAAATTTATTTATTTTAAGGCATGAAGAATAAGACATTTTGAGAAACAGATATAAATATTTATAACTATCATTAACTTATAAACATACGAAATAAAACGCCATGGTCGTACGTGAACGAAAGCGAAGAAAATGAAGGATGCATTTTACCTTCCACAGAATGATAGATTGCGATGAAAAGAAGTGACTTTACGTCCATAAATATTCATCAGCAGAGTTATAAAACCGTTCGGAACAGAATTATACGGAACAATTAATCTATTGAGTTTTTACTCAGTAGATTGTTTGTTGTGTAGGAATTCGTCGACGACGTGGCAATAAAATAGTGGTCAAACGTACAAAGGTGGTGTAATGACTTTTTATTGGTAGAACGAACGGAGTAATATTACATTTATTGCTTTTGCTATATGGATAGTTAATAAAACATTACAATGTCAGTTATGGAAAATGCAATTCAATCTTTAAAGATTTATGAGAAACTATCCAAAACAAAACAAAAAAAAACAACTACAAGAACTCCTTCCGGCTCAGTCGGAAGACTAAGTTGTTAAAAAAAATTAGGTACATACATCAGATTTAATACAAATGAAACAAATTGGTCCTTCTCTTTTTAAGTTCAAAATTTTGACAAAAATGGTAATTTGCAATAAAATTTTAAATCACAATTAAATTTAAAAAATCAAAAAACCCGACTGCGTAAAAAGCGAACTAATTAATTATTTCTCATCAATGTGAAACTATTTTTATATTACTTACTTATTTTTTTATTTACTTGTATTGATGATTTTTAAGTTGTGTTTAATTGTTAGTTCCTATCTATAAACACTGTTTTGATGAGGCCTATACATGCCTATGCTGGTGAGAGTTGCAGTAAAGCTAGCGATCCTACCTACACAACTTTCAGGTTGTGTAATATTTAAACGGAGCTTCTAACTGTAAAATAGTCAATGAAACATCGTCTTGATTTTGAAAGACCTTTCTAATGATATGTCACTCAATATGGTGCGTAAAAAAATTTTTTTCGTCTTGAATTTATAAGACAAACACTACCCTATAATCATCGGACGGTTAAAACGAATCGATAGAGACCTCATTCACTAAAATCCATGGAGCCGTTGGGATGTTTCGAAGGTATAAAGAAATTCACATACCCAGATACGCGTGAAACACATAACCCTTCTTGGCAGTCGGGTAAAAAACAAACGCAATTGAATGGATAGGAGTGAATTATATCACAGAGGTTAAAAAATTGTTGAAATCGTAGTTCAAAAATAATCGCTCATAGGCAACGAAAACCATTCAATGAATACCACCGAAAAATGCTGTGCGTAACTGTAAGCGAACTATTAGAGCAACATACTGTATTACCTAACTCATTCCAATATATTTGCAAGTTCAACACACTGTTCTAATTAGATTTCAAATTGGTTCTGAATTTCTGACATTATCGTGATTAAGAATTTTTCATGTTTTTTGCTTTTGTGCGTCCCAGTAAACTAAGTATAGAGTTATATACTTGGTTTGCGAACTCATTCAAGCTAGTGGTCAGATCAGTACATTGTGGCAATTAAGTTCAAATTGTTTCCGTATTTCGCAAACGTGATGATAAAATTTGCATTATATATACCGGGTGTCACTGATGGATTTTAAAATTCAATAACCTCCAAACGGTGACAGATATTAAAAACATTCTTGCAGGAGGATTATGTATGATATCAGGAGTTTTTGTACTGTGATTTTTTATTTTAGTTCAAATTTCAAGCAATAGATGGCGCTGAGAGCAATAAACGTTCAGTCCAGAACCGATTTTTGGTACTTCGGGATCACTCAATACACTTTAATCTCCTTCTTTCGCATGGAAGAAGAGAGAGGCCGAAAAATCGAGTTTGGTTTCAGCGATTATTGCTCGCAGCGTCATCTATCGATGTTATTTGTAACTAAAACTGAGAATCACAGCATAAAAACTCCTAACATCTTGCATAACACTCCTGCAAGAATTTTTTTAATATCTGTCACCGTTTGCAAGTTATGGAACTTTAAAATCCATCAGTCATTTTTGGAACACCCGGTATATACGAGAATATATATATGTGGTGGCAGGAATTGAACTCTGTACCGCAAAGCTATTAATTAATCTAAGCTAATAATTTTTAGTGTGGTTCCTGAAGAGAAAACGCGAACATCGAACAATAGATTTTGATGAGCTATGTAATTTTACTGTGAGAACGAGAGAAGAAGCAGTCGAAATGGAGACTTAGTCAGACGGACTAAGATATACTGCAAAATCTCTGGCCGGCGAGACAGGCCGTGCCCTTCTAATGTTTTATAGGCAAACGGCCTACTTTGATATGTTCATTTTTAACTTAAATATTATATCCATATTGTAAAAATAATCATCCCGATGTAACCAAGAAGTCATTAAAATTCCGTCATTAAGCTAAAAAGAAGACTCTTAGACGTCATAAGCCATTTACATACATTTTAAAACAGTCATCTCGAATCAGAAACAACATTTTCTCTACATATATGTGGGAAGTAATAAACCACTAATTCCTGTCTATTTCATTCTTGAAACGTAACTCCGCTTTAAAGATACTCTAGAGATTGTTGACAACGCATGCGCGCTAGAGCTAACCTTCGGTACGATAGACGCTCATTGCGAGTGGGAACTGAAGTGAGTTGGGGAAGAAAAGAACATTAGAATATGTTTTGGCGGTGAATGAGTAAGGTATGCTGAAGAATGTTGGAAAGAGACGTATAAAAGAGTGAGATGGATGTGCTAACGACAATCAGATTAAATTTAAGATGTATTAGTAATCTTTGTAACTAACCTTTGTAAATATTAGTGTGTAATTAATTTGGAATATAACGACATAACCAGGAATGACGTCTGTTTGTAGTGTTTACAGTAGTAATTTATTGTGTCAGCAAATATAATTCTCCATATATATATATATATAATAGTTTATTATTTCAAAGAGGTTTACTATATATAAATAGATATAAAGAATAATGTTAAACAAAACAACATATATGCGCCAGAAGAATGTAATGGTATACAGAAGGTTGTTCATACTTTATGAAAACGATTTTAACCGTTATTTTCAAACCATAAAGGTCATATTCTTTGGGGCAATTTGATTCTATTGCGTAACCTTGATTCTTTGCTATAGTGATATCTGAATTTCCAGTATATTAAAATTTTTCTTAGAGCAATCATGTAAATTTTCTCCTTTCCCTATTAGGAAACTTTCCAATGCCTTTTCGATGTTTATGAACTCACTTTAACAAACCAAATGCAGAAAGGCCACAGGGAAAGTGACCATCACCTGACGTTCACCTCAAAACATCAGGTGAATTTACATATATTATATTAGGATGCAATTTAAGATGGTATACAATTTATTTATATTTGTAAGTCATTCTTTGATAAATATACGGTAGCTGATTTATGGCATCAATACCAGTCCGCTATTTTGTAAAAATTCAGGTTGTTTGATTAATATTTTGTTTTCAAAATTCTATTATTGGCCTTACTTTCACCTTGTTACTTTCTTCTATCTTCAATAGAAGAGAGTATTGTAATCGAAATTTTTTTCGACTTCCGGTTTTCGACGGATTTACACGTTTTAGGGGTCAGAGATCACAAAAAACATGTTTATACAAAATGTCTGTCTGTCCGTGTGTCCGTATGTCCGTGTGTCGCCATTGTAACATCAAAAACTGTATGAAGTTATGCCTATAATTGAACCAAACTTTTTTTTAAGTTTTTGGCTATGGCAAGCAGGTCCTCCCTTAATTTGAAAAAAATTCGCCGGTAGGGGGCACTGTAATAGCGATTTTTGTGCATTTTGAATATTGTACCATCGAAAAGTGTATGAAGTTATGCATAGAACTGAATTTAATTTTTTGTGTACGTTTTTGGCCATGGCAAGAAGGTCCTTCCTGAATTTGGAAAAAATTCCGCCGGTAGGGGGCGCTGTAATAGTGAGTTTTGTGCGATTTTTATGCATTTTGAATATCGTACCATCGAAAAGTGTATGAAGTTACGCATAGAATTGAACCAAATTTTTTGTGTACGATCTTAGCCATAGCAAGATGGTCCTCCCTGAATTTGGAAAAAATGCCGCCGGTAGGGGACGCTGTAATAGCGAGTTTTGTGCGATTTTTATGCATTTTGAATATTGTACCATCGAAAAGTGTATGAAGTTATGCATAGAATTGAACGAATTTTTTATGTATGTTTTTAGTCATGGCAAGAAGGTCCTCCCTGAATTTGAAAAAATTCTGACGCTAAAGGGCGCCGTAATATCGATTGTTGGGCCATTTTCAATATTGTACCATCGAAAAGTGTATGAAGTTATGTACAGAATTGAACCATATTTTTTGTGTATGCTTTTGACCATGGCAAAAAGGTTCACCCTGAATATTGAAAAATTAAACCAGAAGGGGGCGCTGTAATAGCGATTTTTGTGCAATTTTCCATATTGTGCCATCGAAAAGTGTATGAAGTTATGCATAATTCTAATAAAAATACTAATAAAAATGAATTATTGGTATTTGTAACAACATTTTGAAATATTAATATACATGAGATAGAAGAAAGTTTAGGGATTGTCACATCCAACTAGTTTAATCTGTCATTAAATGGGGTTAATATTACTATTTCATAAATGAGGTGGCAATATAGCCATCTGAATGAAAACAGCAGACTGGCAACAATGCTTACGGAATAGTGATTAAAGGATTCGTTCATTTGAAGCTCGATTGATGACTTTCTCATATAAAGTTGGAAATTCTTCTTAAAAATGAGTTCTAAACTATTTTCTCATAATAAAGTGAATTTAGCTTTACTTAATACGTTTTTTACCTTTTAATTCAACTCCATTACAAAATCCATTAGCAATCACGAATTCTTTTGGAAAATTTTCTTAACATCCATCAACCCATTTCACTGGGATATTTTGTTTCCATTAATTGACAGAATTTTTTTTATTTTTTTGCTGCAATCACTTACGGCTGTTCTTAACTGCTCTGCTCAACAAGCGCAAAACGTTTTGTCACATTTACAAACTCATTTTTTAATGGAAAGGTATAAAATTGGAAATCCTAGCCATGGAAGCGATTTGGAATTAAAATGTTTTTTTCCATGTTTTGATCACTCAATTACCTATTGAGTTGTAATCCATTTTGATCACGTGACAAACACGGTTTTCGCCCGCTCTTAGTGCTCTTTCTTCCTTCGCGCGGAAATTCGGTTCAAAACGCTCACTTTGGCATTATTTTCTGAAAAATCTATTGCATTTGCAAAAAAATGAAAAAAAAAACAGCTCAATTACATAGTTTCTGAACAACACACCAGCTAGTTTCATGCATTTTCGAACAAAAATAAATTAAAACTTATGTCAGAAAGTTGCCCTTTTCGATTTGAGAACAGCCTTAATAAAGCCATGTTCCACACAGCGTTACCCCCAAATTTTTATGTATCACCAATGTGTTTTTAAAGCGAAAAATTCTATCTACAGCAATGAGAAGATTTGGAAAGTTTCACAAGAGATGTGGGCAAAAATTGACGTGATTGTCCTAAGAAAAATATCTACAATGATGGAAATTTCGAGCCAAATAGTTAAGACTATCCGCTAGACTAAAAGTATCGCAAAGACTATGGCATTTATGTGCAGAAATTAACTGAGAAAGTTGTTTTTATAAAGTTGAATGACCTTCTGCATTGCACGCAAAAATGACTGTATAAAACCTATTTATATTTATCTAAAAATGCAAGACCAAGATGTCCGTACTACGTTGTTGATCACGCTATTCTATACTCCTAGCAATGATTAATTTTTTAAAGCAACTATCAACATATTTATTATTTCGAAATTTGCATGCATATAATATTCAGTGTAAAACAATAACTCATACAAAACCAGAAAAAAACATAATTTCATTGGTAGAAAAAAAGGTTATTCTCACAAACTTATTTTACATTAAGGGAACTGTTTACATTTTTTGTGCCCAAACATTGAAATTTTTAATACGAATCCCTATTATTTTTCATTCAATTTTGCATTTTGCATTTACCATAAACATGGAAATGCACAGCTGCGAAGCGTACTTAAAAAAAGTCAAATAAACTTATATTCTTCTTTAAATTTTACTTTATAAATAACATTAATTAAATACTAATTTAAAACAACATATATTTTATTAAATAAACTTTCTGGTTTAAAATATACTTAATTTACTTAAAAAAAACAAAACAAAACAAGAAAGGTGGCAGATTATGTCGGCAGTAATATGTTTTGCATTAATTTAACAAGATTTTTCTTTTTCTTCCGATTTATTTCTTTGCGGAAAATTGATAAAAAAACTAGTTTTCATTTTTCTCATGCATTACGTCAGGGTTTTTCAAACATAATGACAATTTAATACATAACAGATGATGCAAACATGATACAAATATTTATGAATAATTCAAGGAGCCATGAAGAGTAAGATATTTTGATAAACTTTGGCATTAATCTTTATCACTATTAATAACGCAAGAGTTTTACAGTGGATTTCAAAAGTTTAGGCATACACTAAAATATTGTAATAAAATTCGAAGGAGAATTATATGGAATATTTTCACAATAAATATTTAAAATGTAATTGAAATGAAGCACAGTATAGATACAGGGTGTCTTGCAAAGGACTCCCTGATTTTAAAGTGAAATAACTCGGAAACTAAGATTTATAGCAGAAGGAAACAAGTGATATGTTTACTTTGAAAGTCGCAAAAATCTGATACAATGTCGTTTGGTGGCGTGGTCAGTAAGCGGAGGCCGCTGTGACGCTGAGGGCCCGGGTTTGAGTCTCTGGGTAAGGCATGGGTGTAATTGTGATTGTGTTTTCAAAACGGTAATATATATGTGTAATGTAGAGAAATAAAATTGTTATGTCTGGTTTGTGTTACAATTTCTGTGTATAAATAAAGATCATTCAAGGCGACAGCCATTGTTGCTATAGGCCTCAAAGCAATCTCCACTTCGGTGGATTTCAAACCAAATCAAATCTGATACAATAGTTTCAAAATTAGTTAAACATTTTGTCGACAGGTGGCGCTGTATTGTGAAGTCGCAGTACAGAGTCGGAGAAATCTGCAGACTGTCCTTTGCGAGAATTTTTTCCAATCATCAGTCACTCTGCCTGTTCACTGAATTTTCTCGAAAAGTTTTCAAATTGTTTTCTTATCAAGACATTTTGCAACTTTAAACTGCGATTGAAACCTGCACCTTCTATCCGTAGGAATGCGATTTAACCGCGATATTAGAGTACTACAAAAAAGGGTTGCTTCACAGAATAGATGACTTCATTCATTTCCTTCAGTACGAAGATTGACCATTCTGTATTTCAGAGTACTTTGTTTAGGGAACCCTCAGTGACTACAGCGCTACCAGTCGACAAAATTTGTAACTAATTTTTAAACTATTGTATCAGATTTTTATGGCTTTCGAAATAAACATACAGTACAAAGTCTAAAGTCCGGAAACCTCGGAACTTTATCTAGTCCGAACTTCAGATTTTTCCGAATTTTGGGTCATCAAAAGTACTGCTTTTCCAATAAAAAGAAAAAAAAGTTCACTGCTTAAAAATGGAAAATATGAAGTTCATATATTAAAAATTTCATATAACAGTTATTAAAACAAAATTAAATAACCATTTTAATTAAATATATCATAACAAAATAAAAAATAAAACGAAAACCTTTATTTAAGGGAACATACAATTTTTTTAAGAACAAATTCCAACTAACTTAACTGTTGAATGTTTCAGTTAATGTGCGCTGCTTTATTAACTTAGGTTTCTCAAAAAGAAATTTTTATTTTATTCTGTTACACAGACATAAGTTCAGATTCAGTAATAAAGTTTCTTTGCTCTAGATCTTTTTTTGTTAATTTCTTTCAACAACAATTTTGTTTTTCCCTCCTCTCTTAACATTAGAACGCGCGGAAGGAGTCGATTCGACTCCGACCACATGATTAAATGCCAATTGAATCCAGAAATTCTTTCACAAAATAAGTTAAATTTTAAAAACACAGATTTATGAGTAAATCAGCCAAATAATTTTAAATAAAAATTCTGGTGTAAAATATTTTTTATGAAACTTGAGTAAAATTTCCAGGCGTTCTAGTGTTAAATATTCACTTACCGCTGGAAAGTCCGAACTTTGGACAATTCCGAACTTTGGGTGTCCGAACTTTAGACTTTGTACTACCACTTGTTTCCTTCTCCTATCGATCTTAGTTTGTGAGTAATTTAATTTTAAAATCAGGGAGTCCTTTGTTTGACACCCTGTATTATGTTTCATCAGCATTATTTATTTTAAAAAGGCATATTAGACACATTAATCAAACGTTAACAAGTGCTGAGTTATAACTAATCGTTCCGACCAACGAACCGTTTTCCATGAGTAGTACAAGAGCAAATATTCATTTCCGTTAGTTGTTTAAGGTGCCGAAAACTATGGAATTCACAAAAGAGGTATTTTTAAAGGTATTTAAGTTGTAATCGAAAAATAAGTCCAGTATTGAAATTTTCAGAATATTAAATCGTTCAAACCGAGGAATATATTAACTGCATGCTAAAAATAACAATTTCAACCGAATACCAAGAGCGGGCGGTCATGTGTATCAAGTGTTCAGACTTTAAAAAAATCTTGGATGATTCATGTCAAAACAAAGTAATGTCCATCAGACAAATTAAATATAATCTCGATGTCAATGTCTCAAAAGATACAATAATTAGAGACATAAGAGATTGCAAGATCATTGTTTCAAAGGAAATGTGCTGCAGCGTGCCTAAAATCACACCATAAACTGGATAGAATGGATTGGGCTCGAAAGTATAGATAGTAGAGGACCGATTATCGGAACTCTAATTAACCGAACTTCCAATTATCCGAACAGCCTATTTCTCTCAAAAATTTTTTAAAATGATGATGAGATTGTGGATGAGATTTAAGATGGAAAAGAAATTGAAGAAATGAAAACGAATGCTCTGAAAATGAGCTAGCTCCATCCCATAACGAAACCTTTGAATGTTTGGAAACAGATATGAAATATGGCTCGAACGGCAGAAGAACTCTGATCCTATTCAACTAACGTATTTAAGAAGAATTCGAGATAGGGTAGCATTGGAACGAACGTCTTCTTTGAAGCAAGCAACAATCGAAAGCTTTTTTGCTTAAATTGTAATCTCTGGAGTTCAGAAAATGATAAAAAGAGAAAAAGAAAATTTTAAATGATAAAAAGTAAACAAAAAGGAAACAGTTTTTAAACACGCTAGCACTAACTGGTGCTGCTAGGCCTAAGCCTGGATAAAGCGTGAAGGTTTTAGTATAGTCAGGAGCATCCCTTAAATTGTCTGTGCATTTATCTGAACTTTTGCTTATCCGAACTAGGGTCGGTCCCGACTTGTTCGGATAACGGCGTTCTACTGTACATAACATACGAGGAGAAGTGGCTTCCGGTGTTATTTAGCGACGAAAAGAAATAAATCTAGATGGTTCTGATGGCTGGAATCATCATTAGTGGCATGAGCTCAGGAAACAGCTGCATATAATTTCTTCAGTGGACGACAATGGCTTAACGCATTTGGGGGTTTTGGTGGCTTTAATGGCCAAATCTGCCTCCCATTTCTCGATAGTAAACAAAATTCAACAAAGTATCAAGAGACATTAGAGCAACATCTACTTCCAATTAGTGACTTCTAAGTCCTGAGTGGACATTTCAGCACGACAATGCTTCAATCCTTTAATTTGCATACACTGCATTTTAATATGATAGGAACACCCAGTTTTTCAGTCATAAAGGCGAAAAGCATGCTATAGCTTAAGAATTAGGAATGTTAAAGTTTTATAACAAAATATAATTGAAGCAATTATTTTTATATGAAGAAAACTACAATTCTTCATTTTGAGGTGTTGCATAATGATATGAACACTGACCAAAAATTCAGCTTAGTAGCTAGTGTATGCACCAAATTTTTTAATTAACACGACGAGGCATCGAGCATACCAACTCTCTTAATGTATTTTAATTGCTTTCTTCTCAGCGGGAGGTGATAACAGCTTTCAACTCTTAAGTTGTGGCATATTGTTTCCCATTTTATAAATTGCTCTAACCAGTAGACTCTACAGGTTTTCTATTGGGTTTAAATCAGAAGAAATTGACGGCCATGGTATCTCATGGACACTATTATTCAGAAACAATTCTCAAATGCTATTTTCCGCGTGGATGGATACATTCTTATGCTGAAATATCCTTAAAGATCCAACTTGTTGCCCCAACAAAAGGCAACATGTTATCCTTAAGTAGCTTAAGGTGACAGGGAAAGCCCTGTCTCCGCCATGTTAAATTCACCAACTTTATGTACCTTTTTTCTCAGAAATGGTGAATGATAGAGGTCTAGAATTTTTAGAGTAGTTAGAATAACATGCTTTACGTATTTTAACAGACCATTTTCTTTCTAAGCGAGGCTCAAAATTAAATTATTTATTGAAGATCATTTTTAAATTAGCATTTTTGGTAAGATTTCACTGCCTAAAATAAATAATTCTCAACAAATTATTAAATCCCTGTGTTAAAGTTTTACAATATATCATAATATAGGTATTAAATAAAAATCTGAGTTCTTAAGTTTGATAGATATTGAAAAAAAGGAACATAAACATGAAAAATCTAAGCTTTCAGAAAAAGTCAACTAAAGATTTAAATGGCCATTAAGCTGTGAAGTACTCTTAGAAAGAATGATTAATTTCAACACTTATTTTTTTTATATATAAACATGTGTGACACATCGTTGGAAAGAGAAAAGTTTAAACTATTTAGTGATATAAAAAAGTAAAAATCGATTTTTTAGTTGAATTTTGTTTTCCCGGTTCCCTTAAGTAGCTTAATACCTTCATTCGGTCAGAGAGAAACGCACCACTGACTTTATCACAAAATCCAAATTCACACCAAATTATGAATGAGATTTCTACCCTACTGCAAATATTTCAGTTACCTTGCGCAGATCGTGCCAAGGCTATCCACATTGATTTTTTTTTCACGACAAAAGGCTACTCTTTTATATTCGAGCTTCCTGGACATGTGATCTTTTGTATAATCTAGACAATTTTGCTGGTGCTTTTAAGTCGTATTAGTTATCACGATACGATATGAATTATTATATCGTCATATGTGGTTGGGGTTTCTTTTCTTGTACCTCAATGTCTTAGAGTTGCAAGTTACTCTTGACAAAGTACTTTTGGACACTTTTGGAACTCTTGCCATTTTGCCTAAAATAGTTTTCTCATTGCCTAGTCTGTTTATAATGAACGTTTTTCGTCGTTTGGGATATCTTTGGTGGACGTTACGGAAATTTCTTTGTTTTATAACTCTTCTGTAATAGAAGGAAATTCAATATTACACCTGGCGTTCTTTTTAATTTATTTGTGATAGCTGAAAGTCCTTGATCTTCAAAAGGCATAAAATTTCCTTTCTCAATTCCGCTTAAAGTACTTTTACGACCCATAATCTTAGAAATCACTTTCCGGCCACGTTTGAAATTTTCCATGTCTTCAAGGTGTCTGTCTATACTAAACTAATTTGCATATTTTGATTTCTTCTTCTCGGAGTGGCCTTCGATATTCCTGTACAGTTTAGATGCCCATTTAATCCTTTATCTATTGAATTATGAATTCATGAAAATTTTATCTTCTAAAGCATTTTTCGTGAATTGTTTAAACTACATTAGAAGATTTACATAATCATTTACAAATTTTTAGAAGGATTTTAGAAGGATTGAAGGATTCATTAAATTTGAATCTATAGGGATTTTGTGCACTATTTATAACCCCACTCAGATCTTTTACTTGAACTCTTTTTCTTAGTATTTTGTAGAATTAGGAAATATACAAATATAATGTTCTTACGACAGAAATATATAGATATTTCCGAATTACCCCCCCTCCCCCCAACGCCAAAAGAGCTGAAAAGATGCAAAGGCAAAATAAATCATACTTTTAAAAATATTTTTGTTTTTTATAACCCATAATGCTTTTGGAACAAGATAAAGTAATATATCTATAACTGTTTCTAAACTGTATTACAATTAATAGATATATTAAATGGATTTTATAAGAAGTTATTTTAATGGTACTTATAAGTACCGTCAGTAGATAAAGGGTTAATTGGTAATTTTTGACATGATATACAAAATTATTGGGATTATAACATTTTAAAACACAGTGTAGTATAAAAAAATGAATATCCGACCGAAATCTTATCGTTTTAGATAGTTTAGTTAGGCCAGCTTTAAGCACGGATTTAAACTCAATTGAGTAAAATGCATGAAGTTTACAAGAATAGAAAACATGATGACACTACTAAAGAACTAAAAGTGGCCATTGAAAAAGTAGTGTTGACTCTAAGCCGCTTTAGCTGGGCGCAGCGCCCGGCGGCCTTTTTTATTTCTTTTTTGCGCCCGGCGCAAAGTGTAAGATTTTGCGAATCTAGCGGGAAAAAAGTCCAAAAATAGACTTGCAGTAATTTTACTTTTAGATATTTCAATTAACATCTAACACATTGGAGTGAAAAATGTAAAGTGATAGCAGCCTAACTCCACAACAACACCATCAAAAATCGGCTCAAAAACCAAATTTTCTTTTAATCTTTTTAGAAAGGCGATTCTGTAGTTGTAGTTGCTATTGATATTTTTTTTGGCTAAAAACATACTTATTTTGTAAATATTTTGTAATGATAGTATGGAATCTTTACAACAATGTAGATACTTTGTATTTTACAGTTACAATGGTTATTTAGAAGTGTTATATTTAAAAAATAATTTTTAAGTCAATATAAAAATTATTTGAAAATTTAATAGCGTATGATACATTTTAAAAAGCTGCCAAAAATTTTGTACACGCCGGTACATTGTAATATATTTTTTTTTGTAATTATGTATGCATATAGATATAGAATAAATCAATTTCAGCTGCCACTATTTGCAACTCTTGAATATAAGTAATTTT
This sequence comes from Maratus speciosus, assembly GCA_963932465.1. NCBI lineage: Eukaryota > Metazoa > Arthropoda > Arachnida > Araneae > Salticidae > Maratus > Maratus speciosus. The sequence continues at coordinate 587,259,277 of OZ010792.1, forward strand.
TTATCAGGTACGACAGTGTAAATTTCGAAAAAAGAATTATATGAGATTTAAAAAAATTATGTGACTGGACATGAATCATTTCCTGTTAATTCTAAAAATATCCTGATAGACTATTTATTACACAAATATAATCTTCAATGTTGCTCATCTGTTATGTTAGATCAGATTAAGCGGCTGATCCATTTATTTATAATTGGCAGTAATCAAAGATGGAGAAACTGACATCGCTTAAAGAACGTTTTTTGAAGTAAAATAAGAGACGGTCAGATTCGAATATTAACAATAAATATATTTACAGGGAGAAACAATAATTACTACCAGAAAAAGGTTGGACAACCAATTTATTTAAGTGGACCGAAATCAAAAGACAAAAGGTGCACTCGTTATTCCTGGAACACAAAGGAATAACCACGCGCCACGTGTTTAAAACTGAGACAATCTGGAAAAAAGGATGCTATGGATGTGTTTAAAAATATATCTGAAAGCCCTTAAAGAGCAATCACATTTTTAAAAATCGTTCAAAAAGCCGGATATTCGTCATATAAAAAAATGGCTGCAATGAAGAAAATCAAAATTTTATAATGGGTAAATCCACAGCCGTCATCTACTTCTTACTCTAGATCCATAAAGTTTAAGTTCATCATGGAAACTGATCAGTCAATAAAAGAAGAATTTGAACTGTCAGAAATTAAATCTTTACAGCTCTTGCACTAACTGTAGTAGAATTCAATGTTGATCTAGACACAATGGGTGACTAGATGTATGACATAGTGGTAGATAGCACAATGTGCAGCATTCTATCTTCAAATAAAGCAGCTTAAAAATGCAATGTCTGTAACGGAGAATTCAAGATGGCGAATAACTTAAAAATGATTGTGCTTTCCGGAATTATTTTTGTAATAAAACCTTCTTCAAGCGACCATGAAAAAGCGGAATTTGTTTAATTTTCTTCAAAGACATTGGTCGCTCATGGAGGGAGTCCAACTAGGATGGTCTCTGAATGGAGGTAAAATTAATTAGTATTGAGCGTATGGGAATAAATTTCGTTCCATGAAAAAATGGTCGTTCAGGGAGGTGGTCGCAGAGGGAGGTTTCACTGCAGTTTTTCATAATACATAATCATTTAATCGCTAGTAAGATCAATTTTATTACTTTAATATCGACAATTTTCATAACTTGAATTTTGACCCGCTAGATTCACAAAATCTTACACTGTGCAGTGAGCCCCGTAGCAATTCAATTGATCCCGGAAAAATATCACTAATTCTAGGGACTCTAAACAAACCAGTTCAAAATATTTTTTGTGAACAAGGTACAAGTGTGCCTTATTTTAGAATAGTGTTCCCTTTTTGAGAAAAAAAGTACCTCTTTTTAGAATAGTGTTTTCCCTTTTTGAAAAATGTACCCTATTTTTACAATAGTGTTCCCTTTTTGAAAAATACCCGCCCGGAAGCCCTTTTTTTTCTAGAGTCAGCACTAAAAAGCGTGGTACAGTGTAACTTCAAAAATCCGGCATCATCGGGACCGAGGCTATGCCGGATTTTTGAAAATTCCGGATTTTTGAAGGAATATCAAAAGTAGTACTATATTCTTAATGGTGCCTTTAGCCATAATTTAATTCATTATTAAGTGTTAATTATGTAAGAAAAAGAGAAAAATAAATATAAAATAAACTTACTTTAATTGATATTTAATTGATGTTACAGGAAATATCAATGTCAACTTAGTTTTTTGGCCGTTCTTTAACAAGGTTTTTTTTATATACAAATGAAGAATGTCTATATTCAAGGCTGGAGTAGCACAGTTGAAGTTTATTCCAACAGAGCGAAAAATGTCCAGACCAGCGATCGAACCTGGATACTTGGTGTGCCGTGCCAATGCCTTACCTGTTAGGCTATCTGGACCGATACCTGGCTGACATAATTCACTCTTATTAGTTGGACTTGGCTGCGAACTGCAGCGCTAGTTTCATTCATCCGAGCTATAACTATAGCACTTACACGATGAAACTGTTTCATCGTGTAAATGCTATAGTTATAGCTCGGATGAATGAAACTAGCGCTGCAGTTCGCAGCCAAGTCCAACTAATAAGAGTGAATTATGTCAGCCAGGTATCGGTCCGGATAGCCTAACAGGTAAGGCATTGGCACGGCACGCCAAGTATCCAGGTTCGATCCCTGGTCTGGACATTTTTCGCTCTGTTGGAATAAACTTCAACTGTGCTACTCCAGCCTTGAATATGATTTAATCCAGTTGGAAAAAAAAAATATTCGTTCCTTCATTATGAAGAACGTCTATTTTGGAAATACAGTCTTGTTTCTCTAAAACATTAATTCTCCAGGCAAATTTACGCATTTTTCTAGTGACACCTTCTCTTCTGCCGGTTGTTTATCCTCGTCTTCTCAGCTGCTACTAGCATTATCTGCGGTTCTATTTAGCACAGCGTCAGCGATCTCACTGTCCGTTAAATTGTTCGTTGTTGATGCATTTTCGTCAATGCTTAGCCAATCATCTATATCCCTTTTTTCGCTTAATGTATTTTCAGATTTTGCGTGTTCAATCAGCTCATAAATTGCGGCCTTTTCATGGGAAAGAAAGCCTGAAAATTCTTCCTCATCATTGATGTCGCCGTTGCCGAAAATTCGTTCCAGCCATATATTATGCCATGCATTCGCCAAAGTTGTCCCCAAAGTTGTCCCCCCCCCCCTTTGCTAAGCAACAGTGCAGTCCCATAAAATTTGTTCAGAAAATAATCGCCTCTGACAAATGAAAATAAAAAGTTGAATATCCTTTTCTTGCATTTTTATGTTCGATCTTGAAGTTTTTAATGAATAAAGAATTGCTATTTTTCTTCTACCATAACTTGAAAGTGTAAAAAAAAAGAAAGAAAGGGGAAAGATGGTTTTCATGCCGAATTTTTGAAGTTATACTGTATAATATTTAATTAATAATATTTCAAGAAATCGGAAATTGTACGTCAAACGTGGTAAATGAGGTACGTTCGTACTATAACTAATTTTGCAAATATTCAGATCTTGGTGCAATAGTTGTTGCACTGTTATGCGAAAAGGCATCAATACAAAATTTAGTATGATTCTATAGGTTGAATTCAGTCTTACGGAACTTATACGACTCCCTCTTAAATAGGACGTCATCGCCATGGCAACCTAGATTCATGACCTATCACGGGATATCATTTAATTCATTACGTAGGATAGGATTTAATAGAACGAAAAAAACTTGTATTAATATCTTTTTAAGTTTTGATTCGATTTTCATAAAATTTGAAAGGATTCGACACAATTCTGCAACGATACTAAATTTTAAATTTCAAACGATTAGGTCGGGTAGTTTTTGTGCTGTTATAAGCGGATAGACAGACAGACGGACGGACGAACCAGACGACGACTATAGATGCTACATATTTATATAATTATAAACGCACCTAAAAAGTAATAAATTCAGTAGAAGCACGATTATTTGAAGGTATCGAAATACTGTTAAATACCATCATGAAAAAGTGCTAAATGAAATATTTTTTTTCATTGTGCCTAAACTTTCGTGATGCAGTGCAGTTACGCACTTTTATGTGTTTTTCTCAAAGTTATGGTAACGTGCAGATTTATTCATTCTGATATGTTTGTATTAACATTTTTGTGCAGAATCTAATACGTAAATACTATGTGTTTGTTTAATTTTGTATTATAAACAATATTACCATAGATAATCAAACTTCAAATAAATTAAATGTGAATAAACCACAAATTCTTTGCTATACTGGTGTACAAATATTTAATATAGATTAAAAACATTAAAAAGATTAAAATATTCTACAGTTTCAGTACACTTCCGTGGCCATCCTCAGGAATGTAAATGAATTTATTTACATTTATGGGGATGGCCACGAAAGTGTGCTGAAACTGTAGAATATTTTAATGTTTTTTACCGTTATTAAATGTTTGTAGTAAAGAATTTGTGGTTTACTCACATCTCATTTATTTAAATTTTTATTTTGTATTGACATTTAATAAACATTTTCTTGTTGTGCCTAAACATTAGAGACAGACTGTACTATAAACATATATAGCATGAAATAAAAACTCATACGTGAACGAAAGCGTAAGCTAAGAAAATGCGAGGAGCGGTTTACGTCTTGATTGCTCCGAAAAGAAATGTCTTCTATGGCCATAAATATTCATCAAGGGAGTTATAAAAACGTTCGGAAGAGCGTTATGGCGGGAACAATTAATCTATTGATTTTTCCCACTGGGTTCTTTGTTGCCTAAGAATTGTCCGACGAAGTGGCAGTAAAACAGTGATCGTATGGATGAAGGTTTTCTGATGTCTTTTTTATGCATAGAGAAAGGAATGTTATTAAATTTTGAGTTCTTTTTTATAGCTTTCAACGTTTGTTTGATTTTTAATAAAACGTCGAAATGCCAAATATAAAAAATAACCGAATAAGTTAAGTAATTCAGTTTTTTAAACTTTTAAAAGGAAAAGTTAAAAATCAGATTAAAACCCAACAACACAAAATATGGGCGTTAGAAAAATATAATGGCATAGCGCTCCAAAATAAATTGAACTGAATCTATAATAGCAGATCAAAAAGGTGCAATATGAAGTTCTTCGAAGTACTTTGTTGTTTATGATTTTATACATTGTTATTAATGTTTAATTTTTTTTTGTATCAGCATTCCCTGAGCAAATCACAACCTCGATCCCCAGAGGGGCTGATCGGGAACCACTAGGAAATTTTTTATTTTTATGAAATTTGAATTTTTTATTGCATTTTTTTAAATGTTTTATGCTTTCATTCTTTGTTTGAGATGTAATCACGAAATGACGTAATCAGCAGCGTAAAGAAGATTTAACGATCCAAAATAGGGAACCTGGACTTCCAATTTGTGATAAAACTCGTTTTACAAGATTCATTTTGTCGTACACTTTAATAATTTGTGTTATTATTTATTACAATTTCAAAAAAAAAAAAAAAATATATATATATATATATATATATCAGTATTAACGCACGGATGAGAGCGCTCCGACCGATTGCTCCAAATGACCGATTGCTACAACTAAATTTCAATAGTTTTTCCTGCCGTATTCAAGGACAGAATTTCTCAGATTTAATAAAGCAAAGAATACTATTAAAATATAGCGGTGAAAACCAATCATTTGGGTCGAAGCGCTCTCATTCCTCTAACATGAAAGAAAACAAAAACAAAAACAAAAAAAAACAGTTTACTAAATGGTGTATACAAAATGTTGTAACGTTAAAAACTAAACAAACATTAAAATAAAATTATAATAATCGACATTTCGGTCATAATCTATGACCATCTTCAGGAAAGAGCTGATACATTGTTTTTTCTTGAGGAATTCGTATTCAAAAAGCTTATTCTTTTCTTATTCAAAAAGTAATACAACAACTCTTTCTTGAAGATGGTCATAGATGATGACCGAAACGTCGATTATTATAATTTTGTTTTAATATTTGTTTAGTGTTTTTACTTTGCAACATTTTGTATACATCGTTTAGTAAACTTGGGATTTTTTATTTTCAAGTTAATATTGAGCTTTTCATGGTGTAAATATCCAGCCTTTTTATTATTTTTTATTTCTTTTTATTCTTTAGATTCATTTTGCCGTACACTTTAAAAGTTTGTGTTATTGTTTTTTACAATTTAACAAATATTTTTTATTTCTTTTAATTCTTTAGATTCATTTTGTCGTACTCTTTAAAAAATTGTGTTATTGTTTATTACAATTTAGGAAATATTTTTTTACTTCTTTTAATTCTTTAGATTCATTTTGCCGAACACTTTAAAAATTTGTGTTATTGTTTATTGCAATTTAACAAATATTTTTTTATTTCTTTTTAATCTTCAGATTCATTTTGTCGAACACTTTAAAAAATTGTGCTATTATTTATGACAATTTAACATTTTTTTTTATTATTATTTCTTTTCATTCTTTAGATTCATTTTGCCGTACATTTTAAAAATCTGTGTTATTGTTTATTACAATTTAACAAATATTTTTTATTTCTTTTCAATCTTCAGAATCATTTTGTTGTACACTTTAAAAAACCTGTATAGTTTATTACAATTTAACAAATATTTTTTATTTCTTTTTAATCTTCAGATTCATTTTGTCGAACACTTTAAAAAATTGTGCTATTATTTATGACAATTTAACAATTTTTTTTTATTTCTTTTCATTCTTTAGATTCATTTTGCCGTACATTTTAAAAATCTGTGTTATTGTTTATTACAATTTAACGAATATTTTTATTTCTTTTCAATCTTTAGAATAATTTTGTCGCACACTTTAAAATTTGTGTTATTATTTGTTACAATTTAACAAATATTTTTTATTTCTTTCCAATCTTTAGATTCACTTTGTCGTACACTTTAAAAATTTGTGTTATTGTTTATTACCATTTTATAAATATCTTTTATTTCTTTCGTTCTTTAGATTCATTTTGCCGTACAGTTTAAAAATTTGTGTTATTGTTTATTACAATTTAACGAATTTTTTTTTTTTTTTTTAATCTTTAGAATCATTTTGTCGTACACTTTAAAAGATTGCGTTATTGTTTATTACAATTTAACGAATATTTTTATTTCTTTTCAATCTTTACAATAATTTTGTCACACACTTTAAAATTTGTGTTACTGTTTGTTACAATTTAACAAATATTTTTTATTTCTTTTCAATCTTTAGAATCATTTTTTTGTATACTTTCAAATATCTGTCATTGTTTATTACAATTTAACGAATATTTTTATTTCTTTTCCATCTTTAGATTCATTTTGTCACACACTTTAAAATTTGTGTTATTATTTATTACAATTTAACAAATATTTTTTTATTTCTTTTCAATCTTCAGAATCATTTTGTTGTACACTTTAAAAAATCTGTTATTGTTTACTACAATTTAACAAATATTTTTTATTTCTTTTTAATCTTCAGATTCATTTTGTCGAACACTTTAAAAAATTGTCCTATTATTTATGAGAATTTAACATTTTTTAAAAATTTCTTTTCATTCGTTAGATTCATTTTGCCGTACATTTTAAAAATCTGTGTTATTGTTTATTACAATTTAACAAATATTTTTTTTATTTCTTTTCAATCTTTAGAATCATTTTGTCGTACACTTTAAAAGATTGCGTTATTGTTTATTACAATTTAACGAATATTTTTATTTCTTTTCAATCTTTAGAATAATTTTGTCGCACACTTTAAAATTTGTGTTATTATTTGTTACAATTTAACAAATATTTTTTACTTCTTTCCAATCTTTAGATTCACTTTGTCGTACAATTTAAAAATTTGTGTTATTGTTTATTACCATTTTATAAATATCTTTTATTTCTTTCGTTCTTTAGATTCATTTTGCCGTACAGTTTAAAAATTTGTGTTATTGTTTATTACAATTTAACGAATATATATATATATTTTTAATCTTTAGAATCATTTTGTCGTACACTTTAAAAGATTGCGTTATTGTTTATTACAATTTAACGAATATTTTTATTTCTTTTCAATCTTTACAATAATTTTGTCGCACACTTTAAAATTTGTGTTATTATTTGTTACAATTTAACAAATATTTTTTATTTCTTTCCAATCTTTAGATTCACTTTGTCGTACAATTTAAAAATTTGTGTTATTGTTTATTACCATTTTATAAATATCTTTTATTTCTTTCGTTCTTTAGATTCATTTTGCCGTACAGTTTAAAAATTTGTGTTATTGTTTATTACAATTTAACGAATATATATATATTTTTTTAATCTTTAGAATCATTTTGTCGTACACTTTAAAAGATTGCGTTATCGTTTATTACAATTTAACGAATATTTTTATTTCTTTTCAATCTTTACAATAATTTTGTCACACACTTTAAAATTTGTGTTACCGTTTGTTACAATTTAACAAATATTTTTTATTTCTTTTCAATCTTTAGAATCATTTTGTTGTATACTTTCAAATATCTGTCATTGTTTATTACAATTTAACGAATATTTTTATTTCTTTTCCATCTTTAGATTCATTTTGTCACACACTTTAAAATTTGTGTTATTGTTTATTACAATCTAACAAATTTTTTTTCTTTTCATTTTTTAGGTTCATTTTGTCGTACACTTTAAAAATTTGTGTCATTGTTTAATACAATTTAACAAATATTTTTTTTTATTTCTTTTCATTCTTTAGAATCATTTTGTCGTGCACTTTAAAAATTTGTATCATTGTTTATTACAATTTAACAATTTTTTTCTTTTTAATTTTTAGATTCATATTGTCGCACACTTTAAAAATTTGTGTCATTTTTAATACAATTTAACAAATATTTTTTTATTTCTTTTCATTCTTTAGAAACATTTTGTCGTGCACTTTAAAAATTTGTATCATTGTTTATTACAATTTAACATTTTTTTTTCTTTTCAATTTTTAGATTCATTTTGTCGTACACTTTAAAAATTTGTGTCATTGTTTAAGACAATTTAACAAAGATTTTTTTTATTTTATTTCTTTTCATCCCTTAGAATCATTTTGTCGTGCACTTTAAAAATTTGTGTTATTGCTTATTACAATTTAACAAATATTTTTTATTTCATACGAAAAGCAATATTCTACCTTGAATTCAATCACAAAATACGCAATATCAACATTAAAAAGCTCACCTCTCACTCACTTAAAAAGCGATAAAGCTAATAATAATATAGATGTTACAAGTTTAAAATATACATTTTATTTAAATTTCCTAGTACTTTCGGCCTGCAATCCCGCGGCCTTCGTCAGGGAATATTTTTATTAATTGCTGTTCCATTCATTCAAATATGTCACTTCGTTTGAAATGGGAGAGTCTATAATTATTGGGGTTGCTGGAAGTACAAGTAGCAGTGCCTTTGATTGAACTTATGTGGAGAAAAATATTATGTGTAATATTAAATGTAGAGTTAAATATTTTCCTCTACGCAAGTTTATTCCGAAACACTGCTACTTCTACTACTGTCCAGCTACTCATTTAAAATGAAAGTGACATATGTGAACAAAGTGACGCATTAAAATAAATGGAACGGCAGTTAAATCTTTTTTTCCCATATAAGTTCAATCCAAAGCACTGTTAATTCTACTTCCAGCTATCCTAATAATTATAGACTCTTCTATTTCAAAAGAAGTGATGTATTTGTGTGAATGGAACAGTAATTAATAAAAATATTCCCTGACAATGACCGCAGGATTACAGGCCGAAAGTACTAGAAATTTAAATAGAATGTATATTAACTTGTAACATCTGTATTATTATTATCTTTGTCGCCTTTTTAAGTAAAACGGCGAGCTTTTTAAAGTTCATATTGCAGGGCTCCCAAATGGTCCGCCAACTGAATACCAATAAATTTTAACAGAAAAATTTATTGTAGGTTTGCGCTAGAATTAACTTTCAAAGGTGATTTCGGGCAGTTTGTAAGAAAAATCTAAAAAGATAATTTTTCTAAAAAAATATTGGTATTCAGTTGGCGGACCATTTGGGAGCCCTGAGTGTATTTTGTGATTTGACTCATTTTGTCGTACACTTAAAAAATTTATGTTATTGTTTTTTACAATTTAACAAATATTTTTTATTACTTTAGGGGGTCTCAGGACTCTTAAAATTGGAAGAAATGAAAAAAAAGGACCATTTCAACTTTTAATATCTTAAAATGTATGTGATTTAAAAACCCTATTTTAATTGGGATGAAATATATAAGTATATTTTTTCATTTCATGTATTTAAAAAATAGCAAGATGTAGAATTGGTATTTATAGGGGGCTCCAAACTGCCAGACATTGTCGAGCAGAAAATTGGCATAACAGCTTACGCGCAGGATTACAAAATAAATTTTGCAACTAGAATGAAATTTTTTGTGCCTAATTGTACTTCAGATTGTAATAATTATCCTGAACTTAAATAAATGTGTATTTAAAATATTTTTATATTTTAAATACAAAGTTGTATTCAGCTAAAACAAAATTTTGACAATTTCAACAGTATATCACCTAAAAAATATTTTTTTTTGAAAAATAAAAATAAAATTTTAGGTATAGTTTATACAGACTAATAGGAAACATATGTTTTGAAAATTTCATGAAAAAATATTCAAAAGTTTTTGGATATCCTGCGCCTTATACCCAAAAACGTCATTTGGAGAAAAATGACTTCAAAGTTTCGGCAATGCCGCTTCAGCTATTAGCTCAGCTATCATTTTGAAAATTTTGAAACTTTAAGAGTCCTGAGACCCGTTAAATTATAACTAAATAAATACAATAAATGCAATTAAATTTAAAAAATCGAAAAACCCGACTGCGAAAAAGAGAACTAATTAATTATTTCTCGTCAATGTGAATTATATTACTTATATATATATATTTTTATTTACTCGTATTGATGACTTTTAAGTTGTGTTTAATTGTTAGTTCCTATCTATAAACACTGTTTTGATGAGGTCTATAGATATCTATGATGGTTAGAGTTGCAATAAAGCTAGAGATCCTACCTACGCAACTTCCAGGTTGTATAATACAGGGTCATCAAAAATAATGCCTAGATTTAAAAAAAAATCATAATATCGAAACCTTTTATGTTAAATGAGTAATTCTTTCACTACACGATAACTGGTGAACGCAAGTTTGGTTTTAGTTCATCAGAATTCATTTGCGGGTCTGTGTTATGCGCGGATTAGTTGCGCAGTTGTCAAGGTCAGCCGACGCTTTGTTATCAGGAGCAGTTTGACCTGGATAAGTTCTCCGAAAAACCCGCTGTACACTGACTATTGACTTTGACTCCACATACCAAATCACGCACTGTTCTTTTTGTTGCACGGTCAACATCGTAATGAGCAGCTGCAGTCTGGCGCGTCGGCTGACCTTGATGACTGCGCAACTAATACGTGCATAACAAGGCACGCAAACGAATTCTGGTGAACTAAAACTAAACTTGCGTTCCTCAGTTATCGTGCAGTGAAAGAATTACTCGTTTAACATAAAATGTTTCGATGTTATGATTTTTTTTAAATCTAGGCATTATTTTTCGATGACCCTGTATTTTAACGGAGCTTCTGACTGTAAAAGAGTCAATGAAACATCGTCTTCATTTTGAAAGACCTATCCAATGATAGGCCACTCAATAGGGTGCGTAGAAAATTTTTTCGTCTCTACCGCCATTTTGAATTTATAAAAACTAAACCTAGCCTATAACCATCGGGCTGTTAAGACGAATTGATAGAGACTTTATTCATTAAAATCCATCCAGCCGTTGGGAAGTTTCGAGGGTATAAAGAAATGCACATACAAAGATACGCTTGAAACACATAACCCTTCTTTTCAGTCGGGTAAACAGAAGTCATGGTCTAAGATAACTATAGGCTATCTATCCCGCGATCAAACTTCAGTCAATTTTTCTTATTTTAAATCTTTCTTAATTCAGAAATTTTCCTATTTCCCACACTTTATATCATTATTGAAAATTGATTTTTTTTCCAATTCCCCGATACATTACATTTTTAAACATAACGACAGTTTAATACAAAAGAAAGGATGCAAATATTTTATGAATAATTCAAGCAGGCGTGAAGAATAAGAAAATTTCAGAAACTTGAGCATAAATATTTATAACAATCAATAACTTATAGCGCATGAGGTGTCTATAAACATATTTAGTTCGAAATAAAACGCCACGCTAGTACGTAAACGAAAGTGGTTTACTCCCTGATGGATGATAGATGGCTATGCAAAGAAATGACTTCTACAGCCATAAATATTCATCAGCAGAGTCATAAAAGCGTTCGTAAAAGCATTATGGCGGAACAATTAATATATTGGTATTTTCCACTGTATTCTTTGTTGCGTAGGAATTCGAAAATTAAGTAACAATAAAATATTGGCGGGGGGCGTATTCTTAAAGGATTTTTTCAGAACAAATATCAGTATTTGTTTATAGAAAGTAAATCTAGGTTAAACGCATTTCGCCTTATTTAAGAAGAGTTTTTCCGTAAGAAAATACTGGTACCAAAGAATTTCCTGGTCGTGAAATTTCAGGACAAGTACGACCCTGATATTGGTTATTAATAAAAGTCATGTGATATCATATTTATGTATCTTGAAAAGAACTATATTAAATTTTGAGCTATATTATAGCTTATCCTCTCCTTGAAATGTTTTGTTTTCGTTCAAATTTTCTTTATTTTCCTAAACGCGGATGAGTCCCTTGACAGTTAACAAGGAGCAGAGAATATATATGTATATATTATTATAAATATTTATGTCAAGCAGAGGATATTTATACCGGGTGTTCCAAAAATGACTGATGGATTTTTAAATTCCATAACTTGCAAACGGTGACAGATATTAAAAAAAATCTTGCAGGAGTGTTATGTAAGATGTCAGGAGTTTTTATGCTGCGATTCTCAGTTTCAGTTACAAATAGCATCGATAGATGGCGCTGCAAGCAATAACCTCTAAATCCAGGCTCGATTTTTCGGCCTCTCTCTTCTTCCATGCGAAAAAAGGAGATTAAAATGTATTAAATGGATCCCGAAGTACCAAAAATCGGTTCTGGACTGAGCGGCTATTGCTCTCAGCGCCATATACTGTTTGAAATTCGAACTAAAATCAAGAATCACAGTACAAAATCTCCTGACATCATGCATAACCCTCCTGCAAGAATTTTTTAAATACATGTTACAGTTTGGAAATTATTGAATTTTAAAAACCATCAGTCATTTTTGGGACGCCCGGTATATATAAGTATACATGGGAACGCCCATTCGTTACTCTTGTGACTATAAGAGCAAATTTTCACAATTCCAATTATTTTAATAGAAAATATAATTAAGATAAAAAATGATATAAATAAATAAATGCCATTGTGTTCCACTCATGTAACATATATCTAATTCGTAATGAAAAGCATTTTACTTGTCTACAGGGGTGACGCATAAATAGTGTGACGCAAATAAAAGACCATAACTTTTCACTGAACGAACAGAACAACTAGTTTTATTCATAATTTGAAAGAGGAGAAAATTCTGTACAAGAAACTATTAAGATAATTCAAAATGCTTTCCTCCAGCGGTGATGCAGGCGTTTAGACTTTTCTGAAAATTCTTCAAGATGGCCCCGAATGTTTTCGGCATATTTCGGCCCAGACTTTTTCCAGAGCGCGTTTCAAGGAATCCAGGGACTTGTTCTTGATTGCGCAGGTTTTTTGCTCCAGGATCCCCCAAACAGCAAAGTCCATAGTGTTCAAGTCAGGGAAGTTTGAGGGCCAAACGCATTTCGTCCAAAATCCTGAGAGACTGGACTCGCCCACCTGCAGCGTCTTCTTCTCTCCATGGGTAGTCGGCCAGTCCTGCTGAAACCTTCAGTCGATGTTCTTCGCTTCCTTTTCGGGCCAGGGGATCAAGGCGACTTCCGAAGTTAGCTCCTGATACGTCAATGCGTTGATCTTGACGCCTTTTTGGACTCAGTTCTTTTCCAATCTGGAAATTCCTGCCCACGACATCACAGACTTCGGGAAAAGGATCTTCTCCACATTCACGATGCGCTGAGCCTCTTTGAGTAGCAACTCGTGTTGCATCTGCAAATTCCGGAGACGTTGGACTTTGGACGATAAAACTGTTTTCATAGGTGAAAAAAAATCCAATTCAGGGCATCGCCGCGGCAGTGTTGCCAGTTGGGCTACTTTTTTAAAATCAGATTCTTGATTGGCACCACTTTTTTGAAATGGTAAAATGTGTCTTGTTTAATGACAGATTAATTAAGGCAAAAACAAAGTTAATTTTACCGTTTCAAAAAAGTGGTGCCAATCAAGAAATCTGAATTTAAAAAATGTAGCCCACTAGCAACACTGCGCCGCGGCACAGAGACTTCATCTTCTTTCACTTTTTGAGCCTTGACGTCTTCATTTGGTCCGTGAGATGGTGTCGTTTCGTTAGTTGCAAATCTTCTTTGGCATATCTTCGCATGGATTCACGGTCGACATTGTGCTCTTTGGCCAATTTTCAGATCAGATTTTCAAGTCAATTGCGACTCAGCTACCATTGTCAAGAAATGCATTACTCCACTGGCTTTAGACTTTTTTGAAGCTGTTCATATCCACAGATTTAAAAACTCCTTGGTTAATGATTTGTCTAGTGTACCATACATCTCAACTTTCTGGGTGGATTTGTTGTATTACGGCACTTCACTTCCGCTTTAATTTCATTGGCTGTTGGAACTTGATGGTCTTTTGGTATTGTGTTTTGACATTTGGGTTTTCACCGTACATGTAGTTGGGGGGATACTGTTTTTATAATTTTTATACATTGAGGATTCGAGTCCTGGAACTCACGAAACGTATACGTCTGTTCAAGTTAACTTATGTATTTTATTGTGTGTTTAAACGTTGTTTTTAAGTAATTTATATTTTCACACAAGTTTTGTATTTACTTACTAACTTTCAGATGTTTCTTTGTGGATTTCACTGGCTCTTCTTGACCATGTTAAGGACACTGAGATCGTTGTTGCTCGCGGTATTCCACTTCGTTGACGGTCTTTGATCCATCCGGTCTCTTTAAAACGTTTGACGGCGCGATGGATTTGTTCCCGGTGCAATTTGGCGAACGCAGGAATTGGCATTCACCTCTTGTGGTGGGGGACGATGGCTGGCCGGTCTTCTTTGCACAATAAATGTTCCTTCAAAACAGTGAATTAATATCAGCTGAAATAGCAATTACACAACATAAAAGCACGAGGAGCACGAATAAAACGATAGTACCTATACCTCAAAAATGAGAAAAACATTAAAATAAATTGACATTTTCATCACGTATTTATGTGTCACCATGCATATAATAAATCAAAATTTTGTTATTCTTGTGACCATAGTGTCACAAGAGTAACAAAATTTTGATTTATTATATAGACAATCAAAATGCTTTTCGTTACAAGTTAGATACATTTTATGAGACTGAAGCACAATACTATTTAACTGGTTATATCAAGTTTTATCTTCATTGTATTTTCTAATAAAACAATTGGAAGTATTTATGAAAATTTGCTCTAATGGTCACGAGAGTAACAGTTGACGTTGCCATATATACTATGTCACAAGATAAAATCGCCACTATAAAAATTAAACAATTATTACAATACGTTAGAAAATAACATCAATGCAATATCGATGCACCGATTAAATCTCCGCCTACCAGACGAGTCCAATGGACTCGATACATTCAAAATATTTATTCAAACCAGAATTTTTTTTTTTAATGAACTAAATATAAAAGTCTGAAAAAAATGTTAAATAAATACAATAGTGTTAAATAAAAATTCTGGTATAGAACAGTTTTTTTTTAACTTGAGTAAAATTTCCGGTAGCACTAGGGTTAACCCTTTCAGGAACAAAGCATTTTCGATGCTAAAGCGTTGAAATAAATGAATGGCACCGGAATTTGTGAACAGATATATTTGGGAATATGAAAGAGGAGGTATTTCACATACATATTAAATGGAAACTATGCTACCAAAATTCTGGTGCCATTATGGCGTTTGGGAATTAAATTAAGTGGTTTCATAAACATACCATACGCTCTGCTAATGTTTAATTTTTTTGAGGAGATATATATTTAAATATTTTATATAATCTTAATTTTTCTCTATAAAGATCTAAAACGCTCTACTAATGTTTCATTTTTGTAAAGTAATATATATTTAAATATTTTATATAATCTTATTTTTTCCCTATTTTATCTGAATATATTTATACATTTTTTTCGAACTTTCTATCTATAGGAGAAAAAAAATAGAAGCAAAAACCTGTGGCAAATGTCTCTAGTTATATTATGGATATAAAAGTGGCAGAAAAAGCTGTTTGCATAAAATTTATTTTGTGAAACACATTTTCAAGAGCAATATTCCACAATATGATAAAGCTGTTTGCATTAAATTTATTTATTTGTGATTTTCTAATTGACATTTGTTGTCTCTTATCCCTGCATTTACATTTTTTTTTCAAACGTTTAAAATTTCAATGCAAAGCCCTATATAATTTTTTCATTCTATTTGTCATTCCTGCATTTACTATAAATATGAAAATGGTTTTGTACAAATCTAGCAACCGAATTTCTTTTTCATCAATTTATTTCGTAGCGAAAAATTCGTAAAAACTTATTTTCCTTTTAATTTTTTACATCAGTCATTTTTTAAACAGAATTGACATTTTAACAGATGGATGCAAAAATTTCGTAAGGAATTCAAGAATTCGTGAAGAATAAGAAATTTTCAGTAACTTTTGTCATAAATATTTATAACTATCAATACCTGATAACGCTGGAGGTTTTCTATAAACATAAGGTGGAACTCCTCTTATACTTTACCTGAGTTGTACGTTTCCCTCAGTTATATGTTTCAACTCAGCGGTCCCGGTCGTTTGCCATTAAAAATTAGCTGAGTTATACGTTTTTGAGTCATATGTTTCCCTCTGATATGCGTTAGGTTTTTGCACTTCTGGATGAAATTTTGTGTCACTTTTACGTTTTGCTGAAAATAATTTCAGAATTTTTGCTACACCTTGCCTTCTGGCTTTGCCGACAGACGACGTGTCTGATTATGATGATCCTACTCAGAACGACCATCGATGCGGAGCTGCTATGAGGGCATTTGACATATCATAGTAAAGCGGTTCGTCAGGAGTACAAGCAATAACTATAAAGCGGCTTCATTATTAACAGAAATGCAAAGTTTACAGTTCAGTGTCGGATCTGGAGAAAAGAAACAGTACAAGATTAGTGATTATTTCAATAAAATTCAGGAAACTGCTGAAATGTCTTTTTACAAATGATTTACATACCAAGGCGATTCTGGTGATTTCTTTTGAGTACTCTACATGTGTAAAAAATATTTTTAATAAAGTTTTTATGATAAAATAACTTCATGTGTACTTTTCTTATGTATCTTTGTTTTTTACTCTGTTACATTTCCGCGAATTTGTGTCATGGGAGCAGTAATACATGCAAAACTTCAGTTTTCGATATAAAAGGAAAATTTTCATGATATATTTTTAAAAATGGTTCCGGTGGACCATTAGTTGAGTTGTACGTTTTACTGAGTTCTACGATTTGTTGTCCAGTCCCGAGCAAAACGTATAACTGGAGTTCCACTGTATTTAGTACGAAATAAAACGTTCGTACGTAAACGAGAGCGTAAAAAGGAGAAAAGAAATTACGAGATGAGATTTACGTTCCACTGAATGACAGATTGCCATGAAAAGAAGTGACTTTTACGGCCATAAACATTCACCAGCGAAGTTATAAAAGCGTCCGGAAGGGCATTATCTAGGAACAATTCATCTAATGATTTTTCCCGGTAAATTCTTTGTTGCGTAGGAGATCGCCGGCGACGTGGCAATAAAATATTGGTCATGATTATAAACGTTATAGGATGCCTGTAAGTCTTTTTTGTGCATGGAGAAAGGAATGTTATTAAAATATGAGGGCTTTTTACAGCTTTTGATAAGGGTTTAAAATATAATGTAGAAGATATAGTTATGTAAAATAGTTGAATAGGTTATGTAATTTAATATTTAAAAAGTAATTAAATGGAGTAATTTCCGAATAATGATAAACAAAATATGAATTAGAAAAACAGGGTGTCCATCATTAATTGGTCCTACTTTACAGGTGTCTATAGACAAAACTATTGTTCATAAAGTTGTGAAATTTTGGGAAAGACATAATAAAAGGCTGGAAATTTGTTTAAGCAAAAAAAAAAAAAAAAAAATACCCGTTTAGCATTACGATAGTTTAGAAATTTCATTTATTAACTTAACCTGATTCTATAGATTCTATATAATAAAGTAGTAATAAACCTGATTCTGTATAATAAAGTAGTAATATTCGCCTTATTTAATGACAGATCTAACATATAAAAATGAAAACTTGTCTGTCTGTAATTCTATACAAATCCACAATTAGGAAGGCCAGAATTGTGAAATGTTACGTACATGTGTATGAAAATACGGCCGAGGCAACTAAAGTAATCCGGAATCGAAATAATGTATAGTTAATTTTTAATTAATAAAGAAACACAGATTTAAGAGCAATTGCCTGTCAAATTTAAACATTTTTCGTTATAGTAGTTGTCAAGAATTAAAAATCCACAATAAAACTCTTACCACAACAAATACTTTTCTATTGCAAGATTTTCACGTGAAAAATGAAAATGAAATAAAAACCCAATTATGGAAATAGTGGCAAAGTTTAATATTTTAAGGTTCTCTGAATTTCTTTTCACCATTTTTAAATCTATTCCATATATATACATGTGTGTATGCATGTATACTAGAATTTACACAAAGTTTTAGGTCCTTAGCGCTCATTCTTTGTGAAGAACGAAAATAAAGATGGCTTTATTGCTTTCTTTTATTGCTTCTTTTATACTGTATGTTTAATTTTGAAATTAAGTTTTCAAAACAATCATTCTTAAAATCCCGGGCAACGCTGGGTGTTTTAACTAGTTAAATATAACGAAAGTAAGTCGATATTATAGTATTTTAAAAGTGTGGCGGCAATCAACAATCTAAATTAAAAACAGTAGCGAACTGGTAATGTCAATAATCCCCCCCCCCCCACACACACAAAAAAAAAATGTTTTTCTGTAATAGATAATAATATAAAAATAAATAATCACTGAACATTTTCCAGCACCAGCCGATAAAATATTCTAGTATATCATTCTTTGTAAACATAATGACTTATAGACTTATGCAAGAATAAGTTAAGACCGATGCAATAATAATTGAATAACACATGTATATTTCCTTAAATTTCAACCAGATATATGCACGTAGCGCATAAGGTTAGATCAAAGTTGATAAAGAGTTTTTAAAATTACAAAAAGGAAATAACAAGATTTTGCCAACCCTTTCTGCTACCGTGAAACCTCCCTGTGTGACCACCTCCCTGAACGACCATTTTTTCACGGAGCGAAATGCATTGCCGTAGGCTCAACACTAATTTTACCTCCATTCAGAGACCATCCCAGTTGAACTCCCTCTATGAGCGACCCATTTCTTTGAAGAAAAAGAAACAAATTCCGTTTTTTTCTGGTCTCTTGAAGAAGGTTTTATTAGAAAAATAATTCCGGAGAGCTCATTATTCATCAAACTTCTAAAGTAAGTTTAGATTTTTTTTTTTTATTCCGGTAACTTTTAAAATTTTAACCCCTTTGTGCCTTTTTAGGCAATAGATTTAACTCTGATGACAAATTAAGAATGACGGTCAATAAACTGTCCTGCCTTATTCTGTCAGGAAATTATCAAAGAAATAGATAAATAAATGAAATCGTCATTATTTGTTCCCGTCCAAAAAAAAAAAAAAAATGCATTTATATACGAAAGGACTTCGAAAGGACTTTAAATAAACGTTATAAAAGATAAACCGTAAAATCAAAGCAAATGTCAATGTATTTATTTTTTTAAACTCTGCAGTCATTAACTTATGTAATTAACTTTTGTTTTGATACTTAAATTTTCCTTTTTTTTCGTAATGTGAAAAATAAATTTTAGTAACATTAATTGTTGCCTTTTTTCAACAATTAAAATGTAGATTTAAACATGACCTCCATTAAGAGACCACCTCTCAGAGCGACCCATTTGTATTGGAACGGAACGTAGTCGCTTTAGGGAGGTTTTACTGTACACGGGTACAATATATCATTAAATTCTTTCCTTGAAATGTTCTTTTTTTCCTACTTAGAAAAAAGGACTAGCAATTCTAGCAAACGCAACTTTCGTTTCTGTTTAAAATTGTATAGAAATACAGCGTGTCCATAATGGAGTGTACCAGTTACAAAAGTATGTTATAACATCTGTAAATAAATAAACAGAAACGCTTAATTCCTTTTTTAAAATGTTAAACTTAAACTTACAGTATGTGCAAACTACTTAAAAGATGAGACAATATTTAAAAAAGATGTTAAATTACTTTAATATCCTTAGTACTTTCAACTATAAAAACATAGCCTTCGTCAGAGAAATACAAGAAATACTACTGTTATTAACGTCTTATTTTCAAAATTCACGTAGATGGTTTCGAAAAGAGTGAAAGTGGAAATCAATTTTTAGATCCGGAAGACATTGGGAAAATAATCCTACAACATACCCAGAATTTGGCTCGGTTTGCTTAAAGAATCATAAAACGAATAATAATCCACTTCCCTATATCCATGTTTTATTTTCCCAATGTTTTCGGGATCTAAAAATTGACTTCTACTTTCACTCCTTTCGAGACCATCTACGTGAATTTTGAAAATAAGACGTTAATAACAGTAGTATTTCTTGTATTTCCCAGACGAAGGCTATGTTTTTATAGTTGAAAGTACTAAGGATATTAAAGTAATTTAACATCTTTTTAAAATATTGTCTGATCTTTAAAGTAATTTGCACATAGTGTATGAATAAGCATGTTATAATAGTTTATTTTAGACTATTTACAAGACATCATACATCCAATTGAAGGTAAACTAACCTCATTTTTCTTACAGATGTTCAATTGGTGCACATTTAGTTATACTCCACACATCCAACCTAAAGTCAAAATTTTCCAACACTCTGGTTAACAAGCCCGGTTAACAACTCCTCTTCCATTGTGCGTCTCAATTCTAGCAAATCCTTAGGTAGCGGTGGAATGTAGACATGATCTTTTATAAAGACCAAAGGAAAAAAAAAGCATGACTCTAATGGCTTTTAAATCTTCAACCCAGCAATAACGCTTTACGCTCATGAGTAGCCATTTTACGTATGTTGCACTTCATGCGAATCAATAACAAAGCAGTACTCGCGCATGCGCTTCTCTAAAACTGTTTGAGTGACTCTTTATGGGTGACCTTGAACCAGTACTTTACAATGCTTGCAGTTAGTATTATTAAAATTTATAACTGGGACATTTTTTGTGAAAAAGGACTGACTTATTTTAAAATTCAATAACTTGCAAACGGTGACAGATATTTAAAAAATCTTGCAGGAGGGTTATGCATAAGGTCAAAAGCTTTTTTTACAGGGATTTGTGCTTTTAGTTTGAATTACAAACACTAGATGGCGCTGCGATCAATAGACGCTAAATTCAGGCTCGATTTTTGGCACTTCGGGACCTACTCAATCCATTTTAATCTCATTTTTCCGCATGGAAGAAGAGAAAGGCAAAAAAATCGAGCCTGTATTTAGTGCCTGTTGCTTACAGCGCCATCTGTTGTTTGTAATTCGAACTAAAATCGAAAATCATTGTAAAAAATCTTTGATATTATGCATAACCCTCCTGCAAGAATTTTTTAAATATCTGTCACCATTTGCAAGTTATTGAATTTTAAAATCAGTCAGTCCTTTTTAGGACACCCGGTATGTGCCACAGGTTATATAAACAAACTTTTACCTTTATCGTCAACAACATAGATAACATAACGTGCCAGCCATAAAACTCGCAAAAAAAAAAAAAAAAAAAAAAAAAATCGAGACATCACCAAATAAAATATTATCATACATTCGTCTTCTTTGTAAACAAAAATTTATTTAGTACAACACGAATGAAATAGAGATACATGTTATAATGAATGAATAACACATGTCTCCATTATTCATCCTCATTTTAACTTACAGATAATAAATTCAAACACGTTCTCATCTTTCCAAAGAATCTGGTGCGTTGCCAACCAACTTAACCACAATATGTCACTTTCACCAACTCCAATCCAACTGACGACATTTGCGAGTTCTTTCTACATTATGAACGGATTAATCTCGTGCTTGACGTCTTATAGTCTCTTATGACGTCATGGCTCTCTCATTCGATTCAAATCAATTGAAGCTGAGCGAACAGTATAAAAGAGATTTTTATCTGAAGAAGTCTAGAGAAAGAAAATTCTTTTTCATTCTTTTTCAATGAATAAAATATATCCAGTAAAAGCTACTTTAAAGAGCATTTATCGCTGCCTTTAACATCTCAAGGGTTTAATTAAGATAAGGTAGTTGGGAGAAAATAGAACTTTTTCTTTCAAATTTTGGCTGGTCATGTTTGACAAGTGTATTAATTTTAATGTACTTGAAAAATTTATTGATAATGTACTACTCTTTGTATTTTTTCTTTTTTTATGTTTATCCATATTGATAATGTTTGCAATTTTTTTTATCGCAGTGTTAGCAATCGTCATTAGAATATTGGCTAACCAGTCGTGTCTTCCAACTCAACGTCGTATCGGGTAATGAGAATATACATCACTTAGTTTTATTGAAAACTAATCGATTTGCACCGGAAATTTTAGTAAAATATTTTCTTTTTATAATGCACTCTGGGCAAAAGCTGTTTCTTATTTTTAAGTGAATTTGTTTTTAGATTCTGGTTGCAGTGAATCTTTCAAACATTACAGTCACAGAATTGACTTGTCCGATAAAGGGTTAATTAATGTTTGCCTATTGCCTAGGTACTGAAGGTCAAAAACCTAAACATAATATATTCAATTTTTATTATAGCACGGTTCTTTAAAACAGGCCTAATAAGAGAATAAAAAGATCGCTAAACTATCGAACTGGCCACTAAAAGCATGAGTAAGCTCGGTACCCAAAACGGTACCCCGTGCAGTTGCAATGAGGAAGAATACCTGGTGACCCGTCACTAGTTAGCATTTGAATCATCTGCTGTGAAAGGAGGGGGGGGGGGTTATTATGCACCTTTAAAAAAAAACCTTTTGATTTCCTTTCGTAGATATCAATATAATACTAAATAATAAGCGAAATTCTTCGAGCACTTGCAAATAACCTAGCAGTCAACCTCATGTTTTTACAAGTCAAATAAACAACGTAACACCAGAAAGATTGTGTAAAAAATATACTTAAATTTTTCTGTAAGTTTGTTAAATATAATGATGGGCGCAATGAATAAATTTACTATTCGAATAAATCATTCGGGCATATGCAAAAACATAGTTTCCAAACTTTTGTATATATGTATTTTTAATCAATTACCACCAGAAATTTAGTAAAAAGAAAAGCAGCAAAACCATACCAAGTTTTTTAATCTATTATTTTCATAAATTTTGAAAATAAAATGAATTTTTACATTTTTATTGGTTTTTAAATCAATATTAATTAAAATATGAATCTTCCTTTTTGATACAAAATGTCTGGTAGAAATTTAATTTTACAAAAGGAAGGTGCTTTTGTGCATGCCCAATGATTCATTCCAATAGTAAAATCTTTCATTCTGCCCACAACTAGTTTAACCCTTTATGCACTGAATTATGAATTCATAAAAAGTTCATCTTCTATAGCATTTTTCGTGAATTTTCGAAACTACATTAGAAGATTTACGTCGTCATTTAATAAATTTTAGAAGGATTGAAGGATTTAGAAGGATTAATTAAATTTGAATTCATAGGGATTTTGTGCAATATTTATAACCCTACTCATATCTTTTAATTTAAATACTTTTCTTAGTATTTTGTAGAATTAGAAAATGTACAAATATAATGTTCTTAGAATAGAAATATAAAAATATTTGAGAATTGAAAAATCGCCCCTCCCTCTTGCCAACGCCAAGAAAGCTGAAAAGATGCAAAGAAAAGAGAAATCATCCTTTTAAAAATATTTTTATTTTGTGTAACCAATAATGCTTTTAGAACAAGATAAAGTATTGCATCTATAACTCATTCTAAACTGTATTACTATTAATCGATGTATTAAATGGATTTTATAACAAGTTATTTTAATAATACTTATAAGTACCGTCAGTAGATAAAGGATTAATCGGTTAAGGGGTCTCATGACTCTTCGAATTCAAAATTTACGAAATTTTAATTTTTTTAGATGTTAAACTCCTATCTTTTCTGAACATTTTGATATAATTGTTTCCTTGAAATTCCCATTAGAACAGAAATTACGACTTTTCGAATTATACCCACTCAATACCTGAAGCGGTGTTTCCAAAACTATGAAGACATTTTTCCCCAACTGACGTTTTAGGGCATAACGCACACGCTATCTCAAAATCTTCTGAATATTTTTTCATGAGATTTTCAAAACACGTTTCATGATAGTCTTTATAAATGGAACCTAAAATTTCATTTTTATTGTTAAAAAAAAAAGTGATTATACTGTTGAAATTTTAAATTGATGCATTAGCTAAATACAACTGTGTATTAAAAATATAAAATGCTTTAAATACAAATTTATTTAGGCTCAGGCTAATTACTATAAGCTGAAGTATAAGTAGTCACCAACATTTTCCTTTTATAGTTTCAAAATTTATTTCGTAATCCTGCGCGTAAGCTGTTATACCAATTTTGTGCTCGTCAAATGTCTGACATTTTGGAGCCCCCTATAAATGCTAATTCTGCATCTTGCAATTTTTTAAATACATGAAATGAAAAGACATACATATATCTTTCATCACAATAAATAACAAGTTGGAAATTGCTCGTCATACGTGGCAAATGAGGTGCGTTCGTACTATAACTAGTTTTATAATTATTTTTTGCACCCCATATTGTACTGAATGTGTATTTATTTGCAATTCATAAGTGCATAGTCTGTAACATCATTAAAATGCACTTGCAATAATTTTTTCCCATTCCCCTTAATGTAACGGAAAACTTTTGACTGTCCCTCTAATTAAGCTATACATCAGATTTTCATGAAATTTGAAATGGCTCGACAAAATTTTGCAGCAATTATATATTTAAAATTTCAGCCCATTCGGAAAGCTATAACATCATTAAAATGCACTTGCAATAATTTTTCCCATTGGCTTTAATGTAAAGAAAACTTTTGACTGTCCCTGTAATTAAACTATACATCCGATTTTCATAAAATTTGAAATGGCTCGACAAAATATCGCAATAATTATATGTTTAAAATTTGAGACCATTCGGAAATCATTAACATCATTAAAATGCACGTGCAATAATTTTTCCCATTGGCCGTAATGTAAACAAAAACTTTTGACTGTCCCTGTAATTTAACTATACATCCGATTTTCATAAAATTTGAAAAGGCTCGACAAAATTTTACAACAATCATATATTTAAAATTTCAGACCATTCGGTTGGGTAGTTTTTGCTCTATTATATGCGGACGGACGGACAGACAGACGGACGGACAGACGGACGGACTGAACGACGACTATAGGTGCTACGTATTTATATAATTACGAACGCACCTAAAAAGCATGTACATTTTAAGATATTAAATTTTGAAAATGGTCTTTTTTTTTCAAATTTTCCAATTTTAAGTGTCCTGAAACCCCTTAACAATTTAAACAGTTCATAGGCTTCCTAGCTCAAGTCAGCTTTAGGTGCTGTCGAGAGGTGGCTGTGTTTCTAAAATTTAAGGAGCCATAAGAAACAAGTGTTGTGGCCATCACAAAACTTTCTTCTATCTCATACATGTCAATACTTCAAAATTCGCTATCACAAGAGCCAAATTAAATGACAATCTGTGCTCATCATGAGAATTCTAAAAAGATGAAATTCCGTGCATTAGTTCTCGAGCTATGACTGTCGCTGAAATCGTGTAAATCCAGAAAAATGCAACACAGCAGCGCCACCTATTGGGTTATTTACACCAGAACTTAATTATCATCAACTTATGTCAACGTCTAACTGAATATTAAGTTTGAGGAAAATTCGTGCATTAGTTCTTGAAATAGAGCTATTGCGCAAATCATGCCAAATGCAGCATAGCAGCGCCACCTGTTGAGAGAATTACACCACTACATAATCAGAAGCAATATTAATCAAGTTATACTTAAATCTGAAGTTTGATGAAAATTCGTGCATTAGTTCTTGAGATAGAGCTATTGAGGAAATAATGCCAAATGCAGCACAGCAGCGCCACCTATTGGACGATTTACACCAATACGTAGTCAGCATCATTTCACATCAAAGAGTAACTGAATCTGAAGTTTGATGAAAATGTGTCCATTTGTTCTTGAGATTGAGCTATTGCAGAAATCATGTAAATCCAGCAAAATGCAGCATAGCAGCGCCACCTGTTGGGCGATTTACACCAAAAACTAATCAGCATCAATTTACATCAGGGACTACCTGAATATAAATTTTTATTAAATTCCATACATTAGTTCTTGAGCTAGAGCGTCCGCAAAATTTGTGTCACATACATACAGACAGACAGACAGACAGAGTCACAGACTCACAGACAGACATTTTGTAAAAACATGTTTTTTGGAATATGTGACCCCCTAAAACGTGTAAATCCGTCGAAATCCAGAATTAGAAAATTTTCATGAATCCAATACTTTCTTATAAAGATAGAAGAAAGTAAAAAGAATTTATTACTGTTTAAACTACTTAGCAGTGACTGTAATATTAAAGATTTATGAAAATAAAAAAGCGGTTAAGAAATAATTAAAAATCTATAATAATAAAGTAATAAAGATGTAATAAAGTATTAAAGTAATAAAGATAGAAAACGTTTAGGGCAGAATGATAATGATGAATATCATTAAATTAAAAAAAAATCATCATCATCTTCAGCATGGGTTAGGCTAAATCAGCCTGTTCCGGCTCCATTGATCAATCCATCGGAGCGTAGGTCTACTCGGTCACGGTAACCCCTGGGTCTGTAATTCAGAAGCTTTTTAGGCAATCGGTCATTACTCATACGCTCTATGTGTTTCTTCCATTTATTCTGATAACCTACTGTTTTGTGGTTGATGTTGTATATTTTTAAGTCTGAACGCATGGAATCATTAGTAAGCCTGTCCATTCTTGTGCATCCCTTTGCAGATCTTAAAAACTTCATTTCTGAAGCCTGTATTCTGGATCGTTCTTTGGTATTAATAGTCCATGTCTCCGAACCATACAGAAGTGCTGGCGTAGCCATTACTTTAACTATAAAATTTTAACTTAGTTTCTGTATGTGTTTTATTTTTTAGAATTCTGATCAATGATCCGCAAATATGTTAGAATTTATGCAATTTACTTTCCAAGTCTTTATTTTTGTTATATGTAGTATCACATCCCAAGTACTTGAAGTCTGAGACTTGTTCTATTATCTTATTATCCAAGACAATTTTAGTTCTTATGGACTCTTTTCCTCTGAGAGCCATCGTCTTGGTTTTCTTTATAGATATCTTCATGTTATAACTTTCACATAGTTTGTGTAGTTCATAAATTGCTCTTTGGAGGTCATCCTCATTGTCCTGAAAAAAAATATTTACAATAATTACATTAAAAAACACAAAGCCGACATATTAAAATGTTCACATATTCAAAACAGTCAAGATGAAAGAGGAAAAGTCGAAGGTAATTACCCCGAAGCATTTAAAAGTAATACAGACATAGATTTATTATCTCTTACTAAATAACAGTAAAGACGTTAAAATGAAAACTGAAGTGTGATTAACATTATTATTAAGATGCTTAAATCTAATGTAAGTTAAACACAAGCAAGAAGCAAGAGTTCTGCTTTTTCAGAATTTAGTGCCCCGATGACGAAAAAAAAAAAATATTATTACGAGGTCGAATACGACCCGTCGAATTTCGACGAAAGAAAACGCTTTAGAAGAAATCATTAATTAAAGAAGATCAGGTTTGAAGAAGAAATCAGGTTTCATTAATTTATAACAAACCTACAAAATTAATTGCAATAAAAATGCATCTTATATTGGTTACTCTAACTCTCAAACAAATATCATTTTAACCTAAAAGTCACTGCTCTTCTATAAAGGCACTCAAATTTTTTTGGAAAACTTTGCATTTTATCAGTGTGTGATATCAATTGCGTTATTTTGAAGTGAAGCATTTCCACCTGTGAAGAATTTTAAAGCCGCTGGAGTGAAAATGATGCACTTTTACAAAATTTATTTCAGTTTTAAGACTTAAAAAACACGCTTTTATTTTACTTAAAATCACGTCATACGCATCCGCTGAAGAATTACACATTGGCGATCCAGTCTTAAACAACATCTATAGAAAAGTATGCATAGAACGTAACTATCGCGGAATAATACTCAAACCCAGCAAAAAGCGCTGTCGTCATTCAAGAAACTCGACAGAAAAATCGGATATCTAATGATTCATACGCCTTCATCTTGTTTGTAACATTAGTATGGATACTGAAAATTAAATAAAGTTATAATAGCTCCAAGTTTTATCAGAAATCATTTTATATATATTTTTTCAAATTAGTAAGTATTTTAATTTAATCTTTTTTTCCAGCTGTTATGAATAAATGGCAGCAAAAAGGTAATTTACCATTTTCCAACTATTTTCCTTTTACTTTCTACAGAAATGGAGTACTTCAGTTACCACCATTACAGAAATGGTATTAAAAACTACAAAAAAAAATTTAATATCTCAAAAATAAATTTATGCAGTTTTCAAACAAATTGTAGTTAAAAGTACTTTTCCCTCTATCCAAAGGTGTAAAAATTGAAAAAGTGCTATGCTTAGAAGTTAAAAAAATCACAGTAGAGATTATCAGTATTTAACCGTACAATGATACATCTGCTTAGTTTTATGGCTGTCTTATCTAACGTAACGTTATTTTTAGGAGCGACACGTTAATTGTTGCCCAAAAGAAATAGCATATCGAGGTCTAATAAACAAGAAAATAAAAACGAAAGGAATCATGCATTATTTTCAATCAATGTTAAATAACGAGATATTTTATTATTACTCAAATCAGAGACATTGTAGTCTAGCAGTTCGGCAATAATCTCGTTGGTAGACATTTTTGCAGACATTTTTTTTTATGTTTATTGACTAGTTGAATAAAGGAGCATATATTTAAATCGTATCTAATGATAATATTATGAAGCTGTCTGCAATCATTTCTGATGGTTCTTTAGTTTCTATTATGAAGTAAATTGGTTTGATAGGTTTTCCCAATTAAATTTGTATATGAAACCTTATATCGGAGAGATATAAGACATATAAAAAGAATTCAAGTTTCAAATGGTAGTGTTTTATTGCGAACAGAAAAAGCAAGATTTTTAAGGAGACGGTAAAAAGATATGAAAACTCCGTCGACCTAACCAACTCTTAGCATAAGGGGCAATGTCCATAATAACTCCTAGGTATATTTCGTCATTTCCACAGGTGTGTGTGTGTGTGTGTGGAGGGGGGGGGATGTTATTAAGGGTTAGTCCATTGGGTTAAGAGAAAGTTCGAGAAATTCAAATAGCAGCAATTTTGTGATGATTAATTTTAATGCGCCAAAAGTTACACTAGTCTATAAGCACATCATTGTTTTTGCAAGTTTCCGAGTAAAAAATAACTGTGGTTTGCTGCGGCGTAAATAGTGGTACCGGCCGCATATAAAGCAAGGTACGTTAACAATGTACAAGGTATATCGTTAAAAATAGGTTGAAAAGCGTTGGTCCAAAACCGAATTCTGAAGAATGTCTGAAGTGAGAAAATGGAGTGGGGATAATCTGTTTTTATTGCGGACGTAAAAAATACGATCGCCAATGTAAAAGTATATGAGTTGTATATCTTTGGATGGGGTATTTATTTATTTATCCAAATTGATTTGTAAATGAGGTATTGACGATATCTAAGAAATTCGCGACAGCTGGTTCCTTCACATTTTTTCCACATTTTGATCACAAGTTTTCCGCGATGTGTTTTCAGTTTTTTTTTTTAATTTAATAACATTTTTGAGTTGATTTGAATTTTAAAAACCGGAATGTTTTCTCAGGTGTGAGATAAAATATTGTTATATATTATGCTTTTATTAACATCAGAACAATACAGTCTAATTGAAAAAAAATATACAGACGTTAAAATTATGGATGACATACACATTACTTTTCTTCATTCTCAACCACAGCTCTATCAAACTCAAACTTTGCATCTAATTAAAATAATACAAAAATATACATTCAATAGGCTATATCAAAGCTGCTACGGCTCCTGCTTTTTGAATACCAGTATTTTAATACAGAAAATGTTGTTTTATTTAATATGAACATTGCCCGCTACTTTAAAAAAAATTCAAATTGCATGATTGTTACCAGGTTTCTGAAATCGAAATATTCCCCTTATTGTAGCCAGAATTATAGACAAAATAAAAAAGTCAACAATAAGACAAATATTTCTAATTCAAAAATGTGGTGGCAATCGAGAAATGTATACAAACCAATTTTATTGTAAAGAACATAAATTAAGGTACTAATCATAAAACTCAAATAAAAACATTTCCATCACAACCAGATAAAATATTGTTACACACTCGTTTTCTTTGTAAACATAAAATCACAGAGTATAACAAGAAATAAATAGAGATCCATGTTATAATAATGAATAAGTAACATATGACTATTCTTCATCTCATTTTTACCTATAGATAATAAATTCGAAGACATTCTCATTCTTTGAAAGATTCTGGTTGAGTTGCCATCCTATTTAACCACTATATGTCACATTCACCAGCTTCAATTCAACTGACGGCATCTGTGAGTTATTTCTACTATCTGAACAGATACTCTCCTGTTTGACGTCAGATAGTCTCTCATGACGTCACGTACTCTCATTCGATTCAAATCAATGGAAAGCTGAGCGGAAAATATAAAAGATTCTGTTATTGCAAGAACGGTCTGTCTTTTTCATTAAAAGAAAGCGAATGAAATACATCCAGTATAAGCTAGTTTGAGAACATTTATCGCTGCCGTTAACGTCTTGAGGGATTAATTCAGCTAAGAAAGTGGGAGGAAATAAAAGTTTTGCTTTGTAATTTTGGCTTTTTATGTTTTAAAAGTGCATTAATTTCACTGTACTGGAATAAATATGTTGTTGATGATATACTTATTCCACGCGATTTTCCTTTTTTATGTTGCTCCTTAGTGGTGATACTTTCGATATTTTGACTGCAGCCAGCAATTTTCTTAATAATTGACTGAGTACAAAATAAATAAACAAAACACAATGCGTTTTATTAAATAAACATCCTGGTTAAAAACATATTTATCTGAGTTAGAAAAAAAGAAAAAGAAAACTGCAATGTTGGCAGTTATGCATATTGATGAAAATTGTGTCACAAAAATTTAATAAGATTCTTCTTTTTTTGTTTTTTTTTTAATTGTAAAAATCAATACATGCTAAAATATTATGGAGGAAATATATTAAAATATCCCGTTTCATTTTATTTAATGTAATTCTGATCTTTGCTATTCTAAATGGGTAAGATAGTTTGATAATATATTGAGAACTGTTGAGGTATAACCGTTTGATAATCATTTCAAGTATTTTCACAATATTTATTACTTCCAAAATCTGTCAATCCTTTGCTGAAAATTATCTCTCTCTCTCTTTTTACCTTCTCTTTCTCTATCTATTCCCCCTTTCTCTCAATCTCTCCCTGTCTTCTCCCAATCTCTCTCTCATTATCCCTTTCCTCTCTCTTTATCTATGTCTTCTTCTCTCAATCTCTCTATGTCCTCTTCTCTCAATCTCTCTCTCTTATCTCTTCTCTCAATCGTTCTCTCTCTTCTCTCAACCTCTCTTTTCTCTCAATCGCTCTCTTCTCTCAATCGCTCTCTTCTCTCAATCTCTCTCTCTTTCTCTGTTCTCTCAATCTCTCTCTCTTTCTCTGTTCTCTCAATCTCTCTTCTCTCTCACTTCTCTCTCTATCTTCCCCCAGTCTTTCTCTCTTTTCTCAATCCTTCTCGCAACCCCTCTCTCTCATCTCTCAAGCTTCTCTCAATCTCCCTCTCTCTGTCTCTCTCTTCCCCCAGTCTTTATCTCTTCTCCCAATCCTTCTCTCAACCCCTCTCTCTCTTCTCTCAATCTCCCTCTTTTCTCTTCTCCCAATCTCTCTCTCTTCTCTTCTCTTTTCTTCACTCAATCTCTCTTCACTTCTTTCAATCTCTCTCCCTCTTTTTTTCCTTTGAAATTTACAAATCCGTGTTTGATTAATGAACACTTTGCTTAGCAATAAAACTTTATCTCATACGTTATGTACAAGTAACATAACTTATCTTATGTTTCGTATTCTGTTGAGTATCAAAGTTGTAAAGATAATTTCCCCTCACTGTGTATATATTTATTGAAAAAAAAATCTTAATAACGCACTCCTTGCTTACTGAAATACACTGCCTACGACTGAAGTTTTATTATTTTTTTCTTTTCCTCCTTTTTTCTTCTTTTTCTTTTTCTAAGAGTTAAAAACGTCTTTTTAGTATATACACTATGCCCACAAAATCCCTTGCCACCCTCTTAACTTCGGAACGGCTGCTGCTATATTCATAAAAGTGGTGTCTAAATATAGTAAAGTAGACATGAGCTACAGAAGGAAACCGCCCATGGCGCCACCTGGTGAAAAACTGTTGAGTTAGCTTTCCTATCTCAAAACCAGAAAAAGATAGGGGGAAAAAGTGATTTACAAAGCTGTAGAGCATTATTGATTTAGTACGAAAACACCTTGTGGACATTAATGCGAAGAATAGAACGGTTAAAACGCGCATTTGATTTCTCGTGATTTCCGACACTCTGACGTGACAAAACGATTTTAGAAAGAACAAGTAGGGAATTGCACGTCAAACGTGGCAAATGAGCTGCGTTCGTACTATAACTAGTTTTATAAATATTCTTTGCACCGCATATTGTACTAAATGTATATAAGTGGATATCATAAGTGGATACCAATTTCATTCTGTTCGAAAGGCTTTAACATCACTAAAATGCACTTGAAATAATTTTTTTCCATTGGCCGTAATGTAACGGAAAACTTTTGACTGTCCCTGTCATTAAACTATACATCCGATTTTCATAAAATTTAAAATGACTCGACAAAATTTTGAAACAATTATATATTTAAAATTTCAGACCATTCGGTTGAGTAGTTTTTGCTCTGTTATATGAGGATGGACGGACAGACCGACAGACGGACTGAACGACGACTTGTAACTCTGTATTTATATAATTACGAACGCACCTAAAAACCGCCTTCACCTAAAATGAATAGGTAGTCATTTTCTGAATCACTAAACTAGAAATATAGATTTCCGAGCCATGCGAATAGGCTAAACAACTAAGCTGAATAGACTAAATAATCTAGAATTTCTAGTCTCTTGTGTTCTAGGTGACGAAACAACAATGAAACATTTCAGTAGCAAGAAATTATCGCTTGATTTCTGGAATGGTAACATACTAAACTAGAATAATAGGTGGTAAGTATTTGTATAATTACGAACGCATCTAAAAGAGCAACTATTTATAACAAGATACCTTTAATTGAGATGTTCAAACTTCTCAGCGTCAGCTGCAATGCACATTTGGATGCACATATATCCGAAAGATAATCATTTCTCTTTTCGTTTAAGTTTTGTGACGTCACAGTGTAGGAAATCACGAAAAAACAAATACGCGTTTTAACAGTTGTAATCTTCGCATTAATGTACACAAGGTGTCTTTTCCTGCTAAATCGATGATGCTCTACAACTTTTTTCCCTATCTCTTTCCGTCTTCGAGATAGGAATGCTAACTCCGCAGTTTTCCACCAGGTGGCACCGTAGACCGTTCTATTCAATAGCGTATGGCTACCATGGAGTAATGGCTACTTTACTATACCTAGACACCACTTTTATGTATATAGCAGCAGACGTTACGAAATTAAGAGGGTGGCAACGGACTTTATTGGGCACACTGTATGTAGTATATGAATTATATAAATAAAATTTTCCTTTTTAAAGCTTTACTTACTTATTGATTAACAATATCCTACGAGATACTTCTTCTAAAAGTTCGCAAATAAAATGTATTCTTCAAATACGTCGCATTCAAAATGTATGCATATATTTTATTAAGAAAAATACTGTTTTAGAAAGCGTACGTTTCGATATTTTAAAATACTATCCGTTTTAATGTATGTGCCAAATATTTCCCTCTTCGAATAAAATTTGCTGCCTGGAAGTTCATATGAATAATTATTATCTAAATTTTAAAATTTTCAATGCAAAATTATATCACTAAAAGCACTTTGATCCTTTTTCGACTTGCGAAATCGCAGTTCTTCCCGAATTAATTAGAATTTTATTTGGAAATTATGGAAATGATGCTTAAATTCTCTTTCATCGAGTATATAATCGAATCTCTGCTGAAAATAAAATAGCTAATTAAAGTTTATACAGCCATAAAATAAGCTGATTGTAAATAAATTTTTAAGAGATAAATAATCAATTTAGATGAAGTTAATTAACATTTTTTGAAAATATATTATACATAATTAAAAATACCTTTCGGAAACGTTAAGAGAGGATTGTTTATTGAGAAAATTGTCAATTCACCGAAACAAGAAATGCTTTTATGTGAAAATTTGTTCAGTTGTTAGGATATGGTAATAGAAGAAGTAAAAAGACATTTTTATACTGAGCACGTTCTTAAAACAATAATGAGCTGTGAATTGTAATCAGCGTTCTCGTTAACTTTTGACTAACCTGAGCTATTTGGCTAATCGAGAAAAAAAACTGTAACCAAATGGGGAAAAAAGTTATTAAAATAGATTCGTTGTGAAATATTGATTCTAAAATCCTTCTTCAAACCCTTTGTTTTTTAACAGGTTTGGCCCCAGGCACCGGGAAATCGCCCGCTCAACACTTGCTTCAGCTTTAGCTGATATTAACCCGTTCAGGTCCAACATCTATTACACGAATTTTATCCGTTTAGCATCACTTTTTGTTAATTATTTGAATTAACTTTTTACATCACAAAAATGTCGTAATTAAATAAAATCAATTTTACTTTTCTTTTTTACTGGTATCAAACTCAAGCATTTTAAGCACTTTTTGAGGGTGCATATATGCACCCATGGTCCCGAACGGGTTAAAATCAAGTGATATTAATTCATCTCTAAATAGGATTAAATAGAGCTAAACTGGAAAAAAGAGAAAAAAATTCCCTCCCACCTCTCACCAATAAATACCCCCTTTTTTGGATTTCAGGAAATATTTCTGCGAATTCTTTTAAAGATGTATTGTTTGTTATTGCTAGAACCTGCTAGAACGTAACGAACAGAACAGAAAGTAATCGGTCAAGTGCGGGTTTTACCAAAAGCCTTGACGCGATTCACGAAAACGTCACACAAAGCAGGCAAAACAAAGAGAAAAATTCGAACAACTTATATGTTTTGATTTCTTTGACTCGTGGAACTATTAATTATTCTTAGAAAATAAGAATTAATAATTCTACGAGCCAACGAATCGAAAGTTGTTCGGATTTTTTTCTTTGTTTCGCTTGCTTTGTGTGACGTTTTTGCGACGCGTGTCAAGACTTCAAATATCTAGGGGTCATTAGTTTTACCTGAATACAAAGGACTCTGCACAAGAAAGTTTAATCTTGGCATTGTGCCAAGCGCTCTTCGAAAGGAAGCCACAAAGTTGCCATGCTCCTTTGGTCCATGCGCGTTTTTCTAGATAGGTTTTTAATTAATATTTTGGCTATATTAACACGTTCACTGCCGCAAAAAATAAGAATTTTCACATCTCTTCTTGAAAGTCGTTTGCCACCACAAATTCTGAAAGGTAAATTTCGCTTTATTAATACAACGAAATTTCTGCCAATAAATAAGATATTTTTTTAATTTTAAAATAATGGTGAGAAAGTAATAAATTAAAGGCCCGAATATTAAAGCTACGAGTATACTCGTAACGTGGCAGTCAACTTGTTAATACATGGAAATCATTCCAGAGACAAAATAATTTCCATGTATTAATATAGTTTCTTTCGATGCTGGATTTAATTAAGCTTCGTGTTTGCCCCATGTCGGTAGCTCACGATAAATATTCCATCTTGTGCTGCGTTTGTAGCCTTGCCAACATATAACAGTGAGAAATTTTCCAGGCTGGGTATCATTCCATGTGGTTTAGTCGGTAGACCGCCAATGCGCTATACTGGTGGCCCGGGTTCGAGTCCCGGCATGGAATCTTTTTCACTAGGTTGGCCTTTGCGCCTCTTAAGCCATTACTTTGAAATTTAATTTCCATTTGAAATATTGTATGCAAGGCGAATGTTTCTCTCTGGAATAATTTCCATGTATTAATATAGTTTCTATCGATGCTGGATTTAATTAAGCTTCGTGTTCGCCCATGTTGGTGGCTCACGATAAATATTCCATCTTGTGCTGCGTTTGTAGCTTAGCCAACATGTAACAGTGAGAAATTTTCCAGGCTGGGTATCGTTCCATGTTGTTTAGTCGGTAGAACGTCAGTGCGCTATACTGATGGCCAGGGTTCGAGTCCCGGCATGGAATCTTTTTCAGTATGTTGGCCTTTGCGCCTCTTAAGCAATTACTTTGAAATTTAATTTTCATTTGAAATATTGTATGCAAGGCAAATGTTTCTCTCTGGATTAATTTCCATGTATTAATATAGTTTCTATCGATGCTGGATTTAATTAAGCTTCGTGTTCGCCCCATGTTGGTGGCTCACGATAAATATTCCATCTTGTGCTGCGTTTGTAGCCTATTCAACATATAACAGTGAGAAATTTTCCAGGCTGGGTATCGTTCTATGTGGTTTAGTCGGCAGAACGTCAGTGCGCTATACTGATGGCCAGGGTTCGAGTCCCGGCATGGAATATTTTTCAATATGTTGGCCTTTGCGCCTCTTAAGCAATTGCTTTGAAATTTGATTTTCATTTGAAATATTTTGGCTAATTATTGCTAATTATTTTTTCTAAAATCATTATCAACAATCCTTGGATGATTTTGCGTCGATAGGTACCTCGAGCGAGCTTCAACTCATCCGCCAACAAAATAAAGATTTTGTGTAACAGTAAAATGCGATTTTTTCACAAATCCAGGGTTCGCACCCTATTAAACCACGCCCCATTTTGCAAGGACTCTACCATCAGTAATCGCATACTCTATCTTCTAGCTAATGAATCGTGAATAAAATTATCTTTATAATAAAACTGGTGGTAGAGTCCTTACAAAATGGGGCGTGGCTAAATAGCGTGCGAACCCTTCAAACCGTGTGACCTAGGATAATATCTATAGTTTTCCTGCAATGTTTAAATAAACTCCTACTACACCTAATTTTTTCATAATTTTCGTTTCAGTAGATTCGGAAATATGGGGTGGGGAACATACTTTTCAGTGCATTTTCGACGATATAACTGAAAATATAAATACAAAAATTAAAACAGGGTTCGTATGGGTCCCGTTATTTTCCAGGTGAAATATCAGAATTTTTTTCTATAAAAAAATAAATCTAGTTCAAACGCGCGAAATTTCTTCTTATTTAAGGAGGGATTTTCTATACGAAATTACTGGGACCGAAGAATTTTTAGTTAGGAAATTCCAGAACCCTGTAAAACAAATACATTTTTGAGTTTGATGTTACGAGATCTTTCGAGCAATACACCCAAACGATATATATAAAATATATTATTTTCAAGTAAATTAATTAGCCCCTCTAAATTTTTCTTTAAAATGTTTGAGGATAATGGCTAATAATTTATAAATATGCGGATCAATAGCCTTTATATCTGTGCCAAGTTTGAACTTTCCCCGTTCCATTGTTTTCGAAAAAAATGGCTCTGACAGACGGACAAACAGACACAAGAGTAATTTTATAATAGTTCCGTTTCTACTTTTTAAGTACGGAACCCTAAAAAATGAGTTTCAAAGATTTTAAGCTTTGTGTGCATAAAAAGGGAGGAGGTGGATATTTTAGGTGTTGGGACAGTGAATTTAATTGTTTAATTATTCCTTGTTAACACCTTGAGGGCGGTAGGATATAAAATATCCCACCTACCCTTAACTACGATTTGCAACAGAAACTTTTAATTAAGTTTTACTATTATAACTTTGCGGGAAAATAGTTGAACAGTGCTGAACAGTGAAGCAGCGGTTAAGGGGTTACCTAGTTGTCATCAACTTCACACACAATCTGAATAGTGTGATGTCTTATATTTTAATTATGAGCCATTGGGAAAAGATAAATTTGTAGTTGTTTACAACTACTAAAATTAGAAAAATTAAAGATATTACTAGCATAGGTCCTATAACTAATAGAGAAAGATAGAAGTTAAATTAAGTTTAAAAACTTGATAGGAAAGATAGAATTATATTCAGATATAGATACAACTAGTTAAAAAATTGCTTTTCCTTATTTACAAATTTCCGGTGAGAATTCAGCATTACACAAACGAAATTACTTGCCCTTCAAAGGGTTAAAACAAAACTACAAAAAATGCAGAATCATTTTATTTAAATGAACAGAATTAGGCCAAAATCAGACGGGCGTCTTTTTGCCTGCTTTTTTCTTACGTATTATCCATTCACAATGCTAGCATTGTGAATGGATAATAGGTAAGCAAAAAAGCAGGCAAAAAGAGCATTGTGAATGGATAATACGTAAGCAAAAAAGCAGGCAAAAAGACGCCCGTCTGACATTGGCCTAAAGATTTCAAAATTTGGGAGCGTTGTGGAGGGGGTGGTGGTGAGCAGAAGTGGAATTTTGGAGGGATATGATTGTTCTATATAGTTGATTTTTTATTATTTTTTTTTTCACTGCGGAATGTAACATAAAGCAGAACGTTTTTTGGAAATTAAGAGTTTTAAGGATTTGTGACTTTGTGTGTGAAGGGAAGAAAGGCAGCAAAAAGCTAATGATTTCAATGTGGAGGGGGCTTAGACGACTAAATGGCTAATTATTCATTGCTACAATAAAGTAAAAAAAATAATAGGGGGAGCCTAAAAATTCACACATTTTAAAGACTTTTAACATTGTTCGACGAGGATGGGAAAAACGAATTTTTAAGGTGGGGGGGGGGGAGAGTAGGAAGGAATCAAGATGAATTTGTTTTAAAGCGGAAATACGGAAGATTGTTACCAGAAAGTGATGTGAAGAATATGACACGATTGATTGCATTAAGGAACGTTAATCATTCAGCAGCGCGAATGAAAGTGTCACCTGTACACAGCCCAGATAGCATGAACACTAGCAGCAAGTTTGATTTTTTCTGACATTATCTTGCCGTGACAAATTTGAATTTAGAAATTCGCAGCAAATTTTCCGTAAGGTATACCATCGTCTATTTGCATGAGTAGTTTGTTGTGAAACTGACGGCAAGACTGTCTTTAATTCACGAAAGTTACGAAAGCAAAAGATCCCTCTGTTGAGAGAATATACAATCAGCACATACGCAGAAATTGCAGAAATTTTATTCGGTTGGCACCGCTTTTTTTAAAGGCTATACTTATCAAATACCAAAAAAGGCTCGTATTGAAAAGTACAAATATTACCTTAACTTGTTTATGGTGATAAAAACGATGCATGCTCTTTCTGACGGTGTGTTCGTATCAATAGACCTGGTCAGGTCTGTGGAACCCTCCGAATTATTTTAAACTTATAGTGTAACAGTTGTTAACAGATAGTGGGGCGTGGAAAGATTACTACTCTGCAGTAAGTTTGCGATAATTTTGATAACTTGTTTGCGGATAATTCGCAATAAATTTGAAACAGCATGAATTTAACTTGCACGACAAGTTAGCTGCAAGTTCAAAGTGTGGTGACTTCGGCGTTTGCGTTATCTTGCTGCAGTCTTGTTATGAACTTTCAGTCTTGTCATGCTGAGCTTGCTGCAACTTTGCAGGTTTTCAAAGCAAGACCGAGGCAAATTTTCTGAAAATTAAAAATACTGTCTGGGGGTGTTCTCGGTGGCTTTTAATCAACATTAGCGATTTGGCGAATAAGAAATAAAAAACAGCAGCCAAATGAAAAGAAACGTTAGCAAAATTGATTCGGTGAGAAACTCTGGAAAATCTATCTTTAACCTCTTATTGTATCCTTTTTTTCAATATATTCTAAAATAACCCTTTTTTTTTGTAATTGCTTATAAAATAGAAATTTGACTATCCGCTTACAGAAACTATTAAAAATAAGCACAGTTTAAACGTTTCAGATATTCTTTTAGCAGTCTCAATAAAAATTAAACGCAGCTATCTTTGATTTACCGTTGCGAAAATATATACCGAAAATTGCTATGAGATTTCGAGTCTAAACCGATAGAAAAAATCTGACCGGCCAATGATACTTTACATACAACTAATAAAATGTACGTGTATGTAAATGGCTAATCTCAACACCGCATTACAGCAAAAATTATCTGTATTTCGCGCTTAATGCTAGTAATTTTGTTTATGTTTTTCCCGGCGCGACGCCGGTGCATAGATTGTGATTAACTCGCAATTGAGAAATACCTATTAGGATGGGTCGAAAAAAAACAAAATATTTATAATCGAAATGTAATAGAGCAGAAAAGTTGCCTTTTGTAATAAATAATAAATTCGTAAAATTTTACACCGGTCGGTTAATATCTTTTACCGCCGCAAGGGTCTAAAGTTTCCAAAAATCGCAAAAAACATGTTTTTTTCACTATTTTTTTTAATTATCCAAAAGTACGAATACAATTTCTAATAGGACGTAATAGCTACATAAGAAATAAGAAGATATAAGAAATGTCCCGGTAAATGTTCATTATGATAAAGTCATATCTTTTACAGCCGCAAACGGACCATAGTTTAAAAAAAAAATTGTAAATATTTCAAATTTTCATTTTTTCTAATTTTTTCTAATTTCTATAATATGCCTATAAATATATAAATTTACTTCATATCTATTAATATGTCATAAATTTTGTTAACTATTTGTTACAGACTGGAAAATAAAAACGGTAATCATTCATTTTTCTTGACGATCGTTTCATCTACTGCTGTTTTACTGCATTTCAACAGTTCATATACCACAAATCAAATAAATGATATAAAATGAAAAAAAAAATATTTTAGTAATTTATTAATTAAAATACAGAGATGTTTAACCGAAACGGATTAAATAAATTTAAAATGAAGAAGTATTTAAGTTAATTGAATTTTATAATATGACTTGCTTCAAAATAAAGCCATTGTTGCTCGAGAGGCCGAAACTGATCGTATGTGATCCTACCTCTGTTCTGGTCTACAAACTTTACCAGCACTTCAGTGACTAATTTCAAGTATCTTTTTACTGATTGAGTGGGATAAGTAAAATTATAATAACTGGTATCTTTAATCGAACAATCTAAAGTCCCCAGCGTCGTTAGATCGTCAGTCGATAGACAAACCGTAACAGGTGGTTTCGTTGGTTTACAGTTTTGTCACTCGAATAAATCCATACAATTTTAAGCTTCAAAGTTCAAGTCTGGAATGACGAAGCGGCAGATGGCACTATTCGTGTCCACAGAACTTCGTGCAATGGCAATTTTCTTTATGGCTGGGGTCCTGATGTCCTCTCCTTCATATGCTGTCATTCCAATGAGGCTATTTTCATGATTTGTGAAACAGGCATTTCGTTGAATTACAGGAACTATATGTTTTCGTAGATGATATGGCAAGTAACGGGGGTTACTAATGTGAATCCACAGAATCTGAAAAACATGATGGATTCATTTTAATTGTGAACTAACTGATGCAGTACACTTTCAGGATGTACTCATTGAGTACATCCTGAAAGTGTACTGCATCAGCCGATTGCCAAAATTGAAAATTTCCAAAGCACGAAGTTCTGTGGACACGAATAGTGTCATCCGTTATTTAGGCATTACAGACTTGAACTTTGAAGCTTAAAATTGTATGGATTTAGACAAAAGGCAAAACTGTAAACTAACGAAACCATCTATTACGGTTTGTCTATTAACTGACGATCTAACAACGCTGGTGAATTTAGAATCTTCGATTAAAGATACCAGCTGTTACAACTTTCCTTGTCCAACTCAATTAGTAGAAAGATGCGTGAAATTAGTCACAGAAGTGCAGGTAAAGTTTGTGGAACAGAGTGAGAACCACATATAATCAATTTCGGCCTCTCGAAGAGCAGTGGCTTTATTTGAAAGCAAGTCATATTATAAAATTCGTTTACTTTTAATACTTCTTCATTTTAAGTTTATTTAATACTTTTCGGTTAAACATCTCTGTATTTTAATTAATAAAATACTAAAACATATTGTTCATTTTATATCATTTTTGTGATTTGTGGTATATGAACTGCTGATATGCAGTAAAACAGCAGTAGATGAAACGATTGTCAAGAACAACGAATGATTACCGTTTTTATTTTCCAGTCTATGATAAATAGTTAACAAAATTTATGACATATTAATATATATAAAGTGAATTTATTTACATCTAGACATATTATAAAAATTATAAAAATTTAGAAAAAAAGGAAAATTTGAAATTTTTACGATTTTCTTTTTAAATATGGTCCCTTTGCGGAAGTAAAAGATATAATTTTATCATAATGAACATTTACCGGGACGTTTGTTATATCTTCATGTAGGTATTGCGTCCTATTAGAAATTGTATTCGTACATTTGGATAATTAAAAAAAATATTGAAAAAAAAACATGTTTTTTGCAATTTTTTGAAATTTTGGCCCCCTTGCGGCGGTAAAAGATATTAACCGATCGGTATAATATTTTACGAATTTATTCTTTATTACAAAAGGCAAATTTTCCACTCTATTACATTTCGATTGTAAATATTTCGGGTTTTTTCGACCCACCCTAATACCTATCGCATAATCCTTTTTGTGTCTTTGCATGTTGCTAAACTGAGTTGATATTGAGTCTGTATCTGTATAAATAGAGCAATGTAAGTGGCACGGTGATATTGAGCATGTAAAGCGACATGAGTCGTTCTGTAACGCGGATAAGA
The DNA here is from genome assembly GCA_963932465.1 of Maratus speciosus. Lineage (NCBI taxonomy): Eukaryota > Metazoa > Arthropoda > Arachnida > Araneae > Salticidae > Maratus > Maratus speciosus. The sequence continues at coordinate 587,302,016 of OZ010792.1, forward strand.
AACTCGACTGAATTGGCACACCACACACACAAACGCACAAAAAATGCAGAAAATTGAACACTCGCAATTTAGCGAGTTTGATTGTTAGTTTACTCGCCAAATGAAGCACTTGTCTCAATTTGGCAAAATGGCGAGCGGCAGCGAGAACCCTGCTTGTACGCAAGCAAGGAAAATAATTTTTTTGCAATTTGGTCCGTATTTTGATTTTGATCTGTAATGGCGATCGACAGCAAGAATCCCTGATAGTGCCAGCTATTAATAGTCTGTCAGTCAGTAGTTAAAGTTCAGCAGCAAGTAAACGGTAACAGCTGTTGAATTTAATCTTGCATCGGAAGTTAATCTTGCTTGAGTGGTGTCAGGAATTCTTGTAATACTTATTTATTTCGCTTCAAATATCGTCAATAGATAACACTGAACTGTCTGACATTCTAAAGCTGCTCCAAATTACATTGAAGTTTGAAAACGCAATCCATTTTTTTGGTTCCAACCGCTAAACAGAATGAAAGGTTAAAACTGAGTAAACATCTTTCTTTAATTTTACAAGCAAATTTGAATACTCTAGAAGTTTAAGACAGAGCAGCACCATACATTGGTGGTATTTGCAACTAAAACAAGAAGGTGTATTAAAAAAATTCCTTACTTGGCACGTTAATCTCCAACAAGAATACCACCAATAGTAGAAAAGGGAAAAATAGCTACATTTTATGATTAGGCGCCGTCATTCCATTAGATGAAAACTAGGTAATAGGTTACAATAAACTATTAATTCTTGTAACTTAAACAAGAATCTCGTTACTTGTTCGAACCTTTAAATTTTTTGCTTCACTTTCAGGTATTTTTTTTTATCTTAAGGCATTTTCTTCAGAGGAGGCTGCTTTAAAAAATTTAGGTTTTTTTTTTTTTTTTTTTTTTTTTTTTTTTACTTTATGAAAGGTATTTTTTGGACTTCTGAATAATATTTTGTGCTTTCGATCTCTTTAAAATTTTAAATACTCGCCTCAAATTGATAAATTAAGATTGCAAATTTAAAACATGCAAGCAAGTTATCAAAACAAACTTCCGAGAATTTTTTGCTATATTTATCGCTTCTTAAAAGTGTTTTTAATGGGCAGTGGTAATAACGCAACATTGAACTACTTTATCTATTTTTACATTATATATGTTTTATGGTTCATTACTTAAAAAGTAAAAACGGAACCATTGTACGATCACCCATGTGTCTGTCTGTACGCTGTCACAGTCTTTTTTCTCGAAAATTATTGAACGGGGAAGTTCAAACTTGCCAGAGTTATTCAGGCTATCGGCCCACATATTTATAGATTGTTAGCCATTCACAAATTCATTCGAAGGGCCTCGTAACTTCTTAAATATGTTTCAGTGACGGAACAGTGGCGCAGCAGTTGGGCGATTGTCACCACTAAATTTTTATAGTACTCTTCGCCTTTAAAAGTCTCAGAAATTCTATCCTGAAGTAAGACGAAAAATACTAATAAAATTTTGCGATGTCAATTGATTCTTTGCTGCTACACTGTTCCATCACTGATATTTGTTTTCATTTTGGCAGGGACCGATTTATAAATTTTGGGGTCCTGGGCACAGATTCTTACCGGGGACTTCTTGCACGGATACTTACAGGGGAATTGAGCAAAAAAATAATACAAGGTACTTACTAACATAACCATTATTGACTTTAATAATTACTTTAAAATATCCATTAAAAACTTTAATATGATAATGATTAATTTAACTTTTAAATATAATTATTTCATAATTAAGAACTTTAAATAAGCAGACGTTTTATAATAAATTGTGTGGTGTTGATTATCTTTTCTATTATCTTTGTCTATATATCTGGACTGATAAAGTATGTAACAAATAATAATAAATTTTCGGCAACACCAATCTACAATTTTTTTAAATATTAGGATTCTACTGCAGTAGGATTCTACTGCAAGCTACCTCCAAAATATCTGACGAGAACAGGAACACGATTAAATAAGAATTAAAAATATAATATATTTTTAAAGGGATAGAGGTAAAAGAAAATATTCACTATAATAAAGTAATTATAAATGGATGCTTCAGACAAAATATACAACGGTATAAAAATACAATAGGAACACAATAGAATGCAGAATGAAATGTGAAATTCCCTTAGATATTAAAATTACATCAGGTTTTGGACAATAATTGACTAACCTTCAGCAGCATTTGGGGCCCCTGAAATTCAGGGGCCCTGGGTCCGTTCCCCAAATGCCCTGCCGTAAATCAGGCACTGAATTTGGGGTATTATATTTTCAGCGATATCGTTGAAAATGTACGGCAAAAATATGTCATCCCCATCCCATATTTCCGAATCTACTGAAAGAAAAAATATGGAAAAAAAATAGGGATAGTAGGAGTTTATTTAAACGTTGCACGAAAGCTATAACGATTATTCTAGGTCTCATCGATTTGAGAAATTTTCATCAGTAGTGTGAGGGGGGGGGGGGGAATGAATGAATGCCAACATATGAAATTAAGTAATAAAATGTAAAATTTAGGCTAAATATTTTATTTGAAGGGGAGGGGGGAGAATAATGACAATTTATAATGAACCAGTAAGGTTAAATGTTGATTTTTGAGGGGAGAGGAGGATAAATGAATATATAACGGGAAAGCCGTTATAGTTATCTCCTTACCAAAGTACTCTATAAAAAATTACAGATGTTTCTTAATCTACAAAAATGTACAATAATCACGAACGCAAATATATAATAACCTGTTCCGGGCAATCCAAGATTGAGAAATGTGTTTCTTTATATTTAGAAACCTCAGAAAACAATTTATTTTCGAAATTTAAAGACAAACTAACTGTTTAACCCGTTCTACGCACGGGAGTTCATAAATTTAATTCTAAAACCAAAATTAAAATTAACTATTTGATTTAGAAAAATATTTTTCTACTACTGCGCATTTAAAAAAAAAAGGAAATGCAAGTTATCATGTTGCTATGGCAGCAGACGATAAAACGATATCTTTGGAATAAGGGAATAAATAGAATAAAAAGTTTTGTTGATGTTTATGATGAAATTTTTTTCTTAATTAGTAAAAGAAGATAATAACTAAGCGCAATTAAATACTCTAATTATTTGCATGTGAGGTAAAAGAATTAGTGTAATACCCGCTACAGCTTCTTAGTATTGCAGCGTGGCGTACGTGACATGTATAGCTCACATTGGTTAGAGCTCGCGAGATTACGGGTTGAACATAAAAAAGGCAAAAATTCGTCGAAAACATAAAAAAAAAAAAAAAAATTAAATTTTCGATTTTTTGTCCCAATCGTTCATGGACACCCTACCAGCAACCCGTATGCCAAATTTCGTAGTCCTGCGCCCTGTGGCCTCCGAGTTTTTGAGGTTAAATAGATACGCGCACGGATAGCGTAGATTTACAAAAATAAATTTTTATTAGCTGCCCGTCATTTTCGGAAACGTCTCCTAGTAGCTTTTACAATGCATTCATCAGTTCTCTGTACCCAGAAAATCGGTTTTTCGGATTCTAATAATTCTCAAGTAAAGATTTTCAGCTGCATAACTGAATTTGTGCATGCAATTATAACAAAGTAATGTTAATTTTCATGTTAATGTTAATGCTGTTAAAATTGTATGCTTGTCTGTTAAACATGTTTTCTGAGTATCAAAAGTTTTACCTGAGAATAGACAGCATTCGAAAAAGAAATATTCCGATTTGAGAAAACTGATTATTGCACTGTAAAAGCTATTCAGAAACGTTTCCGAAAATGAGGGGCAGCTAATAAAAATTTATTTTTTCCCGACTGCCAAGAAGGGTTATGTGTTTCACGCGTATCTGTGTATGTGGATTTCTTTATACCCTCGAAACATCCCAACGGCTCGATGGATTAGAATGAATGAGGTCTCTGTCAATTCGTCTTAACCGTCCGATGGTTATAGGCTAGGTTTTGTATTTATAAATTCAAAATGGAGGTAGAAATGAAAAAAAAATTACGTAACCTATTGAATGGCATATCATTGGATAGGTCTTTCAAAATGAAGACGACGTTTCATTGACTATTTTACAGTCAGAAACTTCGTTTAAATATTAAGCAATTTGGAAGTTGTGTAGGTAGGATCTCTAGCTTTACTGCAACTCTAACCATCATAGACATCTACAGGCCTCATCAAAACAGTGTTTATAGATAGGAACTAACAATTAAACACAACTTAAAAGTCATCCATACAAGTAAATAAAAAAATAGGTAAATAATACAAAAAAAAGTAGTTTCACATTGATGAGAAATAAATAATTAGTTCGCTTTTTACGCAGTCGGGTTTTTGATTTTTTTCAATTTAATTTATCATAAATTCTTCTTTAAATTTCGAAAATAAATAGTTTTCAGGGGTTTTTAAAGGTAAAGGAACGCTTTTCGGAATCTTCGGGGACATGGAAGAGGTTACTGATTATTTTCGTTCTTGATTATAGCAACATTTTTTTGGGTTAAGCAACATCTGTCATTTTTTACAGTATATGTGAAATTTTCATATTCCAGATTCGACATTTATATCCCCCAATTTTATATCTCTCACACATCCCTCACATTTAAATCATTCTTATATCACTCACTTTTCATCTTTTTGCTCGTTCCCGAATAAAATTAAAAAATTTACCCACAAATAACATCACAGAAAATATCTACATTAGGAAAAAGAAGAAAATATGCATCTCGTTTATCTTTTCTTGCCTTCAAAATGTCCCCAGTTCAAGTATTACGCTGTCTGTAAAGCAAATTCTAACTTTTTTTGGGTGAAAACTCATGTATCCCACAAAATTGATTTTTAATATAAATGCATATGCCTAATAATTTCATAGCAGGGAAGATATGCGATTAACTGTGTATTTTAATCGAACAGCCGGTTAACATACTACTTTATAAATTTTTAGATTATTTAAATGAATTATAGAACGCTTAAATATTATATTATTTCTTTATTAAAAGACTTAAGATTCATTGGTACAATATTCGACCCTTTTAGTTTAGAGGAAATAGCTTATTAAATAATATTCTTCTCCACTATCATCGCATAGTCTTCTCGCGCGACAAAACCGTGATCACATCGAACAAGCTAAAGAACGTGCCGCATATCGTCGCGCTGGTGTAGTTCAACCTTATTGTCAAAGGAACTATTGTCACGATAATTTACGAGAGAAAGTCAGTAAGTAAGTCACAAACTGATATGAGTTGTCGGAAATTAGTAGTAAATTGTTTCTAATATGCCAATAGGTGAAAGCATAATACAACTATAATATGTTAATTTACGCTGTCTATTGTCTATAAGCTGTCTATTGTTGTTCGCATGTCAGCTCTAACCATTTCCTCAACCTTTCGCACAGATTCTTCTATCGCAATCTTAACTGGACGACCACTTCGCTTTTCGTCAACAACTTTTGAGCGACCTTGCTCATCTTGTACAATTGCTGTCTCATAAATTCGAAATTAACATCTTATAGTTGGATTATGCTGCCACCCACTAGCACATTTGGAAACAATTTACTGCTAATTTCCGACCTCTCATATCAGTTTGTGATCTACTTATCTACTTTCCCTCGTATTTTTACAACATCGCCTGATCTGAAATGTTTGTTGTTCGTTTTTCTAAATCACATATGTATATTACTTCTACTGTACTGGGAGTCAAAAATCCATATTTATCTACTCACCTACTTTCATGTTATTCTGACTCATACAATGCTTAACAGAGCTCACTAAGTTGGAAAAGTTTAATTTTGACATCCTTATTTCTTTACACTTGCTTAACTGTCAGTCCTCCCGTACCATGTATTGGGTCGATCGGAAAGTCGTGTCGTGTTGGGAAAATCAATTCGTACCAGAAAATTCTACCATTTAATTATTAGACATTGATTCCGATATCTAACGTCTAATAACTACCGGGCAGAATTTTCCAGTTCGAACTGATTTTGCCAACACGACTCGACTTTCCGATCGACCCAATAACTATGAATAAAGAAGAATTGACATATCCTCCAAATGGTGAAGCTTCAACTGTAACCGATTTTGCAGTGGCTCATGACCGCCGGTGCAAACTTTCACCACTAAATTTGAATAAAATTGTTTTCTATATTTAAACACGTAATTAATGCAGAATTTCAGTCATAATTATGGTCAAAAATAGATATTTATTTTTAGTGGTGGAAGTTTACGTCTGCAGCAGTCAGGCCCTCCGTTTTCGCCCTATTTATACAACCTAAACAAGCTCCTCTTAGTGTCAGTGAAAGAGATTGTAATACCGCGCTAAGATCCAGCAGTAAAAAAAGAATAACAATTTTTACTATACTTGTGAGAGAAATTTTGTATGAATAAGCCGTAAAAATAAGGCAAAATTTTCTATTCAAAATTTACTGGTGGAAGTTTGCTCCGGGTGTCAGCAGAAACCGTATATCCGATGTAAAAAATCAGCTGCCATCTTGTGACAACCTCTTCGGTTATTCCATTCACAAGTGGTAGAATTTACACTTTTCTTTATTCCTAACTCCATTTCCCGTTCTTTGGATACCACTATTTCCAGAGAAAAATATTAGCTTTATTTAATAACAGAAATTATGCCATAAAATAAAACGAAGAACTCTTTTTAAAAATAGTGGTGTTCAAAAAAATCGGAGAGGTGTAACTATGGCTTGACAACATTATCCATTCTCAACATTCGTTATTAAAAAGTCGCATATTTTCTGTTTTAAAATTTAACAAAAAACTTTTTCATATCAAGACATTTTATTGTATCATGCAATTTAATTTCATTTTCAACTTAAAAAAAATATATGGCAGATGTTTTTATTCTAAAGAAACTTAAATATGCATTTTACGTTAATTGTATCTTTATCTTGGGTTTTTTAAATTGTTTATAAATTAAAACTACACTTTGAGATATTCTTTCATTTAAAAAAAAACACAAAAGGAAAACTATCAAACGTTCCGAATATTAAAAAAGTAATAAAAAGTCCACTTCCCTCATAACAAAATTAATTAAAAAAGAATTACACAACTCATAACAAATCGTCTTCTTATTAAATTTGTTTGCATACTTTCAAAGCTTTTTGCTGCAATCTGTCATACCCCAAAAAAGAATTTTTAATATTTTCATTTGAGAATTTAAAAACATCCCTTTTAAATGAAAGAAAATAAGCTAATTCATTCTGATAAAAGTTTACACAATCTTTTAATAGTTAACACATGATATATTATACACGTTAAATTTTCTTTTTATCAAATTCGATTAAATTAAATTCTTCGTTGTTTCCTAATCGATTATTATCAAATGTTTTTCTGTTTTGATGTTAAAAGTAATTTTCAGTTGAAAGGTACGTAATTAAAAAATGATATTCTCATATTTGTTGCTTTATTGTTTATAAAAGGTTATCAAAGTTCGTTTATTAAATAATTTATATTTATTTCGACGCTGTTATGAATTACTTTCCTCTGGTATTTGAAAAAGGTAGCTATAATAATGAAGCAACTTATTTTATTGCGTAATATTTACTTTTTTAAAAATTTTATCAGTTTGCTGTTGAGTTATGCTTCAATTTGTTTTTCTAATTTGGCAAAATAAAAATGTACATAAAAAAGAAAAAAAATAGAAATGTACATATAATATTATGTATTAATATTGATATTATGTATTAATATTATAATATAATATTTTGTACATTAAAATTATGTATTTGATTGTTCGTAAAAAAGTAATTTTCGTATCAGTTTCATCAATAATTTTGAAAAAATAAATAATAAAAATGAGTATACCTTGGACCAATATTGGACCAATGGTGCATTCATTGACATGATATATTTCTCCAATAGAAGGGTGCTGATATCAGTTTGCTGTTGAGTTATGCTTCAATTTGTTTTTCTAATTTGGCAAAAGAAAAATGTACATAAAAAAGAAAAAAAAGAAATGTACATATAATATTATGGATTGATATTGATATTATGTATTAATATTATAATATAATATTTTGTACATTAAAATTATGTATTTGATTGTCCATAAAAAAGTAATTTTCGTATCAGTTTCATCAATAATTTTGCATAAATAAATAATAAAAATGAGTATACCTTGGACCAATATTGGACAATGCTGCATTCATTGACATGAAATATTGCTCCAATAGAAGGGTGCTGATATTTTGTAAATATTGCGCCAACTTAAGCAATATATATTTAGCCACAGTGTAAAGCCAATAAAGCCTTTTTATTGGCCGTGAATATTCAATATGTAACAATGATGACCAGATGTTGAAATAGATAATATACAGTCCGCAGATAACGCATTATATAGTGCTTTTCCACTATAGGTGCCTTGGCATTTAAAAAAAAAAAGCTTGGTGCGATTCGGGCTTCAGAATGTGGGATTAGTTACCAAATGGTACAGAAACAGCTATTAAAACAAACTTAATGAACTTTCATGGTTTATATGTGTATTTATTTACATATTATTACTATTATTGTTGCTGTTTTTTATATATAGTTGTTTTATCTTTTTAAATAAAAACAGATAAGTGGCTTCTTCCTAATAAATAAATGGTATAAATATTGAAAAAAATTCTTCTGTATATGAATCGGTGATTAGGTTGCTAGAAAAAAATGTTGACAAATTTCCTTATCTCGCTAAGGTCACTGTATTGAAAAAGTATCCATTATATTTTGTCCTGTGTGCTATAATATATCTGCATTATTCATTTATTGATGCATTATTTAAAAAATTTTCCTCTTAATTGCATTGCGAAAAACGCTGTAAATACCAATACCAAGCATCCTACAATGATGTACAACTTGCTAAAACCCTCCTTACAAAATTAACCAACTAACAGTGCAAGTACCTTTTGAAATCGGTTCACTTGAAGTTATAAGTTACATCCCTTTTCCATGATAGGACTTCCAGTACATAAGACATAACGGCTCAACAAATTAAAATAATGGTGGCTAATAAGGACTAATCCATAATCTCACACACAAGTGTTACAGCAATAGTTTTTCGTGATCGAGATGTGCTTTTATTATTTTAATTCAAGAATTTTATTTAAGCCCTTCGCTGACCTGGGCCTCATATGAGACTAGTGACTTATTGTTTTTCGACTAAATAGCATTTTTACTGGTACCTTACCATCATAATTTTTGCATCAATTATCCGATATATATTTTTTTATGCAATTCGGAATACGAGTTTAATTAAACCACTTTAAAGAATGATTTTTTTAAAAGTAATTTACGGGCAACAAGGCTCTTTAAAGGCTTAAAACAAAAGTAATAACTCTTTTTGAAAAAAATTAAAAATAAACAAAACCATCTTCAAAACTAAAGATTTATGAAAACTAAAAATTTATTGTGAAAAAGAGGAAGTTTATAAAAAATTGTCATAATAAAAAATAATAAAGTTTCGTATGCGTTAGGAAGTTTTTATTTTCTACAAAACATAGAATAGAAAACTTATTAAACCAATTTAAAGATTACATTTTTTAAAGTAATTCGCGAACTAAGAGGATTAAATTAGAAGGTTTAAAACATATGCCATGAAAGCATTTTAACTTTTTTGAAAAATCAAGAAAAAATTAAATGCTGTCACATTTCATCTGGAAAACAACTAAAGATTTAAGAAAACTAAAACATTATCATGAAAAATTGGAAGTTTATAAAAAATATCCCAATAAAAAGTCATAAAGACTCATAAGTGTTATAAAGCATTTTTTATACAAAATCTAGAATGAAAAACTAATTAAAGGATGAATTTTTAAAGCAGTTCGCGAGATATAGCGTTAAATTAAAGAGTTTAAAATATATTTCATGAAAACATTCTTACTTTTCTAAAAAAGCAAGAAAACATAAAATGCTTATCACCCTATAATCTCCAAAGCAGCTGAAGACTTAATGAAAACTAAAAATGTATCATTAAAAAGAGGAAGTTTGAAAAAATTATCATAATAAAAAGTAATAAAGCCTCATAATTGTTAAAAGAATTTTTTTCTACAAAATCTAGAAAACTAATTAAACCAATTTAAAGATTATATTTTTTAAAGTAATTTTTCGAACTAAGAGGATTAAATTATAGAGATTAAAACATATGTCATGAAAGAATTTTTTTGAGAAAGTAAGAAAAAATTAAATGCTGTCACACATCATCTGAAAAACAGCTAAGGATTTAAGAAAAATAAAACATTATCATAAAAAATTGGAAGTTTATAAAAATGATCATAATAAAAAAGTCATAAAGCCTCGTATATATTAAAAAACATCTTTTCAACAAAATCTGGAATAAAAAAGTAATTAAAGAATGCATTTATTAAAGAAATTCGTGACATAATGTTAAATTAAACCGTTTAAAATATATTTTATGAAAACATTTTAACGTTCTGAAAAATCAAGAAAAAATGAAATGCTATCACCCTATCATCTCGAAAGCAGCTGAAAATTTAATGAAACTAAAGCATTATCATGAAAAAGAGGAAGTTTATAAAAATTATTATAATAAAAATTGATAAAGCTTCATGTATGCTAAAAAGTATATTTCCTACCAAATCTAGAATAGAAAACTAATAAAATAAATTTGAAGAATTACATTTTTTGAAGTAATTCGCGAGATAGAAGGTTAAATTAAAGCGGTTAAAACATATGTCTATGTAATGAAAACACTTTAACATATTTAAAAAAGGATCATCATAGCATAACAGCTGAATAATTATGAAAACTAAAACATTTTCATGAAAAAGAGGAAAAAGTTAAAAGAAAAAAGTCAGAAATTGTACGTCAAGCGTGGCAAATGAGGTGCGTTCGCGCTATAACTAGTTTTATAAATATTCAGATCTTGGTGCAATTAAATAGATATCGGTGCTTAGATTAAATTCCGCAATAAGGAAATAATAGGATTCCATTATAAATGTGACGTAAACACCATGGCAACCTAGAATCATTACCTATCATTGAGTTAATTACGTTTGATGGGATTGGATAGGATGAAGAAAATGTTTATTAATATCTTTTTAGGTTTTCATAAAATTTGAAATGACACGACACAATTCTGCAACGACTCTATTATATTAAATTTCAAATCATTCCGTTGGGTAGTTTTTGCGCGGCTATATGCGGACAGATAGACAGACAGATAGACAGACGGACCAGATGACGACAATAGATGCTACATATTTATATAATTACAAGCGCATCTAAAAAGAAAGCACATTTCCGGAAAAGTGGGTAACAGGTTTCATTATACGCTCATTTTATCTGATTTGTCTTTTTACGTTTCTTTTCTATGATCGCAGTTCAGTGCATATATAGGCTCAACAAATGAAAGTAATAGTGACTATTGGGGAATCTTTCATAATCGTAATTCACAGCACAATTATGGTTTCTTTCCGTGATTGAGATAGTATTAAACAATCTTATTCCGGTTAACACATACCACAGATTGCGAAAAATGCGTTTTAGCCCCCGGTACGGTATGCTATTTCTTTCTCCCAGCTAATTTTGTTTCGTCTTCAAAAAATAACGTTACCTTAAAAAAGCCAGCCGTAAAACAAAGCAGTACGATTAAATGCTCTATAGCAATTTTTTAAACTTCTAAGCATCGCACATTTTTAATTTTTACACCATCGTATTGGAAAAAAAAGCACTTTTAATGCAATTTGTTTGAAAGCTGCATCTCCATTTATTTTTGAAATATTAAGTTTTTGTAGTTTTTAGAACTATTTGCTTCATACTGGCAACGGAAGCACTCCATTTCTGTAGAAAGTAAAGGAAAAATAGTTGTAAAATATTAATTATATATTTTTGTTGCATTTTTTTCATAACAACCGAAAGAAAATGTAGTTAAAATACGTGATATTTTGAAAAAATATAAACGAATGATTTCTGTTAAAACATGGAGCTATTATAAACTATATTTAATTTTAAGTATATCTATATTAATGTTACAAACAAATGAAGGCCTGTGAATCATGAGATAGCCGTAAATTTTTGTCGGGTTTCTTTAATGACGGCATTGCTGCATTTGTGTATTATTTCGCGATAGTGACGTCCTATGCATGCTTTAACTGTAGACGTTTAAGAGTGGATCTTCAATGTGGAATTCTTAAGCGGATGCGCATGACGTCATTTTACATAAAATAAAAGCGTGTGCTGTAAATCTTAAAATTGAAATATGTTTTGTACTATTTATATATGCATATATATATATATATATATATATTCATCGGGGGCGACACTAAATTCTGAAAAAGCAAAATTCCTGTTTTCTAGTGTTTTTTTTTTTTTTTTTCTTTTTTTTTCTTTTTTTTTCAGACATCTACAAAACGGTTTTCAGCGTTTATCGAGTTCTGACAATCTCGAATCGCGGTAATGTTTGTTAATTTTATACATTTTTAATTCAAAAATCTCACATTTTAGTTGTTTTTACGTATTGAACGCCAAACTGAAACCACTGAACATGCTTATTGGGGACCACGGGACTCTTTTAGGTAGATTTCGTAAGAAATACTACCTATTACATTCTTCCCTATGTTGGAATTTCTGAAAAAAAAAAAAAAATGCAAATCTTCGCCGATCATCACCCCTAGAACCCCAAACCACTCCCAGTTCAAAAGTTTATTTATCTATAAATATCATTTTTTATGAACAGGATAACTTCCATAATTCTGCGCAAATCTCTTCCAAACTGATACATAAAATCAAGGGGCAGAAAATCTGTGTCAAGTTCGTTAATGGACTAACTTGGACCAAGGGGGTGGAAATAAGGAGGGTATTTGGAAAACCGAAAAATAAAACTCATATATATTTTTTTTTATTATGATACATATCAAATCAGTTTAAAGTTAGTATTACTTCTAGGAAAAGCGTCAAATATTTATGTAGAACAGATTTTTGATATAATTAAAAATGGGTTCAAGGGGCAAAAAAATAAGGTTTTAAGAAGAAAAAAATTCATAACTTCGTCAATTCATAAGATACAAAATACACTTAAATTTATTATAAATCTTCTGAATCTTATCTACAACTTTTATATTGACAATATTTTGATACTAGCAATTCTTATAGCAAAATCAAATTAAAAATACATAGCGGTTGAAGAAAAAATAATCGTTTTAACATGATTCTGATAAAACCAGATCTTACAGAAAAATGAAATATAGAACTCGTCAAAAGCGTCACGATAAAATTGTTAAAGTGGGTTTATCTCTAATCTTGATTTAGTTTATGAGTACTTAACTTCGAAATCTACCTGTGCCTGTAGGCAGAGCCGGGGAGGGATTTTTTTTTTTTTTTTGTTTTTTAACAAACATGGTACTAAATTAACAATAGTCCTGTTTCATAGCAATAAATTGTCTTCAATAAAAATATCGATGGCACATGTATTCGTCTGGTTTGGCGTACCGCGAAATATTTCTGCCACACATATTTGTGTGATGGTAATGAATGTGGTAACACGCTTAAAAGAAAATCTTTAAAAATTTTTTAATTAAAAATAAAATTGAAGTTAAATGCTATCATATATCATCTCCAAAACAGCTGAAAATGTATGAAAATAAACTATTATTTCGAAAAAAGGGAAGAAAAAAGTACAAAAGATGAAGAAAGCACGTTTCCGAAACGCTATAGTAAAAGCATAAAAGGTTTCTTTCATCTTCTTTCTCTTTTTCTATTATGCAAGACGGTTACTACGTAGCCGTATAACAAAACATAATCAGAATTCAATACATGTAGGAAATATTAGTCGTTGCTTTCATAGTATTCATTTCTTTCTGTCCTGTATTACTCGTCTATGACTGTAACCGCATTCTTATTGTTTCATTTTCATTCTTACTTTATATTCTTTGGCAACAATAAAAGAGATAATACGTCATGTGACGTAACAGCTATGTAGTGATAGTGGAGTTTGTTCTAGGCAGCGGGTTGCTTCGATTGTGATAATGTGATCCTGAATTTTAATTATATTTTAATTGTGTTTCGTCATTAAATGTTGTATTCGTGAATTAAAATGACTGCGAATTTATTCAATCCCTAGACATCCCGACCCACATACATAGAATAGATGCAACAGCTCGACAAATGAAAGTAATGATGATAAAGAGGAATTCTCCCTAATGCTTACCCGCACCATAACAATCTCTATAACAAAGGGTTTTTTCCTTGATCGAGATGGTGGTATCATTTTAATTTTAAAAATTGTATTTAAGTTAGAAGACTTTTTATTCAATTTAAAGTCATAAAAACCCTTCAACTAAAAAAAAAAAAAAAAAATAATAAATGAAATGCTACCACATATCATCTCCAAAACAGCTGAAAATTTAAGACAAACTAAAACATCAAGAAAAAATCATGCCCCAAGCATAGATTATGAAACGCTTTCCAACACATTCAGAATAATGCAACAAAATTGCACCGTTAAAAAAAAAATTAAATTATTCGTTTATTTCAACCCCATGGAAACGCATAACACATTTCAAAAACCCAATTTCAGCTGTTCCCATCTACTATCGGGTAATTATCCGAATTTTGTTCGGCAACCCTGTATAAGATATAGATTTGTATCAATTAACTACATGCATGTCAAAATTTATTTCACTTAAGAAATACATATACTTCAGTTGAAAATTCCCTTTCAGCAATTTCCTCTAATAAGAAGAATGGGACGTGAATACTTTTGTGCAGCCCTGTATATGAGGTATAGAATTTATATATAACGAGTAACATGCAAAAAATAATTGAATTTTAAAAAGCATACCGAATTTTAAACCGTACACTCCAGCAATTGTTAAGACTCTCAACTCATTATACTCAACTGTAACCGATTTCTTTTGTGCGTCCCTGTAAATGAATAAAAAATGCTACGAATGCCCTGTTCTAACGTGATCGAAGTGAAATTCAGAGATTTATATCAGTTTCGATACATTTGAAATAGCGTCATGTCATTAAAATACTCTGCAAACTATTTTTCCCCCCTATACCATAATGTAATGGAATACTTTTGAGTGCCCCTGTAAACGAGCTATTAATCCTACATATTTCATATACAATACCAAACATGCTTGGGTGACCCTAAGTAACCTTTATCAATTGCATGAAAATCCGAGTATATTTACAGGAGTTAGAGTGTGGACAGACGGACAGACAAACCGAATGCAAAAACACTTTTCAACTTTGTTGGAAAGTGTTAAAAAAAGAAAGAAGCAAACGAAAATGAAAAAAGAAAGAAAGAAAGCACGTTTCGGAAACCCAAATAGAAATTGCGTAACAGGTTTCGTTACAGGTTTATTTCATTTCATTTATCTTTTTTGTTACGCAAGAAGATTACTATATGTCGACATCTAACAAAACATGCAAACATGGCACTTGGTCGGAAGCCAAGGGAAGTTTTATTCTTCTTAAACAAGCACTCCAAGGATAAAAAGTAATGGCTTAACAGGATAAGAAAGACTGAATAGAGACTTCCCTAAACAGATTTGTTAGCGTTTTTGCATGTTTTGAGGCAATTTTCTTCTATTACTGACATATATTATTTCGTTCGGTGATTTTGTTAGCAGAATCCATTAAATAAAATTTTGTTTATTCCTTTATTATTTATTAAAAAAATATTTTTTCTAAATACAGTAGAACCTCGATTATCCGAAGTAATTGGGACCGATCTTCTTTCGGAAAATCGAGAATGCTTCAATTTTAAGATTAAGGAGAAATATATGCTATATTTCTTATCATCGTAACAAGGGCTTAATAAAAATAAAGCAATAGCAAAATCAAAACAAGGATAAATTACCTGAATTTTAATTTTGAAATTAAGTGCCTTTTATACATATCACAAGGGTTTGAAAAAATGTTTTGTTTGTCGCAGTTTCGATTGCCTTTGTTTTGAAGCTCTATCACGGAGTTTTTAAATATTAGTAGTTCACCAGTACGCATCGCAGTCTTTCTGCTGCTTGAGCCATGCCAAACTTTTTGCAAAACATTCAAAAGGTTCAGAATTGCTAATTCGTTCGTTTTCTTCGTTTAAATCCGCCGCTTACTGGAGCTCAAGTTAAATTCAAAGGAACTGTAAGAAAGGGGGGGGGGCGTCGAAAATATTTATATATACTCGTAGTTCGGAAAGGACCGCTTGCACACAACGAATATGATAGTTAAAAAAAAAAAAAAAAAAAAAAAAAAATGGATTTCGGTTAACGGAGAATTTCGGTTAAAAGAGTTTCGGATAAAAGAGTTTCTACTGTAATATGAAATAATTTTTTCTTAGGATACAGAGAGTCCACAAAGTCTTTTTACAATTTTAAACTTTTATTACAAAAATAAATGAACGGATACATGTGTGGAAAGTTATACTATTAAGAATATATAGTGAATGTTTGTTTTTTTTTCAGCGGTTAATAAACCTGAATATGCGCATTATTTGTTGCAAGAAGCACGTCAAAGTGATATTCGTTGACATCCCGATACTCCTTGTCGTTTGATGGACTGTATACGTTTTAATTATTGTAATTGGTTTATTCACACTTGGCCAGCACATTACACAAACACAATCACAAACACAAATCTTGAATAATATGAGGTAATTATAAAGTATGATTAATATCCATCGCGTGAACTTAGGCGGAATTTACATCGTGTTAATGCTTTGACGATCACCAGCGTAATGATTACCTTTTTTTACAGACTGCTCACTAGGGGGAGCTGGTTATACTTCCGGGACGGAACACCCCTTTTCGTCCACCCCTTGCTTTATCTAATACTTAGCCGGCTCGATAAATTTCTTATGTCCAAGTCCGAATGGCGCAGGAAATTTAGGATGACTGGCTCAAGAACCGGATTGGAAGAGAAAGATCCCTTCTCGTCATTTCGCTGGTCGTCCCACGAGACTTTGCATGTCGTCTCACCAGATCTTTGCATGCCGTCCCACCAGACGGTAAGCACAGCGCCAAGGGAGCAGCATAGCAACAGGTGCCACCCGCGAACGGGTAGGAGTGGTCCACCAAAGGAACCGTCCACATCAGTGTTGCCAGTTGGCTACTATTTTTAAATTCAGATTTCTTGATTAGGACCACTTTTTTTGCGATTGTAAAGTTTGCCTTATTCAATGACATATTAAACAAGTTGTAAATTGCTCGTCAAACGTGGCGAATGAGGTCTGTTCGTACTATAACGAGTTTTATAAAAACATTTTGTACCCCATATTGTACTGAATGTATATTTTCTTGCACTTCATAAGTGCATAGTCTGTAACATCATTAAAATGCACTTGCAATATTTTTTTCCCATTGGCCGTCATGCAACGAAAAACCGTCCCTGTAATTAAACTATACATCCGATTTTCATAAAATATGAAATGGCTCGACACAATTTTGCAGCTATTATATATTTAACATTTCAGACCATTCGGAAGGATGTAACATCATTATAATGCACTTGCAATAATTTTTTCCCATTGGCCATCATGTAAAGGAAAACTTTTGACTGTCCCTGTCATTAAACTATACATCGATTTTCATAAAATTTGAAATGACTCGACAAATTTTGCAATAATTATATATTTAAAACTTCAGACCATTCGGAAGGATGTAACAACATTATAATGCACTTGCAATACTTTTTTCCCATTGGCCGTCATGTAACGGAAAACTTTTGACTGTCCATGTCATTAAACTATACATCCCATTTTCATAAAATTTGAAATGGCTCGGCAATATTTTGCAACAATTATATATTTAAAATTTCAGACAATTTGGTTGGGTAGTTTTTGCTCTGTTATATGTAGTCGGACAGACAGACGGACTGAACGACGACTATAGGTGCTACGTATTTATATAATTACGAACGCATCTAATAAGGCTAAAACAAGGGGAATTTTACCATTTCAAAAAAGTGGTGCCAATCAATAAATCTGAATTAGAAAGAGTAGCCGACTGGCAACATTGGTCCGCATGCGTAGGCTGTGACTGTCGCAACTGTAAACAACAGTGAAAAGCAGAGACAGCCTTCAGGGAGTAGGCCTCCACGACATAGAAAAGTTCTTTTGGAGCGCCTTAGGCCAAGTTCTTTTGATTAAAAATGACCAAGAAAGTCTGAAAAAAAAATCACTCTTTAGTAATAAGTTGGTTACTTCACTGGAAGCTTTATGGTTATAATAAAACATTATGTGTAGGGACTCGGTTCACAAAATGTTTTGTTAAATGCACAAAAATGCCAATGAAGGAAACAGTAAACAATTGAGAAGTTCCAGGGTTTCCCAAGTTGCGAAGAAACTCCACGCCCTGTCGGTGAGTAATGGTACATCACAACCTCTTCAGACCCGAAGGTAAAATTACACTGCGAATACACATTCATTGATTTTAAAACAAAAATACACCATAGATGATAGAAGGATCCCTTTTACTGAATTTGATACTTTAAAGGGCTGATAATTTAGTTTCACAAATACGATCTAAAATGACTAACACCCTGAAAATATCGATTATATTATCAATAACCTAAATTGCGCAGCATCAATTGAATGCCTTTAATGAATTGAATGGTTTACAAATCCACAAATTTTTTTGTATGGAAAAACGCTTAAGTTAATTATGAAAATTTCTTACTTCCTTGGACACACTGTCTAGAATACATTTTGCAAACTCAGATGGAAATAACGCGTATTTAATTAGGAAATAAGCATCAGTGCCGCCAGTTATTGGTTTTGATCCAAAGCCAGAAACATTCAGCTATATAGAAGTAAAATAAAAATGAAAAAAAAATAGTTTAATTTATATCCTCCTCGGTTTGGAAGTATCACATATGTTACTTTAGCACTGAGATAGTTAGGGACAAAGTTATAAAAAAGTATGACTGTAGTGAAAAATAAGAGACTTCATAAAATATGAATAGTGAGCTTTGGATAGTAAATTAGATATAGAGGAAGAAGTCGACAACCCTGCCAAATGCGCACAACCAGACGAATGTCGCTTGCAGACAATCCTGGTCTTGAAAAAGACCGACTCTACAGCAGAACATCTGAATAGTGTGAATAGCTAGAGCAGGGATGTCCAACCTTTCAGTGAGCGCGGGAGCACCATATCTAATAGCAAACACTGAAGGGCGCCGTTACTCACATGTCTAGAAACATAGTGTAATATTACCTCACTACAAGGGAGCAAAGTTGCCAGCTTGGCATCGTTTATTATTCAGAAATTTTGAATACATACAGGTAGATTTCGAAAGCAGAAGTTTACGTTAAGGCTGTTCTCAAATCCAAAAAGGCAATTTTATGATATAAGTTTTAATTTATTTTTGTTCGGAAATGCATGAAACTAACTGGGGTTGTTGTTGAGAAACTAAGTAATAGAAGTGTTTTTTGCATTTTTTTTTTTTGTAAACGCAATAGATCTTTCAAAAAATAGTGTCAAAGTGGACGTTTTGAACCGAATTTCCGCTTGAAACAAGCATAACTTCTCAAGAAAGGTAAAAAAAAAAATTTGTCATGTGATCAAAATCGCTTATAACTCAATAACTAATTTATTTATCAAACAAGTAATATAAAAATTTTGTTTTTAAAGTCAATTCCTACTTAGGTCATCAAAGAAAAATTTAATATAATCCCTTAAGCTAATATTAGTTTTTTTGCACTAAAATATCTCAATTTGTTGATTTTCTATAAGCAAGTAGGCTTACAATGGAACTCTATGGGAATTTGGCGAAATATTAGAGATATCGCCAAGTTGACGTCACTTTTGACGACTCATTTTGGCCGCCAAATTTGGCGATATAACAAACTTGGCGGCATTTGACGACAGAACAGGGTCCCCCCTATGGTAACCCCTTATTGAAAATACTTTCACTGATCTTCAATAACCAATGGCCGCCATTTTGTTTCCCATGCAAAATTAAAATTAATTAATTAAAATTCAATTAATTAATTAATATTTGAAAAACTGTATTAACATCCATTGTCATCCAGTACAAGTTTAAAAAAAAATTATTTAAACTTGATAGGATGAATAATGAGTATTTTATTAACGATTGAAAATTTGAACAAGATATATAAATAAATAAATATATATATAAATAAATATAGGGAGAGTGTGAACTAATAGTAGGAATTGAAAAATGGAAAATGCAGTTCGAATCCATATCGCTTCTGTAATCAGGCCTTCCAATTTTATATCTTTCCGTTAAAAAATGAATTTTTATATGTGTAAAAACATTTTGCCCTTGTTGAGCAGAGCAGTTGAGAACAAGCCTTAAGTAATCTTAAAATGCCTGCCATAAAACAAAGTAAAAAATACTATAATTACTATTCAGAATTTCTGGTATGAATTCGGATGTTGTGAATAAAAAAGAAGCCTATATTGACAACCCTTATAGGGAGTAACAATAAATAGACGTTTTATAAGATGCACAAATACCTCACAATCTGCACCATAACGCTCCAAAATATGCAGAACTTAATGTCAACAATGAATGCAATAAAGAACAGAAAGTATCGTAAATTTCGAATTATGTTTTCTCGAGAAAAAGCCCTATCGAGATATTTTGTAGAGAAAGGAGAAGAAAATGTAACGCTGCTTCTAATAATAAATCACGTGAACAGTAATGATTTTAATGAATCATCATTTAAAATGGACTCCTAAGTAACGGACACGTAATGCTCCTAAGTAACAGGAATTATTCGAACGGGAGCCGTGAGAACCTTCAAAAGAAGCCATGGTTAAAGCTTTGGACAGCCCTGACCTAGGTAACTGAAGACGAAATGAGCAGAAAAGAAGGAAAAAGTCTATTTCACTGATTGAGGGGCGTTGAGATATATTATATCCCACTTAAAATAAAGATTTGCACCAAAAAGTTTAATTAAACTTTACTTTTATAACTTTGGTTTGGTAGAGAAAAGTTATAAAATTGCTTTTCCTTATTTTGAACGGAAATTTATCGAAAATCCCGGTGTGAATTCAACATTACAGAAACACGATTGCTTACCCCTCAAAGGGTTAAAACGATGTCGCGCGAACGACCAATACCAAAATAAGGGGGACGGTGCTTCAGACAATAATGGAAAGTCCGCAGGAGAAATATTAAAATAGTGAAAGTAAAGTTTAAAAATGGTGTGACTGTTTACAAACAGTCATAAAACCTAGCAACGCTGAATTTCCTTTTTTTTAAAACGACACTTTTCGTTATCATTCTTTTTAAATAATATAATAAAAAATCCAATAGTACATAGGACTCAAAAGAATCGTAAGACTCGGTAATGTTAGATTTAGCAATGGAGTTTGTCATCAGCTAGCTAAAGGCAAATAATTTTTAAAAAAGGATCTTTTTTTCTTTGGATGTGTTCAAAGACGCTGTTGAATTTGGTGGGGATTTCACCATAAGAACTAATTTGTAGTTCACCTTGTATTTTCATAAGAATGTCAGCTATCGTACGGATAAAACTGGAGAATTAATTCAATTCATAAAGCTGTTGAGTTGGGGGAGGAGACTTACTATTGGTAACATTTTTTTCTTTTTTTTCCTCTGGGGAACTTTTGGGTGTTGCCGCAACTTTTACACAGCTTTTCAGTAATTGAGGCTTTAGTGGAAATTTTGAGTATCCTTTGTAATTTGATAGGTTTTGTAACTCACAATTGCAGAATTTTTGATGTGCTTTGCCTGCTTCAGAGGATGCTAGTTTTTACATTAAATTCTTTAGAGTGATGACCGGAACACCCTATATAATTAGGATTAATGTGACAATTCATGGCAACATGAATAAAATGTTGGCAACGATAGCATTTTCGTTTTTTTTTTTTTTTGCTGGTCTAAATTGTTCTATTCCAACCCGAAATTTGAAGATGGAGCGAACATTGAATATTTCGTAGGACGTTTTCTGTTTAGGAAATTTGGGAGTAATTTCCCATCTCTTTTTATGGTTGTAAAACCTCTGCAGTTAAGGGTTTCTTTTACCAAGTTCATGTCCAGGGATGTAGCGAACCCTTTAACTACAAGATGATAATTTCTATACTGGACATGAAATAATGTTGGATGTTATACTGCTTAAAGGACTCATGAAGAGACAATTTATTTCGCTGTCATGGGAAATTGTAACAAAGTTTCCTACAAAGTTTGCTTCAAAGTCGAATTTTACAATGGATGGCAGCTAATTGTTTAATTCGATGATATTGGGAGTTCGAGTAACCATGATTGGTTTTGTTTTTTTCTTAGCATGGTTTTGCAAAGGGAGTTCCTTTTCAATAATAGAACCCTCTTTTTCAGACTCTACCATATTTTCAATAGCATCGGCAGCTGGAATTTTTTTAGAAGCAGCTTTATGTTGCTGGTTACTTTTACGTTTTTTTGGATTTTACTAAGGTAAATTTTTCATCAGTGTCTATAAGTATAATACTGCCATCTTTAAATTTACTGTTTGTCATAAGTTGAATAGCATCCAATAAAGTCGCTGCGATGCCTTGGTTTATATTTCTAACAACTAAATTTCTTTCAATAGATTTTAAGGTTTGTACACTCCTTGAAATTATCAAACAGTCTGGTACCACTATTAACGATAAGAAAATGTTTATTTAGTTTTTAAGACACAGAATTAATAACCACTCCCTTAACCCGCAGAATTGGCATTTTTTTAAGTTAAATAAAGCGAAAGAAAACTGTTAAAAATATCTGGTAGATACGTGCGATTCCTGGATTTTTCCAATTTAAAGAAACATTTATTTCTAACACAGTTCCTTATGCTACTCATAATTTTTGACAACTTTTCCGTGTAGTTTATATGCAATGCGTTAATAAGTTTTCTCAATCCATAATGTAGGTTTTTCGGATGCTGTTATTGCTGAAGTAAACATTTTCATGCAATAAATCTCCATTTTAACAAAGATTATTTTCTCAGACAAACTCCTATATATTTTTTTAAGTGCATTTTATGAGAAACTGTTTTCGAAATATTTCGGTATGTAGTTTTTACTTCGTGGTCGCTTGAATGGTATTCGTTGCGATAAGTTTATCTTGATTTATTTTGTCCTTTTGCGAAAAGCTTTGTTGTTCTTCTGAAATTTTACTAAGCAATCATTTTGTTTGGTTCTTACTTCAAACTTTATATTGATTCCTAATTTAATTATATATAAATATAATTTTCGGGAAAAATATGAATTGCAACCCAATGCATTTGGTAAAATAGATGGAGAAGCGAAAGAAAGTTGAATATTTTCCCCCTTTTATCTCATTAAAGCCGGTTAGTAAGAAACCTTGCCATGTAAGGCGAACAAAACGTTTAAATTTGAATACCAGAGTACTTTAGTTTGGAAGTTTTCACATGATCTAAACTCCAATTTTGAACGATTAAATAATTCAAAATTACAAAGTGGAAAAAGCTGGTGTAGAAGAATTAAAAGAAATGTGAAAGAGTTAATGGGTTTAATGGGTTAAACTACTTACGTGTGTGTATATAAGGTTAGTTGGGGCAACTGGGCCATGATTTTACAATGTGAGTCTGGAGCTTCTGCCAATTCAGCTTCAAAAAGCTAATGTTCATTTAAATTAAAGTCTGAACTTCTGTAAATGTGCTCAGTTATGTTCCCTCTATCAGACAAAAATGCTCAAAATTACATTTAATATTTAAAAATATAAAAATATGCATATTTAATCTTTCTTTCCTCATGGGTCCAGTTGCCCCATAAAAATGGGGTAAGTGGACCAGGGGGGGGGGGGGGTCTATGTTCCTCACGCGTTTATTTTTTTTCATATCGGATATCAGATCCTGTTTGAAAAAGTGTAAACAACTTAAAAAAATTTAAACCAGGCAGATCATGTAAATTATATGTCAATAAAGAGCGTTGTAAGGGAAACCTTTGCTGTCAATGTGTCTAAAAAAGCACTAAAAGTAAAAATATTAGATTTATTTATACCAAAAACATAAAACTTAAGTATAGGTAATAAGTATAAAAGTCACCTGGGTATTTTAAGGAAAAAAATAGCAAGGTAAATCTATGAACAAACGGCTACGTAAGTACTTAAGTACTTTATCTGTATCCGTACAATTTCAAGGTCTGACTATCTCGCTTTCAGGGGCAAGGTACTTGCATTCTTAAAATGTTGAAATAATTTAATGACACCAATATTTACAAGAAAATCTATTTGAAAACAATTAAAAGTACATTTTTGCGTACTTAATAAAAGTGAAATTTTCATTATAAAATTCCGGTGTCAATGTGGCAATTAGGAATTAAAATTAAGTGATGGCATAACGGCATCACATCCGTTCAAGGGGTCAAGAAAATTGGTGTGATACTACCCAATATGCTTTTTTTTAAATTTTATTACGTAATTTTAATAAGGTATTCTATCATTTTCTTTATTGTGAGACAAAAATCAACGGAAAAATTTACTTCCCGTAGCTAGAGAAACTCAAAAATATTTTTATAACTATTGGGGTAAAAGATTGTTTAATAAAAGTACTTACAGTATTTTAATAAAAAGCCGAGGAAGTTCAACCATATTGACGTTGTTTTTAAAAAAAAGGAATGTAAATTTTTGACAACCTATCACAGCAAAGTAAGAGTTATGATTGAGTTGACACAAGTTGTTTTAGGAAGTAGCGATTAAGGTGCATTGTTCCCAAAAACTAAAACTTAAAAAACACCAACAGTTTTTTTATAAAATAGCCCATGGCCCAGTTACCTCGTGGGTCAAGTTACCCCAACTAACCTTATCTGTACCTTGGAACAAAAAGGGCCAATGTCCAAAATTGAGAAATTTGAGTTAAATGCAGAAATGAATTCAGGATGCGATATAAAGTGATTGTTAAAAGAGCCAAATTCCTCCCAATATTAGATCATTGAAGACAAAATATTTTGTCGAGGCCAATGTTACTTACTGTTACTGTAAAATGGCCAATTTAAAATGTAAATAAAAATAAAAAAAAACTAAATCAATGTAAAATAAGATTGTAGTCAGAAAACATTACTGAATCGAAAGGTACAACTTTGAAATATAATAGTATAGAAATCATAGCAAGATTCTTAAAACTCCTCAAACTTAAATTGGGTTTCCTGCCATTTGAGAAAAATGGACATTGGCCCTTTTTGTTCCAAGGTACAGATATATTTACTTTACATATTGTAGCAAATAAAACTTATATCAGAAACAGAATTATATGATTTTGTTTTTCGTAACTATACTTAAAAATGTTATTGACTTGTCTTTCATTTCGGGGTTCGGGTATATAGATTTTTTTTGTGCTTATTTTGAGTGGGTTGCAAGTTGATTTCTAAGTGAATTTTTGAGTTCGTGTTTCAGATATAATCCAACTTGTTTAAAATTTGATTTTATTAAGAAATTGAAGTACATGATTTGGAGCTTCATAAAATTTAACAAATATTTTATAATTCAATTCATTTGTCTTACTTTATTAGACTTTGGATTATATTATGTTAGACTTAATACCTGCAGATCTTAGTACCTACAGGTTTTATTGCCACAGCATCCTATATTTTTATGTATTTGCTACCACTATTATCAAAATATAACCTTCATTGTAGTTTTCCCTTGCGTATGTTACAGAAATCTTACCATCAAGATAATAGTTTAGAAATAGTGGTGTTAAGGGGACTTATCTGGTTGGGAAGAAAAAAGTGGAATCCCATGTTATCCTATGGGAAAAATACTTATCCTTCTTGTTCATTCAAAATTGGATATTTCAACGATATTTTTTTTTTTCAGCACGTAACTAGGAAGGTTTTTTATCCCTCTGTAAGCAACAATTTTTTATATATTGTTCCAGTCATAAGTTTCAAACAAGTAAATAATACTTTTTATACTTTTTGAAATTTTTTGAAACTTTAACACAAATTTTAAAATGCTCATAATTATCTTAAAAATATTTTAAGCTTACAGAGGGACAAAAAACCTTCCTATAAGCGTGCTGAAAAAAATATTGTTGAAATTTTCAAATTTGAATGAACAAGAAGGATAAGTATTTTTTCCATAGGATAACATGGGATTCCACTTTTTTCTTCCCAACCCGATAAGTCTCCTTAACTATATATATAAAAATGGATGCTGCGACTCCTGTATTCTATACCCTTTTATACCTTTTTTAAAACAACAGTTTCGAAATTTTTTGCACATCTCCTATTTTAACAGCAAAACAAAAAAATTAAATTAAATCCTAAGACGAAATGCGATATCGCACCTTGATTCAATCAAAAACAACACAATATTAACTGTAATTCTTAAATGCGCGATTTTTTATTTTGTTTCGAAAAAATTATATATGATTCTCTGAAAGGTTTATTACACAGGAAAAATAATGAAAAAAATCAGATGTACATTTTTCATATAATACTTCAATCTTTTCTTATGTTGCACATCTGAAATACAAGTACTAATAACTACTGTCTTGTGGCTGTCTCACGCTAAAATACTGCAAATTAGTAAATATTTTAAGAAGTATGTCTCCAAATACCTTATTTTATATAATTATTTATTTTATAAAATTTAACCTTTAACCCTTTAATTCCCATGATAGAATACGTTGTAGAAATTACGTAGTTCAGAGAATCTGACATTAAACCAGAAAATTTCAATGGTTAATTTCATTTTATTTAAATACGGTATGCCTGTTATTAATTAAAGTAAATATTGCTATTTTAATTTTCTGGTGTGAATTAGGTATGTACGAATAAAAAAATCTATTAAATTCAGAATCTTGTTGTTTGCATATATGCAAAGCTGCACACTAAAGGGTTAAAAGTTCTCTGTTTACTTATCCCCTTCACGATAAAAGTCTTTTAAACAATTTTTATTCTTTTATCACCGGGTTTATCAAAACAGAAATATTTGCCTAATGAAATCGTGGGGATTCCCCGAATAAATAAGATAAAAGTTACAATAAAAAATAACGGTGGGAATAATCACGGAACCTGAGCACCTTGTGCGTCACGCATATATACGTGACGCTCGTTCCCAAGTGGTTATAAGATGATATATAATAATAATAAAGATATTAGATGTTTAAAATACAATGACCTCTCACTTATACGACTTTCAGGGGAACGTAGAAAAAAGTCGTTTGTGTGAATAAGTAATAATAAAAATATAATAATAAAATAAGTGAGAAACCGCTTTATGATACATGTTTCAAACTTTATATGCATTAATTATTTTACCTACATGAAATACACTACGTTTTGAGTACTAAGAATACATTTTAACAAAATTTATAAAATATATTAAAAGTAAAACATAAGGCCAATTCCATGGGTTTTTGCAGTGCAGCTGATAACTGCTATGCTTCTTGGCCACCGTAATTTTCGAAAAGTTAGCTTCGGCTTATTCAATTAATGAAGTATCGTCGATAAAATAAGTCACATTTTTCCGTTCTAAAATACTGGTAGCCAAAAATCGCAGCATGTGACTTACACTGCAAGTACTCATGGAACTAGCCATAAAAGATATTTAAAAAGTTCACAAAATACTTCACTTACCGCTAAGTTTATTTTAAAGATTTAGAAATCAGATTTTCTCAAAAAATGAAGTGATATTAGATTGTCTCTCTCGTCGACGAAAAAAAGAAAATGTCTTTTTCTAAGTCTAATAAAGCTTTTAATCTATTTTGGTAATAATCATTTTCATGGATATAATTCTTTAATGTAGTTAAAGCAGCATTTACTTCTGAAAAATTTACAGCAGCAGGAACACTGCTCTCATCTTCGTCATCCTTATCGCCCACGTCTTCATTTTTTATAAACACTTTATCAATAGTGAAAGGATAAAGGTATGAAAGCATGAATGATTTGTACTTTAAAGATTATAAAAATGAATTCTTCAATGAGAAATGCAAAATCGCCTGAACCGTTTAACGCGTCTTATACATGCGAGAAGCAGTAGTACAACTGAGAGAAGTTTAGCATTATTTCCCATAAAGCGTGGACGGGACCAAGAGAATTCGGCTTATAACCGAGAGAGTCGTATAACTGAAAGTCGTATAAGTGAGAGGTCACTGTATACATTTTATTTCATTTTCCTAAATTTATTTAAATTTTCAGACCGAAAGTAATAGGAAATTTAAATAAAATGTATATTTTAAACTTGGAACATCTACATAATTATTATCTATCACCTTTTAACCCCTTCAGAGGCGGTGGTATGTTTATGAAACCACTTAATTGTAATTCCCAAATGCCACATTCGCACCAGAATTTTGGTAAAAAAAATCGGTTTATTATGTGTGTGAAATTTAGCCTTTATCTAACTTATAAAAAAATTTGTTTTCAAATTCCGCTATCACTTATTAATTTCAACACTTTAGCAAATGAATTATCTTTCCCCTGAAAGGGTTAAGTGAAGAGAGAACTTTTAACCCCTTAACAGTGTGGCCCGAACTGGATTCGGGCAAGAACACTTTGCTTGCTTCGTTATTAAAAGCACTTTGATTCCACTAAATTGTAACTGTAAATTTATCTTTATTGATTGTCAAATATTTTTCGATTAAGTAAGGTAAATATTTTAGTACGGAAAAAGTAGTGTCCAGCCCCATTTTTAATTTTTTTGTAAGAAAACAAATGTCACTGTTAAGGGGTTAAAGTTCATATTGCGTAGTTTGTAAATGAAAATTATTTTTAAAAAAAATCGTTCATTTTCTAAATGTATATCTATAATAAAGAAACTATTTTCCAAACTTTTATATTTCTACAGCTGATCTTTATTTCACGGATACTTGAATGTCAGTAAATGCGGTCATCGATAAATTTTGATTTTGCCTTACTTCCTCTTTCTCCCCGTTTTGAGCAAAGTTTTATTGTCTATCCTTTTCCTACTAAAAGTTTTACTAGTTAAACAATCGTTTTGTTTGAAGTTCTTTTTGGTTTTAGCTTCGAACTTTTTGCCCTTTTATTCTTGAAAATAGTTTCGTTATTTATATCTAACCTATTGTTGGTATGATTTTCGAAGCTATTAATTTAAATTCTGCTATGTTTTTCAAAATCTGATGGAATTTTCATTCAGATATTCGGAATTGACATCAGTGAATTTTGAATAGTAATTTTATTTCAATTTATTTACCACTATTTCTTATTTTATACATATATCAAAAAATAACTAAAACTTTCTGGTGAGAATTAGGAATTTCTGAAGAAACAATTTGCTAGATTTGGCAAGAATAAATGTTGCGCATGCAAACGAAGATTAGGTTATTATTTTGCTTATGTTCACATTTAACTCTTTAACCCTTTCAGGGGCAAAGTACTGCAATTCTTAACATACTGAAACAATTTAATGACACCAGAATTTGTAAACAATTTTTTTTTTTTTTTTTTTTTGAAATAAGTAAAAGTTTTCTCTTTTCCTGCCCAAGCTTGGTGAGAGTAACTCTGAACGGTGCTAAATTTTATCTCTTTTTCATCTCTTTCTTTTTATACAGTAGTTTTACAATTACAGCTGTACCACTTAAGATTTTCATTATTTTACTTACTTGGCCTAAGGGGGTCCGGTTTATAAAATAATTTTTATTTGTGGAGTTAAAAATTCGAATTTATTTGTGATGGTTAACCATATCATTTGTAAATAAAATCAAATGATAAAACTTCTCATAATTAAAAAAAATAAATTTTAAATTTTATTAAAAAAGTGAGGTAGTTTAAAATCGTTATAACTCGAAATATTAATCGTAGAATTTCAATTTTTTTGTATTTAAATAAACATAAATATATAAATTTTAATTTAGATTCAGCATTAAAAAAATATTAATTTAAATAAAAATTAAAAATATTAAAATAAAAATGTGAAAAAAAATGATGTAACTTTTTTTAAAAAATTATATTTTCAAAAGTAAATATTTTTTTCAAATTTGCTGAATCAAAATTAAAGTAAAACAATTGAAAAATACATGTTCCAAGTTTGAACCATTTATCTTTAACAGTTCTTGACTTATAACAATTTAAATGCGAGAAATGGTGAAAAAAACCCATCATGAAGAAAAAAGCATTTTCGAAAAAAGTCGTTTTCATGACAACCATTGCTTGAAAGCTAGAGTTTGAAAACAAACCTAAACTTAAAAATGCATATTTCTTCTTCCAATTAAGATAGAAACATGATTTAAACTTCATTTTAAGCAGGAAAAAAAAACAGAAAATTTTTTAATGTAATAAAAAATTTTAAGAAAATTTTAAGATTTCTGTGTCCCGGACCCCCTTAAGTATTAACTTAAGTATTAACTTTAATACTTCATTATTTTTCAACTTTATTTTTTCTTTAATTTTCTTAATTTTTCTTTTAAGTAGTTTTAAACTACAGTTATACTTATCCCAATGGCTCATACAAACATAAGACAATTCCTCTATAGACTGGGTGTTAAGCTGATATCAGCTAGGAAAACCGTCAATGCTGCTCACCTGTTCACGTACATAACAAAAGGAAAATTTTCGTTTCAAAACTCTGGTACCAATGTGGCATTTAGAAATTAAAATTAAGTGATGCATAAATGCATAACCGCCGTTCAAAGGGTTAAGAGGTTAATTTCTTTTGACATGATCAATTAAAAATAGTGACCATACACCACTTTTACAGTACTAAAATATTTGCCTTGTATAATCAAAATATGTCTGCCATTAAATAAAGAAAATATTACAGTTTAAAATTAGTGGTGTAGAAAAGTTTTTAGAAACGAAGCAAGCAAACTCTGCTTGCACGCACGGTGTACGGAAACCTGTTAACCCTTTGAGGGGCAAGCAATTGCGTTTGTGCAATGCTGAATTCCCACAGGAAATTTAGAAAAAAATTATTTCAAAATAAGGAAAAGCAATTTTTCAACTGTTTTCCACCATAGTTATAAAAGTAAAACTTAATTAAAATTTTCTGGTGCAAATCTTAATTAAACATAGGTGGGATATTATGCAGGGTTCGCAGCGCTCATAAAATTTTCGTACTTTGCTACCACTAAATTAAAACGATAATCTTTGTTGCATAGTTCTATAACAGACGTTAAAGGAATGTACTTCGAAGAATTCTTATTTAAAATACTGGTAGCAGAGTGTGATAATTTTAGGAACGGTGCGAGTCCTGTATAATATATCCCACCGCCCCTCAAGGTGTTAAGAAGTTAAGATTTTTAAAAAAGGCTCAATTTTCTTTTTCAATTTATGATACTTTAAGAATTACTACATTTTAAGACATTACAATCTATATTTGCAGTTAAAATTATAAGTTACTTACCATAGAAATTGTTTAAATTTAAAATGACATACGGAGTACTAGGCAAATTACAAATAATCTTTCAGAATATGCTATTTAATTTAACCAAGATTAACCACTTTTCAAACCAAGAAACTTATTCGATATTTCTTTATTTATTGCATTATATTTTTCTACGTGGAACTTATTTGATTTTATTGCAAAAAGATTTTCGAATTCGAAACGTGTTAAACCTGGGGCAAATTGACCGATATCTTATAGAAAAAGACTTGAATGTTTGCAGGTCTGCATACAGTGTGCGTGGTTTATTCATGTATCTTTTATGGGACTTCATAGAAAAAAGTCAGATGGGTCGAAATCTGGTGAATAGTCAGATGATGAAGAACTTACACTCGCTTATTACCAATAACAGCGCCCCGTGAATTCTGCTCTTGCGCACTGACACAAAAATGGAGACTGTCATAAGTGGATTTTTTTAAGCGTTTGTATGGTTCCCTGAATTTAGGTACCAGTATTTTCTACATTTTTTTTACTTATTTAATCTCAGAAAAATTAAGGCGGAGAAAAGTTTTAGAAATTATCGGCTTTCAAATTCAATTAATCGTAGAAGCTATGAAAAAAATCCCCCTACGACAACCGCCATTTTTGTGTGAGCGCGCAGGACTAGTATTTAGGGGGCGGTGACTAATAATAATGGAGTTATAAATAAAGAGGATGAGACATATAGTGTATTGTCTACCAGTTCCGATTGAGATAACTGAGGAGATTGTCACAAGATGGTGGCTGATTTTTTAAGTTGAATCACCAGTTTAAAGCCGAGGCAAACTTCCACCAATAAATTTGAATCGAAAATTTCGTCTTATTGAAGCGCCTTATTCATGCCACATGTCTCTCCCAAATATGGTACAATTTTCTATTTGTTTTTGTTGATGGCAGTTCGCCCAGATATTACAGTAGACGCTCGATTTTACGAACTTGTGGGGACTCATATAATATGTTCGTAAAATCGAAAGTTCGTAAATGGGATTAACATTAGTTCAATGGGATGATAGTTGGGACCAGTAAATCAGTTCGTAAAAACGAAGAGTTCGTAAAATCGAGCGCCTACTGTATAATCTTTTTTACTGACACTAACAGGATGTTGTTTAGGTTGTCACAATATTTCGGAAACGCAGGGCCTGTCTACCTCTGAAGTAAACGTCCACCAGTAAAAATGAATATCTATTTTTGCCACAATTTTTGACTGAAATTCTGTATTAAGGCTGATTTTAACTGCTCTGCTCGTCAAGCGCAAAACGTTTTGACATATTTACAAATCCATTTTTTAATGGGGAGATATAAAATTGGAAACCCTGGCCATGGAAGCGATTTGGAATTGAACTGTTGTTTCCATTTTTTGATCAACCAATTACCTATTGAGTTATAAGCGAATTCGGTCATGTGACAAACATCTTTTTCGCCCGCTCTTGAGTCTGTTTCTTCCTTCACGCGGAAATTCGGTTGAAAACGCCAACTTTCGCACTATTTTCCGAAAGATCTATTGCGTTTGGAAAAAAAATGGGAAAACAGGTGAATTACAATGTTTCTGAACAACACCACGAGTTGTTTCATGCGTTTTCGAACAAAAATAAATTAAAACTTACGTCAGAAACTTGCCCTTTTGGATTTGAGAAAACCCGTAATAAGACGTTTAAATAAGGAGGAAATTTATATTCCAATTTACTGGTGGAAGTTTTCCCCGGCGGTAATCAAGCTCTGCGAAAGCGGTTACAGTTGAAGTTTCACTATTTTTAAGGATATGCCAGGTCTTCTTTATTCATAGTTCCGTGCCAATAATATCAAATCCACGAGCCTCGCATTTCTTAAACTTATAGATATAACATGTAATTGTTTTCTATTTCCTTGTTGACTTTTCCCCTAAATTAACTTTTCTGGGGCTACTTTCTACCAAGACACCTTGTATATGTAAATACTTCGCTGGTAGTGAGCCATTATTGATTATATCGGTTCCCAATATTCCATTCATCAGAAACTTTTCTTTTGAAATGAAGATATTGGTTGAATTGCAAATATTTGCGATAGAATGTTACCATTAGTAAAATATAGGTTTAAGGTTAGAAATATTTGTAAATAAATTGTTAATATTGCAGAATTATTGACTCTAGGTTTGAAATTTCTGTAAAGAAATCCCAATGTTGCAGAAATATGGGCTTTCCCAGGGCTCGCACCGTTCCTAAAATTTTCGCACTTTGCTACCACTAAATTAAAACAATAATCTTTGTTGTACATTTCTATTATAAACGTTAAAGGATTGTACCAAGAAGAATTTTTATTTAAAATACTGGTAGCAAAGCGCGAAAATTTCAGGAACGGTGCGAGCCCTGGCTTTGCATTCGAAATATTTGTAAACAAATTATAAATTTTGCAGAATGATGGACTTTACATTGGTATATTCATAAATAAATATACAATATTGAAGATTTATCGACTTTGCATTGGTAATATTTGTAAAAGAGTTGCAAACATTGAAAAAATATTGGCTTTAGATTGGAAATATTTGCAGCTTTTTGCCAATATCGTAGAATTATCAACTTTACATTGGACATATTTGTAAATGTGTAGTTAATATTGCAGAAAAACCGGGTTTACGTTAGAAATGTTGCCAATAAAATGCAGAAATATTTGTTTCAAATAATGTTGCAGTATTGGTAAAAAAAAAAAAAAAAAAAAACTCCCCAAAGTTTTCAAGAAAGAGCCAATAAAAGTAATATTGGCGCAATATTGTTTTACTGCTAGAAAGAAAAATATTGTCTGCATATATCTCTACCATATTTAGATAAAAACAGTAAATTAGGTAAATTAAGTATGTGTATTCAATTTATCGTTACATAAATCTTTTCCTTTTCAATTTAAAATTTATTTTTTAAACATATATTTGAAGAAAGATTTTGTAGAAGTTACTACTTTTCAAAATAATTTTATTCAGCGAAGTTCAATGTGATAGAAATGATTGAAGAGTTGAAAAAAACTGCTCAAATAATATAAAAAGCAGAGATTTCCCCCACGTATGCAAATAATATTTAAAAAGAAAAATTTCCTTAAAGGTTCCAGAAAATATGATTTAAGGAAATACATATATTTTTTTTAAATACACTTAATAGAGAAGTGGATATTTTCCAGAAAAGCTTTTAGAGGCTGAAACATCTTAAATTTTGAATGACGCGTAAATTTTTGTCTACACAAAATGTCTGTTTCTGTTTTATTTTTATTAGGAAAGGTTGGGAATATTTTTACATACCGAAATAATAAATAGAAATACTAGAGTTTAAGTATTGAATGTGTATTTGTGTGCTTTTTAATAAATGTTTAGAAATTTTCGAAATGTATGAAAATAATTTTTTTCCTTATTTATTAACAGCATTCAATTTTAATCATAAGTTTGGGTTTTATATTGGAAAATTTTGTAAATGAATTATTAATTTTGCCGAATGATCGACTTTCCATTGGTATATTCATAAATGAATTTCCAGTCTTGCAAATTTATCGACTTTGCATTTAATATTTGTAAATGAGTTTCAAATATTACGGAAATATTAACTTTAGATTGGAAATACTTGTCATTTTTTTGCCAATATCTTAGAATTATCAACTTTATATTGGAGATATTTGCAGTAAATATTGAAAAAAAAAATCGGTTTTACATTTGAAATATCGCCAATAAAATGCAGATATATTTAATGTTAAGAATGATGCAGTTTCGGCAAAATGTGAACAAATTAAATTTTCAAGATATAGTCAATAAAAGTAATATTCGCGCAATATTATTTTACTGTTAGAAAAATATAAATATTTTCTGCATATACCTCTATCATATTTAGATAAAAACTGTAAATTTGGTAGATTAAATATGTACATTCTATTTACCGTTACATAATTCTTTTCTGTTTCAATTTAGAATTATTTTTCAAACATATATTTGAAGAAAGATTTCTTAGAATCTAAATGGAATTTGCTCCTTTTTAACAGAATTTTATTCAGCGAAGTTCAATGTAATAGAAATGATTGAAGATGGGGAAAAAATACAATTCTAATAATATAAAAAGCATATATTTCCCCCAATTATGCAAATAATATTTAAAAAGAAAATTTCCTCAAAGGATCCAAAAAATATGATATAAGGAAATACATATTTTTTTACATACATTTAAATAGAGACGTGGATGTTTTCCAGAAAAGCTTTTACCGACTGAAACATCTTAAATTTTGAATGACGGATAAATTTTTGTCTATACAAAATGTCTGTTTCTGTTTTCTTTTTTTATGAGGTTTTTTATATCGACACAGCGATATAAAAAATAGAAATACTAGAGTTTGAGTATTGAATGTGTATTTGTGGGAATTTTATTATATTTAGAAATTTGCGAAATACATGAAAAGAATTTTTTTCTTTGATTAACAGCATTCAATTATAGTCAGAAGTATGGGCTTTATATTGGAAATACTTGTAAATGAATTATTAATTTTGCAGAATGATCGACTTTACATTCATATATTCATAAATGAGTTGCTAATATTGCAGAATTATTGACTTTGCATTGATTTTTGGAAATGAGTTGCAAATATTGCAGAAATTTAGGCTTTAGAATGGAAGTATTTGCAAATTTTTGGCAGTGTCGTAAAATTATGAACTTTACATTGGAGATATTGGTAAGTGAATAGTCAATATTGCAAAAGTTTCGGTTTTATATTAGAAAGATTGCCAATAAAATGCAGAAATATTTGTTGCAAATAATGTTGCAGTATTGGCAAAGTGCAAACACCCTAAAGTTTACAAGATATAGCCAATAAAACTAATATTGGCGCAATATTGTTTTACTGCTAGAAAAAAAAATATTGTCTGCATTTATCTCTACCATATTTAGATAAAAACAGTAAATTAGGTAGTTTAAATATGTGTATTCTATTTACCGTTACATAAATCTTCTTCGTTTCATTTTAAAATTTATTTTTTAAACATATATTTGAAGAAAGATTTCTCAGAAACTAAATGGAATTTGCTCCCTTTTAACAGAATTTTATTCAGCGAAGTTCAATGTAATAGAAAGGGTTGAAGAGGATAAAAAAATAACTGTTCAAATAACATAAAAAGCATAGATTTCCTCCTTTCCAATACTATGCCAATAATATTGAAAAAGAAAAATTTCGTTAACGGTTCCAAAAAATATGATTTAAGAAAACAGATATTTTTTTTTGCATACATTTAAATAGAGACGTGGATATTTTACAGAAAAAGCTTTTAACGACTAAAACATCTTAAATTTTGAATGACAGATAAATTTTTGTCTATACAAAATGTCTGTTTCCGTTTTATTTTTATTAGGAAAGAGGGGAATATTTTTAGATAGGGATATAATAAATAGAAATACTAGAGTTTGAGTATTAGATACGTATTTAATATATTTAAAAATTTGCGAAATCTATTAACAATTTTTTAAATTAATTAACAGCACTCCATTTTAATAAGTATGGGCTATATTTTGGAAATATTTGTAAATGAATTATTAATTTTGCAGAATGATCGACTTTACATTGGTATATTCATAAGTGAATTGCCAACATTGCAGTGTTATTGACTTTGCATTGATTTTTGGAAATGAGTTGCAAATATTGCAGAAATATTGGATTTAGATAGGAAATGTTTGTAAATTTTGCAAATATCGTAGAATTATCAGCTTTACATAGGAGATATTTGTAAATTTGTTATCAATATTTCAGAATTATTGGGTTTAGATTGGAAATATCTGTAAATGATACCCAATGTTGCAGAAACATGGACATTGCATTAGAAATATTTGTAAATGAATTATAAATTTTGCAGAATGATCCACTTTACTCTTGTACATTCATAAATGAATTTCCAATATTGCAGAGTTATCGACTTTGCATTGGTTATATTCGTAAATGATTTCGAAATACTGCAGAAATATTACCTTTAGGCTATCAAATTTGTAAATTTTTGCCAATATCGTAGAATTATCAACTTCACTTTAGAGATATTTGTAGTAAATTTTGAAAAAAAAAATAATCGGTTTTACATTAGAAATATTGCCAATAAAATGCAGAAATATTTAATGTTAAGAATGATGCAGTTTTGGCAAAATGTAAACTTATTAAAATTTTCAAGATATAGTCAATAAAAGTAATATTGGAGCAATATTTATAAAAAATATGATGTTAGAATTCTGATAAAATTTTACTTAAAAAGGTGCTAAAAAATATATAAAAAGGTTTCTACAACATGAAAACCGTCAAAGATGTTAAAATCCCAAGCGCTTTCAACTGCATTATAACAGTCGTCTTCAGGGGAAAACCATGAACTTTCACTCCTCTGGTTTTCCCCCGAAGACGACTGTTATAATGTAGTTTTCATGTTGTAGAAACCTTTTATATATTTTTTAGCACCTTTTTTAAGTAACATTTCATCAGAATTGTAACATCGTATTTTTATATGTTTTTCAAGGTGAATGTGACGTTCAATAATTATAGTTTGAACTATATTTTATATTGGAGCAATATTATTTTACTGTTAGAAAAATAAAAATATTTTCTGCATATACCTCTATCATATTTCGATAAAAACTATAAATTTGGTAGTTTAAATATGTACATTCCATTTACCGTTGCATAATTCTTTTCTGTTTCAATTTAGAATTATTTTTCAAACATATATTTGAAGAAAGATTTCTTAGAATCTAAATGGAATTTGCTCCTTTTTAACAGAATTTTATTCAGCGAAGTTCAATGTAATAGAAATGACTGAAGATGGTGGAAAAAAACAGTTCAAATAATATAAAAAGCATAGAATTCCCCCAAGTATGCAAATAATATTTAAAAAGAAAATTTCTTTAAAGGTTCCAAAAAATATGATTTAAAGGAAATACATATTTTTTTACATACATTTATATAAAGATTGGATATTTTGCAGAAAAGCTTTTAGTGACTGAAACATCCTAAATTTTGAATGACGGGTAAATTTCTGCCTACACAAAATGTCTGTTTTGTTTTATTTTCATTAGGAAAGGATGGAAATATTTTTACATAGCGATATAAATAATAGAAATACTGGACTTTGAGTATTGAATGCGTATTTGCTGTAATTTAATTTTGTATAGAAATTTGCGGAATATATGAAAATATTTTTCTTCTTTATTGATTTACAGCATTCAATTTTAATCAGAAGTTTGAGCTTTATATTGGAAAAATTTGTAAATAAACTATTAACTTTGCCGAATGATCGACTTTGGTATATTCATAAATGAATTGCCAATATTGCAGTGTTATCGACTTTGCATTGATTTTTGTAAATAAACTTTAGATTAGAAACATTTGTAAGTGTTTTCCAATATTGTAAAAATTATCAACTTTACATCGGCTATATAAGTAAATGAGTAGTCAATATTTCAGAAATATCGGTTTTACATTAGAAATATTGCTTACAAAATACAAAAATGTTTGTTGTTGATAATGATGCACTATTGGCAAAATGTAAATTCTCCAAAATTTTCAAGACATAACCAATAAAAGTAACATTGGCTCAAAAGAAAATATTTTCTGCACATACCTCTACCATGTTTAGAAAAATCAGTAAATTGAGTAGTTTAAATATTTGTATTCCATTTACCGTTGCATAAATCGTTTCCGTTTCGATTTAAAATTTATTTTTTGAAAATATATTTGAAGAAAGATTTCTTAGAATCTAAATAGAATTTGTTCCCTTTTTACAGAATTTTATTCAGCGAAGTTCAATGTAATAGAAATGATTAAAGAGTTAAAAAAAACTGTTCAAACAACATAAAAAGCATAGATCCTCCCCCCCCCCCCCCCCGTATGGAAATAATATTAAAAACGAAAAATTTCCTTAAAGATTCTAAAAAATATGCTTTAAGGAAATACATTTTTTTTTTTTTTTTTTTTTACATACACTTAAATACATACGTTGATATTTTCTAGAAAAGCTTTTAGCGATTGAAACATCTTAAATTTTGAATGATGTGTAAATTTTTGTCTACACAAAATGTCTGTTTCTATTTTATTTTGTTTAGGAAAGGATGGGAATATTTTTACATAGGGATATAATAAATAGAAATACTAGAGTTTAAGTATTGGATGCGTATTCGTGTGCATTTTATTGTATTTAGAAATTCGCGAAATGTATGAACATATTTTTTTTTATTGATTAACAGCATTCCATTTTAATAGGTATGGTCTTTATATTGGAAATATTTGTAAATGAATTATTAATTTTGCAGAATGATCGACTTTACATTGGTATATTTATAAATGAACTGCCAATATTGCAGAATTATTGATTTTGCATTGATTTTTGGAAATGAGTTGCAAATATGGCAGAAATATATGCTTTAGATTGGAAACATTTGTAAATTTTTGGCAATGTCGTAGAATTATGAACTTTACATTGGAGATTTTAGTAAATGAATAGTCAATATTGCAAAAGAATCGGTTTTACATCAGAAATAAAATATTGCCAATAAAATGCAGAAACATTTGTTTTTAATAATGTTGCAGTATTGGCAAATTGTAAACACCCCAAAGTTTTCAAGAAATAGCCAATAAAACTTGTATTATACAATATTGTTTTACTGCTAGAAGAACTAGTTGGATGTGCCAATCCCAAAACTTTCTTCTATCTCATGTCAATATTTCATTATAATTAGTTTTATTAGTATTTTTATTAGAATTAAGCATAACTTCATACACTTTTCGATGGCACAATATTGAAAATTTCACAAAAATCACTATTATATGCGCCCCCTTTCGGCGGAATTTTTCCAAATTCAGGGAAGACCTTCTTGCCATGGCCAAAAACATACACAAAAAGTTTGGTTCAATTCTATGCATAACTTCATACAGTTTTCGATGGTACAATATTCAAAATGCACAAAAATCGCACAAAAAGTGTTATTACAGCGCCCCCTACCGGCGGATTTTTTTCCAAATTCAGGGAGGACCTTCTTGCCACGGCCAAAAATATACACAAAAAATTTGGTTCAATTCTATGCATAACTTCATACACGTTTCGATGGTACAATAATCCAAATGATCAAAAGTCGCTATTACAGTGCCCCCTACCGGCGGAATTTTTCCAAATTCAGGGAGGACCTTCTTGCTATTGCCACAAACATAGACAAAACATTTGGTTCAATTCTATGCATAACTTCATACACTTTTCGATGGTACAATATTCAAAATGCACAAAAATCGCTATTACAGCGCCCCCTAGCGGTGGATGTTTTCGAAATTAATAAAGGACCTATCTATATTATAAAGGACAAACATATCTGTGCGTAACGCATACGTCATTTTGCGAATGGCAAGACTTTGAAATTTGAAATAAAATTTTGGTTTTGTAATTTCTCTACTGCACATTTTTATACTTCTAAACATCGCACATTTAAAATTTTTACACCGCCATATAAGGAAAAAAAATGCTCTTTTAAATGCAATTTGTTTGAAAGCTGTATCTCAATTTAATTTTAAGATATTAATTTTTTTGTAGTTTTTATTACTTTTTTTGTAATCGTGACAGCTCCATTTCTGTTGAAAGTAAAGGGGGAAAAAATGAAAATAGCAGATTGCTGTATCTTTTTGTTGCCATTTTCTCATAAAACCCGAAAAAAATTGAAATTAAAATACGTGCTATGTCAAGAATATCGTCTGTTATAAAACCCAGTGAGTTTTGGCTTTATTTCGTTTTTATTTATCAATTAAATGATTTTGCCGTGCCGGCTCCATTGCGAAATATTAATAAGCAATCTGCACATGAAAAAAAGTTCAGAATTTCACTCCCGCTAATTTTCTACAACGAAATTAAAGCTTCATCAATAAATGAATAAAAGAATAATATATTAAAAAGCACGACTTTAACATATATGTAATCGAACAATTTAAATTTTTAGAGCCAAATTGGGAAAAATATGTGCTTTTAAATGTAATTTGTATGAAATAGAGTTGCTAGGCAACTGTTCAAGTAAAGGAGAAAAAATAATCTATATATTGAAAACACAAGATAGCTTTTTTAGACATCTTCCCTCACTCTCAGAAATAGAATTCTCACTTTTGACGATTTAGCAATCCTCAAGCTGTATTTCGTCGTTTCTGACGATCATTTCCTATCACCATCACGTGACTTTTAAGGAAAGGTAAACTCTCAGATATTTGACGAAAGTTTTTCCTCAATCACGGTCAGACTCAATGTATTTTAAGGAAACCGTTGCCTCAAATCCTCCGATTTTAGCAAGCAGATATTTGCTTGTTTGTATTAGTCCCGTAATAATTTATTTTTAAAACAGCACTTTTTAGTGCTTTTCAGAAAATACTGAAATATAGGTAGTTATTGTTTCTTCATAAGTTATTTTTTTAGCTGTTAAAATTTTTAGGAATGCTTATTATTATTATTATTATTAATTATGTTGTTGTTCGTTATGTTTTAATTCGAAAAGAATATATTTCCTGTGTTCAAAAACATCCAAAAAGAAAATTTAATCAATAAAATTTCAAAGATCGGGATATCTTTTTTAAAATTTATTTAAGAAGTATATTCTGTTTTCAATCAGATTAAAAATAAACATAATTGATCCCTCTCCCGGTAAGTAACAGTAAAGTTTTAAAATCTTATCCATCTGTTCAACGTGATAAAATCTCACGCAATATGCACTTCACAGTTCGTTATTTGTGTGCAACAAATTAACCAGACCATATTCTAACCATTCATTGAGCAAAGAAAATTTCACTAATAAATGATTTAATCAAGCCATATTATAATTATTCATTGACCATGAGTAAAACATAATAATAAATTAGTCTTCCTTAAAACTTTCAGCACCGATAAAATTACAATCTATCTTATAAAAATATATCACGCGGCAGCTTTCATTAGGTCAGTCTAAAAGCACATTCATATAAGTCCCCAATAGCCTAATCGGTAGAGCAAGTGTCTCCCACCCCAAAGGCCACGGGTTCAAATCACGCCGAGGAAAACGAGAAGTGATATTTTTCTTCCCTTGGTAGAGGAGCTTCCAAACTGTTCAATAGATGGCGCCACCAGCCCTTTTTTGACGAAACTTTTGAGGAAATTTATATCGTCAAACAAGTGAAGAAAGTAATTTCATCAATTTGACGAAATATTCGCTCATAGCATATTCCAGGAAACCGTTTCGTCAAAAACAAAGAAAAATTCGTGAAATCTGAGTATTCATTTCTGAGTGTGTGAACTTTCTAATGTACCAATTTTGCTAATAATTCTTTTTTAAAATGAAAGCTGTTCATTTGTAGATGTCCTCGCACTAGCTATTTTTCTAAATATTTCCACTTTTATATTTTTAATTTAATTTGAAAAGTTCTTCTTTTTTTAATTTCATCAAAATGGTAGCAATCATATTATTTCCACTGTTGCAGAAAAAAAAAGAAATATTGGGGTTTATTTATCCTTATTGATACCATTTACTCATTACAATTAAAAATAACTTTATTTTAAGTTTGAACAGAAAATGACGTCACTATTTAAAAAACATTTTCGCTCATAAAGCTAATGTTACAATACATTTTCATTCGGCATATACCGAATTTGAGACACTTGGCGTAATGCTTCAGTAAATGCCATATTTAAAAGAAAACAATCCTTTTCTTTGGTAAAACTATATATTTTACCAAGAATACATCTGAAAGACATCACTTTCTGGAATTTGTACTTCGCGGTACTGAAATTACAGCCTCAAGCCAAAAGAATACATTTTCACATGCAAAGTTTTAGCTGACAAACGGAACTTCACCTTTGAAAATCTATCTGTATTATAAAGGGAAAATATGTCTGTGCGTAAGGCTGACGTCATTTTGAGAATGGCAACGCTTGACGATTAAATGTCGGTTTTGCAATCTTTGCTACAGTAATTTTTTAAATTTCTAAACATCGCGTTTCTTCAATTTTTACACCGGTTATATAGGGAAATAATATCTACTTTCGAATGCAATTTGCTTGAAAACTTTATCTTAATTGATTTATTTATTATGTCTTTTTAAATAATTTTCAAGCATAATGTTTTTCAATCTATATCCATTGCGCACAAGCTCATTTACGAAATAAGCCATTTGCACTTAAAATAATATAAATAATTCAGTATTTGTCCCTGACTAATTTTTTATAGCGAAATGAAAACTTCATCAATCTATTATATTAAAAAGTGACTGTTCGTTTGTATTTCACAGCTGTTCCTCCTCGAATATGGAATGTTGGGTGATTAAATTAACGCCAGTTATCCGCATGGGTACGAGGATCTTAAAAGTGGTCGTAGAATTTAAAAATTTGATTAGTTTTCGAGATATAAATTTTTACGTTATTTTTAATGACATTTCTGTAATGATGGAAACTAAAATTGCTCCATTTTCCTGGATAAAAGAGAGCAAAGGGAAAATTACAAAGATTATTATATATCATTGTTTGAAATCATTTTTAAATTGAAATTAACGTTTATTTGAATAAATAGTGAAAAAATTATTGTAGTTTTCAAGAAAATTTCACGAAATACAAACTCACACATATTCAAGCTTCAGAAATCCGTTTATTTTAGAAACACAAATTCGACTCTCGACTGGAACATTGAGTTAAATTCTGTAGACGCCAAAAAAAAAAAAAAAAAAAAAACATCGTACGCTATTTTCATTTAATTTAAAGTCGAAAAGTAGATTTTCAACTATTGCTTTAAGATG
Source organism: Maratus speciosus (assembly GCA_963932465.1). Lineage (NCBI taxonomy): Eukaryota > Metazoa > Arthropoda > Arachnida > Araneae > Salticidae > Maratus > Maratus speciosus. Next base: position 587,345,988 of record OZ010792.1, read on the forward strand.
GCTAATAAAACATTTCAGAAGCGGCCATTAAAAATGAAATGTTGCAGCGAGAAAAATAATAATTCTCTAAATATTTATTTTAATTCATAAATATTAAATGCTTCTGAATAAATTCGTCCAAACAAATTCATTTTTATATAAGTTGACCCAAATGACATCATTTCTGCCAACTCCGAAATTCGAAGCAAAATCTTGGAAGAACGAAAAGCTCTAGGCAAATAAAGTTATAGAATATGTGCATTTTTATTGGGAAAGCTTTTGAATTAAATTGTAAATATAGCTTATTATGTGAAATATTGTATTTAATAGAATTAATATTGTAATGGCTTTCTAAATTTACAATAAAGTTAAGATTTCATTTTTCGCAAAAAGATCGATTGTCTCATGCAATTCGAAAGCAGCACAACGGGTTGCTATGCAACTAGTAATTATAAAGAAGGAACTTGGTGCAATATAATAGAAACGTAAAAATACAACGCTCAACAAAGCACCAACAATTTTAAATTTTAAGCATACCGGTTCCGATAGCATATAGCATACCTTCCTCAGTGCTAAGGATGGCGGAAATTTGCTCACATATAGGAGACGTGGGGATTCAAGTTAAAGGTTTATTGACCAATAGGAACACAGAGGATTGCAGGTAACAGCCAATAGGAAAATAGATGGAAAATGGAACCGAAGTAGTGACCGAAAAAAAAAAAAAAAAAAAGACAGAAGTTTTTATGTAACATTTCCAACAATCTGATAATGGGGGAATAGCGAATTCACAATTAACAATATTTTTTTAATTTTTATAAATATGAAATGCTTCAAGAAAGAAGTTCGTGTATAGAAGTAGGTTTAGAGATTATTTTAACCGAATTCAAGTCAAAAGTATGATTCATCTCCCAGCAATGTTTTGCAGTAGAGGATTTATTGATTTCTTGTTTTCTAATGTATTGCTGATGTTCTTTGATACGAAATTTTAAGCAGCGTTTGGTTTGTCCAATATAGGAAAGGCCACGCTGGCAATTAATACGGTAGATACCCCATGAATTGAATAATTCAATAGGGTCTTTGAGTTTGGAGAGGGTGAGTTCATTTGCAGGGACAAAAATTATTTTGAAGTCATGTTGTCTAAGAATTTTAGCAATGGGAAAGCTTGATTTATGAAAGAAGTGTAACACAATGCTAATATTGGAAAGAGTAGAAGACTGAGGAGAGTTTGACGAACGAGGATGCTGAAATTTAAATAGAGCAGTATCAATTATAGAAGGGTTGCCTCTGTCAAGGGGTAACCTCTGTCAATCGCAATGGCTTTAATGTATTGAATTTCACTATTAAATGACTGAGAATCAGAGCAAACATGTATGGCATGCTTTATAAAGGTATAAAAGGCGGCCATTTTTTTGGCTTGGGGGATGACAAGAACGAGCATGGGGTGGCAAAGAAACAGCGGAGCTTTTGAGATAGACGGATGTAGTGAAACCGGTTACAGTGCGAGTGACAAGGGTATCCAAAAATAGGAGAGAGCTTTTATTTTCAGTTTCATAAGTGAATTGAATATTGCTATCAATAGAGTTCATAATGTTAAGAATATTGTCAATATTGTGAAGAGAGGTGTCAATTAAGGTGAATGTGTCATCAACATAGCGAATCCAGGAAGGGAAAGATAATTTATTGAAAAGGGAGCATTCAAAGTAATGCATATAGATGTCAACGAGGATGGGTGACAGGGGGGAGCCCATGGCTAAACCGTCAGATTTTTTGTAAAAATTTCCTTGGAATGAAAATGTAGTTTGAGATAGAGATATGCGAGTAAGGGATATAAGTTCTTGGATTTCAAAATATGAATAATGAAATTCACGAAGTCTCTGTTCAAGACAAGAGAGGGCACCACTTATCGGGACATTCGTGAAAAGTGATTTGACGTCAAAGGAGACCATAGTAAATTTAGTCGGGAATAAACCCTGAATCATTTTAGCAAAGGTGATTGAATTCTTAACAGTGTATAAATTTTCGGGCAGGAGAGGAGAAAATATAGTTATTAGATATTTCGCTAGGAGGTAAGAGACCGTGCCAATATTTGAAACTATGGGACGAAAAGGTATATTGGGTTTATGAACTTTCGGAAGAGCATAAAATCTTGCGCAGTTAGCGACTGAAGGGGATATATAGGTATGTATAGACTTAGGTAGAGGAGGACAAGACTTAACAAGGGATTTAATTTGTGATAATTCTTTTTCGGAAGGGTCCCGAGATAGAAGTTCATATGGACCGTTTTTAATAAGATTTTCCACTCCGTCAATATATTGCTTCTGTCAAGGATGACAATCTCCCCCCCCCCCCTCCCCTTATCAGCTTTCGTGATTACAATATTATCATTTGATTAAAGATCTTTCAAGGTAGTTTTTTTCAAGCGAGGTGAGATTAAATATTCAAAAATAGTCGTCTAACTGAAATACAAAAAGAAAATTTACGACATCTCATTATGACCAATGTTAATTTTAATTCCAATACTAAATCTAATCTCGCCTCGATTCACCCTCGGTTCGAAAAAATATGATTTAAGGAAATATATATATTTTTTACATACATTTAAATAGTGACGTGAATATATTCCAGAAACGCTTTTAGAGACTGAAACATCCTAAATTTTGATTGACGTGTAAATTTTTGTCTATAGAAAATGCCTGTTTCTGTTTTATTTTTATTAGGAAAGGATGGTAACCTTTTTTAAATAGTGATATAATAAATAGAAATAATAGAGTTTGAATATTGAATGTGTATTTGTGTGTATTTTACAAATTTGCGTAATGTATGACAATTTTTTTCTTTTATTAACCCTTTTCAGCAGGGTTGGCACGGTTTAAACCAATTGGTTTTTTTTGTCAAAAAAACCATTTGGTTTTTTTAGAAAAATCTAATATTTTTTTCTTTTTTGTAATTTAATTGTTTTAAATTATTGATAGAAATAATTTCTACTTAACACTTCATCTCAGCAGTCAACATGAGGCATAATGAGACTAGGTCATGTTTCTATGCATGTAGAATGAAAATTAGCATGTGCTGATGAAGACATGTGGTACCCTAAAGATATTTCTTAAAACATGTGAAATTAGAAAAGATAAAATAGATAAATAATATTCAATATTTAGCATAAAATATTTTCATTTAAAAAATGCAGATTTACAGCAGTTAATAACAAAATACAATGATCCTTAAGATTTTGGTTAAGTTGTAAAAGAACATTTTCTGGATCGAGATTGGGGAAGAGTATCCTTAAAGAATTTAAAAGAGTAACTTAAGATATCAAATTGAATAACACAGCTTGCAAAAATTGAGTGCTAGTTATAGCATTTCAATAATACCAACCAATCTTTTCTGTTACTTGCTGAATCTAATGGCCAAAAATGTTCACTTGGACACTTGGAGTTATCATTCAGAAAACAAAATAACCAGAAGTATTTGGATATTAAAATAATAATAATACAGTAGAAGATCTTTATAACGCAAACCTAAAAACGCAAGTTTGTGCGTTATATTGATCACATCATTAAATTCACCTTGTAAACGCGACCAAATATGCCTGAAACACATCAAAATACAATAGAATATCTTTATACTGCATTCCTTGTTACCAAGAGTTATCCAAATTATAAATTTTTACATAATATAGGTCACACATTGTTAAATTTACTTTATAAACATGATCCACAACCACCCCTTATATTAGACATTTTCAAAAATGTTTATTGTAATAGCATTTTTTCAGTAAAAAGGTCTTAAATTAGAAGATAAGTTGAACTAATGTATCAAATTTAGTCTTCTAGAGAGTAGCAATATTTTACAATGTGAAAGTGGAGGTGCTTTTCAACTGCAAAAATCATTGTCTACATCTGAGAAGTTGTGCGTTATATGGAGAATTGCGTTATATAGAATTGCGTTATAAAGATCTTCTACTGTAATAACAACCACAGAATAATATATTATATTCATGAAACTGCATCAAATGTTTATTGATTGATTATTATATTACTAATCAAAAGATTCTTCATACGAATTTCAAGTTGCCAATGTTTCACTGTGTAGAGCAGTTTACTTTGAACATAAGACATAGCTGTTACTAATAATGTTTAAATTAGAAATGATTTCAATTTTCTATATAATTGATTGTAATTATTTAATTTAAATATTTTCAAAAGTTATATTACTTATATAATATCTAAAAATGTTTATTTTATCAACAGATATGCATCTGTATTCAATAGGAAATTATATTTGAAAAAACCCGGTTTAAACCAAAAAAACCTGGTTTAAACCAAATAAACCGGTTTTTTTTATTTTTTACAAAAAAACCCGGTTTTTTTCCAACCCTGCTTTGCAGTCGAAGTGCTCTTCGCAAGCACAAGCATCTCTTACATGAATGTATTCGGTTAGTACTACTTTATTTTAAGAAACATTTTTACTCACTTTGACAACATGTGCAAGAGATATTGCCTAAAAGATTTACTTTTAAAATATAGTCGTGCGAATAGAATATAAAAATAAAATCATGTATAAAAAGCTTGGGCCGCTTTTTGCCGAAACTAGACAGCAAAGGGTTAATTAAACGCAAATGGATAAACGCACTTTAGCGTTTTGAATTGCGCGGATATTAGTTTTTAATGCCCATTACTTTCAACCACCGAAAAACGTCGCTTTATTTTTGTAGCTCCACGATCATGGAAATAAAACAGTGTTGCTGCGCTTGTTGTGTTACATATTGTGATCAAGAAAGAATCTTTATTAGCTGCTATTAAATTCATTTTTTACAAACAAAGGTTGTTATAGCTAGTGTATGCCAGTAGCTGTCTATGGTATAAGATGGATATAAGTAAAATGTTTGTAAGATATAATTGCCGAAATTCAAAGTGAAGGCTTACTGTAAACGACAAAAAACTTTCGGTGTTTGTGTGAATGTCTCGCGATAACTGCCGCAAAAATATATATTGTTATATAATATCTGATGTTAGAACTTTCGCCTACGTTTTTATATCTAAGTAGCAGTAGAAAAATATGTTATATAGTAAAAATTTCCCTGAAAAATTAACTAACGGCGCGGGACAATTTCAATCAAAATCTGACCAGCAGAACTTTTTTGACAGTCTAATCTTTCAAAATCGGGGTCACCTGATTATAGAATTTCCCCTCATATTTCTTTAACTAAGCAACGGTAGAACAACATGTTATATACTAAAACATTCCCTGAAAAGTAATCTAACTAAGAGTCCAAATTCCACCAAAATTTATTCGGCCGAACTCCGATTATAAGCAGCTGTAACGAAATTCGCAGTTGCATTTTATGTACACAAAGGCATAAACCCGGGCTTCCTGGGTTACAGAAAATAGATGAAAACCACTATATATGCGGCATTCTCACAATATTTTGACTTTCTGGAATAAAAATCTGGTGAAATTAAACTTGCTAAAATAACATTTTAATCAGATAGACGAATACCTTAATGATTCAAAACAAAGAAAAAATGATCAGCAGCGAAAAAAAATTTATTTAACTGAGGTTTATGTTAAACTTGCGCGTTTAATTTTCCTTACCATTTTTCCACTAAAACTTTTTATTTTCTTCTAAATTTTTACTTATAATGAATTTGCATAGTACCCATAGGACATTCAAATAAAAAATAGTAACAATGTAGTATTTTTAGTACAAAATTTAGGTAAAACATTGTCTTAAAGGGGTGTTAAAGAAGGGACAGTAAGGTAAAAAAGGGGGACGGTATAGGAAAAAAGGGACGAAATGGGAAAAAAAGGGATGGTAAGGATGGAACGGTAAGGAAAATTATCACCTATTTTAGACAAACCATGTTAAGACTATGTGGTAGCCACAATATTCGTTGATTTTTAGAAAGAGTTATTTACATTGGATTAAATAAAAAAAATTTAATTTACCTTGAAAAGTGCAGGAATCTTGGGGACGGTAAGATTACCAATAAAGCCACGACCTTGAAATTGATATTTAAATGCTGATTTAAATTCTGTAGTCAATTTCCTGTTAAAGAATTTTAGACATTCTTTCTCTAGCATACTTCTGCATCAGAAAAAACTTTTAAAAAATTCTGTGTCTGTATCTGAAGTGATTTTCTGTATAAGTTTAGCAAGAGGGACGGTAAGGATAAAAAACCCAGGGACAGAGTTCAAAAAATAATATCAACCGTAAAAATGTGTGCAGGTTAATTTTTTGCATTTTTTAAATATAAAACAATTGTCCCAGTTCCGAAAAAAATGACATCGAATTACTTTTATTGAAACAATTTTATACAGACAGCTACAAACTTAAAAATCAGCATCACGGACACGGGACGGTATAGGAGTTTTCCTGGTATTTGGACCCCCAACATCGTCCAAAACTTATTTATCTCCTTAATATTGTTATGCAATCATGCAATGGTATGTTCCCCAGTATATGAAATGAACAAAATACTAGAAAATGTACTAAAATAAAAATTATTATCCAAGGACATAAAAGTCAAAAGATTGTGAGAATACCCCATATATTATTTCTGATGTTAACATCCTCTTTTCTCTGCACATACTAACGACACATCGATGAATGAGGTATTTTTTAAAAGGTTCTGCAAGCTGCTTTCGGCGTAATATCATTAAAACACATTGTTTGATTAAAAAAAAATGCAGTTAATCGAGAATTAACGAAGAAACGTATCAGGAAATAATCTCAAAAATTGAAGAGTGAAAGCTCGCACGGGTCTACTCGTTTTTTAGGTGCGTTCGTAATTATATAAATACGTAGCACCTACTGTCGTCGTTCAGTCCGTTTCTCCGTCTATCTGTCTGGTCTGTTTGTCTGGTCTATTTGTCCGTCTGTCCGTCCGTCCGCATATAACAGCGCAAAAACTACCCAACCGAATCGTTTGAAATTTAAAATATATGCTTGTTCCATAATTTTGTCGAGTCATTTAAAATTTTATGAAAATCGGATGTATAGTTTAATGACAGGGACAGTCAAAAGTTTTCCGTTACATGACGGCCAATGGGAAAAAAGGATTTGAAGTAGAGGTCTGCACGGGCCCGGCGGAATGGAGGAGAATTTTCAAACGGGCCGGGCCGGCAGAATTAGGACAATTTTTTCAACGGGCCGGGCCGGCAAAATAATTGAACGGGCCTGAAGGGCCGGGCCCGGCCGATAAAAAAAATTAATCGGGCCTATCGGCCCGATATAAGAGTTTGAGAGGAGCAGATAAAATACGAGGTCATTTCCAATGAATATGACTTTTTCGAGAAGCATAAATGTGCGTTACGAGCCGATGCGAGTTTAACAACATCAATACAGAAATGTAACATGTCCATCGTAGACATCCGCATCGTACAGTTACATGATGCCTGATCCCGGGTTTAATTTTTTTCGGCAGACTTGTGCCGGGACGGAACTGGTCTTAATCGTTCTCAGGATGTGTAGGACAGGCATTATGTTTTGTAAAAGTATTAATAGCGGTAATGAACTTCTGTTAACAGTATCTTTGGAAATGTACCTTAAGGTGGTTCTCATATTTACTGCTCAACAATGCGAAACTCTCAGACACATTTTCTGACTCATTTTTAACTATAAAGGCATAAAATTGACAGGCTGAGTATTGAAGGCAATTGGGATTAAATAGCGTTTCCATTTTTCATAAATTACGTACAGAGATAACAGAGACTCTGGTCACGTGACTGTACGTTTTCTCCTTTCCTGTGCTATCGCTTCCGGAAATTCGATTCAAAACGCTAACTGTGGCAGTATTTTCTGAAAGATATATTACTTTTATCTAAAAAAACGGCATTTACATGGTTTCTGAATAAGAATACCTGCCAATCTCATGCGTTTCCGAAAAGAAATGAATTCATAAATGTATCAAAATGTAGCTCCTTTGGATTTGAGAAAAGCCTTAAAAATGACAAAAATATTTTCACAAATCTACCTTTTATTATAAGCTTCAAAAGTTATCATGTTTTTTAACCCTTTATTCTAAACTACAATAATCTTTTAATGAACCCTTATTTAAATTTTGAAACGTCTGTAGAGACGTTGACCAAAACACTGTAAGTAATCGTTAACGTTTACTATTGTGTGTTTTCTATTTTGCGAACACATAGTAATTTAAAATATACTGTAAAATGTTCCCATAAATATGCATGTAGTATTCATTAAAAGAATCTTAATTGTATGTCGAGAAAAAACGGAATTTTTTGTAGACATTTAGTCGGGCCGGGCCGGGCCGGGCCTGTTTTCACTGATTTTTGTACGGGACGGGCCGAGAACGGTAAAAATGTAAACGGGCCGGGCCGGGCTCGGGCCGAACTTTCAATTTTTACACCGGGCCGGGCCGGGACAAAATAGCTTTCCTTCGGGCCGGGCCGGGCCCGGGCCTGGAAATTCCGGCCCGTGCAGACCTCTAATTTGAAGTGCATTTTAATGATTTTACAGCCTTTGGAACAGAATGAAATGGATTTACACTTATGAAAGTACAGTAAAATATACATTCAGTACAACATACGGTGCAAAAAATATTTATAAAGCTACTTATAGTACGAACGAACCCCATTTGCCACGTTTGACGATAACTCTAATAGGTTTTTTACAATTAATATATATATATTTTTGAATGCCTACTAACAGTATCAAAAACCATATGAAAAATAGCAATAATGCATTCAAATAAAGTTATGAAACGCATTAAAAGCGAAACGGATTTCTTTCCTAATCGTCTGTATGCGACAGAGATAGCTTTGAAAAAAAAAAAAAAAAAGCTTGAAAATTATTTTAAAAACAATAAAAAATGTGTAAATTGCGATACAGTTAAAAAAAAATGTGATGTAGTTTTAAAACAACTTGCATTTGAAAGTACATTTTTTTTTGCTCTATTCGACGATGTAAAAATTAACAAGTTGGAAATTGCTCGTCAAACGTGGCAAATGAGGTGCGTTCGTACTATAACTAGTTTTATAAATATTTTTTTCACCGCATAGTGTACTGAATGTATATTTTAGTGCACTTCGTAAGTGCATATCCATTTCAATCTGTTCGAAAGGCTGTAATATTATTAAAATGCACTTGAAATCATTTTTTCCGTCATGTAACGGAAAACTTTTGACTGTACCTGTAAATTAAGCATCCGATTTTTATAAAATTTGAAATGACTCGACAAAATTTTATAACAATTATATATCTAAAATTTCAGACCATTAAGTTGGATAATTTTTGTTCCGTTATATGCGGACGGACGAACGGACGGACAGACAGACAGACGTACGGACTGATAGACGACTATAGGTGCTACGTATTTATATAATTACGAAACACCTAAAAATGTGCGGTGTTTAGAAGTTTAAATAAACGGTCATGTGCGAGTATTACTCGCGCTCAGTGGGTTCCGTAGAATAAATATATGAATTATTAATTGTATTATTTAAAAAAATAATAAAACCTTGTAAAAAAACTATACAATATGAGACCTACATAATATCAAACATTGCTATTCTGTATAACTCCTTTTTTTTTAAAATCTTATCTTAATCTGTTTAGGATGAACTTAATTCGGTACTGACAATAAAAGTACTGCATATTTAAACTTCATTTGGCATTTCATGTAACTAAATTCAGCCTAGTAATATTTTTTTTCTTTTTAGAGTGTAGCTAAAACAAAACCTTTGTTCAAAGTTTAAACTTGAAGTTCTAGTGAGCGAGCTTCGAAAGAAGGTCGCAAAGTTGCAACTCCGCCTTTGTCTGTGCTACTTTTTTCCAGATAGATTTTTAATTAACTTTTAAAAACACGGGAGGCCTATTGAGAAATCCACTCAATATAAACTAGTAGTGAATCCTATAGTATTTATGTGATTAATTCTAATTAAATTAGTCTGTTTTTAACAATTTGACGTTTATTATTTTTATACTGCTACTGGGCATTTAATTACGCATCCTATATCGTTAAAAGTTTAAAAAAGGATTTAAAAGCCGATGTTACACAGAGTACGCCGTCCGTCCCTGTCATTATGTATGTCCCAACCGTCCGTGTCTTTAAGGTTTAATAACTCGGCTAATTACCGACGATTTATTTCGAAAATCTTTATCAAAAATTCTTTTATACTTCTGATACTATAGATACCTCCAGCGCTCCTCGTAACTTTTTGTCGAGTGCCCGAAAATCGAAATTTGTGCTTTTTTTCTGGTAACTTAATTAGCCCCTCTACATTTTTCCCTTACATTTTTCCATATTTGTGAATGTTTAATAATCTGTAAATATGTGGGTCAATAGTCCTTTTTACTTCCCCAAATTTGAATTTTCCACGTTCCATAGTTTACGAGTAAAATGGCTGTAACAGACAGACAGACACAGGAGTGATCTTATAATGGTTCTGTTTTTACTTTTTAAGTACGGAAACCTAAAAATTGGAATAAAAGTTAAATTTAATAGTCTCCTGTTGACACTGTCAAAATAACGTCACGTCACGCACGAACACGTTTGTCCTTTATAATATAGATAGATCGTTAGAAGGAGTATACGGTGTTAAGGTAATGTGAGAATTAAAATGTATTCATTAATCTTAATTTCTCTGGTTCACAAATAATATCTATCAATAAGATCATTTCATTATCAATAAGATAATATCTTTCCTTTTTTCTTCGGTTTGTCTGGCCGTCTTTCCGTCTGTCCGCGCTCTAACTCTCGTAGATAAACTCGGATCGTTCTGAAATTTTTGGATGTTAGTGACCTCTAACATAGCACGATCTCTATTTCAAATAAAGTTTCTAACATGTTGAGTTCATTTACAGGGAGAGTCAAAAGTTTCCCGTTACATTACGGCCTATGAGAAAAAATAGTTTAAAATGGTTTTTAATCATGTTACATGCTTGGAAACATTTTAAAATTGATATGCATTTATCAAGTGCACTGAAATATGCATTCTGTAGAATATACGGTGCAAAGAATAGTTATTATTCATTTACAGGGCCACACAAAATAATTCCGTTACAGAACGATATAGGGGTTGAGGGAATTGTTTGCGGCGTATTTTAATTATGTTAAATTATTTCATGTGTAATAAAATTGATATACGTCGCTGAGGTTTACTATAACTTATTTCATGTATAATACGAAGTGCACAGCATTTACAGGGACACACAAAAGATTTCAGATACATCAGATTATATTGCATCCTAATTACTGTACAGTAGCGATGATGGCTGGAAATGCATTTTTAATTATGTTATGTGCTTTTATGTTTCATTATATTTATGCATGGCAAATTTCTTAAAGGTTGTTTTTAAATGAGTTATGCATTTTTACGCGGAAATTCATTTGATTTGCTAAGAAATGTTTGTAGAACGTAGATAAACACATATACAGGGTCACGCAAAGAAGTGGACACATGGCCGTCTATAAATGATAATTTCTGGAAATGTGATTTCAGAAGTTTTAAGAGTGTTTCACTATGAATTAAACTATAGCTAAAAAGTGGAGTGTAATAAAGGTACTATGTTAACTACAAGACTGTACAAACGTATATAAGTATGTTTTGATCTATTAGTATAAATTGCTGAAAGAGAAATTTAAACCTCTTATGCGTTTTCTTGCTAAACTAAATTTTCCCATTATATAGTACATATATCAACATACAGATCAAATACAGGGCTGTTCAAAAGAATTGGAATACATATTTGGCTATAAATGGTAACTGCAGAAATCAGTTTTTCAAATGTTTCATGCGTTTTCTAAAATGTTAACTTAGTTCTCTTATATACCTTATTTCTCTAAATAACGAAGTTTTGTGAAAGCATTCAGGAGGTGTTGGAAAGTGTTTCATAATCTATGCTTAATGCATGATTTTCCTGACTCGTTTCTTTAAATTTTATTATTTTTGTACTAGAAATCTCGTTCAATAAATCTTAAGAGGTTTGACGCTATTCTATTTGTTTAAACATACATTTGAAGAACGATTTCATGAAATCTAAATGGAATTCTCTCGTTTTAATAGAATTTTATTCAGAGAAGTTTAATGTAACAGAAAAGATTGAAGAGAAAAAAAAGTTTGAAATCGTATAAAAAGCATAGATTTCCGCACGTCTGGAAATAATATATTTTTTAAAAAGGACAAGTTCCTCCAAAGTTTCAAAAACATGATATGAGGAAATACGTATTTTTTTAAAACACACATCGAGACGTGGAATATTCTCTAGAAAAGCTCTTAGTGGCTGATCATCTTCAAGTTTAAATGACTTGCGAATTTTTACCCGGCAAAAACGAATATTTTTCATTTTATTTTTTACATAAATGTCGAAGATATTTTATTAATATTTTTCTTTCGATATAATAAATAAAAATACAAGAATTTGTGTATTGAATAAGTATTTCTGTGTATTCCATTATGTTGATCAATTTGTGAAATAAAACGAAATAAAGATTTATTTTGTTTATTGATTAAGGTTATCCGATTCCAGTGTGTTTGTAGAGAAGGCCATTTGCACTTTATGGAAAAGATTTTCACTGTTAACCCTTTATACTCTTTTTATCGATTGTGATTCAACGAAGCTCATCGCTACCACTATTTAGGAATTAAACACTGGCTATGACAAGCACAAGTCTGAACAATAATTTTCGCAATATACTTGCAGAACATTTAAAATAAAATTCTACCACGAAGAATATTTTTTACTTTCATCTTTTATGAAAGAAGAAATCTTTCTTAAAGAAGAATTTATTGTAATCGAGATTTTTTCGACTTCCGGTTTTCGACGGATTTACACGCTTTAGGGGCCAGAGATCCCGAAAAACATGTTTATACAAAATGTTTCTCTGTCCATGTGTCTGTATGTCCACTTTGTATCATCGAAAAGTGTATGCAGTTATGCATAGAATTGAACCAAATTTTTATGTATGTTTTTGGCTATGGCTAGCAGGTCCTCCTTAAATTTGGAAATATTCCACTGGTATGTGGCGCTGTAATAGCGATTTTTGTGTCATTTTGAATATTGTACCATCAAAAAGTGTATGAAGATATACATAGAATTGTACCAAATTTTATGTGTATGTTTTTGGCTATGGCAAACAGGTCTTCCTTAAATTTGGAAATATTCCATCGGAAGGTGGCGCTGTAATAGCGATTTTTGTGTTATTTTGAATATTGTACCATCGAAAAGTGTATGAAGATATACATAGAATTGAACCAATTTTTTATGTATGTTTTTGGCTATGGCTGCAGGTCCTCCTTAAATTTGGAAATATTCCACTGGTAGATGGCGCTGTAATAGCGATTTTTGTGTCATTTTTAATATTGTACCATCAAAAAGTGTATGAAGATATACATAGAATTGTACCAAATTTCATGTGTATGTTCTTGGCTATGGCACATAGGTCCTCCTTAAATTTGGAAATATACCGCCGGAAGGGAGCTCTGAAATAGCGATTTTTCTCGATTTTTCGTAGTTCTGTTGTACATCGACTATTTATGCAGCAACGGACAATTCGCATCCAGCTCACCAGGCGATTCTTAAGCAGCTGATGTGCAACAGGATTACGAACAATATTGATTTTACTAAATATTATGATCCTGATTAACTGCATTTTACTCGGATTAGTAAAATGAAGCAGAAACTTAAAATCAAAATCAAAATTGGTGTAGTATTGAAGTAATAACAGCGAAGTATTAACATGTGTAACAACTTTTTGAAATATTAACATGTATGAGAAAGAAGAAAGTTTTGAGATTGACACATCCGACTAGTTAGAAATAATAGTAGCCCAAAGGAAGATAATTTTTATCGAACATTAATCTTAAAGGAGTGCAAAACGTTAATTTCTATGTTTAAATTGCTTATTTCTTATAACTTTTTGACTCTATAGTTTCACCTGTAAAAACAACTTCATAAGAAACGCTTATTTTTATAAAAAAAAAAAAAAAAAAAAAAAAAAAAAATCAATTTTTTACTATAATTGCATGGAAATCAACTAATTTTCAGAACCTATTCCTAATTTTCCTGATTTTAAAAAATGTTGAATAAAATTAGATATTCCCTTCCTAAAAGAAATAATAGAAATAGCCCATGCAAAATAAAAGCAATACGCCAGGTTGTCACTCAACTGGTTTTTAATTAAGTAAATTACATACTTATAATTAATCAAATGCTATATACACCCGTAAGGCATTGTGACGTCACGGCGACGTCGTTGTGAAGTCACACTGTGATTTTGTGACCGTCGATGTGACGTCACGTGACGTCGATGTGACGTCACAGTGACTACAATGCGAGGTCGTTATGGCCGTTTTAGAGGTCGTTTGTGACGTCACATTGTGACCACTCTGTGAAGTCACGGTGTGACTAATTTGTGAAAAGTGTGTCATTTGTGACTATTTTGGCATTAGCTTTGTGACGAACTTGTGACGAAAGTGACAATGCTTTGAAGTCACATTGTGACCAATTTGTGAAATATGTGTCATTTGTTACGAACTTGTCATAAAAAATGTGATGATTTTAAATGAAAAACAGATTTCAAATTAATTGCTTAAAAGGCGCTAAGGCCAACATAGTGAAAAAGATTCCGTGCCGGGACTCGAACCCGGGCCATCAATATAGCACACTGACATTCTACCGACTAAGCCACATGGAACGATACCCAGCCGGGAAAATTTCTCACTATTACATGTTGGCAAGGCTACAAACGCAGCACAAGATGGAATATTTATCGTGAGCCACCGACAATGAGCAAATACGAAACTTAATTAAATCCAGCATCGATTGAAACTATATTAATACTTGGAAATTTTTCCAAAGAGAACCATTCGCCTTGCATACAATATTTCGAATGAAAATCAAATTTCAAATTACATGCTTAAAAGGCAATTTTAATTTTAAATTTGATTTTTATTTGAAATATTGTATGCAAGGCGAATGTTTCTCTCTGGAAAAATTTCTAAGTATTAATATAGTTTCAACCGATGCTGGATTTAATTAAGTTTCATGTTTGCCCCATGTCGGTGGCTCACGATAAATATCCCATCTTGTGCTGCTATTGTAGCCTTGCCAACATGTAATAGCAAGAAATTTTCCAGGCTGGGTATCGTTTCACGTGGTTTAGTCGGCAGAATGCCCGTGCGCTATACTGATGGCAGGGGTTCGATTCCCGGCATTGAATCTTTTTTACTAAGTTGGCCTTTGCGCCTTTTAAGCAAATAATTTGAAATTTGATTTTCATTTGAAATATTGTATGCAAGCCGAATGTTTCTCTCTGGAAAAAATTCGGAGTATTAATACTGTAATGGTTCTTGCCATAAACACTGTGATGAATTTTAAAATGCACAATTTTAAAATAAAGTTTTGTTTGAAATATAAATTCTTATCTTTTTACCGTACTTTTTAGCAAAATATCGCTATTTTGGAGTCCTATTCTTCTAAAACATTTTAAATTTTTCCACTTAAAAAACAATGCTTATCAACTGACATCTTTTTTTATTAAGTTTTAAGCTTTATCTTGAGTTCAAGCTTGATATTAAGAATGTGTAAAATTTTAATGTGTTGTGATTAGTCATTGCTTTATTAAACATGACATGATAAGCCATATTTATTTAAATTTTTTATTCCCGTGTATATTGTATTTTGTGAATATGAGCTAAATAGATTTGGTATGTTTTATAGGAAAAGACTGATCTGCGAAATAGAAAAAAACAATTAAGAAAAATCATGCGTTAAGCATAGATTTTAAAACACTTTCCAACGCTTCCTGAATGCTTTAACAAGACATCGTAATTTAGGGAAATAACGTAAATAAGATAACTAAGTAAATATTTTAGAAAACACATAAAACATTTGAAAAACTGATTTCAGCATTTACCGTCCATAGCCAAATATGTTTCTAATTCTTTTGAACAGCCCTGCATTTGATCTGTAAGTTGATATACATATTATATAATGGGAAAATTTATTTTTGCAAGAAAACGCATAACAGGTTGAAATTCTCTTTCAGCAATTTATACTAATATATGGAAACATACTTGAATACTTTTGTATAATTTGTAGTTTACCTAGAACGTTTATTATGCGCTACTGCTTAGTTAAAATTTAATTCAAACACTCTTAAAACTGCTGAAATCGCATTTCCAGAAATTATAATTTATAGATGGCCATGTATTCAATTCTTTACGTGACCCTGTATATCATTTTATCTATATTCTACAAACATTTCTTAGTAAATTAAATGCAGTTCAACGTAAAAATCCATAACTCATTTAAAAACTACCTTTAATCAATTTGCGCATATACCCAGTAACCCTTACGAATACTTTTATGTAGTCCTGTATATGAATTATAGCATTTATATATACCATACTCTATGCATAAATATAGTGAATCATAAAAGCGCATATCATAATTAAAAATGCATTCCCAGCAATCATCCCTAATGAACTTCGGATACAATATACTATCGGAAATATTTTGTGTGTCCTGTAAATGCTATATACATTTCGTATTATCATGAAATAATGTATAGTGTGTAAACCTCAGCGACTTATATCAATTTCATTATATATGAAATAGATTAACATAATTAAAGTACGCCGCAAATAATTCCCTCCATCCCTGTATAATAATGTATTGGAATCCCTTTTTTAGCCCTGTAAATGAACAATAACTATTCGTTGCACCACATACTTTTCGGAATGCATATTTTAGTGCGTTTCATAAATTCATATCAATTTTATTCAGTTTGAAAGCGTGTAAAATCGTTAAAAATCATTTGGAACGATTTTTTCCCGTAGGCCGTAGTGTAACGAAATACTCTTGACTGTTCCTGTAGATGAATTAAACACGCTACAAACTTCATTACAAATAGGGGCCGTGCTATGGTAAACGTCAATAACATCCAAAAATTTCAAGGCAATCCGAGTATATTTGCGAGAGTTAGACCGCGCACAGACGGCCAGACAAACCGAAGTCATAAACACTTTTCAACTTTGTTGAAAAGTATTAAAAAGAACATATAAACTTAAAATAAATGATTGCATATTAACTATTTTTATTGTTTAAAAAACATTTTAATGTAGAAAGTAGTTATTAATCGTTTTAAAAAAATATTCAGTCCTATATAACGAAAGTACATACCAACTTTTTAAAAAATATACTAAAGCAGTTTAAGCTATAAACTTGTTATCACAGGCATGAAAAACACTTTATTTCAATGCTTAAATATATTTAATTTTTTTATTCCTGTGATTACATATATCGAAAACGTAGAAAATGAATTTACAATCGAAGAAAATTTAATAACTGATTCTGAGTGTCTACAATTAAATGTTTGATTAAAATCACAAACAGAAAAAAAAAAAAAATGCTTACATAACGTTAATTTCTAATCTGAAACAATTTCTAATTTCATATTTAACTCCAAAATAATAATGATGCTATAAGTGTTAGTAACTAGAAAACATTAAAAAGCCGAAAAAAATTCCACACCACTGTTTCAACACATTTTCAATCTCAAGAGACTAAAAATTAATATTTACATTCATTCTACTATGAATGTAAGCACAAATCAGTCTCTGCGCCAGCTTTTTTTTTTTTTTTTTTTTTTTTTTTGAGCGATGGCAGATTAAGATACAACAGAATCGAATAAAAATATCCTTCTGAAAACAATACAGACCAGTCTCTTTCTATATGTGAAACATAAAACTACTTAACTCATCATTATAATATATACAAAACAGGAACAAAATATTTAAATTAAATAAGACTTACATATATGCTTCATCAATAATATCCGTATATTTGTAATATCCTAAAATGGCAGATGTCTTTCTTTTATATTAAAAGAAGTGCTGAGGCGTGCTGGTGTTCTAAACAGTGGAGTGAAGTGGCTTCCCGCGTATTCTCTTGTTTATTCTATGGTAAATTCGCGAAGCAGACGATTTGAGCAGGTGCGTTTTTATTATTTATTTGTTTTTGTAAACAACTGATTTGAATCTGAAATGCGCAATAATTATATGAGAGTGTAACAATCAGTGGAGGATTATTATATTAAATTGCAATGCTAGATAAAATTGAAATCATGAAAAAAGAATACTTTTACTGTCTTAGATATCAAATTGATAAAATATAGCATGAAAATTTAGTTTATTAATGCTTGTATCGTGCAATTTATTTATTATGCCCCCCCCCCCCGCCTTTCGTGATAGAATTTACTATTTGCTATCCACTAATATATTTTCATTCCTCATGCCGCTGTAACTCAGCTGTTTAAAATATTGTTTAACCCTTAACTGATGTGACAAAAATTGCCACATAACTACTGTGAGCGGTCTGTGAGACCGCTTAATCTATGAGATGGATAAAATATAGCATGAAAATTTAGTTTATTAATGCTTGTATCGTGCACTTTATTTATTATGTCCCCTCCCCCCCCCCTTTCGTGACAAAATTTACTATTTGCTATTCACTAATATATTTTCATTCCTTATGCCGCTGTAACTCGGGACTGTTTAAAATACTGTTTAACCCTTAACTGATGTAACAAAAATTGCCGCATAGCTATTGTGAGCGGTCTGTGAGACCGCTTAATCCATCAAATTGATAAAATATAACATGAAAATTTAGTTTATTAATGCTTGTATCGTGCATTTTATTTATTATGCCCCTTCCCCCTTTCGTGACAGAATTTACTAGTTGCTATCCACTAATATATTTTCATTCCTTATGTCGCTGTAACTCGGAACTGCTTAAATTATTTCTCTTCATTTTCAAAGATTTTTGAAGTTCATATTTTTGTCACACTGTGACTTACAATATGGTGGTTTTTTTATCATATATGTTACGTGACATACGTTACATGCAGTGACATAATAGTGTCGTCACAATTTTCTTTTAATTGCCAGAAAAATATAATTTTACAGTAAATAACATGTTTTAAAGAATTTTTGCAATTTTTTAAAGTTTTCTAAGAAGTTCACATCTCAGTCACAATGTGACATCACTGAGTGGTGGCATTTTGGTCACAGATGTGACGTGACCACAGTGACTTACAGTGACGTCACAACGACGTCACCGTGACCGTGCATGCTATGAGGGCAGGACGCGTCAGGTATTTGAGAGCACATGTTATAGGTGAAATATCACCCTGTATATCATAGTAGCAAATCTTTTTCTGTTACATGTAAAAATGTCAAAACCTAGACTAATTGAGGAAATGAAGAGGGATGCTGTCATTGGCTCATCGGCTGAACAACACTTCAATTTAGAGATTGCCACATTCTTGAAGCTCGCTGGGTCACTTATCTTTAACGTAAGGAGTTAATTGAAAGCTTCCAGGTTTGATGTTGCAAACGTTTCATGCAGGAAACGACATTATCAGTAATAGGAAATCATCAAAAGACTAGAATTCGTTAGTGAAGTC
Source organism: Maratus speciosus (assembly GCA_963932465.1). NCBI lineage: Eukaryota > Metazoa > Arthropoda > Arachnida > Araneae > Salticidae > Maratus > Maratus speciosus. The sequence goes on from OZ010792.1 coordinate 587,365,400, forward strand.
GATGAAAATCTTACGAAACCGATGAGGGCACTCGCTAGGGAGATGCAGGCTGAGGAGGCCACAATCTGATGTGTGATTCATGAGAACCTTCGTTAGAGGTCGCACATAATGAGTAGAGTATATTTCTTGCCTGACAGAGCCAGGGACAACTGCCTGACGAGAGAAAAGCGCCTCCTTATCCTTCTCACCGCCACCGTGAACTGATATATTCTTTCATTAACCGATTACCTGCTGGTGTTGCGTTCACGCAACAGTAAAAATAAATGCGCATACTTAAATTAACTATGAAGCTACCACTATTTTTGAATTAAAAAATTTGCCTTACTTAAGTAACACAAACATTGACATAAAATAAAGCAAAGTTCATCTTTAAAAATTTGTGGTGGGAAACGTATTTCAGCAAAAAAGATGAAGATTCTTATCATATAGTTTCGGCAGTTAATGGGTTAAGCTGAAGGTTTCACTGTGATAGAAGCTCTTTTAAATTAATATAATTATACAAATATAATCCAGTTTTCAAAGATTCAGTTATGATTAATACTCTCAAGGATTATATTCCTACACGTAATTATTTCTTTTACATCACGTTGAAAAAATTTATCTTTTTTCAGCATTTTAAAAAATACGGAGAAAACAACATTACAATTTTGCCCTTTTGCTTGGCAGTCAGGGGGTTAACAAGCTGAAACATCAAGAGGAGCCAGGAATGCTCTTGTTTCTTTCCAATGAAAAAAACTTTGACCAGGTCAAGAAATTGAACCGTAAAAACATCGGTGATGGTGTAAAATCCCCGAAGAGGATCTGATAGGCACGTGCAGAAAATTTCCAGCCTCACTGATGATTTTGGGGGTCTTGAGAAGCGAAGACGATCTGATGTCGCCACATTTCTTTCTTCAAGGTGCCAGAGCCAACGCCGTTGCTTACACCGAGGTGTTAAAGCTCTAAATTACTTCTGTAACATGTAGGAGACTACGTTTTTTAATAAGACTCTGCATTGTCCCATACAGCCCGTACAAACCAAAAATGGATGTCCAAAGAATTCATGACGATGTCATCCTCAACTTGTTGGCCATCTCAGCTACCCAGATAATGGCCAATTACATATGTGGCGTAGTTGAGAGGGCCTCCAATAGTCATCCGCACAACAATGTTGTGTATGCAGTGGCAAATGTTCCCAACACTCATCTGATCATTACCTGCAGTCAGTTTTGACAGCCTGCAGAGGCGGTTATTGCGGCTGGCAGTGGTTTCAACGAGGCTAACGAAAAAGACAGGCTACCGCGGTGGGTCCGATTGTTCTTTTTTTACAGACCTCTGGAGTCACGTGATGCTCGAATGCACCAATGAAATTGTGCGAAAAGAGCATCACGTGACTCCAGCGGTCTGTAAAAAAAGAAGAATCGGACCCACCGCGGTAGCCTGTCTTTCTAGTTAGCCTCCGGTTTCAATGAATGATGTCATCCAGTGTGTATGCAACGCCCCCTGTATATTAGGCCTGAGCGCTGACACAAAAATGGCGGCTGCCGAAGGCGTTTTTTTTTAAACGTAGGTACGGTCTCTTAAATGTAGACACCAGTATTTTATAAAAGATTTCTCTGACTTGTTTAATCTCAGAAATATAAAGCGGAACAAACTTTTAAAAAATATTGGTACGAATATTTAAGGGATCGTACACACGCTGAAAAAAATCCGCCTTTGGCAGCCGCCATTTTTGTGTCAGCGCTCTGGCCTAGTATTCAGGGGGTGGTGGTGTATGTGGTCATTTGTACAGAGCGTTATTTTTTTTTAATGCTCTATTTCTAATGTATAATATATATTCCTGTTTCAAAGTAGCCGCTAATTTGTTCTCAAATAACTGACGCACCCTGTAAATCAGGGTGGTTACAGATCAAGGAAACACAGTCGAAAAAAGAAGGAAGCACCAGTATCTTCTTACAGAAAAATTTACCGTATTTAATCGCGTGATAATGTAAGTCGAATTTTCCTGTAAGTAATTACTGGTGCTAATCTCTCTCTCTTTTTTTTTTTACTGTGTTTTTCCTTGATCTGTAGCCACCCTGTAAATATTCTTATAAGTAAAATTGACTTCACCTAAAGTGATCTAGGTATTTAGCAACAAAAACTTTAGCTTGAAAGTTCTTGGCAATATGAAAGTTCTTGTTTCATAACATACATACACATCAACATGCTTTTCACATCGTCGAGCAATGTAGAACTTTTAAATTGATTGTAAAACTATCTTCTTTTCTTGTACAAATCTTTCTTCACATCACTGAAAATGGATAAAAGTTAAAACAGAATAAAAACGGTTCTACTTTTAATAAAAATATCGACACGACAATTTAATCGAATTTTCTGAAAACTTTATATTGAATTACACACAATTTAAATAAATGAAAGAAAAAAGTGCTATTCCTGAACAAGATCTTTAGATTTTTTTATAAGTTAGTTTACTTCATTTATAAAAGTATATATTTATTGAAAAGGAGATATCTGAAAGAAAACTTCTAGATAATTACATTTTTTTGCAAAATTTTGAAGAAGTTTTTAAAATGCTATCCTATACATACTCAAAAGCAATACGATTCAAACAAGTCGAAAATTGTACGTCAAACGTAACAACTGATGGGTGTACGTATTATAACTAGTTTTATAAATATTCAGATCTTGGCGCAGTAGCTGTTGCAATCTCATTCCAAAATGCATAAAAACAAAATTTATTACGATTATATATATTATACTCAGTAATACGAAAATTATATGACTCCATCTTAAATAGGCCGTAATCACCATCGCAACCTAGAATCATAGCCTATCATGGGATATCATTGAATTAATGACGTATGATAGGATTTAATACAATGAAGAAACCTTTTATTAATATCTTTTTAAGTTTCGATTCGATTTTCATAAAATTTGAAATGACTCTACAAAATTCTGCAACGATTATATATATTAAAATGTTGAAAAGTGTTAAACTGCATAATAGGTTCAGCAATTTATACCTATAAACGGAAACTTACTTGAATACTTTTGTACATCCCTGTATTTTAAATACTACCTTTATATACACGCTACTATTTAGATAAAATTTCATTTAAAATAAAACACGCTTAAAACTACTGAAATCACACTTCCAGAGATTATCATCCATAGACGGCCATATATCTAATTTTTTGCGTGGTACTGTATGTCATTTTATCTATATTCTAAAACATATCTTAGTGTGCTAAATGTAGTTCAGCGTAAAAATGCATACATAATTTAAAAACCACCTTTAAGCCATTTTCGTTCATACTCGGTAACCCTTATGAATTATTTTGTGTAGCCCTGTATATGATCGACAGCATTTATACACACACCGTAATATGCAAAAATTTAGTTAAACTTAAAAACTCATATCACAACTAAGAATGCACTTCCAGCAATCATCGCTAATATACAGTACTTCGGATAAAGTACTGTATCGGATATTATACGTATAATATACGAAATCTTTTGTGTGTTTCTGTAAATACTGTGGACTTTCTATTATACAGGAGGTAACTTGTAGTAAATCTCAGCAACGTATATCAATTTTATTATATGTGAAATAGTTTAATATAACTATCATACACGCCGTAAACAATGTTTCCCCTTATGCCATTATGTAACGGAATTGTTTTGTGTGGCCCTGTAAATCAATAATAATTATTATTTGCACCGCATATTCTACAGAATGTATAATTTAGTGCATTTCATAAATGCATATCAATTTGATTATGTTCGAAAGGTTGTAACGTCATTAAAGTGCACTTGAAACTGCTTTTTCCCATTGGCTGCAATTTATCGGAATACTTTTGACTGCTCCTGTAATCGAACTATACATCAGATTTTCATAAAATTTGAAATGACTCAACAGAATTCTGCAGCGGTTATATATATTAAATTTCAAGCATTAGTTTGGGTAATTTTTTCGCTGTTCTATGCGGACACATACAGACAGACAGACACAGACAGACGGACGGACCAGACAACGACTATAGTTGCTACGTATTTATATAATTACGAACGCAACTAAAAATGGCGAGAAGAAAAAAGCGGGGTAATCGTGTAAAATTTAGTCCGTATTTTTGAAACTGTACATTACTAAACAAAAACAAAAATAAAAGATATGTTACTTTCTATTATTAACCCTTTGCACTCGAGGGCTCCGCTGCGGAGACATAATCTTTCTTTGCAAAATTTGTTTTTGGCACCAGTAATAAAGGGAAATAAAATGTACCTTATTTAATCAGAGCATTTTTGAAATTGTGTACTTCAACGAAACTTCTTTAAAAAAAAATGGTGCCGATCGAATGAAATTTGTGTAAGAGACGCCGAGTGCAAAGGCTTAAATAACCTAACTTGTATCGAGAAATCTGCACTGATAGCAGGGTGAGTGCAGTTTTTCTCCAAATTTTTAATGGAATGTTTCGTCTTATTTAATCGCAGAAATTTTTTTACGAATTCAGCAATTAAACAAGTCGACTACAAATCCCGTGATTTAATGTTAAATAGAAATTTTCTAATCTGAAAAAGTGGTCCCAACTTCTTTGAAATTCTAAGGCGTGTACTCACCTGCAAGGCTAAACCAACGCCCGCCCCTTAGATAAGGGAGAAAGCCTTGACACGCTTCGTTGTGACGTCACAAAACATCACACGAAACATGCACGAGGCTAACCAAAAAGACAAGCTACTGCGGTGTATTCCAAGTATCTTTTTTTTACAGACCGCTGGAGTCAGGTAATGCTCGAATGCACCAATGCAGATGTACGAAAAGAGCAGCACGTCACTCTAGCGTTCTGTAAAAAAATACACTTGAGATACACCGCGGTAGCCTGTCTTTTTTATTAGCCTCGAAGCAGGCAAAACAAAGAAAAAAAAAAGCAATTTAACAAATTACAACGACCATTTGGAAAATGATTTTTCCAAAGACTAAAATTTAAGACATAAAAAATCGCACAGAGTTGATCATACATTACGTACGCCATGGATTAAACATTAATAGTGTTATTACGCGTAAAAATTGCAAGCAACAAAAATCGCCTGCGACTCATCAGATTTCCTGAAACTTACGTATTATCCACCTGAAACTTACGTATTATCCAGGCATTTCATTGGCTGCTCGGGAAAAGGCTTTTCCATTGTCAGATTTCCAAGAAATCTGACGACCCATTTTAAATGAAATTTCATTCTTAAACTTCTAAACATCCCACAATATTACTTTTTACACCGTCGTATAGAGAAAAAAAAATGTACTTTTAAATGCAATTTGTTTGAAAGCTGTATCTCAATTTGTTTCTGAGTTATTACTTTTTTTTTGTAGTTTTTATTACTTTTTGTCATAGTGGCAACAGAAATATCCATCTCTGTTGAAAGTAAAGGGAAAATACAGTTTACTGTATAGACCAATCAGAAAACGACTAAAATGCGGATTCAACCAATAAAACGCTTCAGATATTTTTTTGATTTCCTACCCTGACAGAGGACAATAACCATTTTTCCAAATGGTTAAAAAATTTCGATTTCGTTGGCTAATAATAATTATTAATTCCATGAGCCAATGAAATCGAAACATGCAAGTTGTTAGACTGTTTTTTCTTTTTCTCTTTGTTCTTTCGTCGTGAGACTTTTCGTAACGTCCCAACATAGCGTGCCACGGCTTTTTCCAATCTATGGGCGTTGGCTAAACCCATTTGAATTATAAACTTTTTATTTAAATACTGATAATCAATCGAACATTCAATAAATATATCTTATAAGCAAAATTGGTTTCACTGTAGGCAATACCAAGAAACTCTAAACTTTAAAATTGTTTCTTATGCAAAATTATTGCTTTACACACACTCCCAAAAATACTTTCTTCGATTCACTGAAATTTTTCTAGCAGCAGTGCCACCAGGATTTTTCCGTTAATTGACGATTATCCGGTTTTTTCCTCAGTTACAGGATGTAAAATATACGTGAGTTGAAGAAAGTTGGGAAAAAACTAATAGTTGCTGACCTTGGAGTCGAACCAGCTAATCTTTGTGTTACGAACCAAGTACACTAACCACTGGGCGACAGTTGTACAGTACTAAGATGCTTTAGATGGGTATGGTTTTATTAATTTCTTTAAGACTGTTCTCATCCGCTGTGCTCAACAAGCGCAAAACGTTTTGACACATTTACAGATTCATTTTTTAACACAAAGATATAAAATTGGAAGGCCTGACTACGGAAGCGATTTGGAATCGAACTGTTTTTACCCTTTTTTGATCAATTTATTACCTATTGAGTTATAAGCGATTTTGATTACGTAACAAAGATGACTTTTCGCTGACCGGTTTTTCTGCTTTCTTCGGGAACTTCGGTTCAAAACGTCAACTTTGACAATAATTTCTGAAAGATCTATTGCGTTTGCAAAAAAACGGAAAAAACAGCTCGATGACATAGTTTCCGAACAACAACACCGGCTAGTTTCATGCCTTTCCAACCAAAAATTAATTTAAACTTATGTCAGAAAGTTGCCCTTTTGGATTTGAGAACAGCTTTAAAAAGATTTTAATTTTGAAGTTAATTTCGGGAATATTTCGTGTTTAATGAGAATGCGGCTAGGATTTTAATACATTAGTGTTAGTATATGATAAAAATATGAATTATAAATATTTTTAATTAGATTGCTAGATGTAAAATATGAATATTATATTTTTATTTGATAAGAATTTTTTTTTTCTTTTTTGAATGAAATCGATTTTTCCCTTTTAATATTGAAATTAAAATATCTTTCAAATGTGTTCTTTGAAAATATATTTTAAATGCGAATATTTTTGTATAAACAACTTTATAAATTCAACTTTATTTAACTTTATTCAACTTTTTAAAAATAAATTGTGAGTACTTTCGAATGAATGATAAAAATAATTGTTATTTAATTTTATGTTCGAAAACTTTTTTCTTTTTTAATTAAATTTGAAATCTTAATGTATAGAATTTTTGGTTTTTTATTTTAAAAATAAGTTCGGATTTTAGTTCGGTATTTAGATTACATGCATGCTTGGAATAAACGGAATTTCTCCCTCTTTTTAACACTTTCTGGAAGGATTCACAGATAAAACATGTTTTCTAGAAGTACGGAAATTATTTGTTAAAACATGAGGAATAATTTAGTGTATATTGACGTCAATTTCTGACAATGTACATCTAAATCAATATGCTTTTAACATCGTCGGGGAATTTAGAAATTTTAAATTGATTGTAAAATCTTTCTTTTTCTCTTATAAAAACCTCTTTTCATATCGGTGAAAATGAATGCAATTTAGAAAGGTGTTAAAATGGAAATAAATTGCTACTTTCAATAAAAATATCGCAATCTGGCAACGAAAATTTAATCAGATTTTCTGAAAACATTCCATTATGTTTCGCACCATGCAAATGAATGAAGAATACGAAATAAGACTAAATTGAGAAGTAAAGTTCTATTCTTTATCAAATATGGCAAATTTTCTTGTATTGCGTTGATTTTTACGGGAACAATTGGATAGAGATTTCAATTTTGCTTTTATTCTGCTAACGGCTAACACTAGAACCACCATAGGCGTCATCTTGACCGCTACCAAGTAAAAATATTTCGATTCTTACCAGAAATTTCTGTCTAAAATAAGTTAAATATGCATCATGGAGAAATAAGTTAAATAAAAAAGTTAAATAGTTACAAATAAAAATTCTGGTGTTAAATATTTTTACAACACATCAATAAAATGTGTCGTCATTCTATTGTGAAAAAGTAGTTTTTTAACCCCTTAACAGTTTTTGACGAGCACCGTTAGCGCAAAAGCTTACGTCGTTAGTAAAAGCTTTTGAACACCACTAATTTTTAACAATAACTTTTGCTTTATTAATTGGCAGATATTTTAGTATGGAATAAGTGGTTATTTTTTTCTCTATTTTTAGTTTATTGTGTCAAAAAAATTAAACAGTTAAGGGGTTAGCACTTTTCATCAGTGTCGAAAAGTAAGGGCAAAATAACTTCTTAACACCATAAAAAATATAAAATGCGCAGGACCTTTCGAAAGAACTGTGTCATTCTTCTTCAGGTGCAAGACACCATTCAAAGTGGTAGTAATTGCTCTTTGCGCCTGAAGAAGATAAACAAAGTTCTTTCGAAATTTCTTGCGTATTTTCTATTTTTTTATTGGCGTTATTAAAAAGTTATTGTGAGCACATTGGTTCACACCACTTTGTTCAATATCTTAAAATGTTGAAAATGTTTTTTATGACTTCGATTTATCTGCCCTGTTTATCTGGTCGTCTGTTTATATATATGTACAATGAAATTATAAATAAAGAGAAAACGACATATAATGTAGAGTCTATCAGTTGCCAGCGAAGATACTGAGGAGGTTGTCACGAGATGGCGGTTTATTTTTTACATAAAATAAACAGTTTATGATGACCGCCGAAACAAACTTCCAACAGTAAATTTCGAATAAAAAAATTCGCCTTATTTTAATGGCTTATTCCTGCAAAAATTCTTTTAAAAATATCATAAAAATTTCTATTCATTTTTACTGGTGGGAGTTAAACCGGGTATTATAAACTCCTTCACTGACATTGATAGAAGGTTGTTTATGTTGTCACAATATAGCGAAAACGCAGGACCGGACTACAACAGAAGTAAACTTCCACACGTAAAAATAAATATCTGTTTTTGGATATTATAACTGAAATTCAGCATTAATAGAGCGTTTAAATAAAGAAAAATATTCAAATTTACTGGTGGAAGCTTTCCCCGTCTGTATGAGCTACTGCAAAACCTATTATAGTTGAAGCTTCACTATTTTGAGGATATGTCATTTCCTCTTTACTCATAGTTCCATGATCTGTACGCACTCTTATCTTTCGTAAATATTCTTCGATTAGGCATTGATATATATTGTTGTTTGTCGCAGGACATTTCCTATTGAAAATGGACTATGTGGCATTTGCAGTTCATTTACAGAGAAACACAAAAGAACTTTTTAGTGATAACTTTTAAACTTAAAACAAAATTTTAAATAAAAGATTTCTTTAACCGAACTAAAAGCTTTTTAAATTTTGATTTAAAGGTTACGTGGAAGAACAAAAGGGCTTATAAGTTAATGTATTCTTTCATAGTATATCTTATTATAGTTTCTTTTTTTAGTTGAAATGTATAATACAAGGGCGTACACTCATTGAAATTTTCAAAGAGTTTGACACCGCTATTTCAGATGAGAAAATTTTGATTAATACTTTTTCATCAGATTAAAACTCTTTCTGAGATTAATCTTAGAATTTCTAACGTTTTACTCTGATTAAGTAAGAAGGAAAATTCCATTAAAAAATTGCGGCAAAATTGTACGCACCCTGATATTATTTTATACATAATAATTTATTTAAATGTCTTTATATTTTATATAAATAATTTTTTTTTAATAAATTAAAGCTATTTTTTTCTTAAGGGGTCACAGGACTCTTAAAATTGGAGAAAATGAAAAAAAAGACAACTTTTAACATTTAATATCTTAAAATGTATATGATTTAAAAGCACAATTTTTATTGATATTAAAATATATGAGTATCTTCTTTCATTTCACGTATTTAAAACATTGCGGGATGCAAAATTAGTATTTACTGGGGGCTTCAAACTGTCAGACATTTATCGAGACGGAAAATAGTATAACAGCTTAAGCGCAGAATTACAAATTAAATTTTGAAACTAGAATGAAAATTTTCGTACCTAATTATACTTCAGTCTGTAATAATTGCACTGAACCTAAATAAATTTGTATTTAAAGCATTATTATATTTTTTATACAAAGTTGTATTTACCTAAAACAAAATTTTAAACATTTCAACAGTATAATCGCCTAAAAAATATTTTTTTGAACAATAACAAGGAAATTTTAGGTTCAGTTTATACTATATAGAAACATATGTTTTGAAAATTTCATGAAAAATTTTTCAGAAGTTTTTGAGATATTCTGCGCGTTATGCCCAAAAACGTCATTTGGAGAAAAATGACTTTAAAGTTTCGGTAATGCCGCTTCCGCTATTGAGCGGGTATAATTCTAAAAGCCATAACTTCTGTTCTAATGGGAATTTTAAGAAACAATCATATCAAAATGTTCAGAAAAGATAGCAGATTAATATCTAAAAAAAAATTTTAATTTCGAAAATTTTGAAGTATTAAGATTCCTGAGACCTCTTAATAGATGATCTAAACGAAATGCTAACATCCACAAAACATACGCTTTCAGATTATACTATAATTTGACAGTGTGTAGATTATATGCAAAGCTACATAGATACAGCCGTGGGGAAAAAAAGTAAACACTCCTTACTAACTCTGCAAAAAAATATTGTAGAAGAACGTTACTGGTACCACACGATTGGTAATAAAGTCTATTATTTAAATGACGCATATAAAATTTGCTTAGGGGGCCATCTACATATTAAAACTGACCATAACTTTGATATTTTTTCAATAGCAGTACCCAATTTTGACAGCATAAATGAACTCTACACCCTTCAATTAGACTAAAACCAAATTTTTATGCAATTCGTACGATAAGTTTCCGAGAAATTAATTATTTTAAAACGAGCGTATTTTAGGGGCTGTATCCAAATTGAGGTTCGGTATTCGATTGTTGACACAGAGAGCCTCCTTCTTGATCAAGGCATCTTAAACGATACTCAAGCAAGGCATTGAGTCTGCTAGATTACAGGATAGCATAAGAAATTTCCAAATATCTAGTCACTTCTATCATAGACTTAAACCATCATTTTGTCGTTTTTTGAGCATAATTTGAAAACTACTTGGAAGAAAAATGTGAAATTTCGGATTTCCATAAAGTATGACTTAATAAATCTAAATCCATCAAAAAATTTGTAGGTTGCAATTCATAGTTTTTTCGAATATTAATTTCATAATTCATAATTCATATCATAAAATTATAAAAAATTGCAAATTCAACGTATTTATGTTTGGGTATTTTAGTATTATTGCTACACAAAAAATAGCACATTAGAAGTATAATTTCAGGAGATATTATTAAAAATATGAAAATGTAAATTAAGATTAGAAGAACAAAATTTTGAATGCTTATAATTCAAAAACTTATCATTCAAATGACTTGAAATTTGGTGTCTAGGCATAGTTTGAACCGATGATTTGAAATATCTTGTTAAAATTGGGTCTTGCCACTAAACAAAATGAAGTTTGGGTTCGTTTTAATATGTAAATGGCCCCCTAAGCAAATTTTATATATATCATTTAAAAGTAGACTTTATTTCCAATCGTTCGGTACTAGTAACTTTCTTCTACGATAATTTGCTGTGGAGTTAGTAGGGGTGTTTACTTTTTTTTCCACGACTGACTTGTTTGTACATTATAGTTTAAATATGATATTTCTGAATATTGATCGTTTATCTGCTCATACATAGAATATTAGACATTTTTTCTAGGTTCCTTTGAAAATTTAGCGTAATTATAATTTAGTTGCATAACTGCTAAATTTTACGCTTTATTTAGCGCTAAAATTTGATAGAAATTGTTTTCATATTTAATCGTAGATTTCGATCTCAATAATAATAAGTTAAAATTTACTACTAAATTTTAGTGGAAGCATAAAAATTAGCCGCTATGTAAGCTGTTGAATAATTTTAAGGCTGATGAAGCCTGTACATAAAAGTTTCTTTATTACAAGTAATGAAGCAATCAGTTTTGCTGTGAAAGTGCGGCTTGTTATCTAATCTTGTTTCATTTTTTGTTAATTCTGGTTTACACCTACAAATTTAGTTCCTTCATTATCAAATTTTACCAGCATTAAGTTTCCAAAAAACTTTTTCCCTACTTTAATTTGATTTGCCATTAGCGAAACTTCGTTGAAGAGACAAACTCAATTTAGTTCACAATTTAGTTCTTTTTATCTCCTTTCCCGTTGCTGATCCTCGGAAATAAAATATTCTGATGAAATAAATCCCCACTTAATGGATTTTACTCACTTTTTGCTCTCGACATTTTACTAAATTTTCTTATGCAGTACAGGCAAAGAAAGAAAAAGAGCTAGTACAAGTTAATTTTACGTATCACTTAGTGATTCATTGAAAGATAAGACGAATTTTGAGGATTTTTTTCTCAATTTGGCTTCAAAAGAAGAATTAATCTCTTTATTTTAATTCTGTCGTGGGTTGTTATTAAATAAAATTAGACGACAGTTGTTGTAAATAGAGTAATGATGTTTCCTACGCGTAGGTTAGAAATCGCTGATTTATTTTCATCCCTTAAAAGGTCTCAAGGCTCTTAAAATTGAAAAAAAAAGAAAAAAAAAAGATCATTTTCAACGTTTAATATCTTAAAATGTATATGATTTAAAAACACACTTTTTATTGGGATTAAAAGATATAAGTATGTTTTTTCCTTTCATGTATTTAAAAAATTGCAAGATTCAAAATTAGTATTTATAGGGGGCTCCAAACTGTCAGACATTTGTGGAGCAGAAAATTGTTATTAACACCTTACGCGCAAGATTATAAAATAAATATTGCAACTAGAATGAAATTTTTTGTGCCTAATTATACTTCAGATTATCAGATTGCAATAATTACCTTGAGCCTAAATAAGCCTGTATTTAAAGCATTTATATATTTTTAATACAAAGTTGTATTTAGCTAATACAAAATTTTGAACATTTCAACAGTATGTTCACCTAAAAAATATTTTTTTTGAACAATAAAAATGAAATCTTATGTTCAGTTTATACACACTAACATGAAATATATGTTTTGAAAATTTCATGAAAAAATTTCCAGAAGTGTTTAAGATATCCTGCGCGTTATGCCCAAAAACGTTATTTGAAGAAAAATGACTTCAAAGTTTCGGAAACGGCACTTCATGTATTGAGGGGGTATAATTCTAATAGCCATAACGTTTCCCCTAATTTCAAGAGAACAATCATATCAAAATTAAAAAAAAAAAAATAGAATTTTAAGATCTAAAAAAAAAAAAAAAAAAAAAAAAAAAAAAATATTCGAAAATTTTGAAGCTTTAAATAATTTTAAGACCCCTTAATTTATCATAACGTTAAATTTCTTAAATATATGATTTCGTCTATTTGGTATATAATAAGCCGTTGATTTTAACCGCTTGAGGAGCAATGTACTTCGGTTGTTGAAATGGTAAAATGATTGACTGACACCAGGATTTACAAGAAAATTTATATGATAGTATCTAAAAGCGTTTCTTCTAGTATATAGTATAAATCAAAATTTAGTTTTAAAATGCTGGTGCCAATGTGGCACATGGTAATTAAAATTATGTGGTATATATAATATACCGGTGCCCTTCAAGGGGTAAAAAATGGAGAAAGCCTATTTTTGTTATTGCTAGGTATTACGTGTTGGGTTTTAAATTACACTTAAAAATGTCTTAAGAAGATATATTTTTTTAACTCATCAGACATTATATATTTTTGTTGCCTTATTTCATGTAATTTTAATATGCGATAATGGTTAGCTGAAAAAAAAAATCATGGTTTCGGCATACGCCCATACACTCGCTTCGTTTCCAAAAGCAATTATTTGTTAATTATCTTCTTTGAGTGAAATACAATTGTAATAAAAAAAATATTTATATAGTATTTTATTTCACTATTTCATTCTTCTTTGGAGAAGTTACAATAAAACAAAAAATAATTTAATTTTATGGAAAAAGCGAAAAGAATACTCAGTAATAATTTGTATGTATATAATTTTAAATTATCTTTCACGAATAAACATATTGATAATTTGCTAAATTTATAGCAATTTTACTTTCTTATATTAAAATGTATGGAAAAGAGTCTTTTTTTTTTTAGATGGGGTAACGCCTGGTAGCTTTTTCGCCTGTCCTCTTGGATTTTTTCTCTTTTTTCTCTTTTTTATTATTTTTTTCTTTTTCTACATTGTTAAACTTTATGTATCTTAAGTTTTTAACACAACCTTTATACCTTTTCTTAACTTTTAATAATTCGTGGCTACCAGCAGCATTTAAACGTAATTTAAATTACGCAGCTCCCTAATGCCCTTGCAAAACGATTCACCTCTATACTGGATGTTATGTTGCCATGCAGCTAGGAAGTCCATCTACCAGCTTACATTGTTCCATTGTTCTTCCACGAATATTGCGAATTTACCGCAGTTGTAGAGAACTTCTAAATTCTAATTGCGCTTCTTAACTATACAGGCTGCTCGACGTATTTGTGCGTCATTTATGCAAGATCTTGTAACAAATTATCGTTAAGAAATTCTGAATTCTTCCCAAAAAATTTGATTATTATAATGATTATAAGGTTTTTATAATCAGAGTTGTTAAGTTTCCGGCTTTTGTACAACAGAATTTTTCTTATGGGAAGTGTTGTTCTTTCAAATCGCAGAATATGCCGATTAACCATTAGCACTCCGCCTACCGCCCCACCAGTGGCCGAGCGGTTCTGCTCTCGAAGCTGGTAGCCGGGAGGTGCTGGGTTCGATCCCAATCGCGCCCGTCGGCCTAATCGTTCGGAGTTTTCGTGGTTTTCTTCGAACCTTGGTTCTCCAAGCATTAATACGGGTTAGGTTCCCTTAGAAAGACCTCCACGGAAGGCACTCCCCCCCTTAGGACCTATATCCCACGTGCTGATAATTGGCCGACATAAATACAACCCTCCGCCTACCAGGAGGGCCCTATGGAATCTACAGGTACATTCAAAATATTTAATCAAGCCAGAAATTTCTTTAAAATAAACTAAATATATAAACCAAACAATAATAAGTTAAATAAGTTTTGTTGTGGTTATTCTAAATTCTAATTTTGTATATTTCCCTCCTTCATTTTAAACTCTATTCTCTTATTTTTCAATGTAGTTTTTCGACATCGTTCCTGCCTAAGCATTTGGCACCGAAATTCTTTTACTTTTTTTTTTATAAAAAAAATCTTATATTTTTTAACGATTTCTAGTTTTCAGCTTACTTCTGTCACTGTTTGGTCTCGGAACTTGATAAGCTGCTCTCCTGCAACTCTATTGGCTTGCAGAAGTGGCACGTCAAATCCGACAGTGACTATTCACTTTACAGCTCTCTGAGACATCCACTTTCCTGTCATTTCAATCCTTTCTCTCTGCTCGACTTGGACTTGGACTTGGAAGAGAAACTTTTGCAGAGTTCCTGGAGCCAAGTACCTTACCTCTAACAGAGAAATGGAAATGCGGAGCAATACATCAACATAGCCGATGTCTGGCTAACAGAACGCCAGAAACGCGGAAAAGAGAAACTCCTCAGATGTTAAACCAAAAAAGGGACCTTTTAAGGCACCATACATTAATATAAATATAATAAAAACAATCAAAAGAATAAGGATAAATAATTAATAATTAATATAAATGAATGAGCAAAAGAAAAAGAAAAAATATTTACATAGTATATACAAAGTTTACAATGACCATAGTGAACAGCTAGGAAGGTGTTCCCTATCAAAGCAGGGTGCGGGTCGATGTTTTCGGCCAGGCGAAGTGTTGCTCTTGGCCTACGCCAACGGACACGTTCATCGTAGATGGAAATATTTTGCAATGCTGGATTTTGAATATGAGGAATTTTTTCGAAGAAATTGATAGCTTACTTTTTGATCGGAGTGCGAATAGAGGGAGTGTCTAGATCGTGATGGATGACAGTATTTCTACGATACCAGGGTGCATGACAGTTAAGGTCTTATTCTGGACGACTTGGATTTTCTGTAAGTTGGCCTTCGCCGCAGAGCCCCAGATCTGCGCACAGTAGAGAAGAATAGGGCGTAACACTGAATTATAGAGCAGCAACTTGTTTCCCATGCTCATCTCATTACTGTACAGGAGATGGGCAAGATTGTTTTTGGCTTTGTAAAACTTTTGGACGTTATAATCGATGTGCTTGCGCCAAGTGAGAGTACTATCTAAGAATACACCCAGATATTTAACTTCCCGTCCAAAACTGAGAAAGGATCCATGAAGATAGAGTTGTGGTGGAGATGTGCTCTTACGTGTGAATATGACTGCCTGTGATTTGTTAGAATTAATTTTGATACACCAATTAGTGAAATAATTTTCAAGAGTGTTAATGTGTTGTTGAAGATGGTCGTGCATAACAAAGCAGTCCTTGTCACGAGCCAACACGGCAGTGTCGTCAGCATAAATAGCCAAAATAGAATGAGGTGAAGTAGGTATGTCAGAAATAAAAACCTTGTAGAGACAGGGACCCAATTTGGCGCCTGCTCTGCTCGATTTTTACCGGCAATTTGATTCGTCACACTCTGCAATCTCATTGGCTGCTGAAGTTAACCGTCAAATTCTCGCCGGATTTTACTCAAATTCTGATTTTCTTTCAGTGCATCTCTCTTTCTTGCTGTTTTTATAGTTTTTATTTAATTTCTTTTTAATCATTATCGTATTATTTAATTTATATAAAAAATGAAAAAAAAAACTTATGGCACTGGTGTCTTTGACTTCGCCCTCCTTACCCTTTGTTTGTTTCGACCAACCCAGTTCTATGGGGCTTGCATGCAAATTCCACCAATATGTTCAACATCTACACATAAAGATTACTCGACTGATCACCGTCGATTGGATGTAAACGAGAGTATGACGACTCTCGTATGCATTCCAGAGATCTCTGTATTGGTTCAAATAAATTAAATAGTTTCGGGTTAAAATATTTATAAAAGTTGAGTAAAATTTCCGGTAGTTTTAGAATTAAACAAAACAACATTTTCTTTACTAAACTACGGGTATACAAAATAGCCGGAGACTTGGCAGCTCTGTTATAAGAATAATTATTTCGCGAATAAAAAAAACAAATAATAGTATTAAAGTTTTCCGTTGTCAGTTAAATTTGACAACACTGTTTACGGCCTGTATAGAGTTAATATTATGCAACCTAAAAGATAATTATATTCAAAGTGGACTTGCCTCACTTCCAAAATTAACGCATATGAAATAGCGTTGACGAAATAAATTTCTAGTAACAAATCTATGATGATATTAAAACATATTTTTTGTAAATTGATTAATAACATACATTTTATGTTACTTTGCAATAAGATTTATCTTTAATTTTTTTTGAAAAATGGACTTGTCGCACTTTCAAAATGAACGGCTTGTATATTTCCTATTTTGTTCATTTTCATTACAGAAAAATATTCTATTGTTTCATTACACCTTATTTCCTATTAAATTACATTTTGAAAATATTTTGAAATGTTCTCAGAAATTTAACATAATTCCGAAAAATTTCAGAATTACCCGCGACTTGGAAAATTATGTGCTTTTCTCCAGAAGCTATATGAGGAGAAATAATTCGATACCAGTAGGTGTCCGATATTCCCGCAAGTTTTCTGAAATATAGAACTCTCATTGTTACAACAAATTTTACGAAGTACTTTTGATATTATATACAGGGTATTCCGTGTTATCGTTGACCAGTAGTTAGAGCCTAATCAGTTATTTCTTTAAATATAGAGTTCCAATTGCAAAAATGTTTCAAATATTGTTCTTCATCATAAGGAAATCCGTTTACGGTCAAAATAGCAACTAAAAATGGAAAAAATACTTTTTTAATACCGGATATCGTTATAAATGTCTAAAATTTTGTTTGTTTGTTTGCAGTGATATATATATACAGATATGGTTATATATTTATTATTCGCATAAGTTATTGATTCAAATGAAGAGAAGTCATTAAAATGTTACAAAATGCATTCAACATTAATAATGCCTTCTTGCTCTTACCCCCCGCATGGTAAGGGGGGGGGGGAGGTAGAGCTTATTATCAACCAAGCAAGTGGACAATATACTTTCATATTTATGTACTAGTAAACACAATAAGTATTATTTCAAACATTTTTCGCACCAGAATTCTGGATCAGCGGATTATATATCCATACACATACGACAGAAGAATAGGAATGCCAAACGTTGGGGTATTCCATACTTTGGAGTCAAGTAATTCTGTAGTCATTTAATGATTTTAGAAAAAAAACATTTTATTTTCATAAAAATAGAAAACAGACTGTTTTGATGTAAAGAGCAAGTTACAAATAAAACGAGAAAATTTTGGCTGTGTAAAAAATGATAACGATATCATAAGACAAATCCCCCTTCCCCTAGAGATATCTTACGATATCATGTGCCACCCTCTCCACTAAAGTGATAACGTTATATATGCACAACCCCAAAGCTGCATTTAACAGAAATAAATTTCTAATTCAAAATCAAACAAAACAGATTCATCCGAAATTAAAACCTGGTATCAGGAGTGTTTAAAAAAGCTACATGCTACATAATGCTATTCCTTTTTGTAAGTTTTCTTTTACGACCATGTTATCAGTTCATTTATTATCACATTTTACTTGTATAGAGTTTTCAAAAAAACTTTTTCACTAATTTGATTTGATTTGCTACTCTTGAAAAATTTTCGAAGGAACAAAAAAGAAAATTTTGCTCCTTTAGTTTTTTTTTTTTTCCTTTTCTTTCCTGTTTGTTCTGAGGAATAGAATTCTTTCTTGAAATAAATAGTTTCATTTAAGGCAACACACTACATTTCATACCCATTTAAAAATAATAATAATGCGAAACATAATACACTATTGATTGTTTCAGGTAAATTAGAACATAAAATGCAATTTCGTTTGCTAATTAAATTATGTTAAAAATTTCTTTACATCGATAACATTTTAAAGAAAAATACCATAATTTTTGATACTTATGAAAACTGTTTTTACTACAAAAATAACGATAGTTTACTACTATTTTTTATTAAATCTATTACTTGAAATGCAATAAATTAATATCTAAATCATAAAATAAAAACTTCTATTGATATATCCTTCAAATTATTACTTAACTCTTTCGGGAGCAAAGCACTTCCATTGCTAATATGTTAAAGTGTATGAATGACACCGGTATTTACAAACAAATTTATTTCGAAAAATGAAAAAGCTAGTTTTCACATACAAAATGAATGGAAATATTTTTGTATCAAAATTATGATGTCATTGTGGCATTTGGATATTAAATTAAGTAGTTTCATGAACATATCACTGCCCTTGAAAGGGTTAAAAAATTGTTCTTATATTTTCTGTCGGTTAATTTGAAAACAAAACTGTAAAAGATTTTCAGATATTTAAACCGATAATTCATTACATTCTCAGTATCGCGTAAATTATAGTCAATTAGTTTTATATAAATATAAGCATATTTTTCGGAGCGATAACTTTTTAATAATTGATTGTTCATAAAAATAATCATTATTTTCAAAAAACGGATTTAAAGATTTTATTTCTCAAAACGTATTAAAAATATTCACTGCAAATTCTCGTAACTCTCCACATTTTTACTTAAGACTGTTCTCAAATCCAAGAGGGCAACTTTCTGACATAAGTTTTAATTTATTTTTGTTCGAAAATGCATGAAACTAGCTGGTGTTGTTGTTCAGAAACTATGTATTGAGCCGTTTTTTTTTTTTTTTTTTGCAAACGCAATAGATATTTCAGAAAATACTGTCAAAGTGGGCATTTTGAACCGAACTTCCACCCGAAGGGAGAAAGAGCACTCAAGAGCGGGAACCGCCTTATATAATTACTTATAATTAAAATGCTACTTATGATACTTATATTAAAATGCTTTTGAGAAAAATGCACCAGAAAGAAATGTTTTTTATAAATTGTGGTACGATTCAATATATTAGGTAATCAAGCATGAAACTTGTGATTACAAAAGAGCCAGATTACCAACGGGGCAATCTTCCACCAGTAAATTTTAATGGAAATTTTCATCTTATATAAAATTCATAAAAAAAAAAAATAGTATCATGAATAAGATAATAATTTCTATTTTTTTTTACTGGTAGAAGTTTTCCCCGTTGGTAATCTGGTACTTTTGCAGTCACAAGTTTCGTAATTGATGACCTGAGAAAACTATTCGCCAGTCCTGATCCGTGATCAAAAATGTTAATTGAAATAGAAGAAAATATTGATTATTTTCATAGCTGTTTCACGTATATCATGGTATGTAAAATTGAACCACAATTATTCTGTAAAATTTCTAAACTTCTTCACTGAATGATTTATCCTTTGGTATCTAAAGGTAAATTTAATCCATGAATCAGATGTAGTTTAAAAATTAGGTGTTAGTGTTGACAATTTTGAAGCTTGTCTCTATTTTGACATGGGGACGCCCCCCCCTCCACCCACCAAGCTTTCTTTATTCATACAGAATTATAGTAGACACAATCTCCAGTTGAATACATCTCGTAAGTCTCTGCAACAATTTGGTGATAAAAAAGGAGATACGGGAACGTCCATTCGTTACTCTTGTGATAATTAGAGCAAATTTTCATATATAATTTCAATTACTTCATTACAAAATATAATTAAGATAAAAATTGATATAACCAGCTAAATACCACTGTGTTCCACACACAAACATATATCTAATTTACAACAAAAAAAATTACTTATGTATATATTAAATGACTCTTGTGACACTCTGGTCACAAGAGTAACAAAATTTTGATTGATTATATAGACAAGGGAAACGCTTTTTGTTACAAATTAGATATATATTAAATGAATTGAGCATAATAGTATTTTACTGGTTATATCACTTTTTATCTTAATTATATTTTATAGTAAAATAATTGCAAGTATTTGTAAAAAACCGCACGAATGGTCACAAGAGTAACAGTGGACGTTCCCATACCTTCACTTTTCAGACGTTTTTTTGTGACCGAATTTAGTAAAGGAAATAGAAAAAGTCGGAAATTGTACGTCAAATGTGGCAAATGAGGTGCGTTCGTACTATAACTAGTCTTAGAAATATTCGGATCTTGGTGCTATAATGCTTGGTAATAGCTGTTGCACTCTTATGCAAAAATGGACGAACACGAAATTTTTTACGATTATATAGATTCAATTCAGTAATCGAATATATAAAAATGAAAATTTGTCTGTCTGTCTCTAATTCTATACAAATCCACAGATTGTAAGCGAGAATTTTGAAATGTTACGTACAATGTGTATTAAAACACGGCCGAGGCAACTAAAGTAATCCGGTTTCGGAATGAATTATAGTTAATTTTTAATTAATAAAAAACAACAAATTTAACAGAAATTTCTAATCAAATTGAAACATTTTTCTTTAAAGATGTTGCCAACAATTAAAAATGCATAATAAAATTTTTACCACAGCAATTACTTTTCTATTGCAAAATTTCCACGTGAAAAAATGAAACAAATGGTTTGGCGAATTAAAAAAAAAAAGGGAATGTTACATCATACCTTTTCTACTGCAAGATTTCCACGTGAAAAATGAAAATAAAACAAAATAGTTTGACGAATTAAAAACAAAAGTATATGATACGTCATAATTTTTCTGATTTATGATTTCCATGAGTAAAATTATAATTATTTAATTAATTTGACGAATTAAATAAAATGGAATATTACGTCCTATTGGAAATATAAAGGACGTGGTGAATATATAATGTCATATAAATGTGAAAAAATGTATTGAAGCATGATAAAATCTCGATAATAGATATATTGTCGCATTTTAACATTATTGTTCTAGTGATGAGTGGTAAAAAGTTCATGTATAGCTGTATTATTTTGCGTCTATCATATAAATTTATACATTTTTATATTGGGTTTTCATTTGATTCATATGTACAACACTTCGACTGTTTTTTTTTTTTTTTTATGTTGTATGTTAAATTTTGAAATTCGTTTTTCAAAACAAACATTCTTAAAATTCCGGAAAATGCCGGGTACTTCAGCTACTACGGAAATAATAGGACTCCATCCTAAACAGGACCTCATCACCATGGCAACCTAGACTCATAACCTATCACAAGATATCATTGATTTAATTACGTATGATAAGATTTCATAGGATGAAAAAAACTTTCATTAATATCATTTTAAGCTTTGATTCGATTTTGATAAAATTTGAAATGACTCGACAAATTTCTGCAACAGTTGGGTAGTTTTTACCCTGTTATATGCGTACAGACCAGTGTTTCTCAACCTGTGTGCCGCGGCACATCAATGTGCCACGAGAGATTGTCAAATGTCCCGTGAATGTTTTTGAGAAATAATTAAAACTGCATGGTGTCGTATCAACAATACGTTTTCTATTTATCATGTGCTTGACACTTAAAAGCTACATTTCTTCGCTTTCAGTTGACTAATATGAATGGTTAGTGAACCCATTTGTAATGTGCAAGACCACCAAATTTGACAACAGAAAAAGAACAGCTCATTGATTTGAGAAACGAAAACCGTCTAACCCCTTCGAGAAAAATTTGGAAGGGTTTTAATTTTCTGTCAAATATTTGTACCCTGCTATCAGCTTGACAGCTGTTAAAATTCTTCTGCCTTTTGCATCGTCTTCATGATTTTGTGAATTTGGATTTTCAGTATTGACAGAAATCAAGCCCAAAAAGCGAGAAAGACTTTTAAAAGTTGGCGGTGATATGCAAACTATGTCTAGCGACTTTGGAACCTTGTTTTGATTTAATTTGTTCAAGAAAACAGGCTCAGTCCTTCCATTGAATAATTTTTGTAAATAAATGTATATTTATTTTAATCATACAACTTTTATATTTTTTTGTATTCAGGTGTGCCGCAAATAATTCCAGATATTTTTAGTGCGCCGTCAACCAAAAAAGGTTGAGAAACACTGGTATAGACGGACAGAGCAGACGACAACTATATGTGCTACACATATTTATATAGATTGCTCAAAACAATTAAGGGATATTATAAGTCTCGTATAAAATAACCGTATAAGCGATTTTTTTTTTTTTGCAGAAAATGGAAAAGAGAGTCACAAATACAAATTTTTCTCATTTTCAAACCTCGATTGCAAATTTTGAGTTTGACGTCAAAAACGACGCTTTAGCGGCAGCGAATGAAATTTCGCTTTCGATGTACTCAAAGACAAAGCGGAAAACAATGTTCATGAAAAATGACATTCAGTTAGTGCTTTGTTTCGATGAGTACCATGTCTCAACGAAGTCATTTAATCGAATCAGAAGCTTAGATAGTTTTTGATCGGTTAGAGAAGGACCAAACACAAGCTGGATTAGCAGAAGCCACTGGAGTTTCACAATGTGAGATTTCCAGTATCTGAAACCGTTTTTTACTTTTTTCTATCTTCAATAGAAGAAAGTATTGTAATCGAAATTTTTTTCGACTTCCGGTTTTCGACGGATTTACACGTTTTAGGGGTCAGAGATCCCCAAAAACATCTTTATAGAAAATATCTGTCTGCCCTTGTGTCCGTATGTCGCCATTGTACGATCGAAAAGTGTATGAAGTTATGCATAGAATTGAACCAATTTTTTTTTAAAGTTTTGTGGCTATGGCAAGCAGGTCCTCCATTAGTTTTGAAAAAATCCGCCAACAGGGAGCGCTGTAATAGCGATTTATGTGGCATTTTGAGTATTGTACCATCGAAAAGTGTATGCAGTTATGCAAAGAATTGAACCAAATTTTTATTTTAAGTTTGTGGCTATGGCAAGTAGGTCCTCCGTTAATTTGGAAAAATTCCGCCGGTAGAGGACGCTGTAATAGCGATGTTTGTGCAATTTTTGTGGCATTTTGAATATTGTACCAGCGAAAAGTGTAGGAAGTTATGCATAGAATTGAACCAAATTTTTACTTTAAGTTTGTGTCTACGTCCAGTAAGTCCTCCATTAATTTGGAAAAAACCAGCCGGTTGGGGGCGCTGTAATATCGATTTTTGTGGCATTTTGAATATTGTACCATCGAAAAATGTATGAAGTTATGCATAGAATTGAACCATTTTTTTTTATAAGTTTTTGACTATGGAAAGCAGGTTCTCCCTTAATTTGCAAAAAATCCGCCGGTTGGGGGCGCTGTAATAGCGATGTTTGTGGCATTTTGAATATTGTACCATCGAAAAGTCTATGAAGTTATGCATAGAATTGAACCAATTTTTTTGCGTATGTTTTCGGCCATAGCAAGAAAGCCCTCCCTGAATTTGGAAATATTCCGCCGAAAGGGGGCACTATAATAGCAATTTTTGTGTAATTTTCTTTCGAAGTTGATATAGTATTGAACTAATAAAAATGAAATATTGACATCTGTAACAACATTTTGAAATATTAAAATATATGAGATAGAAGAAAGTTTTGGGATTGGCACATCCAACTAGTTAGGGATTGGAAATGCAGGCCGAAGACCAGTACAAGGTCGTAGACGTGCAACAACGTCCAATGAAGATCGATATTTAACGCTAATGTCTCTGAAATACGAATGCCAGTCTTCTTCAACAACACCTTCGCTCAGCTACTGGCATCACAGTTTCGACCCAAACTGTCCAAACCAACTCTACGCTGTACGTCTGTATGCTCGCGAAACAACTGTTTTTGCGTATTTTTTTGTGTTTTTTGTATGTATATTTTTGTGTTGTTGTATTTGGTGTTACGTTAACAGCAAGACAATGTGGCGCCCGCAGTAGGTGGACAGCAAAGCATGTGACGAGGAGGAGAAATGAATGGCGCAATATTATTTTATCTGACGAGTCCCGTTTTACTGTTCATCCTGATAATATGCGTATTTTCATATCAGGGATGACAGCACTCCGACCCAAATGACCGATTGCTACCACTAAATCTTAATAGTATTCTTTGCTTTATTGAATCTCAGAAATTTTTTCCTTAAATAATGACAGCAATACTATTAAAATTTAGTGGTAGTAATCGGTCATTTGGGTCGGAGCGCTCTCATCCCTGTCATATGGAGGGAACGTGGCACTAGAAACAATCCTGCGTTCGTGCAAGGAAGTGTCAGATTTGGCGTTGGGAGTGTGATGGTCTATGTTGGCCATTGATGGGCGTACCGACCTCCGCATCATTCGAAATGGAGCTCTGATCGATCAGCGATATTGGGATGAGATCCTCAGACCTATTGTAGTCCCTTACGGCGCAGCATTTGAAGATGACTTTATGTTAATGGATGATAATTGCAGGCCACACAGTGCTCACTTGCTGGATGATTTACTTTTCGAGGTACGAATCATACGACTGGAATGGCCAGCGTGTTCTCCGGACATAAATTCAATAGAGCATGTTTGAAGCATTCGAGA
This sequence comes from Maratus speciosus, assembly GCA_963932465.1. NCBI lineage: Eukaryota > Metazoa > Arthropoda > Arachnida > Araneae > Salticidae > Maratus > Maratus speciosus. The sequence continues at coordinate 587,390,578 of OZ010792.1, forward strand.
CAGACGGCGTTCTGGCCGCCTACCACCACAACACTCCAAGAACTGGAAAGAGCCCTTCTAGAGTGGTGGCACAGATTACCCCAACTTTCCATTAAGAGCCTCATTGACCCCATGCCTCAAAGGTATTCAATGTTGCTGGCCGTAACTTTTCTTTCTTTTTTAGATTCCTTTATTTAGTATTATTTGGTTCGTGCATATAAATAAGGAATTTTATTTATTTTTCATTCACTTGCAGATGTTCTGGAATTAAAAAATTACGTACACTACATAGGTGAAACTACATAGGTACACTACATATATTCCCATGACAACATAACATTTTAATATTTTTAGAGCTTAATAAATAAATTATTATTAGGATATTTTTCCGATATAATATATCAATTATCAACAATATATCATAAATCATCAATTATTCTTTCCATTCAATTGCCCTTATTTCATTTAAAATATAAATCTTTCATTTATTTCCTTTGAGATGCATATATTAAATAAATTTAAAATAGAAAACTTTTACTCATTTAGTTTTTAAAAGAATGTTTAATATTATTCGTAGGTTTCAATAGTTCAATTATTGTTCATTTTCTTCTATAGCCAAATTATTTTGGATTTCGCTGTAAATGAACGATAAATTCTGTGCTCACCATGCTCTATAGTAAGAACCTTGTAGTATTTTTCAGTGATAAATATCAATTTCAATGTGTTTAAAATAGTGTAATATCATTAAAATACACCGCAAACGATATTCCCTATAGACCATCATGTAACGGAATTATTTTGAGTGTCCCTGTTAATGAACTGTAAATGCTACTCTCTTCATTTTCAATACTGAACATGCCATTTATAACCCAAATTCATCTATCAATTTCATGGCAATCGGACTACATTTACGCGAGTTAGAGAATGGACGGACAGACAAAACGAATTCATAAACACGTTTCAACTTTCATGGAAAGTGTTAAAAAGTTTAAAATAAAATATAAACGTAAAATAAAGAGTATTATATATATATTTAAAAAAAAAGCTTTAATTTACACTTTAATGAGACATTTATATGATTCATTTATAAAAATTCGGACACGTACGTATTCAATTTATTTCATGAAATTTCTTAATTGTGTTCCCGTAGCTTATTATCGTTGCAATTTATCAAATAGACAATGATATCTATTAAAATAAATAGTAAAACTTTTTCTCCTTCAGCAATTAAAGTAAGTGAAATCCGATTCTCATTAAATCTAATTTATTGATGAAGATAAAAGCAACTTCGAATAATTATTTGGTGCATTAAATTTATGCAAAAATGAAAAGAAAAATCTTACTTAATGAAATTCTCCTACAATTGCCTAAGACGAAGAGATTCTTTCTTTCGCCAATTTTGTTTCGTAAACAGTCTGACTGTCTCTTATTTATTTCGTCGTATAGTTATTTTTCTTTTTGTTCTTTCATGAATATTTAGTTTTACTCTTTTCTCGGAGATTAATAGAATAGAATAGCGAGCGGTTGCCAAACTATGGTTCACGACAAAAGTTGTGCAAACTTATATATGAAAAGGACTAATTCAAACTGAAAATTTTGTTAGCATTATTTTATTCATATTTGCATGGTATTATGTTATTCACATATGCTTACTATAACGTAACATATTTCCAAAATTTGTTCCAACAAAATGTCCGAGTGGCAGAAAAGGCCGTATTTGAATGGGCGTGGTTTCAGCTTAGCTGAGGCTGAATAAACATGATTAGTAGATAAACTAAAGTTGAGTGGGCGGAGTTTTTAACATGGCCCATAGCAGAAAACTTGATGTCTTTGGGGGCGAGGTTAGTCTCCAATTTCAATCCGAAATTCCAAATTCTCACCTTAAATTTCGAAAGAATTTTTACTTTATGTGTTCGCTAAATGTCTCTTATTAACCCCTTGAAGGGCGGTGAGATATTTGAATTGTAAAACTCTACAATGGCGCCGGAATTTTGAAATCAAAGTTTGCTTTTACAATTATACATGAAGAAAATCATTTGCTTATTTTCAAATATATTTTTTTAAAACCCTGGTGTGATTCAATGATTCCAACATTTTATTAACGTAAGTTCTTTTCGACGACGATACGAAGAGGTTTGAGACGAGGAGCCCGGGACCTATGTCCCACATCCCCGGAAGCAGAACAACTTTTCAGTTGACAAGGTAGGATTCCGTAACAGCCTAACAGCAGTGTAAAAATGAAACTTAAGGGGGGGGGGGAGACCTTAAGTTCTTGAGTTCAACACACACACACACAAAAAAAAAGAATTTAAACTGGCAGAATAAAAAATTTAAGTCGTTAAAATTACTAAAAAGGCTCAGTGAACAGAAGCTCCCGCGCCTGACTCACGCTTCACCGCGAGTTCGGGCTACCACGGCTTCACAGACATTCGCGGTAATATGGTCTTGAAAAAGACCCTTTGAAATGCCCTAGATCCACCGAGATTAGGAGCACTGCTCACTGCTGGGTTGAGGGCACCGCCCCCTGAATACTAGGCCTGAGCGCTGGATCAAAAATGGCGGCTGCTGAAGGCGGATTTTTTTCAGCGTGTGTACGGTCCCTTAAATATTCCTACCAATACTTTTTTCAAGTTTCTTCGGCTTCATTTTTCTGAGAATAAACAAGGTAGAGAAATCTTTTATAAAATACTGGTGTCTACATTTAAGGGACTGTACCTACGCTAAAAAAAATCCGCCTTCGGCAGCCGCCATTTTTGTGTGAGCGCTTAGGCCTAGTATTCAGGGGGCGGTGGTTGAGGGAGAGAATGACGTCCTGCTCGAAGAGCAGGTCTACTTATAGAGAAAGGGGAAAAGAGGAGGAGCTTAGAATGGAATAGATGAATTTGATTGGCTGGACGAAGTTGCTCGTCGAATCCTAACATTAATAACGAAAAAGGGTAGTAATAATAAGGTGGGAAATGGTAACTTAAGATAAAATCAAAGTTAAAGTAAAAAGAAGGTAAAATTAAGAATTTTAACAATTTAAAAAATATGCAAAGCATTTAATATCATACCAACTTGTGATCTATTTCTATTATTGATATCAAAAATGTCATACATCGGTAAAGTATTTAAAACACTGTTTTCTAAGTTTTGGAGTGAAATGTGAAAATTAATGTTTAGGTCCTGAATAAAATTGTTTAATTTAGGAAAATCAATTTCTTTATAAAGGTGATAATTACGGACATAGTAAGGAACATCATAAATTTGTCTAATAGTAGAATTTTGAGATTGCAATAAAATTTTGATATGGGATTTGGCGATGTATGACCAGATTTGGCAGCCATAAGTTATGATGGGGCGTAGGTAGGAACTGTAGAGAAGCAATTTATTTTTAATAGTTAAATCACTATTTCGAGCAATTAGGGGAAAAATTAGACTTTTAGCAGCTCGAAATTTGTTACGCGCGTAGTATGTATGTTGTTTAAAGGTGAGTCTTTGGTCAAGAATAATACCAAGATATTTACATGTTGTTGACCATGGCAATTCAATATTATTAAATTTAATTTTATATTTGTCACGATTATCGTTACTAAGATTACAAAACAACATTGCCTGTGTCTTATTTACATTTACTGCAAATCTCCATTTTTGAAACCATGCTGAGAGAATTTTTAAATGCCTGGTAATCGCGATAATTGCATATTTTCTATTTTTATTAATGGCAAAGACACAGGTGTCATCCGCAAATTTAGCCAAAAAGGTATGGGGGTCGGGGTGGAAATCATTGATGAAAAGATTGAAAAGAATTCCCGATATGCGGGATCCTTGGGGAATTCTAAAACGAGCAAAAAGATTACGCGACAATTTTCCCCCTGAAAGGAAAATATAAAGCATAGAATAACATTCTTTTTTCCCGGTATGAACTAGAAATTTCTGAAAAAAAAAAAATGGAAGTCAAACTAGCAACCCTGTGTCAAGCTCTTGTATCGAAAATTTCAAACATTCTGGATTTTCGCGAATATTCTAGATAACACAAAATGACTCATCAGTGAATTTCTCGTGTCCAATCAATGGGTATAAAATAGGAGCTCCACCTACTCCAGTGTTTAGTTTATTGAGTCGCCATAGCATTGTGAAATAGAAGTTATCCATAACATATTGTATACAGCAGAGTTATGCACTAAAAACAATCGGGAAACCTGTACAGAGAAAACAATTCTATAAATCCGAAAAAGTGTGTACCGGGTGTCCCAAAAATGAGTAATTGATTTTAAAATTCAATAACTTGCAAACAGTGACAGATATTAAAAAAAATTTCTTGCAGGAGTGTTATGTAAAATGTCAGGAGTTTTTATGCTGCGATTCTCAGTTTTAGTTACAAATAGCATCGATAGATGGCGCCGCAAGTAATGACCGCTAAATCCAGGTTCGATTTTTCGGCCTCTCTCTTCTTCCATGCGAAAAAACAGATGAAAATGTATTGAATGGATCCCGAAGTACCAAAAATCGGATCTGGACTGAGCGCCTATTGCTCTCAGCGCCATCTATTGCTTGAAATTCGAACTAAAATCAAGAATCACTGTACAAAAACTTCTGACATCATACATAACCCTCCTGCAAGAATTTTTTAAATATGTCACTGTTTGAAAGTTATTGAATTTTAAAATCCATCAGTTATATTTGGGACACCCGGTATATTGTAAGTCGAAGATGATACACGTGGTTGAACGGTAGCTTTTCACAATTATACTTACTTTCCAAAAGCTTCAACTTGTTTTATATCAGAAGAACTAATTAGGAATCCTGTCGGAATATGTCATGAATCTGAAAATAAAACAATCAATAAGAATTCTAATACATAAATAAAATTTACTACTAAAAAAGAAATGGAATATATTTTTTTAATAAATATGTCTAAAACTGAATGTAGCTTCTTGCGGAAAACGACTTCGACGGTTTCATTTACAAATATGTACGTAATATTATTTATATTCGAAATTTATTTGGAATTATTTTAACTTTGCTAATTACAATTTGGTTTGTTTTAGAAGTGGAAAATTAAACATAAATAATATTGATTTTAGGTATCAGTACATTATTCGGAGGAGATTTTAAAAATGTACCCTTTATACAATTTTTCATTTGCCCCAGAAAGGGTTAAAGGAATCTGAAATGTGCTAAATATATGTTAAATTGTTTGCAAATCAGCAATGTTCACTTCATTTTTCCTTGCAGCTAGATCTCTAGGGTTTTTTTTTCATTATTCATTTTCTAAAAAGTGTGTTAATAGGATTGTTTAAATAATAGCAATAGTTTAAATATTTTTGTAAAATCATTTCTGAAACAAAAATATGTCAATGTCATTTCGTTTTAAATTTTACTTAAATATTTCAAGACATCATAAAAAATTGTATGACGCATAAATTGAATTGTCTGCATTTTTTTATTTAATTTGCATAACAATGTATCAAACCTCCCTTGCTAGTGTATCAGTCCTCCCCAGTAATGGGGAGATTTGATACAGTAGTAACCATTCAAAATAATTCGGATATACTTTTTTGAATGTCTATTTTTTAAATTCGCAATACTTTTAATAAATGAATAAAAGGTCACTTTATAAGAAAACACCAAAAACCTGTTTAAAAATAGCTTTCAAAGGGTTGTAAAAAATTAGTAAAAAAAAGTGTATCATACCTCCCGTACATGAATTTTGTGTCTTATGCATAGTTCCAACACATAAATGAAGGATATACAACATTCGTGCAATATCTCAAAAGAAAATAATATTAAAGAAATTTATGGCAAAGTATCGAATATGGCTGCATTCGATACTTTTACAGAGTAAACATTAAGAAAAATGTGCATATTCGAAACTTTGAAATAGTCATTATCAATGTTTCTATGTGGAGATTTTGCACTATACGTATCATGTACAATATATATATTTTTTAAGAATATGAAACGGGCATTTTTTAACACTTTCCAACAAAGTTCAAAAGTGTTTATGCATTCGGTTTGTCTGTCCATCTATCCACACTCTAACTCCCGTAAATATACTCGGATTTTCATACAATTGAGAAACGTTACTTAGGGTCACCTAATCATGTTTGGTATTGTATATGAAGTATGTGGGATTAATAGTTCATTTACAGGGGCACCCAAAAGAATTCCATTACATTATGGTATAGGGGGGGGGGGATCGTTTGCAGAGTATTTTAATGACATTACGCTATTTCAATTGTATGGAAACAGATATAAATCACTGAATATTTCACTACAAGATGTTTTTGATAGAATAGGTCATTCATAGCATGTGTCGTTCTTTTACAGGGACACACAAAAGAAATCGATTACAGTACTGTTTTTGAGTAATAATGGGTGGAAGTGAGTTTTCAATTTCGGCATGGGCTTTTAAGTTTAACTTTTTTTTGCATTTTACTAGTTATATATAAATTTTATACCTAATATAAAAGATTAGACGAAAGAATTCACGTGCCATTCTCCTTTATAGAGGAAACGGCTGAAAGGAAAATTTCAACTAATTTCAACTAATTTCTTAACTGAACTAAGTTTTGGCACGCATATAGTTAATAGATACAAATATATATACAGTGCTGCTCAAAGAATTAGGGTAGTTTTCCGATTGCAGATGGAAACAGCTGAAATTGGATTTTCAAGTGTTTTATGCGTTTCCATATGGTTGAACTACACATAATATTTTAACTTATTAAACGGAACAGTTTAGTTACATTATTCTGAATGCGTTGGAAAGTGTTTCACAATCTATGCTTGAAGCATGATTTTTTTCTTTTTTGTTTCTTTTACATTCAATAGTTTGACATGGTAGCCTACCCACGATATATCTTTTATTTAACTTTTCATTACTTATCATCACGGTGTTCAGAACAGTTAATGCAATTATTATTTTAAATAATAATTCTTTTCTTCTCTTAGTATTTCAAATTAATTTCTATTCTAATTAAAACTAACATTACTGCAGTTAAAAGAGCATCGCATAATATAGTTTTTAGTCATCGAATTTAATCAAATGAATAAAATATCTCGTTGAAAGAAAAGTAAAAAGAATCCTTTTTATGCAATTCTATTTCAAGAGGTTAAATTTCGATGTTTATTTCATTATATTAGTTATTGTCTTCTTATCCTTCTTCTATGAATATTTATAGCTTTTCTTTTTTTTTTTTTTACCGTAAAAGTAATATAATATAACAAGTCGAGATATATTCTTTCAAGTACAACTGTACTCTATTTTAATTAAAGTACAAATATACTCAACAAATGTATTTCGTGCAAGTTTTGGCAATGCTAATGGATTTTTGTTTATTTAAAATAATATACCGGCTGAGCCAAAAGTTCGTTAAAACTTTAAAAACACATAAAAAAGGAATAAATTACGATAAAGAAGTGCGGTTTGCATGAAAGGGATCACAAGGTAGTCGGATTCTTTTCAGCAGCCAAAAAAATTAGTTAAAAAATCACACGTAGAGGGCGCTGAAGACCCGATGCACAATGAACAGGACAACAATACGCTCCATTCATGTGTTCTTCCAATAACAAATGTTCAAAATGAAATCCAGAACATTATACGACACAGCGAGCGAATTCTTGTCCTGTTCATTGTGCTTCGGGTATTCAGCGCCCTCTACGCGTGATTTTTTAACTAATTTTTTTTTTTTTTTTTTTGCTGCTAAAAAAAACTACCTTGTAGGTAAGCCCTGTCTTGCAAACCGCACTCCTTTATCATAATTTCTGATTTTTTCTAATTTTTTATGAGTTTTAAAGTTTTAACGAACTTTTGGATCACCCGGTATATTTATATTGGTATTTCTATTCTTTAAAGTAATAGGTTTGTTATTCATTTTAATTCTCTGAAGTTTGCTAGGATATTTTTTATCCCAAACAATTTTACACCGTGTACATTTTACGGTGCATCATTGCTGCATTATTTAGTGTTTTAATGCGTCTGTGCGGCATTAACAATCGTTGACTGTACAAAACCGCCAAATATGTAGAACGAACTTGATAACAGGTTAGTTGTTTGTCATGTTACGAAAGGTTCGCGCGTCGAACATTTGTAACTGAAAAAAAAAACAAACAAACTTGGAATGTTCTTTATTTTCATACATCCCTTATGGCTAGTTCCATAAGTACTTGCAGTGTAAGTCACAGGCTACGATTTTTTGGTACCAGTATTTTAGAACGGAAAAATGTGACTTGTTTTATCGGAGATATCTCACTAACTGAATAAGGGGAATGAAACTTTTCGAAAATAACGGTGGCAAACTAGCATAAGAGTTATCAGCTATGTGACTTACACTGCAAAAACCCATGGAACTAGCCTTATGTATACCGGGTATCCCAAAAATGACTGATGGATTTTAAAATTCAATAACTTGCAAACGGTGACAGATATTAAAAAAATTCTTGCAGGAGGGTTCTGTATGATGTCAGGAGTTTTTATACTGTGATTCTTGATTTTAGTTCGAATTTCAAGTAATTGATAGCGCTGAGAGTAATAGGTGCTCACTCCAGACCCGATTTTTGGTACTTCGGGATCCATTCAATACCATTTAACCTCATTTTTTCGCATGGAAGAAGAGAGAGGCCGAAAAATCGAGCCTGGATTTAGCAATTATTGCTTGCAACGCCATCTATCGATGATATTTGTAACTAAAACTGAGAATCGTACTAGAAAAACTCCTGGCATTTTACATAACAAAATTCAAAATTGGCTAAACAATTGTTTTAAACTTTTGAATTTAGAGAATGTAATTTTCTAAAAAACGATGTGTGTCAGTGTCTCATTACTTTTTAGTTTTTTCTTTGTATTTGATACCTCCTTGTACTACAACACTGTTTGATAAATGACCGAGAAAGTAGACAATATGAATAAAAATGCTAATATAAATAAGTGAAACGTAAATAAACTACAAATCATTTTCTAAAATGGTGTATTGAACATTTAATACAGTTTAAAACATTAAAAACACTAAAATATCTATTCTACGGTTTCAGAACACCTCCGTGGCCTTCTTCAGGAATCTAAATGAACCAAGATGTCAGCTTTGTCAAAGCTCCGCCCGACAGAAAATCGCGCGCATGGGGGAAATTAACCAATGACCAGGAAATAAGAATTTACTGGTACCATCTGTTGAGATAATATAAATACTCTGTCGCCATCTGTTGAGATGTGATGATAATATAAATACTCTGTCGCCATCTATGTGTGAAAATAGTTTTTAAACTGCACAACTCAAAATCAAACGTTTCTAAGGATATGTAACCAAAGTTTTGAAATATTATATGATATATTGTCATTACATACTATACTTCATCTTTTCTTAATAAAATTTCTATTGATTCTCTAATTAAATTTTATGTGAGTCATTACCTGGAACAATCATGTTAGCATTCTCAAAATCCATATTACAATGATAATTATTGAGATAAAATCTCGACAAGGCTATAGACGGTTTTTGATATTTTATGTCATAACGGTGCTTCTTTATGTCATAACGGTGCATATATGAAATACCCATCACTAGTGAGGACAATAGTAAGAAATATTATATAGGCATGACTAAGAGGAAGTTTGTGGAAAGATTAAAGGAGCACTGATTTCATTTATTATTAGCGAAAATTAAGTTGTACAAAGAAAATCAGACTAAATATTTTTTTTCCACAGTGTCGTTTAATATGAATTTTTATTTAAATATGTTGCTACTACACTCTTTTTTTCTAACAATCTTTTAAAATGGGACATGTTTGAAAACTCATTAATTATTGATAACCTTGCAATATGAATTTCTTTTTCATTCTTAAATTGGTGTAATGGATAATCGTTAATGGATATAGAATGAATGCATTTAAAGAGAAAGTTCTTAACGAGTTATGATACTTTGCAGTTTATGAATTTTCAGCTGTTTTCGGTTCTAAAAACAATTTTTAGGCTATATCCGCATAATGATTTTTAATTTTGCAACTTTTGTAACAATAACTATTTTGACAGAAATGGGTTTCAATGTGATGATAGACGTCTAAAGCTTTTTTGCAATTGGAATATAAAACCCAGCATCGGGTCGGGCAGCTCCATTTTACCCGAACCCGATCCAACCCGAAGCGCTGGTAGGGTCGAGTTGACATTTATTTTTTTCGTTGCAGATCGGATTGACTGTCTTTAATTCGAGTTCAGGTCGTTTTTAACACTTTCCAACATAGTTGAAAGTGTTTATGAATTCGGTTTGTCTGTCCGTCATTCGGGTTCTCTTACTCGTGTAAATATAGTTCGATTGTCATGAAATGGATATATGTTATTTGGGTTTACTGTGAAATGTTTGGCATTGAAAATGAAGTGTATAGCATTTTCGGTTCATTTACAGGGTCACTCAAAAGAATTCCGTTACATTACGGTCTATGGGGAAAATAGTTTGCTGTGCATATTAATGATATTACAATATTTTAAACATACTGAAATTTATATACATCACTGAGGTGTACTACAAGGTTCTTACTATAGAATATGGTGTGCATAGAACTTTTCGTTTATTTACAGGGACACACAAAAGAATTTGGCTATAGAAGAAAATGAGCAATAATTGACCTATTGAAGCCAACGATTAATAATTGCTGGAAAGATGTTTTCAGTTGTGGTACACGTGTTTAAAGTTAACGATTTTTTTTAAATATTTCTTGGTGCGTATAAATTCTATAGACCATATACAGGGTCGCACAAAATTTCTCAACAACGTCCGTTTGTTGGCGGAAATTGCTGAGCTCAAATTTTCAACTGTTCTATGCGTTTAACTGAGTTAACTTTTAACATGAGCTAACTTTTAACTTTTACTATGTAGTATGCATACATCTCTGTCGATCATATACAGGTCTGCAAAAAAAATCGTATATTTAAACGACTATTCATGGTAATAGGAGAAATCGGGTTCTCAAATGTATTATACGTTTCCGAATTTGTTCATTTATACGCCATCTTTCACCTTAGTAAACTGTGAAATTTTGTTATAGTTTTCTGAATGTGTTTGAAAGTGTTTCATAATCTATGCTCCGCGCATGATTTTTCGTTCTTGTTGGGTTTGGATTTGACTCCGGTCAGATTCAAGTTTAGGCATCTTTTCAAAAAAAAGTCTAGTATAATTTTTCAGATGAAAAAATCTATATTTGAATATTAATGAGTAATGTTCATTTTTAATTTAAAAAAATGTACTAGAGATGCAATTTTATCTACCCTATATATGTAAAATCCTAATGAAACGATTTTATGAAACGACTTATTATGTTTCACGGGGATTTCTCCTAAAATATGGAATATTAATTTGTGAAATTAATACCAAAAATCCATATTGAACTGCAGATCTCAAAACTGGTATTAGAATTTCAAAATTTAAATTAGTTTTCGAGATAATTTTTTTCCAATTTGAATTTAATTTGTCTAATGAGGGCAACCAGATTACTCCATTTTTGCGGAAAAAGGGAGAAAACGGATAACGATAGGGATTATTAGATTTCTTCTTTTTCGCCATTTTCAAATTAAAAGTTAAATTATCTTTTATTTTAATCGGTAGCGAAGACAATATTGCGATTAAATTATGCTTTTCAGGAAAAATTGATAAAATAAAATCATTTTTTCACATTTCGACCGTCGGGAATCAGTTTCTTTTAAAAATCAAAGATAGTCTGCCATCTTACACTTTGACATAATTTCCACCGGCATGAAAAAAAATCCATTTTTGTTGGGGAAAAAAGAGAGGAAAGGGATTATTGGATTTCTTTTTTTTTTTTTTTTTTTTGCTGTCTAGTGAAATTATTAAAAACAGAAGGAAAACTTTAAAATAAGAATTAAATGATCACGTATTAAAAGCATAAAATATGGAAAATTTTATTACTAATATTTATAAAATTGCCTGTCAAAATATCAAAATATTTACATGTAAATATGAAAAAGTACGAAAACCTTAAAATAATAAAATTACTGAACGCGAAACGCATTTAAAGGTGATAATTACGTCATATCTAAAATGTCTTAATATTAAATATTGTCATATTTAAAATGTCTGAAATAATTTAATTATTACACGTGAAAACCTTTTAATAGTGAGTATTAGGTCGTATTTAAATAGCTCAAAAAATGTTCTCAAACACTTTTAAATTAAATAATGTATGTACCCGTAAATCTTAAAAGAAAGAAAAAAACTTTTGAAATCAATAAATTATAACATGATAAATGCATTTAATATTGAAAATCACGTCATATATTAAAGAGATACATTTAAAACGTTTTTTATTCCCTAGAATTTTAATGTTACGTCATATGGTATAAAAGTAGTTCAACTAGCAGATTTGTTTATAGTATATGGCATCGCTTGATGCAGCACAAATACAGGTAATTGTAAGCGAAAAATACTTTCAATCTATTTTGTAGAAATTACCATTTGATAAATACTAGTGATGCAACGAATAGTGGTTTGGCCGAATAACCGAATACCGAATATTCGGCCAAGTTACAGCCGAATATTCGGCCTATTCGGCCGCCGAATAGTGAGCTTATTTTTGCCTAAACACAAAATATAGTATGCACTATATGCACAATTCTTGTATATTTCACAATTAAAATGTATTGTTTTCTGTTTAAAAATTATTTATATACAAATTTTTAATTTTTTAAAGCATTATTTTATTTTGAAAAAATATTCGGCTATGTTCGGCCTAAAAATTGCCTCAATAATATAATTCAGCCCCCGCCTCCCCCCCCCCCAAAAAAAAAAATTCTTAGCAAAAGTTCCTTATCAGGTACAGTCTAGTTACATTTTAATAGATATTATGTGTGTTGTTGTTACATTTTAAAATAATGACAAAATTGTAAAAGTACTAGGAAACATAAGTTTCAGCTTTCAGATGAAATAAAATAAGAAATCTTAATATCTTAAGAAAAACCACTGATAGAAAGGGTGAAAGGAATATCCTCTAAAATGGTGGAAATAAATCATTGTAGACTTTATAAAGCTCACAATTAACAAAAAAATCTTTTATCTTTATTTTTTTTTCTTTGCTGTCAGCAGGGAAGCCTCTATAGAAAGTGCCCCTCAATGTGAAGAAGTAAAAGAAATTAGTAATTTTCTTTTCCAGCCACTACTAGAAAGACAACAGTGTCCTTTGGAGTGGTGGGCGAAAAATTTGGAAGACATTCCAAACCTTAGAAGCAGGTAACATTTACAAAAAAAAGAAAAAAGAAAGAAAAAAATAGACTATCACCTGAGAATGCTGAATTATTATTATTTCTGCATCACAATCTACGTTTATTGAAAACATTTTAACTGTTTTTTAAGGCAAATATAAACATTACAATGCTATTCTTGAAAAAAAAATATCTAAAACGTAAATGCATACTAATTAAAAGAATTTAGTATTTACATTTCTTTCATTATTTAATAAGAAATAGTAACACACTTAAAAAAATCACTTAAATTATATTTAACTTTTAAGCGTATTTTACTAAAAAAAACTTAAGTATTGCAACATATACGACTTAAATATCTTATACATCTATATCTAATCAATCATATATTTATGTTCTTTATAGGTATAATTCAAAATATTATTGAAAGAAATATTTCTTTATGTAACAAGGGATAAATGACTTCCGATTGACTTCCCCATAAAAACTTCCCATTATGATAAAAAAAAAAAAAAAAAAAAAAAAGAATTAGCTTGTACAGCTGTATTAAAACAATTTTTAATAGATTTAATGTTAGCTTATTACAGATACTTTTTGTACTTACTGATACAGCATAAAATTTTTTTAACATGATTCCTAAATTAGCCTCTTATATAAAAATGGGTAGATAAAATCCATTCACAGTTTGAAAGTTAATGGAAAACAATGTGTTAGTTAATTTCAAATAAAATTCTCATTATACATGATGAATATAAATTGTCAAATTAAAAAGTTTACTGTGTAAATAAAAAAAACATTTATTACAGTATTATTCGGCCAAGGCCGAATAATGGACTTGATATTCGGCCGAAGCCGAATATTCGGCAGACAGGCCGAATATTCGTTGCATCTCTAATAAATACATATTAGAAAATTCTAATATTCTTATTAATTAATATAAACAATATACGTTGTAAAAATAACATGAAAATATGCATGATCTATAGTATAGCTGGCGAACCTATGGCACGCGTGCCGAACTTGGCACGCAAGAAAACTTCTCTGGCACGCGAAAAAACTTATAGATTATATTTAGTTTATGGAGAACAATCCATTTTATAATTTTTTACAAAAAAGTATAGTTTTGTGTAACAGGTATATAATTTACTTTAAAATAACCCGTTACTTTTGAATGAATTAAGGTATTATTAATCTCAACGAAAGCGCCCTGTAGCGTCATTTTTTCTCCAAACCATTCAACATTAGTGTTTTCCAAATCATTTTGCTTCTCTATCAAATTTCAAAGGTTTCATTTTTGAAAATTGAATTTTAAGAGATAGTTTGCACAGTAATAATCCTAATTGTCATTCTTCTGCTTCACATTAATTTTATTTTATTTACGTTTAGTTTTATTATATTTAGGTTTTAATTTTAAAACTTTAATTATATTTATTAGTGTAAATAATTATGTATCTGTTGAACCTAAAAACTAAAAATGACCTGATTGGGAAGTATACAATAAAAGAAACTCGTTTATAAATTAATACGGAATTCGATGCAACATGGCTATATTATTAAGTAAATACACCATAATAAATAAATTAGGAATCCAATTTAATATAAGTGTAAAAACATTTAATTAAAAATTATATAAAAATTAATTATTGGGTTGATATAAGCTAATATCTTTCTGGCACGTTAGAATGTTGATATATAAAAATTTTGAAATTTAAGGCACGCATACTCAAAAAAGTTCGCTATCCCTGATTTATACTATTAAAATCTGTGCGCGTATGTTTGTAACCACAAAAACTCGAAAACCAAAGGGCGCAGGGCTACAAAATTTTGCACACGGGTTGCTGGTTGGCGGACCATGAACGATTGGGGCAAAAAATTCGAAAAAGCCTTATATTTAACCCTCTGGGCTTCAACTTGTGTATTTTAATCTTTTTATTCTAACTGAGCCCTATTTAAGTTTAAGCCTTGAAATTTTGTATACTTATAGCGGAACACCTCACATCAAACAACAAATCCTAAAATTTTGAAAAAGTTTATATTTAACCCTCTGGGCTCCAACTTGTGTATTTTAATCTTTTTGTTCTAACTTAGCCCCTAATTAAGTTTAAGACTTAAAATTTTGTATACTTATAGCTGAACACCTCACATCAAACGACAAATCATAAAATTTTGAAAACATCTTATATTTAACCCTCTGGGCTCTAACTTGTGTATTTTAATCTTTTTGTTCTAACTGAGCCCCTAATTAAGTTTAAGACTTGAAATTTTGCATACTCATAGCTGAACACCTCACATCAAACGACAAATCATAAAATTTTGAAAAAATCTTATATTTAAACCTCTGGGCTCTAACTTGTGTATTTTAAGTTTTTTTTTCTAACTGATTCAGTATGTCCACTGGGTTATCCAAAAGCGTTCAGAAATAAAACGGCTGAGAATGTTGATGGTTACACAATGTATAGACGGTGTGATGATGGTAGTCACATAATGATAAAGGGAAATGTCGTAGACAACCGTTGGGTTGTTTCTTATAACCCGTAACTCACAAAGAAATACAATACCCATGTTAATGTCGAAATATGGATCTCTGTTAAATCGATTAAGTACATTTTTAAGTATGTATACAAGGGTTATGATTGCACAAGAGTTGTTTTTGAAAATATCGGTGAGGGATTTGTAGTGTGGAATTAGGTAAAAAGTTATTTAAATGCTCTATATGTTTCGGTACCAGAGGCAATGTGGTGACTTCTTGAAAAGCCCATGCAGGACAAGTCGCATGTTATTATTAGATTGCCGGTGCATCTAGAAGATATGCAATCTGTGTATTTTAGGGAAGCGATAGAACGTGAAGCTTTTGAAAGAGCAAGTAATAAAGACACCATGCTCACTGCTTGGTTTCTACTTAACAGGTCAGATCCTTCACCAAACATCTATTCTCTATACAGAAATTCCAAAGCACTTTGTATGGAAAGGCAATGTGTGGCAAAGGCGTGTTAGATAAGGTGACTACGTATCAAGGAAGTATTCTGTAAGCCCAAAGGATACTGAGCGATACCGTCTTCGTATGCTGCTTTGTCATGTTCCCGGTGCCAAGATTTTCGAAGAGTTAAGGACGTATGAGAATACTGTCTATGAAACATTCAAGGGTGCATGCCGTGCTAGAAATTTATTAGAAGATGATGATGAATGTCAACATTGTTTAACAGAAGCATGTGGTTTTGAAATGTCGCCCAAATTGAGACAACTGTTTTCTTTCATATGTCAGTGGTGCAAAATTGGCGCAGAGGTGGAGCCTATTGACACCACTAAATTATAGTAGTATTTTGCCTCTTATCTAGTGATCAAATTTCTGAGTTTTTATTAAACTGAATAATACCATAAATATTTAGTGGTATCAATATGCTCCACCTCTGCGCCAATTTTCCACCAGTGATATGTGTCTTTGGCAATCCAAATTCACCGATTTAATTATGGGAACAATTTAAGTGAGAACTCTCAGAAGATTTTGTTCGTCATCTGCCGCTACAGGAAAGTAGAGATAGAGCCCTTCAAGACATAGCCAATCATCTACGCATACACAACATGACACTTCATAGCCTTGAATTGCCTGAACCCTCAACCCTGCAGAACTCT
Organism: Maratus speciosus; assembly: GCA_963932465.1. Taxonomy (NCBI): domain Eukaryota; kingdom Metazoa; phylum Arthropoda; class Arachnida; order Araneae; family Salticidae; genus Maratus; species Maratus speciosus. The sequence continues at coordinate 587,407,373 of OZ010792.1, forward strand.
GTGGAAGGCGCTGTCTATGATTTACAAGAAGAAAGAGCAGAGGGACAGCGATTGTTAAACATGCTAAATGCGGAACAACGTATAATTTTTGATGTTGTCATTGAAAGTATTCAAAATGATTATGCTACTGCCGCTAAGGTTTTCTGTGTCAATGCTTTTGCGGAATCAGGAAAAACATTCCTATTCAATACTTTGCTGCATTACGTCAGGGGAATAGGACATACTGCTATTCCCGTTGCATGGACAGGCATCGCATCTATACTCTTACAAGGTGGAAGAAACGCACATTCTCAATTTAAATTACCAGTCTCCATATTGTATAATTCAGCTTCAAAAATTCGGCAAAATACATCTGAAGGAACATTACTGCAAATTGCTAAGCTCATTATATGGGAAGAATGTACCATGACACCTATTCATGCTTTGAATGCTGTTGATAGACTTCAACGAGGTTTGGTTGGCAAGGATGTCCCATTTGGAGGCAAAGTGTTTATTCTTGGAGGTGACTGTAAACAGATTTTACCTGTAGTTATTCATGTAAACTAAACCCTCATTTTTGAAAGCTATATCAAGAATTCTTCTCTCTGGCCAACATTTCGACAGTTCAGTCTGGTTACAAATATGCGAACGGAGCCGGAGGAACTTCATTTCGTGGAATGGCTCATTCGCCTGGGGGACTAATGATTATGAACTCGGAGAAGATATTATTGAAATACCTCCAGAATGTTTAGTGCAGAATTCTATAGTGGATGATATTTTTGATTCGTCTGAAATTGATCTTGATCATCTTTCGGAAAGAGCCATTTTGTGTCCCAAGAATGAGGATTCTTTGAGATAGAATGAGGAGGTTTTACGAAAAGTACCTGACGAAGTCAAGTCTTATTTTAGTGCTGTTACAATACTTTGTGATGATGAAGAAGAACAGAACAATTTGCAGATGGATTTCATCAATAGTTTAACACTTTCTGGAATTCCACCACATCAGTTAAATCTTAAAGTTGGTGTTATTGTTATGTTGCTTGGGAACATGAATCCGCCCAGTGGTCTCCGTAATGGAACACGTTTAATAGTCAAAAGGTTGTCACAAAATGTTATAGATGCAGAAGTTTTGACAGGACATAAGAGAGGCACCCGTGTTTTCATACCGAGGATCCTGCTTACTCCGTCGGATACCAGTTTACCTTTCCAGTTTCGCCGCCGTCAGTTTCCACTTAGGTTCGTCTTTGCTATGACTATGAATAAATCTCAGGGTCAAAGTTTGGAAAAGGTTGGAATCTATTTGCCCCATTCAGTTTTCTCACATGGGATGTTGTATGTAGTCTTTTCAAGAGCAACTTCTAGAGGATGTGTACGTGTTTGGGTCAAGGACGGACCAAAACAAGGAAAACTTTTGTCACAATCTGATAAGGTACTTACACAAAACATTGTCTTCCGTGAAGTTTTATCTTAAGTCGTAACTATTTTGCTTTATTGTAAAAACAAACAAACAAAAATGAATCTACTGCACTTTACCTCATGGATGGCGTGGAAAACAATGCAAAGATTTTTCATTTTAAAAGAATTTTTTTCAATTTTTTTTTTTTACAAGGACGATGTACATTCCATTTTTTCTTACAAATTTTTGTTTAGTTGTGTAAATATTGACTTCATAACTTATTTCCTAAACTTTAATTTGGTTGTGTAAATACTCGAAAAAAAAAACGAGTCTACCGCAATTTACCTGATTGGTGATGTGGAAAATAGTGCAAAGATAAAGTTAAAAAATGCTATAAAAAGTGATAGAAAATCTTTATTAAGATTGACGATCGTTTCGTTGCACAAACGGCAACATTTTCAAAATCATTCAACGATAGAAAATATTTTCACGTAATTTAAAAACAATAAACATAGTAAAACAATAGTAAACAATCAATACAATCTTAATAAAGATTTTCTATCACTTTTTATAGCATTTTTTAACTTTATCTGTTTATACGTGATTATTATACATGTGTTTATAGTACAAAGATTTTTCATTTTAAAATCATTTTTTCCATTTTTTTGCAGTCACGATGTAAATTTCATTTTTTCTTACAAATTATTGTTTGGTTGTGTAAATATTGACTTTATAACTGATTTTTATATTCCCAAACTTTAATTCAGTTGTGTAAATACTTACTTTTATTTATTTTTTAATACATAAATGATTTTTTGTGTACATACTTATTTCATATTGGTTTTGTATTTACTGATTTTTAACCCCTTAATTCTCGCTCTCGTCAATACCACGGGCTGAGGTGTCGTTCGTTATTTCTCGTGCCCGTACTATTTCCGGGCTGGCGATTTAATTGCCAGAAAAACTTCGAAACCAGAAAAATTTAAAAGTCATTTCCGTCTGAAGTCTTTGAATATTAGTGATTGGGTTTGTTTTTTGGCGCTGATTGTGATAGGGGAGTTTGTATTGCATGTTTCAAAATATATCGAACTCAAATAAATTATTATTAATCAAAATTTAATGTATATATATTGTTTCAAAGATTATTTGTAAAAATTTGTGTGATGATGATAAATAAAGATCTAAGATGTGAAAAATAAAGATCTTAATCGCATTCATTTGTATGGTGTAAAACAAACATTAAGACACAGAATTCTCGCATGATGCCTTTTCAACAAATGTGAATTTGTTCTATAACATCTTTTTTTTTTTTCGCCTTAAAAAAAACTTATTGCATATATTATATAGAAACCTTATAATTATTCAATTTCTGTAATAAAAAAATAGGTATTTTTTTATGTTTTTTCAAATTTTAAGCGACCGTTAAGGGGTTAATAGACATAACACATTTTTATATTCATAAACTTTAGTTTGTTTGTACTGTTTTTTATTTTTAATTTTAGTTTTAGAATAAAATTCATGAACTCCCGTGCGTAGAATGGATTAAACAGCTAGTAGTGTATTAAAATAGGGAAAAGAATTCGTGAATAAGCTATACCTGTTCCTGAAAACATTTAAAACTCGATCAAAATATAAAATGTAAGCTTAACGTGGTTCTGAAAGTTATTCTCAAGCAGACGCAGATTTTTAACCGCGAACCTAAAGGAAGAATAATGTCCATAGCGTCGTTATAAGTCAGAAAGATAGCGACATTGTTCGCCTAATCATTTTATACAAGCTGCTTTTCAAATGTTTTATTGATCTTACTTATTAGTCCCAAAACAGCCATCAGTTGTTAACGCTCCAATGCCCCATGGCAGCATATATCCTACCATAAGTGTTTTCAATGTAGTGGATTTTTTAATTCATATATTCTAAATTCACACCAGAAATTTAAAATTGTAATATTTGATTTATTTAATGACTGACATTCCGTCATTAAATAAAGCGAAATTTATTAAAATATTCTGGTGTGTATTCATATTATCTGAATTACGGAATTTCTAGAACGTAATCTACCATGGGAATTGTAGGGTTAAGACAGCGATGGATGAGGCATGGCAACCGAAAAATGCCACTTTCAAACAGAAAAGCACGGCAACCCGATTACAGAAGATAGCCGCCGTTAAATTGATAATTTCATTCAATCATCCATAACCTGGTAATATTCTTTAAACAGGGCACATTACTATGTTTTTAGAGGCTGCGAAGTTTGAACGGGGGTTGGCGGGTGTCGCTCGCAGGTGGCTGAGCCTAAGTATATATATATATATATATATATATATATATATATATATATATATATATATATTATAATTGTTCTAAACTATGTATTAATTTTCTGCCATTTCTTGTTCGGGTTGAACTGTGCCGGCTTCGGGGCAGGTTTCGGGTTTATTTGAAATAGGGTTTTAGGCCTCGCAAGACTTTAATTAGAAATTTAACTGTGAAACAAACGGTTTAGACACTAGTTGTTGACCATTAAGGCTGTTCTTAACTGCTCTGCTCAACAAGCATTAAATATTCTGACACATTTACAAATTCATTTTTTAACAGAAATATATAAAATGGGAAAGACTGGCCATGGAAGCGATGTGGAATTGAACTGTTTTTTTTCTTTTTTTGATGAATCAATTACCCATTGAGTTATTGGCGATTTCGATCACGTGACAAACCCGTTTTTCGCCCGCTCTTGGGTGATTTTTCTACTTTCTCGCGAAAATTCGGTTCAAACCGTCTACTTTGACACTATTTTCTGAAAGATCTATTGCGTTTGCAAGAAAATGAAAAAAGAAAACAGCTCGATGACATTGAACAACAACACCAGCTATTTTCACACATTTTCGGACAAAAATAAATTAAAACTTATGTCAGAAAGTTGCCCTTTTGGATTTGAGAGAAGCTTTAAAACGGAACATCCTGTTTAGTATTTACGAGTAGATAACATATGAGGGGTTCACTATCATAGTAGACCAAGTCTATTTAAAAAAAAATAAAATGATAGTCAATTTAGGAAGTGCATAAAATCTGTTTTATTCAATACCACAGTGAACCAAGTGTGTTTTCACACATTTTCTCATATATGTCATCTGTTTACAGACTTCGTTCACTGTGGGAGTGGATAAAACAGATTTTATGCACCTTCTACATAGATTATATCTTTTTTTCGAAATGGACTTGGTCTAATATGGTTGTGAACCAGCCCCTCATATGAACTGCGGATTACAACAATTGACGAGATCTGTTATCTTCACACATTGCGGACGGAGAACGATAATTCTGGTTTTTTTTTTTTTTTTTTTTTTTTTTTTTTTTTTTTTTTATAAGTAAACATCATTGACTAATGGCGTGGCTTTTACTTTACAGAAAATGTCTTTACATCATATTGTACATATTTTTTAGATTGTATTACATTTCATATTAAATCTGTGCATTGAAATATATTTATTGGTAGATAAACTTCAGAAACCTATCTAGGTAACCAATTTACGAAAGACTTTTAGAAAAAGAGGAGCTTCTTCTGTTGTAAAACCCATATTTAAAACTAATTGCTGGGCCGCAATGTATTAATTGCCCCAATGCATTTTTATTTAAACATAAATAAAAATTAAAAAAAATCTATATAGAAATGTAAACTGAAAAAGTGACCCTTATTGGTAAACTTTAACTTTTAGGATGCGATAATCTTACGTGCAAGATGTTAACATAGTAGATTTATAAAGATTGTATTTTGTAGAGGTATGGTTTTGAAATTGGCAACACTGCTTCCAGTAATTGAGCGTGGAAAAATAGTTTTTTGAGAATAGCCTTAAAAAAAAAGAACTTCTTTTATCCGTTTTATTTTGCAAAAAAATATTTTTCTTTCGTTATTTTAAATATTTAATCATCCAAATTATGTACTTGGAGGTAAAAATTTCCCAAAAATTCGAATCCATCGAAACTTTCGCTCTATATTTAATAGTTTAACCTACAATGACGGGCATAGCCCGCGTGTGATGATCGAGCCAAATGTAAATTCTTCTTACCACTAAAATATCACAGTAAATATAGTTTAATTTAATCGTCGGAATTTCATGATTAAACAAAATGAAAATCTCTATTAAATTTTAGTGGTAGCTATGGATTTGCCAAACCGTGGAGCTGTTGAAAGTAAATCGTAGGTTAAGGGGTTAAAAAAAGAAAATTTTGACTGGACATAGGAAACCTTCAATCTCCGAAAATGGCAGAAGAATGATCCATTGTGCATGAGCCCGAAGAACCCTATGAAGTCCTAAGGTTGCCTAGTCAGTTGCTTCTACCGAGCCAAATCGTCTCCAAAAAACTTTTGCGCGGATAAATACGTTTCTTTGATTACTATTTGATATTTATCATAAAAATAAATATATGTTAAGCTCAATCGATTTTGATTAATGAGGCAACCATTTTTCATATGAAAATGTAGAAAAAAAGAGATTAAATATGACATTTCTTTCAAATTCTGTACAGCACTATTTCTTTTCGCGGACGTACTCTCCTCTGTAGTATAATACCCATTGACAAGCAAGCTACGCCCCAACTTTAGCCACTGTCAATTAGACTGCTGGCAGATGATTTGTGCTCAGTATGTTTTGCCATTTCACCACGCCAATAGACTTACGCAGAACAACGCTTGCAAATTGTACAAAACGCTATCAGTTTATTGCGGGAGGCATTCGGTGAGCCCATAATTTCGCGAAATTGACCTGTGTACTGGCAATTCACGGTGATGTGATCTTACACCAATGGATTATTTTCTATGGGGATAAGTGAATTCGCTGCTCTACGCCAATAAACCACAGACTTTGAACCACTTGCAAATTAACATTCGCCGCGTTATTACTAACAGACGGCCCCAGCTGCTCGATGAAGTTGTAGAGAATTGGACATGTAGATTGCGCTTCATTGGAGACAGCCGCTGCAGCCGTATAAGGTTAGTTGGGGCAACTGGGCCATGATTTTACAATGTGACTCTGGAGCTTCTGACAATTCAGCTTCAAAAAGCTAATGTTTATTTAAATTAAAGTCTGAACTTCTGTAAATGTGTTCAGTTAGGTTCCCTCTATCAGACAGAAATGCTCAAAATTACATTTAAATATTTAAAAATATAAGAATATGCATATTTCATCTTTCTTTCCTCATGGGTCCAGTTGCCCCATAAAAATGGAGTAAGCGGACCAGGAGAGTCTATGTTCCACATGCGTTTATTTTTTTTTCATATGGGATATCAGATCCTGTTTGAAAAATTGTAAACAACTTTAAAAAATTTAAACCAGGCAGATCATGTAAATTAGATATCAACTAAAGAGCGTTGTAAGGAAAACCTTTGCTGTCAATGTGTCTAAAAAAAGCACTAAAAGTGAAAATATTAGATTTATTTATACCAAAAACATAAAAAGTAAGTAAGTACTTAAGTACTTTAGTATAGGTAAGAACTATAAAAGTTACATGGGTATTTTAAGGAAAAACATAGCAAGGTAAATCTATGAACAAACGGCTATGTAAGTACTTAAGTACGTTATCTGTAGTATCGTACAATTTCAAGGTTTGGCTATGTCGTTTTCAGGGGCAAGGTACATGCATTCGTAAAATGTTGAAATAATTTAATGACAGCAGTATATACAAGCGAATCTATTTGTAAACAAGTAAAAGTATACTTTCGCGTACTTAGTAAAGGTGAAATTTTCATTATAAAATTCCGGTGCCAATGTGGCAATTACGGATTAAAATTATCTGATGCCATAACGGCATCACCACCTCTCAAGGGGTCAAGAAATTTGGTTGGATACCACCCAATATGCAATTTTTAAAAAAAATTTTATTACGTAATTTTAATAAGGTATTGTATAATTTTCTTTATTGTGAGCAACAAACAATGGAGAAATTTATTTCCGGTAGTAAGAGAAACTCAAAAAAATTATTTATAACTATTGGGGTAACTGGATCCAGCATGGTCCAGCTACCCCGGATACATGTCCCAGTTACCCCATTCTTGAAAAATTTATGGGGTAACTGGGACACCGGGCTTACATTTGAATCATGAAGTAAATATGTATAGATACCTAATAATATTAATGTAATTATATGCCTAATCTTTAAAAAAAAGATTGTTTAATAAAAGTACTTACAGTATTTTAATAAAAAGCCGAGGAAGTTCAACCATATTGACGTTGTTTTTAAAACAAAAAACGTAAATTTTTGACAACCTTTCACAGCAAAGTGAGAATTACGATTGAGTTAACACACGTTGTTTTAGGAAGTAGAGATTAAGGTGCATTGTCCACAAAATCTAAAACTTAAAGAACATCAACAGTTTTTTATAAGATAGCCTATGGCCCAGTTACCTCGTGGGTCCAGTTACCCCAACTAACCTTATTGCTATTATAAAAAAAACAAAGTTTGGGTTTGTTTTGATAGATAGATGCCCCCTCCCCTAAGCAAATTTTATATACATCATTTAAAAGTAGGCTTTATTTGATACCAGTAACTTTCTTCTATAATAATTCGTTGCAGAGTTAGTAGGGATGTTTACTTTTTTTCTCCACGACTGTACATGATTTTGTGATAGGCCGTAGAAGCATTTAAAATTTTGAAAGTCTCACATAAATAAATAAATATTCATAAAATGCATATATTCAAACCACGGGTTGTCAGTTAAGACTCCTTTTTAATTCAGAAATTCCGAATTCACACCGGGAATTCCAAAAGAAGTATATTTACTGTACATAATCACGAAATTTAGTCATTAAATAAATCGGCGAATGCTATCCTGAATTTCTGACAAAAAGAAAAAAAGACGCGAAACTTGCAATCCTGACTAAACTGTATCAATGGAAAACCTTCAAACGACTAAACATAATATTGATCTTAAATCGTTGTAATATGATGATAATTTTATATTTTCTGTAAACTAACACGTTTTTACTTTCTTCTATCTTTACAAGAAGAAAGTATCAAATTCGTGAAAATTTTTGAATTTCGGTTTTCGACGGATTTACACGTTTAAGGGGTCGGAGATCCCGAAAAACCTGTTTTTACAAAATGTCTGTCTGTATGTATGGGACACAAATTTTGTGAGCGCTCTATCTCAAGAACTAATTCGCGGAATTTAATAAAATTTATATTCAGTTTGACCCTAATATAAATTGGTGCTGATTAGTTTGCCTGCTGACACCTGCTATATAGCATTTTTCACTATTTCCACAATAGCTCAATCTCCACAACTAACCTACGAATTTTCATTAAACTTCAGATTCAGTAATTCCTTGATATGAAATGATGCTGTTTACATTTTGGTGTAAATTGCTCCACAGGTGGCGCTGTTATGCTGCATTTTTTGCGATTTCAGCAATAGCTCTATCTCAAGAACTAATGCTTGGATTTTCAACAAACTTCAGATTCAGCCATACCTGGATATGAATTAGTGCTGTTCATGTTATGGTGTAAATCGCTCAACAGGTGGCGCTGCTTTGTTACATTTTTCGGAATTTCCGCTATAACTCTATCTCAAGAACTTATTCACGAATTTTCGTCAAACTTCAAATTCAAATATACTTTGATATGAATTGGTGCTAAATTGATGTAATTTCTTTTACTATTTAAATGATTTGATTGACGTGATTTATATAGAATAAAGTTTTGTGATGGCTGCAACATACTAAATTTGTATTCATTTATTCACTATTTTGATAAGGAACATATATGCTTTTCTATATTTTTACTTTTTATCTATCTTTGCAAGAAGAAAGTATTGGATTCGTGAAAATTTTCGAACTCCGATTTTCCACGGATTTAAATGTTTTAGGGGCCAGAGATCCCGAAAACATGTTTTTACAAAATGCCTGTCTGCCTGCCTGTGTGTCTGCATGAGAAACGAATTTTTTGGGCGCTCTATCTCAAGAACTAATGAACGGAATTTAATACATCATTAGATCCAGTTAGTCCCTGATATAAATTGGTGCTGATTATTTTTTGGTGTAAATCGCTCAACAGGTGGCGCTGCTATTCTGCGTTTTTCGCGATTTTCGCAATAGCTATATATCAAGAACTAATACACGGATTTTCAATAAACTCCAGATTCTGTTAGTCCTTTATATAATACGGTGCTTATTACCTTTTGCTGTAAATCTCCCAACAGGTGGCAACTGTTGTGCTGCCTTATTCATTATTATTGCAATAGTTATATCTCAATAACTAATGCACGAAATTTCACAAAAACTTCAGATTCTGTTAGTCTCTCATATAGATTAGTGTTTTTTAGTTTTTGGTGTAAATTGACCAACAGGTGGCGCTGCTGTGCTGCATCTTTCACGACTACCGCAATAGCTGTATCTCAAGAACTGATGCATGAATTTTCATGAAACTTCAGATTCAGCCATACATGGATGTGAATTAGTGCTGTTCATGTCATGGTGTAAATCGCTCAACAGGTGGCTCTGCTTTGCTACATTTTTCAGAATTTCCGCTATAGCTCTATCTCAAGAACTTATTCACGAATTTTCATCAAACTTCAAATTCAAATATACTTTGATATGAATTGGTGCTAAATTGTTGTAATTTCTTGTACTATTTAAATGATTTAATTGACGTGATTTATATAGAAGAAAGTTTTGTGATGGCCACAACATACTAATTTTGTATTCATTTATTCACTATTTTGATAAGGAACATATATGCTTTTCTATATTTTTACTTTCTTTGATCTTTACAAGAAGAAAGTATTGGATTCGTGAAAATTTTCGAATTCCGATTTTCGACGGATTTACCTGTTTTAGGGGCCAGAGATCCCGAAAACATGTTTTTACAAAATGTCCATCTGTCTGTATGTGAAACGAATTTTTTGGGCGTTCTATCTCAAGAACTAATGAACGGAATTTAATACATCATTAGATTCAGTTAGTCCCTGATATAAATTGGTGCTGATTATTTTTTGGTGTAAATCGCTCAACAGGTGGCGCTGCTATTCTGCATTTTTCCCGATTTCCACAATAGCTATATATCAAGAACTAATACACGGATTTTCATTAAACTTCAGATTCTGTTAGTCCTTTATATAATATGGTGCTTATTACTTTTTGCTGTAAATCTCCCAACAGGTGACACTGTTGTGCTGCCTTATTCATTATTATTGCAATAGTTATATCTTAATAACTAATGCACGAAATTTCATAAAAACTTCAGATTCTGTTAGTCTCTCATCTAGATTAGTGTTGTTTAGTTTTTGGTGTAAATTGCCCAACAGGTGGCGCTGCTGTGCTGCATCTTTCACGACTACCGCAATAGCTGTATCTCAAGAACTGATGCAGGAATTTTCATGAAATTTCAGATTCATTTAGTACCTGATACAAATTGGCTCTGATTAATTTTGATGTACTATGATTAATTTTGATGACTGCTATGCAGAATTTTTTACGATTTCCGAAATAGATCTTTCTCAAAAACAAATGCACGGATTTTCATCAAACTTCATAATCTGTTAGAAGTTGGCATAAGTTGTTGCTGATTAGATTTTGGTGTAAATCACCTTACCGGTGGGGCTGCTATGCTACATTTTTCAGCAAGAACTAACATGTATGCGATAGAAGAAAGTTTTGCAATTGCCACATCTGACTAATTTATTAACACTAGAACGGCGGCGAGGGGTCATTTTGACCCTTGCCGAATGAAAACATTTCGATTCCAACCAGAATTTGTTTTATAATATAAGATTAAACTATGCTGAATATATATACCTTAAATAAATAAGTTAAATAGTTCTAAATAAAAATTCTGATGTGAAATATTTTTATAAAACTTGAGCAAAATTTCCCGCCGTTCTAGTGTTAAGAAAAACATGTCAGGATAGTTTAGAATGAACTGTTCAGTGTTAGGTTTGTACTAAACTAAACTAACATTCAATTAGAAATGAAAAAATGTGATTATTTTTCTAATTATATTTAAACTGTAAATTAATAAGGAAATTGCTAAAATAATTAATTTTTTTCTTTTTAATATTCAATTTTAAATGAATTAAAATCTAAGAAAAAAAAGGAAAAGTGATTACTAAAATAATTACTTATTATAAACCAAACAGAAAACATTCTTTTTCTATTTAATTTAGACATGTAATTGATCTCCATTGTCTTCGCTTTCATACAGCTTTTTCTTGAATGAAATTTTGGCAAATGTATTGAAATCTACGTAGTCCTGAACTAATAAATCTTCTACTTTTATTGCTATATTTACAAATCATGGAAGAAAAACAGCCTTGCACCAGAAAGATTATACAGATATTTTTTAATTACATATTTTTTTTTAAATGACTGTATACGAAAGCTAAACATATCACTCAAATTCTTGTAAAAAGTCACTACATTGGTGACTTTAAATAATAATAAAATATCTGATTTATATGACGAAGTAGCAATTTGTTAATCAATATGTTTTGCATTATAGAATAATGCTCGCAGCTGTTGCCTGTTATAGGTTTTGCTTTACAAAATTATATTATGTTTTAAAGTATGCAGTAGGCTATAATTTTACATACACATAGCAGGGCTGCCACACAGGCGACTATTTTTTAATTCAACCTCGCACCACTTTTTCAAAGCAAAAATCTTTGACATACAATTACATAACATTTGCAAGAGAAAGTATACTAGGAATTTTTTTTTTTTTTAAATAGTGGTGTGAATAGAATACAAAAATAGTCGCCTGTGTCAGCTTTGACATAGCAACTTTCCGTATGACATGCTGGTTTAATCGTTTAATGCATGATTTTTTATTTGTTCCGAAAAAATTATATATGATTTCTAGAACGGTTTATAACACAGGAAAAATAATAGAAAAAAATCAGAGATACATTTTCCTATAATACGTCTTTCTTATGTTGCTCATCTGAAATACAAGTAAAAACTGTTGTCATAACTATAATATTGCAAATTAGTAAATATTTTAATAAGTATGAATCTAAATACCTTATTATATATATTTTTTATTTTGTAAAACTTAACCCTTAACCCCTTAATTCTCGCTCCCGTCAATATCACCGGCTGAGGTGTCGTTCGTTATTTCTCGTCCCCGTCCTATTTCTGGGATGGAGATTTCATTGCTGGAAAAAACATCTGAAAGCAGAAATATTTAAATGAGTCCTTGAATATGGTCGTTAGGGTTTGGTTTTTGGCGCTGATTGTGATGGACTTTGCATTGCATGTTTCAAATATATAACACTCAAAAAAATATTAATAATCAAAATGTAATGCATATATATTATTTGTAAAAATTTGTGTGATGATGATTAATAAAGATCTAAGATGTGAAAAAGAAAGATCTTATTCGTATTGATTTGTATGGTGTAAAAGAAACATTAAGACACACAATTCTCGCATGATGGCTTTTCTACAAAAGGGAATTTGGTCTATAACATCTTTTTTTTTTCAACTTAAAAAAAAAGAAAAAAAAACTAATTGCATATTTTATTTAGAAACCTTATGTTAATCAATTTCTGTAATAAAAAAATAGGTACTTTTTTATGGTTTTTTCAAATATTAAGCGATCTTTAAGGTTAAATGCATGAATTATTCTTTTAGAATTGTTTCTTTTTCTTATATTTAAGATTAGACACCAAACAATTTTAGATAGATTTTAACTTTAATTAGTAGCATATTTTTGTAATTTTAGAGGAGTTTAATATTTCTGTATAAGCATAGTGGTTGCTAAGAGTTAACCCCTTAATTCTCGCTCCCGTCAATTTCAAGGGCTGAGGTGTCGTTCGTTATTTCTCGTGCCCGTCCTATTTCTGGGCTGGAGATTTAATTGCCAGAAAAACTTCGAAACCAGAAAAATTTAAAAGTCATTTCCGTGTGAAGTCGTTGAATATTAACGATTGCAGTTGTTTTCTGGCGCTGATTGTGATACGGGACTTTGTATTGCATGTTTCAAAATATATCGCACTAAAAAAAATTATTATTAATAAAAAGTTAATGTATATATATTGTTTCAAAGATTATTTGTAAACTTTTGTGTGATGATGATAAATAAAGATCTAAGATGTGAAAAATAAAGGTCTTAATCGCATTCACTCGTATGGTGTAAAACAAACATTAAGACACAGAATTCTCGCATGATGGCTTTTCCACAAATGTGAATTTTTTCTATAACATCTTTTTTTTTCGCCTTAACCCCTTCACTCTCGATTTAAATTGCGGTTAAAAAATTCAAATTACTTATTGGCACCACTTTTATGGAAAAGGAATATTCACCTTATTTAATGACAGGTAAATCCATACTATAATATAGCCTATTTCACTATTTTATAAAACTGGTGGGAGTCAAACAATCTGAGAAAAAGACGCATCCCGAGAATATGACGGGAGCGAGAATTAAGGGGTTAAAAAAAAACTAACTGCATACCTTATATAGAAACCTTATAATTATTCAATTTCTGTAATAAAAAATAGGTATTTTTTTATGGTTTTTCCAAATATTAAGCGACCGTTAAGGGGTTAAATAAAAAGTGATACAGATAAACATCACTATGCATTTAAGGGTTAATATAAATTCTACACCTCAAGAAAAGAAGTTGAGCACAGAAATAATTTAATACATACAATTCTTAAAAACTTTGTTTTGAAAAAATTCATGTAAAAAGAAAAAAGTAACCAAACTTCAGTCCTAAAGACATTTTTCATAAGGCGATTGATTACATGGTAAATCCCTTTTATATAAATGATTTTCAACAGAAATATCAGAGTTGTGTACAATGGCTGAGTTGTTTCTAAGAATCAAAGCTCGTTAACCAATTTGATTGCTATTAAGTAATGATTTTGAAATTTAACCCTTAAATGCGCGATTTTTTTTATTTTGCTTCGAAAAAAATATATATATGATTCTCTGAAAGGTTTATTACACAGGAAAAAAAATCATAAAAGCAATTTAACAAATTACAACGACCGTTTGGAAAATGATTTTTCAAAGACTAAAATTTAAGACATAAAAAATCGCACTGAGTTGATCATACATTACGTACGACATGAATTAAACATTAATAGTGTTATTACACGTAAAAATTGCAAGCGACAAAAATCGCCTGCGATTCCTCAGGTTTCCTGAAACTTACGTATTATCCAAGCATTTCATTGGCTGTTCGGGAAAAGTCTTTTCTATCGTCAGATTTCTATCTGACGACCCATTTTAAATGAAATTTCATTTCAACTTCTAAACATCCCACAATGTTACTTTTTACACCGTCGTATAGAGAGAAGAAGTACTTTTAAATTCAATTTGTTTGAAAGCTGTATCTCAATTTGTTTCTGAGGTTTTTTTTTTTTTTTTTCTTTTTTTGTAGTTTTTATTACTTTTGTCATAGTGGCAACAGAAGTATCCATCTCTCTTGAAAGTAAAGGGAAATACAGATTACTATGTATAGACCAATCAAAAAACGAATAAAATGCGGATTCAACCAATAAAAAGCTTCAGATATGCTTTTGATTTCCTACCCTGACGAGGACAATAACCATTTTTCCAAATGGTTAAAAAAATCAGAGATACATTTTTCATATAATACGCCAATCTTTTCTTCTGTTGCACAGCTGCATTACAAGTAAAAACGACTGTCACGTGGCCTTTTTTACGCTAAAATATTGCAAAGTAGTACATATTTTAATAAGTATATGTCTCCAAATACCTTATTTTATATTATTATTTATTTTATAAAACTTAACATTTAACCCTTTTATTCCCATGATAGAATGCGTTCTAGAAATTACGTAGTTTAGATAATCTGACTTTACACCAGAAAGTTCCAACGGTTAATTTCGCTTTATCTAAAGACGGAATGTCTGTTATTAATTAAAGCAAATATTGCTATTTTAATTATCTGGTGTGAATTAGGTATATATGAATAAAAAAAATCTATTAAATTCAAACCACCGCTGTTCGCATATATGCAAATCTGCGCACTGAAGTGTTAAACAATTGATGACGTGAGTTTCAAAACTCCTCTTATCCAGGAAAGAAAATATTGGTATACCAAGTTTTGCTCCCAAATCTCTAGTATATAAGGCGAGATTTGAAAGTAAACCAAGATATTACAATGCCAGAAATACACGATAAAACCAAATTTGTCGCAGATTGTAGTGTTTTTTCGCTGCAGGTTTACTAAGAAAATAGATGAATACAGAAAATACTATTATTTTTTTCCTTTTTGGACAAGGCGAATTTTGAAACTCACTCCTTAACTATTATAACAATAAGACAATATACATTAAGAAATTACTTGGCGCAGCACAATATAAATAACAACAACGTTTAAAGCACCAAAACACTTTATTTCTTGTTGCAAACTAGTTTCGGCAGCCATAGGGTACCATTATCAGTGCAAAATACGATTGCTCAGAAAAGGAAATTGCTGAAATGTACGTAGGAGAAGTGGATTCAATGATAAAGTTTATTAACCAATAAAATTAAAGGAAATTTTAGGAAAAAGCCAGTGTAAGAGAAGTGGATTCAAAGGTAAAGTTTATTAGCCAATAGAATTTCTGGAAAGTTTAGAGAGCAGCCAATAAAATATAATAAATGTAATGTGAAATTGGATATTTTCACATTACATATACAACAATCACATTACACAAATTTTAAATCTTTATAATTCCTACACTACCTGATTGAATTACTTCCCGTTTGGTGTCCTTTGGTAAGATTTATCTAAAAAGCCACATATGATGCCAACATTAATTGTTTGAAATGAATATTTCAGAGATTGATACAATTACTGTATGAAGACGTATGTTTACTGTATGACCTTTTTAAAAGACATATATACAGGGTGATTCATAAATATCGAAACAATAGGCTATTTCTTTAAATATTGCCCCTAAACCCATACTTCCAATTGCAAAGTTTCATAAAAAAAGGTGCAAAATTTAATGACATAAGTTGCAACTCCATGGGGGGTCTATATGAAAAAATACGAAAATTAAATTTTTATACGGCCCCCGTAGTGTAAAAATTCAAATCAGGAAAACTTTCCTTATCCATTCCTGAATTAAACACAAAAAATTGCATCTTCATATCTGAAAAACTCGCAGAGTTATGGCCGTTTAAATAATTCTTCAGGTTTTAAGGGATTAGACACAAATTGAAATGCGTGCAATCCAAGAAACAATGTTACTTTAAGAGTTCTAGGAAACATGTAAAAAATATATTTGTTGAGTTAGAATTTTAATTTTTTTTTCTTTTTTGTGATGGTTAACCATATAATTTGCAAAGAAAATCACTATCTTAACATTTCTAATGAAGTTAAAAAAAAAAAAATAACTTATTAGTATTTTTTAAGAGGATTTAATTTAGAATCTTTATAACTCGAAACATTATTCATCGGATTTCAAATTTTTTTTCATTTAATTAAGGAGGGAAGTATAATTTTAGTTTTGTTTCAGAACTTTTTTAAATATTAATTTAAAAAATATTAAAAATATTTATTTAAAAAATTATGTAACTTATTTTTAAAAAAAATCATTTTCTCAAAAGTAATTTTTTTTTCAAATTTGCCGAAACAAAATTAACGTATAATGATCAAAAAAGATATGTTCCAAGTTTGCACCTTTTTTATTTACGATTCTTGACTTATAATAACTTAAGGACAAGAAATGGTAAAAAAACAACAACAACAACAACAACAAAATTATGCAGAAAAAAGCATTTAAAGTTTTAAACATTGATTGGCTCCTAATAAAATGTTTAAATGCATTTTTAAAAAATGCACGAGAAAAAGTAGCTTTTTTCTGTAGGTTAAACTTCTGATTCAGTTTAACTTTTTCCGTTTTTCAGTTTAACGTTCCGTTTCCACCTGCTATTTGTACTATTTAAATGCCCATTAATAAATGTTAAATGTGTAATTTGAAACAATGATTTTTCTAACATGCCGATTAAGAGTTTTTCATAACTTTAGCCCTCACTAATTCAGGCTTTTTATCGCCCCGGCGAGGCCGTTAAAAAAATCTATATTCTGGGGCCGGGCCAGACCCGGGATTGGCGACTTTTTTCTGAAGACTCAACCAGGCCGGGCCTAACGTAATTTTTCATACGGAACCGGGTGTTGTTGCAATTTATGACGGCCAATTATCTACACGAGAGATATGGGCCCGAAGAGGGGGAGTGCCTTCCGTGGAGGTCTTTCTATGGGAACCTAATTCGTATTTACGCAAGGATATCGAAGTTTTGCAGAAAACCACTGAAAACTCCGAAAGATTGGGCCGAAGGGCACGATTGGGTTCGAACCCACTACCTCCCATCTACCAGCTTTGAAAGCAGAACCTCTCGGCCACTGGTTATGCCGAACTGGGACTGGCTTCCTTATTCATAGGTCTCCCTTGGACGAAATTTTTAGTCCCGGTCTCGAGACAACCCGTATTAAAATTATTACCTATGACTGACCTAATCCGTGTAAAAATAACTAAAATTTGGCTCAGCCCAAAAACTTTTACAACAAATGTATATATTTTTATAGTATATTTTAAGGCAAAAAAAAAAATAAAATACTGTAAAACTAGTAAAAAAAATCTGCCTATGACGGAATCCTTCCTTAAACGGAAAAATCTGTTGATGCATGGAAAATTAATATAATAATACCTGAGAAAAATAGACTACATTTACAACTCCTAAGAAGGGAACTTGTCTATAACGCTCTTTTTTTCTTTCCTATGTGATTCCATCTTAAAAGATTTTACTTTATAGAATTTTTCATTGTCTCCAACACATGGAATATGGATTAACGATATTAAAGGAGAAGTGAATCATTTACATATAAATAGAGATTCATTAATAAAACAAATAATCACAGCTTTTGGCGCTTCTTTAAAAATAATAATTATAAACATGAAAAAAGAAAAGATATAATAAGTATTTTTGGTCAGAACTCCTCCATACGAAACAACTTTTAACCATATAGATGTAAAAAACTATGTAGAAATTGAGTCAGGCCGGGCCAGGCTGCGATTTGAACTTTTTTCCAGACAGGGCCGAACTTTTTGTCCTATGGGTCGGTTCGGGACCGGACCTAGATATTTCTACCCGTGCAGACCTCTAGTACAGACCACCAGCATACTTTAAAAAGAGGTTTAACGTAAAATCCATACGCTGCCTATTTCATGTCCGAATGAGAGGCACTGTCTTATATCGACTTTTAATAATGTACAATTTGTGGATGATCGCTATCTTGCATTCAAAATGAGTCAAAAACTCGTCGCTCAGAGGAATGGATAAATGGTGTAAGTCACGAATTTTGGATTTTGATATCTCTGTGAATTTTGAAGATATCGAGATGATTTTTTTGTGTGTTTATTTCAGGAATGGATAAGGAAAATTTTCCTAATTGGGAATTTTACTCTACGGGGGTCGTATAAAAATTTAATTTTTGTATTTTCTCATATACCTCCCCCCCCCCCCCCCATGGAGTTGAAACTTATCTCATCAAAATTTGCACCTTTTTTTATGAAACTTTGCAATTGGAAGTATGTGCTTAGGGGCAATATTTAAGGAGATAGCCTATTGTTTCGATATTTATGAATCACCCTGTATATATAAATTGAAAGACAGTGTAATTTCCAATGGCTATTTCCCTTTTTGTTTCCCCTGTGATAAAATGGCGACTAAGTCTTTTTTTTTTTTTTTTTTTTTTTGTAAACTGAACATCTTACAACTTCTAAAATGAACATTCTGTATGATTAGCAAACTGAAATACCAGAAAACTGTTGAGATAGTTATATTCGGCTTTTATGTGTGTGTGTATGTGAAGTAACTGAATCATTTGCAGAATTCTGTCGTATCTTCAGGGTTCATACGGGTGCTTGAATTTCCAGACTGAGAAATTCTTTGGTACCAGTATTTACTTATAGAAAGTCTCTCCTTAAATAGGGCTAATTTTCGCGAGTTTATACTACATTTATATTTCTATAAAATAATACTGATATTTATCCTTAAAAATAACGGTACCCGTAGGAACACTGATCTTGCTACTGAAACTATGAGAACAGATTCACAAGGAACGATTGATACAAGATTTCGACAGTGAGAATAAATACCATGTAGGATTATTCTTTAATATTTTTGTAGATTTTCTTTCGTTTATGAAAAAATATCCGCAGAAAATATGTTTATCGCTCCAAATTATATAAAATGTATAAAATGCTTTTCATATTTTATCACCCGTAAGCGACTTCAGTTGTCCAATGAGAAGCGATATTGCACGCTTTGGAATCTCTGCCTTAGAAGATAAGCAGTGGCCTCATCTTTTATGGTACATTTCAAAGCAAGCGGCAAACCAACTTGTGGAAACTACGTCTCTGAATCCTCTACAGCTGAAATAACGTCAGCATCTGTATTGAATTTTCTTTTATGAAGCTTTTCCTTGAAATCAATGTACATCGTTGACAGGGCTCCCACTCGATCCGTTTTTAGGTAGATTTCGAATGAAATACTACCTATTGGCGTCGTTACTATGTTGGAATTTCTGGAAAATTTTTGAAGATCTACACCGATCACGACCCCTAGAACCCAAAACCACCCTCAGTAAAATACTTTATATCTATCTATCTATCTCTCTCTATATATATATCACTTTCTTCTGGACACGATAACTCCCGTAATTCTTCACCAATCTTTTCCAAACTGATACATAAAATCAAGGGGCATAAAATCTCGGTCAAATTCGTTAATGGGCAAAATCGGACCAAGGGGATGGAAATAGGGAGGGGTTTTGTGAAAACAGAAAAAACCCCATAACTTCTTAATTTTTGTACATATCAAATCAGTTTAAAGTTTTTATTACTTCTAAAAATAGGACCAAAAATTTATGTATCACAGATTTTTGATAAAATTAAAAATGGGCTCATGGGGCGCAAAAAATAGGGTTTTTCGGAGAAAAAAATTCATAACTTCGTCAATTCTCAAGATATCAAATCCAATTAATTTTATTATATATCTCCTTAATATTATCTACAACTTTTATATTCACAAGTTTTTGATAGGACCAATTCGTACCGCAAAAAAAATTAAAAACGAAAACAAAAAAGGGGGGTGAAGAAGAAAAATTTCCATAACTCCGTCAATTCACAAGATATAAAATCCCCATGAATTTATCATACATCTTCTTAATATTGTCTTCAACATTTATATAGACAAGTTTTTGATAGGACCAATTCTTACAGCAAAAACAAATTAAAAATACATAGCGTTGAAGAAAAAAATCATCTTATTAAGAATATATTCAAATCCAAATTGCTTATTTTCTTACTCATTTTTAAATTAATTTTTGCTCTCAAACGCGTCCAATTGATAGATTCTCGTCTTCAGATACCATGTAATGATCGATTTTTTGATAGAGGCAGAATATATTTCAAAAAAAGATGTCAAATTGGGCATTTTGAACAGAATTTCCCGAAGCGATTGTGTTAGAAACGAAAAATATTGCCGTACTGAGAAAATAATTGTTTATTAATCAAGTTTCAATTAATTGAAAGAAAAATAAAAACACATGTCGCTTATAAATCTTTTCAAAAATCAAGTCAGCAAGTTTCGTATTTTTTCTATTAAAAATTAATCTGAAAATGTGCCAGAAAATTTCGAATTGTTGAGCATGGAAAAGTATTTTTTTTAAATACCGCCTTAACATCATTCTGATAAAACCAGCTATTATATAAAAATGAAATAAAAACTCATCAGAAGTGGTCAGATAAAACTGTTAAAGTGGATTTATCATGATTTAGTTTTTGTTGGTGCAATTAATATACTTAGCTTCGAAATCTTCCTCCGCCTGTAGGCCGGGCCGGCAGGGATTTTTTCTTTATAAATTTCAAATATAGAAAACTATTCTTTATAAATTTCGTAGAAACATATTGTGAAGAACGTTTTTCTTGAAATTGTTGCAGAAACCTACCACGAATTTCTTTCTAAAAAATTACTGGTTTTCAAAAAATGGACCAGTGGGAGGCCTGCGTTCCAAATATTGTTTATTTGTATCAATGTATTTGTTAGAATATTTGAAAAAAAAAAGCACAGCAAAATACCTACAAAATGCTCCCGCATAGCGTATGAAGCACAACCAATTATAAAGATCTACCTTTTTCCAATAATACGTATAGATTAGGAATACTTACCATCTAACATTTCTAATCTAACATTTCTTTGCTAACAACGCTTATAAGTTGTAATTTCAGCTTTATAGTTTTTTGTACCATTACTCTTTTTCCAGAATGCAAATCGATTAAGAATACTCACACACAAATGCAATTTTTTTATTTTTTCCTGCCATTTTTTTAAAAGCTTAAATTTTAGCTTTATCACTAACTCTTCTTGTAACATTACGACCACGGGAATAAAAACATCAGCTCCAAAGTGATAAAATATTCAATGGATAGCATTTCGAAATATTTATTCATTTAAAAAAAATCCTATACATTTTAATTAAGAGATCCCTTTTTCTTAAACATTTAGCAAGCAATCTTGTACAGATTAAAAGAAATTGCTTTTAAAAAGATAATTTTCACAATAACACAAAAAAATTCTTTAATGCTCTGTTTATTTCCGATTTATCTTTTGAAAAAGTGATTTAAATGGTAATTTACCTTTTTTCTGTTTTAAATAAAGTGTAATTGTTTTTAGGAAAATTAGTTTTCAATCAATCAATGAAATTCATTGTGAGATTCAAGTGTTTGAGTAAGATATTTTCCCCCCTCTTAACCCTTTCAGAGGCAAAGTGCTTCTATTTGTAAAATGCTGAAATGATTGAATGATACTAGAATGTACAAAGAATTTTATTTGAAAATAAGTAAACGCTTTTTTTCGCGTGCTGAATAGAAGAAAAATTTTCATTCTAAAATTCTGGTTCCATGTGAAATTTAGGGATTAAAATTAAGTAGTCTAAAGTGTACCATTGCCCGTCAATGAGTTAACCATTTTCGAAATGTTTTAAATTGTCAAATTGTACTGGATTTCTCATTGTATAAAATCCACTTTCATATCATAATTAGGAATCATAAAGCATATCCTAATGGGAATTTTTAATGACCTAAAAACGTTTATTCAGAATTTTACGCTTTAACAACACAATAAATACTAAGCTTTCTTGCGACTTCTGTCCCAGCATTGCAATTCTTTCCTAAGGCTGGGAATAGAAGTACGGGGTAGGAATCGTCTGATGAGAGTGATTTTATCAGTTGCTAAATTTAAAAGAATTACTTGAAAAATACCGCAAATAACTTTATCGACATTATATAAAGTATTGAAAACAATGTTCATGTTGAAAGCTTAAAAGTCGCTAAAAAGAAGATGAAATCACTTAACAGAAGCAGAAAAATATTTCACCTGTCAACATGACAAAAAGTAAAAATTAAAAGATTTCCGATATATTTGTTTTCTGTCCGATATTTTTTCACTGTCGATGTCTTTAAGGGGACACTTCACTCACTTGAAAATATCCGCTCCGTAACGTTATACCTATGGGCAGGTTGTTTTCGAATTTCTCGTTTAAATTTCAACGACTTTTTTTTTTTTTTTTTTTTTTTGTACAGTATAGCTGATCTTGATCTCTAATAGGGCCATTTTGTGCATTTTCGATTTTGGTTGCAGATTTCTTTAATAGAGGTAGTTACTTCAGAAACCGGTTCCGACTGGTGTGGTTTAAGGAGCGGATGTTTTCAAGCGAGTGAAGAGACGGTATATCAAAAAAAGATATATTGATATATTTTTTTAAATTATCAGCACCTAGCTCATGTATGATCCCACACAGTGTTTCGTTCTAACATTATCAAAGATGGAATAAAAACATTAATTTTGCAAATCATTCATACTCGTCTTAAAGCAATTTTAATCATAAAATATCTTGAGCAAAGAAATATTTTTGAGATACATTTTAAAAAAATGAATTTTACATGCACTTTAATTAATCTTTTGTTCTTAGCTTTGGAAAAACATTTCTGTGCAAATAAAAATTTTCTTCCGTTTTTAAAGAGGAATAATTCTTCAATAGAATTTTCGAAAGTGCTTTAATGTTCTCTCTCATTCAAATTCGCATTTAAAAAGTTGTTTAACCCTCTCGCTGCGTAATTGTTTTATCAAAATAGCTTCAAAATTTGCGTATTTAATGACTTCCGGACGAGCGTCTTTTAATTCTTTTGTCACCGGTTTTTCAAAACAAAAATTTTCGCCGGATTTAATCGGGAAAATGCAGATTAGGCAAAATTTACAATAAAAAGTTACTGGTGGGAATGATCAAGGAGCGTTAATTAGACGGAAAAAATGCAACCCGGTGAAGTCTCGGCTTGCGCAAATTTTGCTACCTTTAACCCTCTGTCTACCAGAAGGGTCCAATGGACCCGACATGTATATTCAAAATATCTATTCAAACCAGAAATTTCTTCAAAACAAACTAAATGTATAAATCAGACAATAATAAGTTAAATAAACAAATTAAATAGTTTTAAGTAAAAATTCTGGTGTAGAATGTTTTTATAAAACTTGAGTAAAATTTCCGGTAGTTCTAGGGTTAAGTTGCCCGAGAAACTCTAGCTGTGCGCAGCGAGAGGGTTAAAGGAAAATTATTCGTTGTATTTCTTAAATGAATCTTAAGTTAATTTTAATCATTGTTTTTCTTTATAGGCCATTCCATACAAACTGAGCAAAAATTTTAAAAACGTTTTGGCCACATAGTAAAAGATTTCAATTAAATTGAGTACATACATTCAATTCGTATATAAATAAAGTTATTAAAAATATCTTGACACAAAATAAAATATATTTTGGAGGTTCTGGACATTTAAAAAACTTATGACATAGAACTGCATGTGTGCAAATATTCAAAGTTGCAAGTGTGAAGTTCCGAATCTTGAAAACTACTTAACATAAAGTTAAAAAAGTTATAATATTACCATCTCTGGAAAATTATCTACTTATTTACTTATTAGTATTGGGTACATGCAAAAGTAAGTTCCGTTTTTCTAATAGATGGCGTAAATGTTCTCATATGTACTGTATGAATCTGGGAAAAACATGTTTTTGAAAAGTCTCTTCATAACCTTCAAATATAGTATATGACATTTGATTAAAGTGTAAAAACGCAATTTTCTATTCGATTTAAAATGGATAGTTTTGTGGCAAATAATCGTCATTTGCGGAAAGTTTTATTATTACTTTTATAATTTAAAGAAAAGCGCTGCTGAAAGTCATCGTTTACTTGTAGACGCTTACGGTGAACATGATGTTTCAGATAGTACAGTCGTGGGGGAAAAAAAGGAAACACCCCTTACTAACTCTACAAAAAATTATCGTACACTAAAGTTACTGGTGCCACACGATGGGTAATAAAGTCTACTTTTAAATCATGTGTATAAAATTTGCTTAGGGGGGCATCTACATATTAAAACGAACCATAACTTTGTTTTTTTTTCAATAGCAGTACACAATTCTGACAGTATAATTTAACGCTACACCCTTCAATTAGCCTAAAAACAATTTGTTATGCAATTCGTACGATAAGTTTCCGAGAAATTAATTATTTTAAAACGAGCGTATTTTAGGTGCTGTATCCAAATTGAGGTTCGGTACTCGGTTGTTGACTGAGAGAGCCCACTTCTCGATTAAGGCATCTTAAGGTCTACTCAAGCAGTCATTGAAGACTGTTAGATTACAGGATAGCATAAGAAATTTCAAAATATCTAGTCTCTTCTATCATAGACTTAAACGATCATTTTGCCGTTTTTTAAGCATAACTTGAAAACTACTTGGAAGAAAAATGTGACATTTTGGATTTCCACAAAGCAGGACTTAATCGATCTAAATCCATCAAAAAAATGTAGGTTGCAATTCACAATTTTTTCTAATATTAATTCATAATTCATATCATAAAATTATAAAAATTGCAAATTAAACGTATTTATGTTTGGGTATTTCAGTATTATTTCTACACAAAATATTAGCGGATTAGGAGTATAATTTCAGGAGATATTAATAAAAATATGAAAACGTAATTTAACATTAGAAGCACTCAATTTTGAATGTTTATAAATCAAAAAATTTTCATTAAAATGCCTTGAAATTTGGTGTCTAGGCATAGTTTGAACCGCAGACTTGAAATATCTTGTTAAAATTGGGTATTGCCATTGAAAACAAAAAATTGAATTTTGGGTATGTTTTAATATGTAGATGGCCCCTAAGCAAATTTTATATACATTATTTGAAAGTAGACATTATTTCCACTCGTTCGGTATCAGCAACTTTCTTGTACGATAATTTGTTGAGGAGTTAGTAGGGGGTGTTTACTTTTTTTCCTCCACGACTGTACGTATAGAAGGTGGTTCAGGCAACTTAATGAAGGTTTATTCAATGTTGAAGACACAGAACATGAGGATAGAAATTTCAAGCATTATTGGATGAAGACAACACACAAACGCATCAAGAATTGGCAGAAGCATTGAATGTTGATCAACACGTTGTCAGTAGACTTTTATATGGGATAAACATGCATAGGTGCCAATCTCAAACCAATCTTCCGTAATACTTGAGTTAATTTGACCCTGGCTTAATACGTTTCGAACCAGAAATTTTTTAAAGAAATGAAATTAAATATGTTCCAAGTAAAAACCTGGAATTAAATAAATGAGCATTCACGAAATAAATTTTCTGGTTCGAAATATAGTTAACCCGGTTCAAATTAATCCAGACATTAACCCCTTAATTCTCGCTCCCGAGATATTCTCGGGCTGTGTCTTTTACTCAAATTGTTTGATTCCCACCAGTTTTATAAAATAGTGAAATTGGCCATACTTTAGTATCGTTTTTACTGTCATTAAATAAGGTGAATATTTCTTTTTCATAAAAGTGTTGCAAATAAGCAATCTGAATTATTCAATCGTAATTTAATTCGAGCGTTAAGGGGTTAAGGAAGATTAGTGAAGGTTGGCAGCTATGAACATGTAATAACATAAATAAACATGTAATTTTAACCGAAAAACGGAACTTACTTTCGTATATACCGAATAATAATTTGTTAATTCTACGGTTAATCTTAAATTAGTTGTAAAAATTGAAAATTTACCAATTTTGACAAAATAAAAAAGTATGAGTGACAAAGGGATTTAAAAACATCTGTAAAATTGATGTCTGATGGACATGAAAATCACATTGCTTAGAAAATGTAAAAAAATTACAAAATCACATTTTTTCCTGATATGTAGGTACAAATTATCAAATTTAGACATCAACAATATCGCGGCATAAAGATCAGCATGCCAACGATATACAAGAAAAAAAAATCAAGATTGCCTTTGATTCCTAACATAACGGAGATACGTTCCAAAAGATGGTAATTGCAAGACTGCCACAAGCGACTATTTTTCTATTCTATTCGCACCACTATTTTAAGAAAATAAATTTTATAGTATGTTTCTCTTGCAGATGTTGACATCGTGTATGTGAAAAATTTTTGTTTAAAAAATATGGTGTGAGATATAATTAAAAATTAGTTGCCTGTGGCAGCCTGTATTTGTTACATTCTATGGGCCATTCTATGATGGCATCGAGAGTCAGTTCATAGTATATTTTTCATCTCATAACATTATGACTTTAATGATTTGAAATAATCATATCTTCGGTACCATGCCTAACTATCCAATAATGAAAACAGTGTTACCAGTGGGCTACTTTTTTAAAATTCAGATTTCTTGATTGGCGTCACGTTTCTGAAATGGTAAAATTCCCCTTGTTTTCGCCTTATTAATATGTCATTAAAAAAGGCAAATTTTACTATTTTAAAAAAGTGGTGCTGTTCAAGAAATTTGAATTTTTAAAAAGTAGTCCATTGGCAACACTGTTTTCATATTGGATAATTTGACATGGTACCGACGATATCTCTTAACTCTTTCAGGGGCAAATAACTTCTGGTTCTAAAATGTTGAAATGATTGATTAACACCATGATGTTTAGACAAATTAATATGAAATTATCATAGTTGCCAACCACCCGATTTTTTTAATACCAGTAATTTTATCCTGAAATTCTTGTTTTAAACGATCGCACGATTTCTACAGTTAAATAAAGGGAACATTTTTGTAAGATTTTACTAGTATACAAAAAAACGGGAGGTTGGCAACTATGAAATAAGCAAAAGATTTAATTCACGTACATTATAAAATCAAAATTTCATTTAAAAAGTTTGCTGTCGTTGGGGCATTTAGGGATTAAAATTACGTGGATATATTATATACACCCGCCATTCAAGGGATTAAAAGACGAAACAGGTTATGTTTAGGCTTTCAATTAGACAACTTCTGTTTACTTTGTAGAGAGTAATTGAGCTTCAAAGCTGTGCGACGTTTGTGATCACCTTGCAAATGAAATATTTTTTTTCTTCTTGCAAATACGATAAATTACCGATAATGGTCTTAATTTAAAAATGTTTTAAATCATACAAATGGCCCATGTGGACATTAAATTACATCAGTGCACTTCTTTTTTCTGAAATAAGAATATGTGTACTTATTTAATTTTTTTTTATTGTTGTTCAATGCTGTATGTGATATTATATATGTTTATGTAGCTAAACAGAATCCTCAAAATTAGTTAATGCAATATATCTTCACATACGAATAACATGTATTAAAAAAAATCATTAAGGAATAAAAACAGATCAAAATATTTTTATCAAATTAAATTATATTTTAATTGATTTTCATTGAAGAAAACTTATATATAAACATATGCTATTATAAAAAGCTTAAGCAAAAGAACATCAGTCAGCACATAGTTGCCAACTCTTACCATGGTTCGTACGGATACCGTCATTTCTCCAGGGAAACTACCAGTATTTTTCTTTATGGAAAAAGAAATCTGGGTTAAATGCGCAAAATTTTGTCTTATTTTAAGAAGAGATTTTCTATAAGGAAATACTGGAAGCGAAAAATTTTCTTGTCTGCAAAATTCAAGGAGGCGTATGGACCATGCTTGCGCTTTTTTGTACTAGAAAAATTTAATAGAAAATTTTGCCTTAGTTAATCGGCAGATTACGGGCATTTAAAAAGGTAACATTTACAATAAATTTTTTGTGATACAAAAAAGCATAAGAGTTGGCAGCTATGATCAACAGTAATGCACAGGGTTACCAGTTTGGCCTTCAATTTTAATCCGAAATTTCAAAAGAAGAATTTTTACTTTATATGAATGCCATTTGTCTCTCATGAAATAAAGCATAGAATACTATTCTTTATGTCTGGTATGAACTCGAAATTTCTAATTAAAAATGGAGGCCAAACTCGCAAACCTGGTTATGTGACGTGTTATTGAAATCTCTTTTGAAATATTTCCTCAATCTTGCAAAATGTGTGTTGTTCGATCATTTAAGATTTGTCTGTTGATGATGTTGATCGAACAGGTATTGTAATAGGTATATTTTCAAATGGTATCAAAGAAAGATCATCTATAATGGGCCACGAAAAGTTTAATAAAGGTCTATGTGGACACATAAACTTAACAAGAAAATCGCGGTTTTCTGGTGAAATGTCAGTTCCAATAAGACATTATTGTTTATCACATACACAGGAAACAAATGGAGAAGAGGAAATTTGCACAGTGTTTGTCACAAAACTCGTTTTCCTTTTTTTCTATTTTTTTCCTAATTATTTTCTTCTTTTGCTGATGATTGGGATAAATGTTTTTTTATGATTGCTATAATTATTTGTTCAAGTCTGCTCTACTTCAAACATACATAAATATGATCTACTTATACGCTGATTTTCATTCAAGTCTGTGACATGTCAAACTCTTACATCAGATAATGTCACTATTAGTTTCAAGTGTTGGAGTGAATATTTAACTAATTCACGTTCTCAATTTAGATCGCAAGTAACGACAAAACTAGCTAGTATGATGTGGCCATCACAAAATTGTCTTCTATATTCTTCTATATTTATCATGTTCTTTTCGAAAATTAATAAAATATTTTTCCGAAATTAATTTTCGATAAAAATCTTAATTTCAATCTATGAATTTTTTAAACATTAATCGATGTCTAGAAGCTTCAACTATACGAATCGAAAATGACAGCTCATTCTGCTAAGTAGTTTTCGAGTTACGTTTAACAAACTACCCGCATTGCAATCTGTTTTGCACCAATTCCACTCAAAATCATAATTATAAGGACAGTCAGGTTTTCGTCAAATTTACTAAAAATAATTAACCTATGATCATTATGCATGTTATATGCAAGCATCTAGATATAAATAACTTGTTGGAGCACTATTTTGCCATAAAAATATTATCTAGTAAATGATATACATAAAAAATATATAAATTTAGCATGAATTTCTCGATTCATAATTATAAGGATATTTGTATTTTTTTGTTTCATTAATTACTCATGCGCATCATTTAGCATTTTATGCAAATTTGATAACTGTGGATCAAAACCGGTTGTTGCAATGACAAAATGATTGGTTCTGCTCGCTATTTTGAAGGGGCCTCGCGGAAAAGAATCCAATGAATTTGAAGTGAACAAAATATGAACTTTACAAGGAAGAGGTATGTCAAATTGAAATTTTTCTTTATCTATTAACACTTTAACATACAATTACGTGTGAGACACGTGGTCTTGAATTCGGACCAAAACTGATTATCAAGGGCCTGGACCGTAGTACATCGGTCGGGCCAAATGCAAATATTACTGGCATGGCCCCTGGTATAATGATCGATCCAAATGTAAATATCATGGGCATGGCCCGTGGTGTTACAATAAAGACTAACGGGGTTACTAATAAACCTCTTGTGGTATATCTACCACAATTATTACATCAGGTTGTAATTACTTATCAAATATTCCACAAAATTAAACAAGTTGTATCTCACACAAGTATTTACATTCCTTAAGTCGTTTGCGTTTGGTACAACTTAGGACCGATTTGCTGAACCGTGGAATGGTTCGAAGGCTGTGAGGTCTTTTTTACGTTTTGGAGCCACGCTGTTGAAACGTAAATCATAGATTAAGGGATTAAGAGATCTAAAGTTTCTGTAGAAAATGCTATTAACCCCTTGAGGGGCACCAGTATATATTATATACCACCTACGATTAATGAAGTTTTACACCAGAAACATTTTATTACATTTTACTTTTCTAACTTTGGTGGGAAAAAGGCCGTAAAATTGCTTTTACTTATTTGGAAATAGAATTTTTCAACGATTCCGGTGGGAATTCAGCATTTCACAAACGTAATCGTTTGCCTCTCAGGGGGTTAAACGAGACATTGCTGACTCTGTGAAACATAAAATCGGGGCGAAACTGAATTTGTCCCAAAAGGATCGGAAACAAATTGTACGTATGGCAACTTTAAAAAATATGTCTGTTAAAGCTGTTCTCAAATCCAAAAGGGCAACTTTATGACAAAAGTTTAAATTTAGTTTTGTTCGGAAATGCATGAAACTAGCAGGTGTTGTTCAGAAACTATGTCATCGAACTGTTTTTTCCGTTTTTTTTTTTTTAAAACGAAATTGGTTTTTTAGAACCGAATTTTCGCGCGAAAGGAGATTAACCACTCACGGAAGGTTGAAAAACGTCTTTGTCACGTGATCAAAATCGCTTATAACTCAATAGGTAATTTATTTATCAAAAACAAATGGAAAACGCAGTTCGATTCCAAATCGCTTTCACAGTCAAACCTACCAATGTTACGTTTTTCGCTCAAAATATAAATTTGTAAATGTGTCAAAGCGTTTTGTGCTTGTTGAGCAGAACAGTTGAGAACAGCATTAACCCCTTAATTCTCGCACCCGAGATATTCTCGGGCTGTGTCTTTTACTCAAATTGTTTGATTCCCACCAGTTTTATAAAATAAGTGAAATTGGCTATGTTTAGTATCGTTTTACCCGTCATTAAATAAAGTGAATATTTCTTTTTCATAAAAGTGGTGCCAATAAGCAATTTGAATTATTCAACCGTAATTTAATTCGACCGTTAAGGGGTTAAAGAAATAGCTCGTGATTTAATCCTTTGCATTGGAGAGGTGGCTCTCACCCACGACTCACTGTTGCCACGTGTCCCGCGTAAATCAGGCTTCACATGCCCTGGACACCAGTATTTTAAAGAAATTCTTTTCGCCTTACCTAATGATTGAATTATCTTCAATTAATGATGGCGAAATAAACTGTAATAAATTAGTGCTGTCCATAGCATTTTGAAACCTGATTTACGCAGGACGTGGCAACACTAGTGGTGAGTAATAATCACCTCTCGAGTGCAAAGGGTTAAACAAGCAAGTTTCAATCTCAACTGTGCCACGTGTTTTGAATTACTGCAACCTCACACAGCACTAGCCTAGCGTTACGGGGAGAGCCTGGATCATTTTACTACCAGTATTATTATATGCTAAATTTTACTTTGTTTAATCGTAAAACGTTCAGTGATTAAATAAAGCCAAATTTCCTATGTAATAGTGCTGGTAGTAAAATGATCCCCCCCCCCTTCCCTAACGCTACGTCACTGTCACACAGTACTTGAAAATGAACAAGAAACCGCCTTTATTGAAACTACATTCAACCATGAGTCGAGAAGCCGTACTCAGTTGGATGAAAAACAACCGTTTTTGGCAAAATGTGATATTTTTCGATGAGAAAACATTTAATTTAGATAGTCCTGATGAATTAAACAGCCATTGGAATAATCTGCGAACAGACAAAGACGTCAGATGGAGCAGATGTTTTAAAGGTTGTCCTTGATGCTTTGGGGAGCAGTTTCAGCCAGTTGAAAGGCTGGCTGTTAGAGTCATCGTGACTCCAATGTCTATGTTCGGATCTTAGATGAACAGGTTTTATCATATTTATGACCCGTAGGCGGAGACAATTTCGTCTATCAGAAAGATGGAGCCAACTGTCACACATTGAACAAAAACATGGTTTGAAGACGGAAAATCAAATGTTTGAAATAGCCAACAAACTCTCCTGGATTAAACATAATTAAGAACGTTTGGAAAATTTTAGCGAGAGAGGTTTGCAAATGGCAGACAGTTTTCTTCACTGATAGACTTGACAAAGTATGTTCTCAAGGAATGGGGCAATCTCGATCCGAAATACGCGAGAAAACTCTTTGAAAATATGACAGAAAGAACGTCTTGCAAAGAATAATGGCTCAGCGAAATATTAATTTTGTGAATAACTTAGATTTTTGTTCAAATTCTAAAGGTGTACAGTCGTGGAAAAAAAAAAAGTAAACACCCCCTACTAACTCCTCAACAAATCATCGTAGAAGAAAGTTACTGGTACCGAACGATTGGAAATAAAGTCTACTTTTAAATGATGTATATAAAATTTGCCTAGGGGGCCATCTACATATTAAAACGAATCCAAACTTCATTTTTTTCAATGGCAATACCCAGTTTTAACGAGATATTTCAAATCTTCGGTTCAAACTATGCCTAGACACCAAATTTCAAGTCATTTGAATGATAAGTTTTTGAATTATAAACATTCAAAAATTAGTGCTTATAATGTTAAATTACATTTTCATATTTTTATTTATATCTCCCGAAATTATGCTCCTAATGTGCTAATTTTTTGTGCAGCAATAATACTAATATACCCAAACATAAATAAGCTGAATTTGCAATTTTTATAATTTTATGATATGAATTATGAATTATGAAATTAATATTCGAAAAAATTATGAATTGCAACCTACAATTTTTTTGATGGATTTAGATTTATTAAGTCCTGCTTTATGGAAATTCAAAAATTTCACATTTTTCTTCCAAGTAGTTTTCAAATTATGCTTAAAAACGGCAAAATGATAGTTTAAGGGGCCGTCTATGATAGAAGTGAGTAGACATTTTGAAATTTACTCTGCTGTACTGTAATCTAACATGCTTCATTGACTCCTTGAGTGGCGCTTAAGGTGCCTTGATCAAGGAAGGGGCTCTCTCGGTATACGGAACTTCAGTTTGGATACAGCCCTTAAAATATGCTCGTTTTAAAATAATTAATTTCTCAGAAACTTATGGTACGAATTGCATAAAAATTCGTTTTTAGGCTAATTGAAGGGTGTAGAGTTCATTTATGCTGTCAGAATTGTGTACTGCTATTGAAAAAAAAACAGAGTTATGGTTCATTTTAATATGTAGATGGCCCCTAGGCAAATTTTATATACATCATTTAAAAGTAGACTTTATTTCCAATCGTTCGGTACCAGTAATTTTCTTCTACAATAATTTGTTGAGGAGTTAGTAGGTGGTGTTTACTTTTTTTTTCCACGACTGTACATATGATAAGGAGTCTGTTAAAAAAAATACTAGTTCATACTATACTATATCATACATGAATATCTTACGTTTTTTTATTGCATGATCGCAATGAAATTTATTTTGTCCTTATAATTATGATTCTGGGTGAACAAATGAATTTAACATTTCGAAACTTTAAACCTGCATAAATCCTGAACTACTTCATCAAATGATCTCCCGTTTGGGATCTTATAATAAAATTTACAAAAAGCTAATGATGTTAAAATCTGATGTTCATATCGAATATTTTAACGTTTGACACAAGCTCTCATCTAGATGGTCTTCTAACCTTTCCAGTTGAGTTTTTTTTTTAAACGCAATTGGTTTTTTAGAACCGAATTTTCGCGCAAAAGGAGATTAACCACTCACGGAAGGTTGAAAAACGTCTTTGTCACGTGATCAAAATCGCTTATAACTCAATAGGTAATTTATTTATCAAAAACAAATGGAAAACGCAGTTCGACTCCAAATCGCTTTCACAGTCAAAACTTCCAATGTTACGTTTTTCGCTCAAAATATAAATTTATAAATGTGTCAAAGCGTTTTGTGCTTGTTGAGCAGAACAGTTGAGAACAGCATTAACCCCTTAATTCTCGCTCCCGAGATATTCTCGGGCTGTGTCTTTTACTCATATTGTTTGATTCCCACCAGTTTTATAAAATAGTGAAATTGGCTATGTTTAGTATCGTTTTACCCGTCATTAAATAAAGTGAATATTTCTTTTTCATAAAAGTGGTGCCAATAAGCAATTTGAATTATTCAACCGTAATTTAATTCGACCGTTAAGGGGTTAAAGAAATAGCTCGTGATTTAATCCTTTGCATTGGAGAGGTGGCTCTCACCCACGACTCACTGTTGCCACGTGTCCCGCGTAAATCAGGCTTCACATGCCCTGGACACCAGTATTTTAAAGAAATTCTTTTCGCCTTACCTAATGATTGAATTATCTTCAATTAATGATGGCGAAATAAACTGTAATAAATTAGTGCTGTCCATAGCATTTTGAAACCTGATTTACGCAGGACGTGGCAACACTAGTGGTGAGTAATAATCACCTCTCGAGTGCAAAGGGTTAAACAAGCAAGTTTCAATCTCAACTGTGCCACGTGTTTTGAATTACTGCAACCTCACACAGCACTAGCCTAGCGTTACGGGGAGAGCCTGGATCATTTTACTACCAGTATTGTTATATGCTAAATTTTACTTTGTTTAATCGTAAAACGTTCATTGATTAAATAAAGCCAAATTTCCTATGTAATAGTGCTGGTAGTAAAATGACCCCCCCCCCTTCCCTAACGCTACGTCACTGTCACACAGTACTTGAAAATGAACAAGAAACCGCCTTTATTGAAACTACATTCAACCATGAGTCGAGAAGCCGTACTCAGTTGGATGAAAAACAACCGTTTTTGGCAAAATGTGATATTTTTCGATGAGAAAACATTTAATTTAGATAGTCCTGATGAATTAAACAGCCATTGGAATAAACTGCGAACAGACAAAGACGTCAGATGGAGCAGATGTTTTAAAGGTTGTCCTTGATGCTTTGGGGAGCAGTTTCAGCCAGTTGAAAGGCTGGCTGTTAGAGTCATCGTGACTCCAGTGTCCATGTTCGGATCTTAGATGAACAGGTTTTATCATATTTATGACCCGTAGGCGGAGACAATTTCGTCTTTCAGAAAGATGGAGCCAACTGTCACACATTGAACAAAAACATGGTTTGAAGACGGAAAATCAAATGTTTGAAATAGCCAACAAACTCTCCTGGATTAAACATAATTAAGAACGTTTGGAAAATTTTAGCGAGAGAGGTTTGCAAATGGCAGACAGTTTTCTTCACTGATAGACTTGACAAAGTATGTTCTCAAGGAATGGGGCAATCTCGATCCGAAATACGCGAGAAAACTCTTTGAAAATATGACAGAAAAAACGTCTTGCAAAGAATAATGGCTCAGCGAAATATTAATTTTGTGAATAACTTAGTTTTTTGTTCAAATATAAAGGTGTCCATATGATAAGGAGTCTGTTAAAAAAAAATACTAGTTCATACTATACTATATCATACATGAATATCTTACGTTTTTTTATTGCATGATCGCAATGAAATTTCTTTTGTCCTTATAATTATGATTCTGGGTGAACAAATGAATTTAACATTTCGAAACTTTAAACCTGCATAAATCCTGAACTACTTCATCAAATGATTTCCCGTTTGGGATCTTATAATAAAATTTACAAAAAGCCAATGATGTTAAAATCTGATGTTCATATCGAATATTTTAACGTTTCACACAATCTCTCATCTAGATGGCCTTCTAACCTTTCCAGTTGAATGCGTATTTCCGTTTTTTCTGTAATATTTTGGAGATTAAAATGCATGGGATATTTTCTTTTTTTGCGATTAATCGTACAATTAAATATGCAGATGAAATTTTAGCAAAGAACTAATTTAATACACGGATGAATTATTTAAAGTGAATTTTCTTTAAAAATATCAAAATCACGCTTGAACGATAATTACAGCATTTTCATCATTGGTTATTCATATATAATAAATTTTCTTTAGTTTTTATTTCAAGCGAGCGAAATTCCTATTTCAAAAATGACAAAGCTAATTCAGAAACTAAAAGTCATGTTTAAAAGCTTTCTCCTCTTATATCGCCCTTAGATTTTATTTCTTGAGAGCATTATTCCATTATGGGGGAATACCTTTTGAAGGATTCTTTTTCGTCAAGTCAGCAACGATCTTATGAGTTTAGACAAGTCTGTCTCTTTTCGAAAAAGAAGAAAAGAATAGAAGGCTGCATGCAGAAAGTATATTTGTCAGCAGATCTGAGATTGCATCTCGTAAATCGATTTGGATTTGAAAAGAAAAAAATACAATGAACAAAATGTCATATTGTCACATTTTATTTGTGTTCCAGGATGATTGGGGTTATTAAATACTTTTTAATTTACCTTTGTTTTAAATATTCTTAAAAATTTTGGCAGCTTAGGTTGAACAGAGGTATCTAGACTCCTAAATTTATGACTTTAAAACCAGTGGTTGAAGGTTAGGCATTAATATTTCCATCACTGTCAGTTCTTGATGTGTCAATTATATACATTTTCTATTACTTGACACAGAAATAGCATCATAACTCTATAATCAAACAACTATAAAAATATTCAGCATAGTATATAACTATATCCCCCTGAGACCTGGCATCCATTTAAATGGATGTTTTGCTTTCTCCTTCTATTGCGTTAAATTTCATTGTATCAATCTAAAACCAGCTTGGCATTGTAATGTATGAATCAAAAATCAACATTCAGCTTTTGGATTTTGGCAACGCTAACTACTTTGTTTACAAAATGGCGTAATAAATGAGTCAAGATGGAATTCTACGTTCTTCTGGTAAGTTTCGTTTTCATGTTATTTTAATTTGTTTAAACTATTTTTTTTTTTTTTTTTTTTTTTTTTTTTTTTGCAATTTTAATAGCAGACTTGCCTTATGTTCTTTCTAATAAATTCTATTCTTTCCCATACTTTTAGCATTTTTTTTATTATTTTAAAGCGAGTTATGGCCTGAAAATCAATTTAGATGGATGTGCTGTAAAACAAAATTAAAAAGTCGAAATTTATTAATTTCTTTAAAAACATCATTTTTGATGCCTATTTGTTGAAAAAAACTCATATTAAAAAAAATATATGCATTATATTTTGCTTGGGTCTCAGGGAGTCTAGTACACTGGCGAGAAAAATTAAGGTATAAAAATTCATGTAATTTTAATGATTTTGTAGTTGGAGCTTGGACAAGATCTTTATTTTGTCGTACCTGGCATATCTTCATAATGTAGAATATCCTATTGCTGCAAAAAATAAATATAAATAAGAATATAGGAAATGTTATATAAAGTGGAACAAGGAAAATTCTGTGTTGCAACTTCTTAGAGATACGCAGAAAAAAAATTATACGAATTTGTGCGCACTACTGACATAGATGTAAAATTTACAACCTTACTGATTTTTTATTTACTCATTTAAACGCCGATTTTTGCAATCCGTCAAATGTCTTTTTAACAACATGTTACACACATTATCGCCATATCTGATGGATCTTTTATTCAAAAATTCTGAGCATTCACCAGAAAGTTTAAATAGTTATTTTTAATTTTTAAAATAGACAATCCTTTAATTTTATATAAAAAAATATATTCAGAATATTCTGGTGTGCGCATGGAATTTCTGAATAAAAAGTCTGACAGATTTAACTAGTTGTGGAAAACTAGCTGTAATTGTGGAACTAGTGAGTTCTCATTTCACGCGCGAAGATATATATATATATATATATATATATATATATATATTGCGTCAGTATCGAGTTGTATGGAATTGACTTTAAAGGGAATTTTTTGGTTGAGATACGGTATAACCCAACCACTCCATGGTTCATTTTCCTTATTTTAAAAATATTAATAATCAAAACATTTTTATTAATCAAAAACCGACATTTTTATTTCTTCCAGGACAAAACCGATTCAGAAACAAAATAAACTGTATTAGGCAATAGTCACCGGGTACTTTCGATCTTAGACATTTTGTCGAATATTTAGACAAATGCTTGAGGATTTATTACTGAACATTGGGAATATAATGAACATCCTTGAACTTATATTTTCATTGAAGGTTTAGTCACGAGGGCAATCAAGAAAATAACAACAAATCTAACATTAAAAAAAGTATATTTACGATCACCTGTAACATAAAACTCTCGAATTGATATGTAACGGTTAAAACATGATTTCATAAGCTATGAGCAAATATTTGTATGCATTTGTGAACAAATAGCATTTATAATCAAGAAGATATAAATTTTTCTTATAAAACATCAAAATATTTTCGTATAATTTTACTTTATAACAAACAAATTTCAATCAATTTTCACAACATTTTCACAAAACCGGACAAAGCAAAGTAAGGGCGTTATACATCAATTAAAAATTAATCTATCGAATATTTGATAGGGTATGAGCATGTGTATAAAATATTGTTTAACTGCGCATGCGTAAATGAGAGCTCAATTTTTTTGTAATAAACTGCATAGGGCAACTTATACGAAAAGGTCAGTAGAACAGAGTAACGTCTCAGAAAAATATAGGCGATGCAGTGAGCTGCATTTGAGTTACATTCACTCATCACGTCCCAAAATGAAATAGCTTTTTTCACCAATTTTGCGGAATTTTTATAGGTAAATTCCGAATTTTACGGCAGAAAATTTTGAATAACCGTTTTCTTTTCTTTATTCACGGAGTGGCTATCGTTATATAAACCAAATATAAATATTGAAACTTTCTGGGGAGAATTTGAAATTTCTAAATAAAAAAATTGCTAAATGCGGGAATACTGTTCTTTAATCGTATTTAACTTTGCACTATTTCTTGAGAGCGTAATTTCATTATGAGAAAAGACCTATGAAAACTTCTTTTCATCAAATCAGCAGCTTCGATGAGATTGACCCAGTGAGCTTAGACAAGTCTCCGTGTATTCCCTTTCGTCTCGAATGAAAGCACTTCTTGAGAAAACAGATTTGTCAGCAAATTTGCAACTAAATTCCGACATGATTATTTAGATTTGAAAAGAAGGATGAGTAAAAAAGAGGAAACGTAGTATTTGTGACATACTTTAAATTATTCTTGAGGTGTTTCCATTTTTAGAGGTACTTGCACATAAGCACTGTATTTTAAGTACAGATATTAGATTATGAACTAAATATGAATTGTTATAAATATCAAGAAGCTGTTGAACCATGTGACTATGATAGGAATGAATATGAGTCATATTTAGACGCGTATTATCTCGAATTAGAACTTAAAATAAATTGGAGAAAATGTCAAGGTTTTGTGCAAAACCGATTTCTTCGTAGAATATTAGTTTTCTGCTATTTATTAGCGATTTATATACACAAAGCAGATTACTCTTTTCAAACACAATGACAGTATGGCTAAAACTTTCCGCCCAATGTCTAATAATATTTTATTTTTCTAAAATTTTCGCACATATTTATTGAAATAAACGATTTTACGTACATTTTAAGATATTGAACTAACGCTTTCCTGACGAAAAAAGCTAAAAAATAAATATTCAGGAAAACTTTTGGTATTGAGTGCAGATTCTCAAATAAAATTTAGTAGTTTTGGTTTCACTTGGATGTCTATATTTCTATTTTTTCTTCTTCACATCTATACCTTTTTACGCATTTGCATATTTTAATAATATTAAGGGAATTTCACATCACCAGTATGCAACTCACCTTTACAGATTTAAATGAAAGTCTGTGTGTTTGTTCTTACTATTAAGATATAATCATCATAATTTTTTTTGCTCCTTGATGTAGCAGATTTTTCAGAAAATAATTATCAAATATTTCGAAAATTGCCATGGTACCTATCATTGACTATTCGATTTTCTAAGACAGTGCCATAAGTAAAATCCTATTTTAATATCTAACGAGCAAATCAATTTGAACTAATTTGCGCATGACAAATAAGATATGCAGGTTATGCGAAAAACGAAAGTTTCATTTAAAATGACTTGTTTAAAAATCGTGTACATCGAATATGTTTGATTTGACGGGCGTTTAAGTTGAACCGAAAACTCGCCTAAACGAAACCTTTCAAACCACTTCTGGAACACGTTGTTCTCTTACGACATACCCACCGTTCATGAAAGGTAACTTTCTACAAGTCTGAGTGGCAATCTTGCAATTTAAAAATAAAATATGACTGAAAATGCCCGTTTGACAATCTATTTTTCAGGGGACCTGTTCCTTACAAAAGATCGGTTTAACAGACACTATTGATGTCAATTCAAGCTAAAGATATGTTTTATACAAGGATTGCCAGTTTCACCTCCTTTTTTATTCAGAAATTTCGGAAAATGAATTTGTTCTAGATTTATTAGATTTGTTATAGAACTTCGAAACAGGGATGAGATTGCCGCTTTTTTGCTCATCAGAATTTTCTTAGAGAGAAAATTGTTCTCGCAAATAAAAATGTTCCGATTAAATGTAATAACATTTTCTCTAATAATATGTGTAAAAAAGCGGAAATCTCATCCCTGCTTCGAAACCTTATACAATTTGGACAACCAGTTAAAGTTACAGATAATGGTAAAACTAAAACATTGCTACACTACACTCTTTCACAAAATTTGCAACCCTAAAATCAACCCATGCTGTTTATGATGCAAAAATTTACTGTTATAAAATTTAATTACTGAATATTTTAATATTATGTTATAAATAAAATCGCAAGTTGGTGATTAAATTAAAAAGTGTCTTTTTTAATTAACTAAACGGCATTTTGCAAGCATGTTTAAGTTCAATTGATATTAAGTTGATTGAGTTTATATTGAAGGTCTCGCCACAAAATTGGCAAAATCGCGAAAATTAAATAACAAAACAAAACTAAATTTTGTTCTTATCGGTACTCATTACTCTGTGGAGTTGTAATTAGCGCTTCAAATGGTGAAATATCCAGTACTCTAGTTTACAGCATTGCGCAGCAAAGGAAAACGCTAGAATTTGATAATGAAGTGCCATATAGTGTTGCCAGTGGGCTGCTTTTTTTTAATTCGAATTTCTTGATTGACACTCCTTTTTCGAAATGGTAAAATTCGTCTGATTTAATGATATATTAATTAAGGCGAAATCAAGGGAAATTTTAAAATTTAAAAAGACTGGTGTCAATCAAGAAATCTGAATTTTTAAAAAGTAGCCCGCTGGCAACACTGGTGCCATATGAGCAGTGCCCGATTATTACAGGGGCGAACTTCCCCTATCTTTGTATTGCAAATTTCGCCTTAAATGATCTCAGAATTTTCCTTTTAAATAAGGCGAAAACTACTCTAATAAAATATTAGAGGAAATTTGCATTTGAGCAGTGTTGCCGCATCTGCCGGATTTTTTGTATTGAAATTTTGAATTCTCACAATAAAAATTTACAAAGTAATTTTTATTTAATTTATTTAAGGTAATTGCGTGAATTTGTAAACCCAACATATCTGTTAAAACTTTCCGGTGACAAATCTGAATGTCTAATTAAAAAATCATCCAGCTGAGGCAACACTGCTTCTGAGTTAATAGGTAT
Organism: Maratus speciosus; assembly: GCA_963932465.1. Taxonomy (NCBI): domain Eukaryota; kingdom Metazoa; phylum Arthropoda; class Arachnida; order Araneae; family Salticidae; genus Maratus; species Maratus speciosus. The sequence goes on from OZ010792.1 coordinate 587,449,217, forward strand.
GTGCTCAAGTGTCATAATGAAGTCATGTTAATTATTATCTGTTATTATTAGTTAGTTAATTATTAATAGATGGTTAATTATTAGTTAATTAAGAGACATCAATTGATTCCGGTCGTTTGCATTGCTAGTGCCATTATCTCAGTGCCATAATCTGTGTTATAATTTAATCATTTTGAAAATTGTGAGTATCGCTACAATTATTTCTGACCCTTTAATATTTTATCTTATAATACTCAAAAGAATAGGTAAGGAAAAATCAGCTTACCTTTAGACAACAGTAAACAGCATATTTCATCTCTTTTTCGTCTAACTTGGCCGAAGCTAAAATTATGTGTTTTATCTTTATTAAAGAGAAGTGTTTCTTGAATAGGTTAGGAATATTCCAGAGCTAACATCTTGGATATACTTTCTTAAACAATTGAAGAAAAAATTAGTAAATATATATAAGATAACTTGATTAAATAGTAATAGTATAATAATATTAGTTTTAAACTTCAATATTTATGATGGGCTGAACATAATGAGAGCATTTTCTGCTTCTCAAAGATTGTTTAAAGACCCGTTAAAATATAGGTTCTCATAGCATCATCGCCAAAGCCCAGAATGAACGGGTTTGCAAAATCTTACTTAACTCTTAACCGGAAACGTGAAAATCCCGTGCACAATCAGAACACTTAATAATTTACCTAATAGTGAACTTAAACGTTTAATCTTTAATATTAACGCATTAACAGGACCAATATTTTAATATAACAGCATAAAAATAAGTTTGGAATATCGGAGAGAGAAAATATTAAGGGAAGATGTGTAGACTTCTCACAGATGCACATTTACAGTTAAGGGTTAAGGGTTTTATATTCAGAGTTCGAGGAAGTTTTTTCACAAAGAAAGAATGTTAATTCAGAATATGATGTAAAAGCATATATTGCGTTATTGCTAAATTACATTACGTTAATTTATTTGTCCCTCATAAATCTTAAAGTATTCATTGACTGTTTAATATAACTTGATTTCTTATCTCATTTAAAAAGCTCACTTTTTAAATAAAAGCAGATATATCTAGCTACAGTTGACAGGTCATTAATAATCAAGAGGTAATCGTAATAATATTTTATTTCCTGTCTAAATAAATCTTTCTGTTATCTTTTCTTTATTAAGTTAAATGTATCTTGCATTTCGCGAATCGTCACATAATATTTATAATAGAAATTGAATGTCTGTCAGTAAATAAGTAATTATATATGACGGATGGCAGATTATATTTATAATTTGGCGCAGTGTTTATGGATATAATGTAAAAGGTTATTGCTCATTTCTTTAATCGTTATGAATAAACATTTTTCATCCGTTATGCTGCGCCAGAGTGATTCGTTAGATTTTAAATTTTGTATGTAACATGCTAACGGATATTTTTATTAACTTGTTTACTTGGCTCGCCAGATATTTTTATCGGTGACTTTACAACCAGCCTTAGGAGAGTAAGGTCGCAAACGTACTGCTCGTGTTAGGGGGATCTTCTCACCACGATTTATTCAATTCAAATAAAAGAACTTATGTGGATTTTGTTACGTGTCTTCAATTTCTTTTTTATCTTCAGTTCTTATTGCAGGAATCCGGACCAAAGTATTGTGGATACGCAATCTACGTGCTAAATCCTAGTACAGATCAACGGCCTTTAATTAGCTCAACTTAACCAACAAATCCCTCCAAATAAATTCCTTTAAATAGCTTCACCATACAGAAGTTTTTCATTGTCTTTCACGAAGCATTAATTCTCTTGCAGTATAGTTTTGTAGAGCCTGTTGTGTCACCATCTAGCGGCATTTTGTGAAATTAGAAACAAAGTTAGTTCATGGGTCAACACTCACAGTTTTGAAGATTTATAGAAAGAGTTCTTGTATCGCTGTTCCGACAAGTAGCGTCACCTGTCAATGCGAGCATAAATCACAAACTATTCACGCAAGATGATTTTTTTTTTTTTTTTTTTTTTTTTTTTTTTTTTTTTTTTTGTAAATGCTATTTCCTACAAAACTGTCCATCTTCTGTCACATCGATATAATGGCGGCTAACGAAAAAGATAGGTCGCCGCGGTGCGTTTCAGGTCTCTCTTATTTTCAGCCAACTTGAGTCACGTGATGCTAGAATTCACGAATGCAGATGCATTAAAAGAGCATAAAGTAATTCTAGAGGTTTATCGTGACAGGTAGTGCAGCAGCCTGTATTTTCCATTAGCCTCGGGCATCATATGAACGTTTTATATTGATAGCAGACAATTTTACATTTCAGTTTATTGTAATTAGCTTAATTTTATATTAAGTTCAGGGATGAGATTTCCGCTTTTTTCCACACCAGTATATTCTTAGAGAAAATGTTGTTCTCCTAAATCGCAAAAATATTTCGATTAACGTCTTCTCTAACAAAATACTGGTGTGCAAAAAAGCGGAAATCTCATCCCTGATTAAGTTTTCTATTAAAATTTATTTGTACATAATCAGTGCATATTTGTTGATATTATTACCAGAAAATTCATAAACATTTATTTTTGTCTAATAAAAAAAACGTTCAAGCGATGTCCTAGTGGTATGAGGAATAAGATCACAAAGCTTTAATAATACTGCTGTAAATACTGCTTGTCGTAAGCGATCTATTAAACGGTCCAAGTGGTTTAGAATGCGGTTTATTGAAGGTTGCCAATTCGCTTCCTTTTTTAACACTGTATTGCCCATGGTAGCATATTTGCTAACATCAGCGTTTAAGATTTCGTGGATTTTTTTATTCAGAAGTGCCGTATTCTCATCAGAAGTTTAACACGTTCACGCCGGCGCCAATATTCATGTTTTTCGCTGTAAGGCGGCGCTCGAATGCATGTTTTGCTTCATGTGGCGACGCGGTATGTAATGACACGCCCCTCTCATATTTATCGAATTGAACTCGAATATAACAAGCACAGTTGATTGTGAATGTCTGGAAGTTCGTAAGGAGAAAGCAAATTACTTAGTCATGAATTTATTGACTACATATGTACGAATTTAATATAAAACGATCTAGAGAAATATGCACAATATGATATAAATGCATTTTCTGTAAGGTAGAAGCCACGCCCTTAGTGAATGATATTTTTTGAATGAAAGCGAGAATTCTCGTTTCCCGTCGTGAATGTATTAAGTTTATAATATTGAATAGTTTTATTATTTAATTTTCGAATATTCAAGTGTGACCCGCCTGTAGTGCACGCCGTCTATGGCATTGTCGAGTGTGATCCACCTGTAGTGCGCGCCTTCTATTTAACAGTGGAGTGTGACCCACCGGTGGTGCACGCCGCCTGATGCGACAGTGAAGCGTGACCCACCGGTAATGCACGCCGCCCGATGGGACAGTTAAGTGTGACCCACCGGTGGTGCACGCCGGCGTGATCGTGTTAAAATAGAAATTTTTAATTTAACTAATAGCAGACATTTCGTTATTAAATAAACCGAAAGTTGTTATTAGATTTTCTGGCAGGAATTCCGATTCTCTGAATTACGCAATTTCTGGAATGCATGGTAATTAGAGTGTTAATCAGGAATTGCAAAAGAGAAAAAATACTTTAGATAATCGCGAACTGCCTGTCATAACATAGAGCAAAAGTTAGTATTCGGAATTTCTGGCATGAATTCGGAATTTTTGAATAAAAAAAGAATGGCAAACTGGCTAAACTATTTTATACATATGTTAAACAGTTTCCTGGTTAAAGCATATTTTCAAATCTAGTCTATTTTTTTTTTCTGATGTACTTCTAAATTTCTTTTTGTTCATAAACGCATAAAACTAGCAGGTACTCTTATTCAGAATATATCTAATTGAAGAGTTTTTCCTTTTTATGTAAAGACAGAAGATCGTTCAGAAAAGGCTGTCAAGTTTAGTTTTTGAACCGAATTTCAGAACGCGATAGCGCAAGAAAGAAAAACAACTACGATGCTGATACAACATTTATTTTTAACTACAGAAGTAATCCATTTATCGAAAAAGGAAAAAAAAAAGATTAGATTCCTAATCACTTCTATTGTCCCTCCGGCATTAACACTGTACGTTCGAATATGAATGAGTACATATATTTACTCATTTTTCCTCCATAAAAGATAAAATTTATATTACAGATATTATTGCAAAAAAATTTTATTTAGAATACATAGTTTTTATTTGCGTTTCTTTATAAAAGTAGCTTTATGCTTTTGCGTTTACATAAGTATCATTAAACTTTTGCACTCCACTGACACCTATACAGTGACATACTAAGTTTACCCACAAATCCACTGACATCTATACCGTGACATACTAAGTTTAACTGCGAATCCATTGACACCCATACGGTAAACAACAAATGAACATACAATAAATAAACATACTTTTAGGGAGTTCTCCACACATTATTTTAAATGTAAGAATGGCGTGGAGTTGTTGGTAGGTGGTTGGAATTTTGTTAAATTACATTAAACTAATGAATGTTTTACCTTTAATTGAGTTTCCCGACCTATAACAAACTTTAATAGCTTAACCGCTTCCCTGATTATCCCGTGTTATCTTGAGTAATTAATTATTATCCCGAATAAACTCGAGCGTACACGTCTGCCACTAGTTACTATTTTTATGTTGTATTTGCACCATTATTTCTAAAAAATATATTTGGTAGAATATTTTTGTTGCACATGTTGTCAAGATATATGTGAAAGATTTTTGTTTTGTGAATGTGGTGCGAGTAAGAATTAGAAAATAGTCGCCAGTCGGGATAGTAAACTGATGATAAAACTAAATCCTTTAACACCTGTAAAAGAATAAAAATTCAACTTAAAACCTGAATATCGTGTTTTGTTTCATTTCCTTAAATTTAAAAATGAAATAAAAAAATATGATGATTTTTTGTCTTTTTATTTTTTCAAAAACATTTGTAAAGGAAGCGGTTAAATTTCTTTATGATAGGTTGTAAAACATTTATTACTCGCATTCTGCAATGGGTTGTACTGGTCCTTTTTTTAAGCAGAAGATATTTTGATGTACAGGATGATTCTAAATTCATTTTACAAACTTTTAGGGTTGGTACAGGACACTGTAACAATCATTTATTGCATAGGAATGTATGGGAGCAAGTGACGCTTTGAGGTACAAACACCACAAGGGCAATTTAAACTTTTTTTTTTTTTTCAAAATTTCTCATTCATACCAGAAAATTGCTATACTATTCTTTTCTTTATTTAAGACAGACATTTCATTATTACGTAAAGAAAAATTCTTCTTTGAAAATTTCCGGTAAGAAATCGAAATTTTTGAATAAAGAAAAAAAACTCTATTTCTTTTCATGTATTTCCTGTGTTTGACAAATCTGTCAGTTTTGCGTTTTTTCTATTCAACAATTTCGATATCATATCGTAAATTTTCAAAGAAGAATTTTTTCTTTATATAATCATGAAATGTCTGTCTTAAATAAAGAAAAGAATAGTATAGCAATTTTCTGGTATCAATGGGAAATTTTGAAATAAAAAAAGGGTCAAATTGGCCCCCTGCTGTTTGTACCTCAACGCGTCACTTGCGCTCATACATTCCTATAATATAAATGATTGTTACAGTCTCCTGTACCAACCCTCAAAGTTTGTAAAATGAATTTAGAATCATCCTGTATAATAGAATCTCATTAATCCTCGTTCATCCAGACCTCATTAAACCAGAACCCACTAAGCCGAAATTCGCTTAATTCGGACAAAAATGTATTGTAAATAACTAAATGAAAAATAAATCACAAACAACTATAAATAAAATAATTAAAATATAACTGGATACTAGAAAAATTTTAACCACTTGTATAAACTATATTTCAGTAATGAACTGTTCAAAATGCCTCCCAACGTGGGGCGGGGTTATGTTATCAACTGATTATCTGTTAGTTTATTTTTGGAAAAGTAATGCTGTAAACCAAATATGCAAGAAATGCCTGCAAATAAAAAAAATGAAATGAAAAAATAGCTTATTATTCATTAAAAAAACTTCCATACAAGAGTTCCAAATATAAGTGTAACCGCAATAATTATATTAAAATGTCCCGTAATAAATGTTATATAATAAATGTTGTATAATTTTTTCGAGTAATTTTTATTGCCTGAGACCTGCACTTGCTCTGTAGTATATTACGTGAAGAAACTTTTACACATGAAACTACTAAAGGCACATTTAAAATGGACTGGTTCGAACACATTCAACTTAAAAAAAATATAGCAAATATCTCGACGATATTTTACCAACCTTATAAAATTAATGAATTCCCTAACGGACTTTACAGATGAAAACGGGTGATTATTAAATTTCTAATGGTCTCGTGCAGGTCTCACATACACATTAATATACATTATTACACATACAATTTAAAATTTAAAGTCAGTTTATATAAGTTGGCCAGTTGGCAATAATGAAAAGCCAGTTAACAGAGAAGTGTATAATATTCGATAGGAAAACTGCTACTTAAACTCGATGAAGATGAGAATCCAGAAATGCTTCTTGGGTGTTATGTTTCTTAGAAAGATCTCAGTGTCCAAAAAATTTTCATTTCTTCTTAAAAATATATATATATATATATATATATATTGAAATTAATTATAAAATATGCTAATGCTTTGAAATTCAATGTCAGTTGTGAAACTGTCTGAAGACAAAAATGGATACCATTTAACTCTTTTGTTTCACTCTGATGTAAGTCGTTAAAAACACAACAAAGCACTGACAACAATAAAGCTAAAAATATACTGGTTTCTGAAGTTTCTATTGGTAAAGAACGTTTTTTCGGAATCGTAGGTAACTCTTAAATTTCTATACTTTATTTGATAGTTATATTTTCGTAGATTCGGAAACAATTGTCTTCTTTTACAGTGTAGAATTAGGTGTAGTATATATATATATATTTGTTGCATGTTCAGCCCTCTTGGGCGGTTTCTTACCATGCAACTATTAATAAAGAGGAACCGGCATATCTTTAAAATAGTGAAGCAAAGCAATATAAGTAAGCGTACAAACTTAATACTGGAATCGGGCGTAAATTAACACAGTTCTGCCATCTTGTGGACGGGGTGATAATCCACATACGCTGGCTGTTAGTGTGACGTCATATATGACAGGATATCTACCATCTGCGCATATTTTCTAAATCTTTAGTCACTCATGGAACCGAATTTTGTTTACCACATTTATTGCAAAATAATGGCGTAGCGAGAGGAGCGTCCAGGTGCACTTGACACCACGAAGTCTTCTTCGCAGTGCCAGAATCATTTCAGCTAATAATCAAGGTGAAAAAAACTTTACAATTTTAGTAAGAAAACAGTTAGGCATTTTCCTGTAGTTTAATCCCATCCGCTACGTTGGGTGCGACCTTGATTGATGTGACCTCGCCTTTAATCTTGCGGTTACCTCTCCCATTTAAGATAGGAAGCTTACTTATATCGCTTTGTAGTGAAGCTTCAACTGTCACCGCTTTCGCAAGGGTTGATTACCGCCGGAGCAAACTTCTACAAGTAAATTTAAATAGGAATTTTCTCTTTATTTAAACGCCTTAATTAACCCCTTCACGCTCGAATTAAATTACGGTTGAATAATCCAAATTGCTTACTGGCACCACTTTTATGAAAAAGAAATATTCACCTTATTTAATGACAGTAAAAACCATACTAAAATATAGCCAATTTCACTATTTTATAAAACTGGTGGGAATCAAACAATTTGAGTAAAAGACACAGCCCGAGAATATCTCGGGAGCGAGAATTAAGGGGTTAAGGCAAAATTTTCGTCATAAATTATGGGAAAAACAGATATTCATTTTTACAGGTGGAAGTTTATTTCGGTAGTAGTCAGGCCCTGCGTTTTCGCCATATTGTGACAACCTGAACAACCTCTTGTCAGTCTCAGTGAAAAAAATTATAATACATGGGCTAACTACCAGTAAAAAGAAACAGAAAAATTTACCATATTTGTGAGAGAAATTTTGCATGAATAAGGCGCTTATGTAAGACAAAATTTTCTATTCAAATTTACTGGTGGAATTTTGTCCCAGTGGTAATCAGAAACTGCTGATCCGATTTAAAAAATCGGCCACCATCTTTTCACAACCTCCTCAGTTACGTCACTAACAAATGGACCACATGTCTCCCCCTCTTTATTCATAACTCCTTTTTTTCTGATCAGGGATTAACCCTCTCCGTGCGCAACCCGAGATTTTCTCGGGGATGCACTTTTTAGTCTAATTAACTGTCCTTGATTATTCCCACCAGTTATTTTTTATATTGTAAATTTTGCCTTATTTAATCAGAGCAGTTTCCCGTTTAAATTATACAAAAACTTTTGTTTTGAAAAACCGGTGACAAAAGGATAAAAATTCTTAAAAGACGATCGTCACGAAGCTATTTTGATAAAACAATTACGCAGCTAAAGGGTTAAGATGTCATGTGATTGGCTAACGGTATATTGATCTAAATCAGATTTCCAGATCAAGTTATAGAATTTTTCCGGAGATTTTGTGCACTTTCTACTTGGGATTTGTATTAAATTTAATATCGGACGCTCGTGCTTCTCGTGTTTTTCGGTAATTAGGCCCTGCAAATTGCTCACTTCAACGGAACTTGATGGGGAAACTAGGGATACTTGACCCAATTGTTAGTTTTGGATTGTTAATTTTTTTTACATTACGGTATGTAAATGCAGTCTATATATACTTAATGAAGTATTACACAATATTTATTATTATTATTCCTAAGTATTCATTGTAATGGTAGTAAACTATGAATATTCAAAACTTTCAATTTGGGTCAAGTATCCCAATGTTACAGGGATACTTGATTTTACTAGCCACGAATTAGGGATACTTGAACCAAGTCATAGATTTTGGGGTATAATTTAAAATTATAAACAATATACATTTGCATAAGAACAAAATTAACGTTAAAGTTAATACTTTATTATTTTTGTCAGGCAAAATTAATATTTTTAATTTTTAGTACATAGGCTTAACATTAATATGCCCAATTTAAATTTTTATTGTAGAAAGCTCACAATATTAGCAGTCTGAAAGTTCATTCTGCGCCTAAAGAAGTTCCAGAATAAGAAAATAAAAATTTATTCAATTTCAAATGTAAAGTTATATTTAACCCGTTAATAGTCGCGCGTTGGTCTTTTCCCCGCCCGAAATTCGTTATCTTCCTGTAACTCATTTCCCGTTAAAGTTACGATAGCCAAATTCCGTGTAGCTGACCTTGAGTGTTCACACTCTTGTGTAGTAAAATTGCAAGTCATTCCTGCTATTTCTTAGCATTTTATCGCATTCTTAAGTTTCAATCGGTCTAAATGACCGCGTTGCGACTACTTACGTTAGTTGAATTTTTCCCCCTCGTGTTCATCCTTTCCCATTTCCGCGAAATCTGTGGGGGAAAGTTTCTTCGAAGTACGGACTCTCTGTCTGCTGTTATTTCGTTTTTCTTTCTTTCAGCTAGTTTACCCGTTCATAGAGTACTTTTTTTACTTTTAGAATGTGACTTAAAATTGTTTTATTATACTAGTTGTGAAGTCAGTTCGCACAAAAAACTGATGGATGGTCTCTTACATTTTTTTTTTTTTCATTGTCAAATACTGCGGGAATAAATTCTCAAATTGATAATAATTTAAATATGGAAAAAAAGGGAAATTCATCATCAGTATTTGAAAGAACTTACTTTTCATTTATTACCCGAACATATAAATGAAAGAAAACAGACAAAAACACTTCCAAACCATTAAAAAAAAGAGAAGAGAATTTTGTGGGAATCGGTAAAAAAAATTGCCGTATCTCCAAAATCTGAAAAGTATCGTTTTTGTACAATAAAACAAATTCGAAAGATAAAACAATTTTCTCAGAAATGTAGTGTGTATATTTGAGAAGAACATACATATAATTTATTTGTACAATAAGAAAAATTATGAGAATTTTATAATGTAGGTTAGAAATTACGCAAATAAAAATCTCTTTTGGATAATTCAGTGAATGTTTATACTATGATTTTTAAAAAATATTTTAAGTATTTTTCTAAAATTTATCTATTTTTAAATTTTCATACTGTAAGTAAAAACACATTTTTTTAACAATGCCGCAGAAAATGTTTTTTTTATTATTATTATTGAAATCCAATAGAGACTTGGGGACAGTATCTAACAGATTTAAATTTGTTGTCCTTCATCAATTGTTCAAACTATTTTTCAGAATAATGTTTTCCAGAATATGAGAGAAAATTCATTTAAATTAAATTATTGCTGCATATTTATAATTTCGGAAAAAATTTTCTTATTGTTTTTATTATTTTAATGAACGTTATTATAAAACAATAAATTATAACATTAATACCTTATTATGAAATGTACAATTGAATATTTATTTTAATTAAATAGTTTCTGTAAAATACATCCCTATTAAGATGAACCTTTCAGTGATTCTATTAATTAAAATAATTTATCCATCTTAGGATTTAAATTTACAATTGCAAATGTATTTAAATTAAATATATAATTTCAATAACTTATTTATCATTTACTTTATATAAGCGAAGTTCGTATCCAGAGTTTTTATTCAAGGGCGCTGCTCCCACTCTGAAATAAGTAGAAAAACTACAAATCATACATTTTCATTTGAAAAATGGATTTAATCACAAAATCTCGAGATTCCCCCCCCCCTCCCCCTCTCCCCCCTCATACACACACAGACACCCCACAAAATAAATAAATAAATAAAACGTAGTTACAACATTTACATTTATAATTTCGAAGTTAAGTATTTTTTTACTTTTTCTTTATTATATATATATATATATATATATACATTTTTAATAATATTTGGTTTATGTGGTATTTGTGATTTCATAATTATTGGTCATTTTCCCTATTTTTCAATGGTATTATTGTACAGAAAGTTTATAAATAAATAAATAAATATATATATATATACCCGTAAGGCATGGTGACGTCACGGCGACGTCGTTGTGAAGTCACACTGTGATTTTGTGACCGTCGATGTGACGTCACGTGACGTCGATGTGACGTCACAGTGACTAGAATGCGAGGTCGTTATGGCCGTTTTAGAGGTCGTTTGTGACGTCACATTGTGACCACTCTGTGAAGTCACGGTGTGACAAATTTGTGAAAAAAGTGTCATTTGTGACTATTTTGGCATTAACTTTGTGATGAACCTGTGACGAAAGCGACAATGCTTTGAAGTCACACTGTGACCAATTTGTGAAATATGTGTCATTTGTGACGAACTTGTCAAAAACACTGTGATTTCAAATGAAAATCAAATTTCAAATTAATTGCTTAAAAGACGCAAATAGTGAAAAAGATTCCATGCTGGGACTCGAACCCGGGCCATTAGTACAGCGCACTGACATTCTACCGACTAAATCACATGGAACGATACTCAGGCTGGAAAATTTCTCACTATTACATGATGGCGAGGCTACAAACTCAGCACAAAATGGAATATTTAGCGTGAGCCACCAACATGATGCAAACACGAAACTTAATTAAATCCAGCATCGATTGAAATTATGTTAATACTTGGAAATTTTTCCAGAGAGAACCATTCGCCTTGCATACAATATTTCAAATGAAAATCAAATTTCAAATTAATTGCTTAAAAGGCAATTTTAATTAGAAATGTTGTATGCAAGGCGAATGTTTCTCCCTGGAAAAATTTCCAATTATTAATATAGTTTCAATCGATGCTGGATTTCATTAAGTTTCGTGTTTA